>OX344720.1:116896945-118096945 GCA_947034835.1 Ballota nigra | reverse complement strand
AATTGGTGGGGGAGAGTGAGAGAAGTTTATAATGTGATTGTATTGAATTGTTAAAAAATAGGTGTATGTATCATATAGGGGTGAATGTGTATTAGAATGAGAAATGAATGTACTAATTCAAAATCGGATGGAATGTGGAATGTGCACATGCATTTCCAGATGTGCACATCCTAAACCAATCAACACATTAAGGTGCTTTATCTTTTTACAATAACCACATTTCGCTTGGATCCACTATATGTGTGTCTTTTAAACTAAATATTTTTTGTTGGGTCTCAAAAGGACACAATCTTCGCATTGGTAAAATCTTGTATACTTTGAGTCAAGACCACATAACTTTATTTTGGAGCTTCCCTTAAAATACTTAAATTAATGGAGATAATGTCCACTCTAATAATATCAGAACTTGTGTTGAGATTGTGTTTAAATAAAAAGTCTTGTTTTGTCCTACATCAGTTTCTTTTAAAAAAAGAAGGAGCTTTCATAAATTATTTAAGAAATCTATGGATCTTTGATACAAGTGCACCAAATCACTAGTATGTTTGAGCCTATTATGAGGCGCATTATGTTGGGTGTTTTGGCACAGTCTATTGGGCATATTCTGAAGCAAAGTCTATAAAGTTATTTTGGCACAGTCTGTTAGGGTATTTTGAGGCCCATTCTGTTGGTATTTTGGCCAAGTCTATTAGTGGTTTATAAATATCTTATTATTTGACGTAGGTCATGCAGTACTCTGTAAATTGCTGATATCACATAATACTATATATTCATCTCTTCTAACATAATTTTAGTGAACCACGTAAATCTGTATCGTTTATTTCTTGTTTATGCATCTTTCTTGTGTTCCATTATAATAAATTGGTATCTAGAGCTCGGTAAGAATTTTCACAATTAGTAGAAAAAGACGTATGGGGTAAACGTAAAAATCGAAAAATTCACAGAGAGGAACAATTTTAGTTTCTGACATATCAAGATGTGAGTCTTGTTGAGATAACAAGGGTTGTGGGCACTGCTGATGATGTCGAAAGATATCAAGGGCAAGTTTGTGGCTTTGGGAGTGGCCGAGATGACTAGTCTAGAGGAGAAGGTGCACTCGTAGATCACGTTCTGTCTCACAGAAGATGTTATTACCAAGGTCACAAAGGAGTAGATTGTGGCTGGTCTTTGGCTAAAAATAGAGAGCATGTATATGACGAAGTCGCTAACCAAGAAGTTGTTGTTGAAGCAACTTTTGTTCAGTCAGCGTATGCATGAAGGTCAGTCACTTCACGAATATTTAGATTAGTTAAACACAATTTTATTAGAATTGTGTAATATTAATTTTAAAGTTGATGATGAAGATGGTGTATTAATTCTGTTGGTTTCTCTACCTTTGTCGTAAAAGAATTATGTGCACTATTTTATTATTGAGAAAGACATTGTGTCTCTAGTATAAGTTAGATCATCTCAGCATATTAGAGAGTTGTGCCATAAGATGGCTGGTATAAGTATATATAATCAAGCGTCAAGGGTCCTAAACCAGATGATGATTATAACTATTGTAAATAGGCAATGTATTGGAAGAATGACTGTCCGAAGAAAAAGAAACAGGAAAATAAAGCATACACTACTGATGTTGTTGAAGGAGATGACACCAACTCTGGGGATGATTTTATTTTAGTTGTTGATGATCACATCAAACTGATGGGTGGGTTCTCGATTCTGGGTCATTTTACCATATATGTCCATATAGAGAGTAGTTTACAACTTACAAAAAGATGATGAAGACAATATATCTATCGCCAACAGTTGTGTTTGCAAGGTGGTTGGAATAAACACAATCAAGTTATAGACATATAGTGGCAAACTCTGCACATTGAAAGATGTTAGGTATGTCCAACTCATGACGAAGAATCTGATATCATTGAGTCTATTGGACAATATGGGATTTAGTTTTAGAGATGAAAGTAAAGTTTTGTATGTCCGCAAAGGTTATAATGTGGTTCTGAAAGGTGTGAGGTGGGACTCTGTAATTTTTGCAGGGTTCAACGTTATCTGATTCCGCTGATGTTGCATCGTCCGAGGTTCCCAAGGATGACATGACTAAGTTATGGCACATGAAACTTTATCACATGGGTGAAATAAGGATTAAGGTGAATATGTTCAAACACTGTTTGGACATATTAAATATAACAAGCTGTTAGTTGCACCATCTTGAGGGTAAATTTGTATACGAGGAGTTGCTCATAGTTTTGGGCATTTCAAATGCAAGTTGTTAGTTGCCCCATCTTGGAGGCAAATATGTGTACGAGGAGTTGCTCGTAAATCTAGGCATTATCAAATGCAAACTGTTAGTTGCCCAATCTTGCTGGCAAATCTGTGTATGAGAAGTTGCTTGTGCGTCTTGACACTTTTTATGCTGCATCTGATATATTTGTTAATATGTGAGAGGATTCAAGTTAAGGTGGAAATTTGTTGGAATGTCTTAAACCCTACGCTAAGCCTGGTTGACTACAATAAATAAGCGATTTGATATTCTTCTAGAGATTGCTTAAAACACAAAGTTGTTTCATAATGAGAATGTATCTATAAATCATAAAATATTGTAATTTAACAATATTTTGAATAATTTTATGATGAAAAATCCATTATTAAGTATTCATATCGTCCATAAAATGTGTGTCTAAATGGTTGGACAAAGTTTTTAAGAAACAAATATAAAATAGATAGACAAAATAAGGTATTATAGGGTCTATTTATCAATAAAGTAATAACGTGGTCCATTTATCAATAAAATAATTATTTATTACAAAAGATGAATGACAATTTAAGTAATTAAGTGGTGGTTGGAGGATGGAGATAAAATTAAATAATATTATTGTTGACTTTTAAGGTATAAACACACTTTTGGTGGATATAAAAAAAAAAGACATAGTTTTGGTGGGAGGAGGAAGTATAAAACAATAATGACATGATTTACAGTTAGAAATTGATGTGCAATTATGGAGAAGTAATAGAAACGAAAAATAGATAAAAGAAATTGTTGACCCAAAATTTTAGAAATAATATCTAGGGTACTATCAAATCAGAATATATATATATTATTTTTTGTACACCAATTCATGTAATGCACGCATATACTTGAGTGCACATAACAATTCCTCTTTTGGTGTAATATATACGAAAATGATTTTATACCCACCGGTGAACACAAATTCTTACTACATAAATAGGAAAAATTTCATATCAAGACCCAAATTTTAGGTTATGCTTCAATTTAAGTACTCATTTTAAAAGTGTCTCAAATCAAGTCTCAATTTTTATTTTTTTCTCAATTTAAGACTTATTTTGAATTTTTGTGTCTCAATTCAAGACCCAACAAACAATTATTTTTTAAATTAAATTCATTCCATATGAAAAAAAATAAGAAATTAGAGACATCCGTTATAAAAAAATAAAATTAATTAATTCTAAAAAATATTAACCTTTTATTAATATAATGAATATTTCTAATTTTTTTATATCATCGTGTTAATTTAATTTAAAATTTTAATTTATTGTTAATTTTTTTTTGATAACTAGCATTTTGAAATTAAAAAATAAAACTAACATTTTTCATATACGACGGGAAAAGATTATATGGGAAAATGCTAGTTGTCATATTTTTTAAAATACTAAATTAATACATGGTGATAATAAATAAAAATTATATATATATATATATATATATTATATTAATAAAAAAATTAATTTTTTATAATTAATTAAGGTTTTTTATAATTTAAGACGAATGTCTCTAATATTTTTTTTGAATGTCTCTAATATATTTTTTGTATTGAATGAATTTAATTGTTTGTTGGGTCTTGAATTGAGACACAAGAATTCAAAACAAGCCTTAAATTGAGAAAAAAATTAAAACTTGAGATGATTTGAGACACTTTTAAAATGAGTACTTAAATTGAGTCATAAACTAAAATTTGGGCCTTAATATGAAATTCTTCCTACATAAATATATATAAATAATTAATTAAAATAATAGTGAGATCTTTATTTTTGTATCTTTATTATATTGATGGTGGATATATAAATTTGTACCTAGTAGTGGATATGTGTGCAATAGCAAGGATAAGAAATTTCTCTCATTATGTCTTTAATTAATGACAATATCTTAATCTTTAATTACACAATTTATCCTGTCATGTGTAAATTTAAGGTAGATATTGACAACTTTTATACTAGTTTTTATATCATTTCCCTAATGAATGATTAGAAATGAGAAGATGTTTGGTATAGTTTGTGTAACATCTATCGCTAATAATAATATAAATTTTTACGAATAATGATATTAATTTTATAAAAAATAGTATTAGTTCCTATGAATAATAATATAAGTGGCATTAAGTAAATAATATTTACATAATACTTTGCCTTGAAAAAATACACATATATATAATGAATTTGAAAAAAAAAAACATCAATTTATCAAAATACTAGGGATGGCAATGGAGTGGGTCGTGATCTTTAAAAAAGCCGCACGGAAACCCTCCTCATAATATACTCCCTCCGTCCCAGCATTATCTGCATAGTTGGGACGGCACACATATTAAGAAAAAATTATTTTTTGAGTAAAGTAGTGGCATATGGGTAAATATGTGTATATTATTGTGCGTGTGCACGCAAATCAATGTTTCCTTTTTTAGAGTGTGCAAATTATCTTGGGACGGACGAAAAAAGAAAGTGTGCAAATAATGGTGGGACGGAGGGATAGAAATTAAATTTGATTTTTGGAATGCAAAAGTTATATATTTAAAAATTGATATGAAATTAAGCGGAACGGTGTGGGTACGGATTTGCTAAAATTCTGATGGGCGAATCCTGGAATTGGCCAGTTCTAGATCTGTTGTCTTCCCTACCAAATACACTTGTTTTATGAGAATAATTCTTTTATCACATTTGCTTTAAATATGAATGAATGTTAAATATTTATTGCAACCCATTCAATATATAATATGTGTTACATTGTAGTTAATGTGGTGATACCAGATCACGGAAGATCACATTGATGGTTTTCATTGTAACTAAACGTACAAATTCACGACCCATGTGGAATTGAACAATCCGCCATGAAAGGTCGATGTGTAGTTCTCAGATTCGCCTGTCTTGACCAAGAAATTGCACTAGCACATTTAGTATGTGTTGAAAAGGACCTACAGCGAGGATAAATTCTTCTGTTCTGAAATGTGAAGAATTAGACCTCAGTGGTTATTGATTTCTTAACCTCCGTCACGTAAATAGGATTGTGTGTGGTTAATAGTTATTGTTTTGATTCATGTTGGGTGAGAATCGTCGCGACTTCGAACCTTGTATTTTGGACAATAATATTAATCATACGATGGTTGCTAAGGTTTAATATGGAGAAACGTGTGCGAGTATGACTCATGTGATTTGTCCCCTTGGTGGGCTCAGAAGTTTTATCGTATCAATTCTTGCAAGTGAAGAATTCATTTCTTCGGTACAGATAATAATGTTGAGTTGTCTTTACTCCAAGGTAAAAGATATTAATTAACTTAGAGTTATTCAGAAGCTAAATTAATTAACGGACTAGATAAACACGGGAAATAATAACTGGGAGCCCATATTATCGTGATATGGATTAAGATGGATAGTGCAATATTAATTTAATATTGATATTAATTAATATTAATGGACTGGATAATATTGAGGCTCAATATTGTATTTCAGTAGCCCATTGGAGGTCCAATATTAATTCTCCTAAAGGCCCCTCAAGTAGCCCGATAATAATAAGGTGATTAAAATAAAAGAAAATATAAATTGCTAATTTTTCTCTTATTATTTTAAAAAATTTGGTATGGAGAGAGAAAACTATTTTGTTGATTTTCTTGGAAGAATATTATGGAAGATATGCATCCTTGGAATACAAGATTATCTCATAAATTCAAGAAGATCCAAATCTAGTTATTTTATTCTCATAAATTTTGAAAATATGCTTATAATTAGGAGGGTGAGATTTTTGTGGAATTTTTTTTAAGAAAATAATATATGGGATATATTTAAGATTTCTTGGAGGCCAAGAAAAGATTTTGTCCTCTATATTTCACACCTAATTTTCGGCCCCCTCTACTTATAAATAGGGGATGATTATTTCATCCTCAAGTACACAATTCCATGAGTTGGAAAAATCAAGAGCAATAAATATTTTCTTTCTTCCTTATTATATTAAATTGTTCGTGAGCGCTTCCCACCGGCGAACGAATAAGGCGAAGAAGGAATACTTGAGAAGGTTTTTACGGTTGATAGGATCGTGACGCTTGTCCTGTTTATCTCGGTTGGACGTCGCTTCAAGAGGTACATATTCACGTGAAATTCTTAGTTTTTCGCCATAGAATTTTATGTGATTATATTCATTGGCATGATATTATTCGTTGTTGGTTAATTATTATTTGAATTAATTGGGAATAATTCATGCTAGTAATAATTGTATTTAAATTACATCCTGAATAGATCCGGGCATCCCGATTTTCCCAACAGGTTGATGTGAAAAAATGGGTAAAAATAATTCAATGAAATACTTAAATATGTGTTTGGTAAGAGATGGAGGAATATGGTGAATGAAGTTTATGTTAAATCAAAAGTGATGTTATATTAATCCAGTCCTATTAGTTAATCGAGTAATAATTGGAAGAGAGATAATTGGTGGGGGAGAGTGAGAGAAGTTTATAATGTGATTGTATTGAATTGTTAAAAAATAGGTGTATGTATCATATAGGGGTGAATGTGTATTAGAAAGAGAAATGAATGTACTAATTCAAAATCGGATGGAATGTGGAATGTGCACATGCATTTCCAGATGTGCACATCCTAAACCAATCAACACATTAAGGTGTTTTATCTTTTTACAATAACCACATTTCGCTTGGATCCACTATATGTGTGTCTTTTAAACTAAATATTTTTTGTTGGGTCTCAAAAGGACACAATCTTCGCATTGGTAAAATCTTGTATACTTTGAGTCAAGACCACATAACTTTATTTTGGAGCTTCCCTTAAAATACTTAAATTAATGGAGATAATGTCCACTCTAATAATATCAGAACTTGTGTTGAGATTGTGTTTAAATAAAAAGTCTTGTTTTGTCCTACATCAGTTTCTTTTAAAAAAAGAAGGAGCTTTCATAAATTATTTAAGAAATCTATGGATCTTTGATACAAGTGCACCAAATCACTAGTATGTTTGAGCCTATTATGAGGCGCATTATGTTGGGTGTTTTGGCACAGTCTATTGGGCATATTCTGAAGCAAAGTCTATAAAGTTATTTTGGCACAGTCTGTTAGGGTATTTTGAGGCCCATTCTGTTGGTATTTTGGCCAAGTCTATTAGTGGTTTATAAATATCTTATTATTTGACGTAGGTCATGCAGTACTCTGTAAATTGCTGATATCACATAATACTATATATTCATCTCTTCTAACATAATTTTAGTGAACCACGTAAATCTGTATCGTTTATTTCTTGTTTATGCATCTTTCTTGTGTTCCATTATAATAAATTGGTATCTAGAGCTCGGTAAGAATTTTCACAATTAGTAGAAAAAGACGTATGGGGTAAACGTAAAAATCGAAAAATTCACAGAGAGGAACAATTTTAGTTTCTGACATATCAAGATGTGAGTCTTGTTGAGATAACAAGGGTTGTGGGCACTGCTGATGATGTCGAAAGATATCAAGGGCAAGTTTGTGGCTTTGGGAGTGGCCGAGATGACTAGTCTAGAGGAGAAGGTGCACTCGTAGATCACGTTCTGTCTCACAGAAGATGTTATTACCAAGGTCACAAAGGAGTAGATTGTGGCTGGTCTTTGGCTAAAAATAGAGAGCATGTATATGACGAAGTCGCTAACCAAGAAGTTGTTGTTGAAGCAACTTTTGTTCAGTCAGCGTATGCATGAAGGTCAGTCACTTCACGAATATTTAGATTAGTTAAACACAATTTTATTAGAATTGTGTAATATTAATTTTAAAGTTGATGATGAAGATGTTGTATTAATTCTGTTGGTTTCTCTACCTTTGTCGTAAAAGAATTATGTGCACTATTTTATTATTGAGAAAGACATTGTGTCTCTAGTATAAGTTAGATCATCTCAGCATATTAGAGAGTTGTGCCATAAGATGGCTGGTATAAGTATATATAATCAAGCGTCAAGGGTCCTAAACCAGATGATGATTATAACTATTATAAATAGGCAATGTATTGGAAGAATGACTGTCCGAAGAAAAAGAAACAGGAAAATAAAGCATACACTACTGATGTTGTTGAAGGAGATGACACCAACTATGGGGATGATTTTATTTTAGTTGTTGATGATCACATCAAACTGATGGGTGGGTTCTCGATTCTGGGTCATTTTACCATATATGTCCATATAGAGAGTAGTTTACAACTTACAAAAAGATGATGAAGACAATATATCTATCGCCAACAGTTGTGTTTGCAAGGTGGTTGGAATAAACACAATCAAGTTATAGACATATAGTGGCAAACTCTGCACATTGAAAGATGTTAGGTATGTCCAACTCATGACGAAGAATCTGATATCATTGAGTCTATTGGACAATATGGGATTTAGTTTTAGAGATGAAAGTAAAGTTTTGTATGTCCGCAAAGGTTATAATGTGGTTCTGAAAGGTGTGAGGTGGGACTCTGTAATTTTTGCAGGGTTCAACGTTATCTGATTCCGCTGATGTTGCATCGTCCGAGGTTCCCAAGGATGACATGACTAAGTTATGGCACATGAAACTTTATCACATGGGTGAAATAAGGATTAAGGTGAATATGTTCAAACACTGTTTGGACATATTAAATATAACAAGCTGTTAGTTGCACCATCTTGAGGGTAAATTTGTATACGAGGAGTTGCTCATAGTTTTGGGCATTTCAAATGCAAGTTGTTAGTTGCCCCATCTTGGAGGCAAATATGTGTACGAGGAGTTGCTCGTAAATCTAGGCATTATCAAATGCAAACTGTTAGTTGCCCAATCTTGCTGGCAAATCTGTGTATGAGAAGTTGCTTGTGCGTCTTGACACTTTTTATGCTGCATCTGATATATTTGTTAATATGTGAGAGGATTCAAGTTAAGGTGGAAATTTGTTGGAATGTCTTAAACCCTACGCTAAGCCTGGTTGACTACAATAAATAAGCGATTTGATATTCTTCTAGAGATTGCTTAAAACACAAAGTTGTTTCATAATGAGAATGTATCTATAAATCATAAAATATTGTAATTTAACAATATTTTGAATAATTTTATGAAGAAAAATCCATTATTAAGTATTCATATCGTCCATAAAATGTGTGTCTAAATGGTTGGACAAAGTTTTTAAGAAACAAATATAAAATAGATAGACAAAATAAGGTATTATAGGGTCTATTTATCAATAAAGTAATAACGTGGTCCATTTATCAATAAAATAATTATTTATTACTAAAGATGAATGACAATTTAAGTAATTAAGTGGTGGTTGGAGGATGGAGATAAAATTAAATAATATTATTGTTGACTTTTAAGGTATAAACACACTTTTGGTGGATATAAAAAAAAAAAGACATAATTTTGGTGGGAGGAGGAAGTATAAAACAATAATGACATGATTTACAGTTAGAAATTGATGTGCAATTATGGAGAAGTAATAGAAACGAAAAATAGATAAAAGAAATTGTTGACCCAAAATTTTAGAAATAATATCTAGGGTACTATCAAATCAGAATATATATCTATTATTTTTTGTACACCAATTCATGTAATGCACGCATATACTTGAGTGCACATAACAATTCCTCTTTTTCTGTAATATATACGAAAATGATTTTATACCCACCGGTGAACACAAATTCTTACTACATAAATAGGAAAAATTTCATATCAAGACCCAAATTTTAGGTTATGCTTCAATTTAAGTACTCATTTTAAAAGTGTCTCAAATCAAGTCTCAATTTTTATTTTTTTCTCAATTTAAGACTTATTTTGAATTTTTGTGTCTCAATTCAAGACCCAACAAACAATTATTTTTTAAATTAAATTCATTCCATATGAAAAAAAATAAGAAATTAGAGACATCCATTATAAAAAAAATAAAATTAATTAATTCTAAAAAATATTAACCTTTTATTAATATAATGAATATTTCTAATTTTTTTATATCATCGTGTTAATTTAATTTAAAATTTTAATTTATTGTTAAAATTTTTTTGATAACTAGCATTTTGAAATTAAAAAATAAAACTAACATTTTTCATATACGACGGGAAAAGATTATATGGGAAAATGCTAGTTGTCATATTTTTTAAAATACTAAATTAATACATGGTGATAATAAATAAAAATTATATATATATATATATATATATATATATATATATTATATTAATAAAAAAATTAATTTTTTATAATTAATTAAGGTTTTTTATAATTTAAGACGGATGTCTCTAATATTTTTTTTGAATGTCTCTAATATATTTTTTGTATTGAATGAATTTAATTGTTTGTTGGGTCTTGAATTGAGACACAAGAATTCAAAACAAGCCTTAAATTGAGAAAAAAATTAAAACTTGAGATGATTTGAGACACTTTTAAAATGAGTACTTAAATTGAGTCATAAACTAAAATTTGGGCCTTAATATGAAATTCTTCCTACATAAATATATATAAATAATTAATTAAAATAATAGTGAGATCTTTATTTTTGTATCTTTATTATATTGATGGTGGATATATAAATTTGTACCTAGCAGTGGATATGTGTGCAATAGCAAGGATAAGAAATTTCTCTCATTATGTCTTTAATTAATGACAATATCTTAATCTTTAATTACACAATTTATCCTGTCATGTGTAAATTTAAGGTAGATATTGACAACTTTTATACTAGTTTTTATATCATTTCCCTAATGAATGATTAGAAATGAGAAGATGTTTGGTATAGTTTGTGTAACATCTATCGCTAATAATAATATAAATTTTTACGAATAATGATATTAATTTTATAAAAAATAGTATTAGTTCCTATGAATAATAATATAAGTGGCATTAAGTAAATAATATTTACATAATACTTTGCCTTGAAAAAATACACATATATATAATGAATTTGAAAAAAAAAACATCAATTTATCAAAATACTAGGGATGGCAATGGAGTGGGTCGTGATCTTTAAAAAAGCCGCACGGAAACCCTCCTCATAATATACTCCCTCCGTCCCAGCATTATTTGCATAGTTGGGACGGCACACATATTAAGAAAAAATTACTTTTTGAGTAAAGTAGTGACATATGGGTAAATATGTGTATATTATTGTGAGTGTGCACGCAAATCAATGTTTCCTTTTTTAGAGTGTGCAAATTATCTTGGGACGGACGAAAAAAGAAAGTGTGCAAATAATGGTGGGACGGAGGAATAGAAATTAAATTTGATTTTTGGAATGCAAAAGTTATATATTTAAAAATTGATATGAAATTAAGCGGAACGGTGTGGGTACGGATTTGCTAAAATTCTGATGGGCGAATCCTGGAATTGGCCAGTTCTAGATCTGTTGTCTTCCCTACCAAATACATATCCTTCCATTTTTTTTGTGCAAATTTCTTGTCAATTAATTTGAGAGAGAATGAGATACACAATCTGTGGACCCCACACTTGCATATTTTTGTTTTTTATTTTATTATGTGTCTAGCTTTCACCGAAATTCATAAGAAATTAGAAAAAAATAAAAAATAGAAGATCTCGTACACTATTTATTACCCTTCCTAATTTTCTAATAAATAAACAAAATTAATGGAGAAATTAGCACCGTCGACAGGCATCGGCAAAACCAGTGGCGGGCCTATATGAGTGACATGGGGGTACGGTTGTACCCCCAATTCAATTTTTTTTTTTTACTATATATGCAGTGTATACAAAAAAAAATAGAAAAATACAGTAATCGTGCATTAATTCGGTTGGCGAAGGGAGTGGAAATTCACCAAGTTCTCATCTATCCTAGTGCCTACAACTTTCCTATTTTTCTAATAATATTTTATTTTAACTCAATTAAAACTGCTCCCTCTGTCACCTAATAATTTCACATTTTCTTTTTTGGGACGTCCCACAATAACTTTCACACTCCAAATATGAAAATAAACACTCTCACATTACCTACTTTAATTCAAAAGATTCTTCATTTATTGGTTCAAAAAATCAATAAAACATTTTTTCTTAAAATTTGTGTCACCCCAACTATGAAAATTAAGAGGGGATGGAGGGAGTACAAGTTTGTCATTTACTTATTCATTTCTAAGAATTAGAAAATAGTATCTTCTTGGATAATTTACATAATAATAGGTTGCAAAATAACACGAGAGGGAATTGTTTGTACAAATTCCTACTAATAATGTTAATTATAGACTGTTTTCACTAAAAGAAAATATAGAACTGTTTATGAAAATTGTTATTATAGCCACAATTTTTTTAATTATATAGACAATTTAATTCTTTACCTACAAAGACAAATTTATTACATAGTCAAATTGGTTGTAGGTTAAAGAACGAAGATGTCTACATAATTAGAATTTTTTTAGGCAAGTTATAGGCAATTCTATTACAAATTCTTTTTGTAGATGATTCTAATTTCGTAGACAATTCCTTATTTTCTTGTATAAGTTATAACTTGTAGTTATAATTTTTATTTGAATTTTATAAAAATATCTTATTAAGTTAATATTTATGTTTAAATATTCATAAATTATCTACCGATTGTACCCCCGGTTTTAAAATTCTGGGTCCGCCACTGGGCAAAACCCAGATGGAATCCGACCTCACCCAAATCGAAATGGACGCCGTTTTGATGCTCATCCAACTCAGCCGCGGCCCGGCGGAGCAGGCCCCAAAACAAAGCAGCCATGAAATATTCTCCGGCGAACTGGAGGCTCTGCCGCGCCGGAAGATGCGGTTCCGATTGCTCACTGAAGTTTACGGGTTTACCAAACCCCTAATCAAGAACCGCCTTATGAAATCCGTCAACGAATCTCAATTTTGTATATATTTCTTCAACTTACCTTTTTGGGTTTCATGAAATAAAATAATTGTAATATAAATAATAAAAGTTCTAAATATGCATTTTCTATTTTGTCTGTTAATATATATTGTTGGATTTGTATATATATTTTTATTTTTTATAATATATATGTCGGTTAAGAGTAAAATTAATTTAGTAAGAATGTTTGTTGGATCAATTTTATTTGAATGGATCGATCATAAAACTAATCTAAGATTGTAGGTTAACTGTGTCAGTGTGTGGTTTTCTCAAAATTAGTTTTGTTGGCACCACCTTTTCTTGTTTCAAGTGATGAAACACGAAATGGCCATAAAAAACCTAGAAATTCTCTACCAGATTTTGTTAGTTGTTCAAAGGTATAGAATTGTCAATTTTAGGTATGGTCTTGTAAATTACAAAGTGTTAATTTTATCTATTGTTATATGAATGTAAGATTTTGTGGATGCGTGAAATCATATGTAATTAAGACCTGTCGCCTGTTTTTTTTTTTTCTAAATCATAACTAAAATACTAGAAGAATTTTCTGAATTATAAAATCTGGCAAATGTTCAAAGCTCTTCTTTTGTTGTTTGGTCTACATCGTGGAAACCCATATATATAGAAGGAGCTAGCTTTTCACTACATGTTTTGAGAGAGAGAGAGATATAGCGCGCGTGCATGCTATCTGCTTAACTAGCAACATCTATTCATCCATGATGAAAATCAATTAATTATAATTAGAACTGTGTTAGTACATATATATGTTATGTTATACTAAGTACGTATTATAAAATGGTCCATCCATTTAATTAGAGATTTTGATCCTCCGATGGAACATAGGGACCGTGAAGGTATGAGGAAATGAATGCGTATCTCCAATTAATTAAGTGGTTGGTGCAATGCATTGCTTAAAGCCAATTAGGAGACTGCCCCTTGACTATCACATCAAAGGGTTAGCCGAAGAAGAAGGAAGTTGTCCAAATGTAGATATCATCAGGAGATGAGGTCGCATGCATGTAATGAATGATAAACAAATTCATTGGTTCGATATTTTGTGAGCCAAGGTACAAGAATGAAATGAGAGAATATATATATATACTTGGAAATGAGAATGATTCCAAATTAACTTTATATATAGAAAAACGTCATGTAAGGTACATACCCTCTCTCATTTACCAAACATCCCCTAACCTGTTTCCGATCTTGATACACTGTTTCGTCAAGTTAGCATTCGCGCATCCGCAAAATCTTTAACTCTAATCACAATCTAGAGAAAAAGTTAAGTCATTATAAGATATTGTAGAACCAATTTAAAAGTTTCCATTGAAGAAATTTGTGAACAATATTAATATATATAAGACGAGTGAGATATTGAAGAGCTGTATACAAGGTTGATCAACCTAATTAAGTTTGAGATGTTGGCGCAATTCTTTTCTGGACCTGGTTGGTATGGCATGAGGTTTATGCAAAAATGCATAATAGATCGTTAAGAATATAGATATATCATGAATTGTCCCTTGATAAAACCGGTTATTGTTGATACCTTGTTCTTGGTTCCATTTGTCATTCCCAGAAGGAAGAGATGACATGGCCTATATATACATTATTTTCCTGCATAAGAATAGCACAAAAGATTGAGAACATAAAAGAGTTGGTTCACTTGTCATTGCTCCAATGTATATATATGAAATAAATAATGACAGGATGTAATTCAGTATATATATATATGGAATTATGGATCACTTAAAACATATATTGATATGTTTTACGACAATACTTACACTTAAATGGCCCACCAAAGACACGTCAAATACCAAATCTGCATATTTTTTTATTATCTATATTTCACGACATTTTTAAAATTAACACTGCATCTAGAAAGTGAATGTTATGAGAGCAAGGGAAGATTGTATTTGTCACACATTCCGCTTTCTCAAATGGTCAATTATAGCAAATAACCAGATATTTTAAAATGGCTGGATTGGGATTCTTAATTTTAAAAACATTTTGAAATATATATATAAAAAAAATCATTTTTCTTGCAAATTTGTTGGCATATGACGTGTGTTTTTATGGCGGCATTAGCTGTCACGTAAGCGTAAATCATCGGAAAAATTTACATCATGTATCGAATTGCAACAATAAATTAATTCGTATATCAAATTTTAAACTTTAATATTTCATGTTGTAATTGATAAAAATTATAATGTTCGTGAATTTTTTGCAATTAACCTTTTTAATCAGTTACAAGATTTTTTTACTTTGTGATTTGATACACCACCTTTTTAAGTTTTGCAATTCAATGTATCAAACAATTTTTTGGCAACAATTAAATGACGCGACATAGATGGCCAGCATATAAAATTATTTTTTAAACAAAAAGAAAATAAGGTTTTTAAAATGCGTATTTTTGAAATATAACTTAAAAATATTTTTTTAAAGATGTTATTTTCATAAAATGATAACGATTCTATTTGTTGACTTCTACATAGATATTTATGTGATATTTTCTGAAGCGACATTATTTTATTGTTGCATAAAATTATCAGATTAATTGAATTACAAAATTTAAAAAAGTGTTGAATCAAATTGAAAAAAAAAATTATAATAGATAAAAATCATAAATTAAGGTATTTTCTTTTTCAATTAACCCTATTTAATTTAATAATTGTTGATTCTCTCTCACCCACGTTACACACAGAGCAGTGGAAAAATTTATATATGAATACTGATTCATTGCTGAATATGATTAGCTAGTTCGGATCAATACAACTACCAATATCCATCATTATAAATAATTGTTCACATACTCATGGTGTCAATTGTCTTCCACTTGCCCACAAAATTTTCAAATCCACTTCATTTCTCAATCTAAAAAAATTGTCTACAAAATTAAATTTTCAGGTAATTAATTATTTACCATCGATTTGCTACGTAAATTGGTGGACAAATTGTTCGTAAATTGTAAATAAGAAATGAAAATACTTATATATATAATTAGAAAAATTTCGTAGACAATTCATGGTAACTTTCAATACGAAATTTTTATTAAAATTTTTATAACCAATATTAACAAATTTTGTTGGACAAACTTTTTCTTTTTTAATAGTGCATTAAGATTCTCTATCACAAAAATGCCACACACACGTTTGAAAAGAGACCGATGTGGGCCATGTGGCGGAGCAGAAATTAAGTTCAAGAAGTCCATTAAAAACATTATTTTTTATTTCATATTAATATTCTCAAAATATATAACCTATTAATAAAAAATTGAACAAACAATTAACTTTCTGTAGTATGTTTTAATAAAAGCCTCGTGTTCCTTTCAAAAATAAAAATATGAAAGCCTCGTGTTGTCATCCACTCATAACATACATAATAACTTTAAATATATTGTCCACATATGAGCATCTTTTATTTTTTTAATGTTTTAGTTCATCATATTTTTAATGATTGTATAATAACTGTATTGCTAATATTAAAAATATACATAAAAAAAAAATAGAAATACATTAAATTTAGAATGAATTTTATTCCTTTAATTAATAGCAGTTGGAGGTACCGTGGAAATCCAAAAGTGATTGAATTGCGGTGGTTGTGATCATCTCTAAACAAAGATATATGATTTTAGGGTAAACGCAACCGTAACCTCGATTTAATTATATATTTTTCAGTGAAATTTTTTAAACTGTAAATTATTATTTAATGTATTAAAATATATTGTAAGGTTATTTTTTGTGATTTAAATCAGATCTAAACCGACCTGATTACAATACTTTTATTGTTGCGAGTCAAATTAATATTTAATTTAAACTTAAACTAAACATTATTCAATTCGACTTGCCCAGATAAAGTAATTATCGTCCTTATTCCTTAAATATGCTACGGACCAAAATCGCGTGGTTGGTTCCACATGGACATGGTTTCCAACAAGGATTTGTTATATAGACAAATTATCCTGTTTGCTTAAACAGTTTACTCAATCTTAGCATATCAAATGCTTTCATTATAAAAAAATTAATTTGGAATAATACACCGAAATTTAGGTGTGGGGTTGTATGCAGATATTAATATCAGTTGTTTTTTTATACTCTCCTTCTTAAAACTATTTTCATGATAACACATTTTCTATAAATGAAAATATATGAATATAAGGTTAAATAAAATAATACTCCCTCCGTCCCAATTTTGTTTACCCAAAAGCCTAAAAAAGGAAGGTTTTTTTTTGTTTTGTTTACCCATTTCCTAAAATGGCAAAAAACAACACCACTTTTTCAAACTCAACCTTCAAAAAGCTATTTTATACTAAAAAATATTAATAAACAATTCCTAAAAAGCTACTTTATACTCAAAAGTATTAATAAACAACTATTTTCTTAAAAATCGTGTCATTTAGAAATGGATAATCTAAATTGGGACCGAGGTAGTAATATTTTAATACTTTATTAATATTTATAAGAGAGATTTATTTTTCTTTTTATGAGTGTTAAAGTAATTTTGAGATGTTCAAATAAGACAAATGTGCGAGTAATTGCGGGAGGAAGAGAGTAATTGTTTTTTTACTAAAAAATATTAGTTTGACAATTGCAATTGTTCAATATTGCAAAACAACTGCAACTGTTCAGTGAAAACAACTACTACTTGTGCTCCTCAACGCTATTCTTATTGGAATGAACACGGATTTTAAGGAAAGTGATACTCCCTCCTTTACGATTTAAATTTTCTCTGCTGAATAATGTAGGTTTTAATGAAAAAGTTGTTCACTAGTGTTAAAGTTGAGGATTTATTAGTTCGTCTTTTCTATTGAAGGGAATTTCGTTCATTACTAAAGGTTATATTGAAAAATATAGTGCAATGAGATATAGATAAGTGATGTTTGGAAGTGATTAGTTTTAGAGTAAAACGTGTTTTTCGTAGCTTTGAATAATTTAAATTGTAACAGATGAAGTATACAATAAGGGGTCGTTTGGTTCGCTGGATTGGGTGGGACTAAAGTTTTAGTCCCACTCAATCCCATGTAATATTACGTTTGGTTAGCAGGTTTACGGCCCGGGATAAAATTGGGGTCCGAGTCATAAACCTACCTAATCCATCAAATGAGGGACTAAATAATCTCTTAGGGATGGTGGGACTCCATAGTTTCATGCTTTAAAAACTGTATATTGCTCTTTAAACCCATTTAATCATTCAATCAAAAAAAAAAGAAAAGAAAAAACAATCCTACAATCCAAACACACATTCCTCCTCAAATAATCCTATCTAATCCAATGTCATCTAATCTAATCTCATCCCGTGAACCAAACGGCCCCTAAGGATATTGTGGGGTTATTATGGACTCCATTAATAGTTGTGAGTATGATAATAAAATATTATTTTCTAAAAAATGTATGAAAATAAATTTGGAGGACGAACAAAAATGAAAATATATAAATGTGGGGGGGGGGGGGTGGGGGGGGGGCGTTTGGTTTGGAGAGACAAAGGAAATAATATTTAAAAATATATAAATAAAGTAAGCATGATGCACCTAGTGCAACAAAACCTTCTCTTCTCTCTATTTATTAGTAATGTACCCTCTCTATATCAAAATAAGTGTTGTTCTATAGATTTCGTATCAAATTAAGAATTAGAAAATTTTGATATATATACTGTTGATGATCGATTCTAATAACTTGGATTTGTGGTTGTTTTTACTTGTTAATTTGATCATCAAACAATTACGTGTGATTGATCACTACCGTAAATAGTGAATACGTTGAATCAGAATTAAGAAAAGTTAAATATGTGTATTGATTACGTATTTGTTTCGTATGTGTGTAGATTGAGGTGTTTGAGTATGTGTAGGCAAAGTAAGCTTGTATTTGTGAATTTAGACTTAGTTTTATTGCTGACAATTGATGGTTTTTATACAAGTCCTCCAAGTAGGAGGTGGATTGACTCTTGCTCTCCCTTGTGTGCATACTTGACACTTGGAGAGTTGATTATTTGACCTTATCTAATCTAATTTCTATCCTCTAAAACAGATTAGCTCGTATTAGAGAGTTGTTTGTCTATTTGGATTTGTCCTTGAGGAGTTCTTAGCTTGACTTTGTTGGTCGATTTACTTTCTACCTTGGCTCTTTGGCTAAAGTAGCTCGCCAGGGTCTTATTTGGGTTCGGGTGATCTGTGCTTTGATGTAGCTCGACTTGGTAGAGTAGCTCGCCTAGTAGGAGTAGCTCGTCTAACTATTCCAGCTTGGTCTGACTTGACTTGGCTTGCTTAATCTTGCTTCTTGGGTGATTAATTAGCTTGAACTTGTTCGCCTTAGGTAAGAGATGTAGCTCGCCTATCAACATATACACCACATAAATTTCTAAATAAGCTAATTATATTTTGATAATGCCTAACAAATCTATTATATTTTAATGTAATTCTTAAAAAATCTATTATATCTTGAATTCATGATAAATTAAAAAAATGTGAAAAAAAAAGTTAAATACACTTATTTTGAAATAAAATTTAATCTCTAAAATAATATTCTCTTCGTCCACGAAATTTTTACCCACTTTTCATTTTTTGTCTGTCCACCAAATTTTTACTCATTTCTTTTTTAGAAATAAACTACATTCACAAGCAAATAAATGAGTCTCACAATACCCATCACAATACTATTATTTAATCTACTTTATCTATTTTTTCAATAAAATACAATTTTTCATTAAAAACTGTGTTCAAAAGTAAAAGGGTAAAAGTTTCGAAGACGGAAGGAGTATTTGTTTTAAGATGGATGAGTATTTATAAATTCACATGGTACATCCTACTTTTATTTTATACGGATAAGGACGGTTTGAAAAAATCCCAAGTATTTATTATGATATTAAACGTACAATTACACTTGTATCCTCGAAAAATATAGTTTGTCTGGCCCAATAAATAAATTTCTCTGGAGGATAATTTAGTCACATAACACAGAAAATGAAACAAGAATAAAAAGCTTTATCCTGTGGTCGGAAATTCCTTGTTTATTAAGTATCCACGCTTTCTGCGTATGATGTTAATGTTTTAAATAAAAGTTAACGCAACAAAGCCGAAAGAAAAGATAAATTTAAGAAGAAGGCGATCGAGATGGAATCCCACCTTACGAAGCTAGAAATGGAGGCTGTGTTGCAGCTAATTCAACTGAGCCGCACTTCCGACGACGATCCCGGCGTTATTTGGTTGAATTTTCCGGTGAAAAGAGACGAAGAAGAAGAAGAATCGAGAAGCGCCGGCGAATCCTTATCGTCTAATTACTTGGAAAAATATGCAGATGATGAAGCTTTGCCCCGAAGAAAACCTAAGTTTGGATCTCTTCTTCATATCTACAAAATTACTCACCCTTTGATCAAGCATCGCTCCAGGAAAAGGCCCAGGTTCTGAATGTATATATATGTAATAAATATGGCCTATTTTTTATTTTGGCACATTAGTTAGTAGTATCCACACATCGATGTTACTGTGTCTAAATGTTGAAATTTGAGTTAATCTTTCACGGTATAAAATTGATGACATTCCATTCATTTTGTAATAGCATAACATCACTCCCTTATAAACTAATACCATGCCCCTCCATTTTTTTTTATTTGTCACATTTTATCTAAATTGATGTCCTTTTTTAATTGTCATTTAATTTATTCTTACCAGTATATTTTTTATTTTATTTTTTCAACAATGCTTCTGATAAATAGTAGAACTAATTATAAATAAGAGCAATAAATAAAGTGTAAATGTAATATGATACTCTAATAAATAAATAAATAAATAAATTGGTTCGTGTGAATGGATAAAATGAGACATATAAAATGAAACGGAGATAATATCATTTATTTACACAGTTCGGTTTATTTATAGTATTGGTTTATAAGGGTGATAGTATTATTGA
Organism: Ballota nigra; assembly: GCA_947034835.1. Taxonomy (NCBI): domain Eukaryota; kingdom Viridiplantae; phylum Streptophyta; class Magnoliopsida; order Lamiales; family Lamiaceae; genus Ballota; species Ballota nigra. The sequence goes on along the minus strand of OX344720.1, from coordinate 118,075,991 downwards.
ATGGATAATATAATATAATATATATATACAGAATAAATGGAATGTGTGATATTTATGAATGAATGTGATACTATTAGGGGAAAAATGTTTTTAGACCCGTATTTTTAGGGTGATTGGAAAAGGAGGACAATATTTTTTCGGACTTGGAGAAGGAGGAGAATAACTTTAAAAAGTGGTAAATGTAGGACAATTGAGTCCGAATTAGGTCCGATTGGGCTAAATTAGCATGTGCTTCGCACGTGATGGTCCGATTTCAAACTTTTCGTCCCCATCAGCTCCACGTCGGATAAAATTTGCCACATCATATCTTTTAACTAAAAAATTATTTTGAAAATAGAAAACGTGTTTCTATTTAGATGTATTTAAACTTTGCATTAATTAATATTATTAATTATATTTTCTTTAACGAATTTATCAAATACGTATCTATGTAACCATTTGTTACACATGAATTACCATAAGCTCTAGAACGCTCAAGATTTTGAGCTCGAGCTGCTCTTAGGCCGTAGTTGAGAAAATTGGGTGCATGTAGTTGTAGTTAATTAGATAAAAAAACATTTACATCACGTAATTAAAAGGCATTTAAAATTATAATGAATAAATTATGATGTGGTGAATTTTATATCTGATGTGGAGCTGACGAGGACAAGAAGCTCAAAATTGGACCATCACGTACAAGGCTCATGCTAATCTAGTCCAATCGGACCTAATTAGCACTCAAATGTCTTATATTTACAACTTTTTAAAGTTATTGTCCTCTTTTTCCAAGTATGAAAATATATTGTGCCCTTTTTTCAACCACCCTACAGGCCTTAAAAAATATTTTTCCCTCACACTAACAGCATCGATCAAGTTTTATAGGTGAATTCACATAAGAGTTTGCCTCAAATTTGAATTTGGGGGTTAAATATGAGCTAGCATACACAGAGGGTCAGAAACAAAGGGTGCGGCAGAAAAGGAGTGAAGGTGGTGAGATTATATAATATTAAAATATGTGATTAGTAAATTTTCAGTCACTCCGTGGGTTTGTTGTTTGAAGTAGGTAATGATCATGCAAGCACGCTATCCTCCCAAGTCTCATATTATATATACATATACATTTGAATTTGCATCTTTTATATATCGTATGTGTTCGTTGGTGTTGCGTACAATCCAATTGCTTCGTGCATGCGTTGCTACTAATCCTTTGACCCAAAGAAAATTATGTAGTGAATTAATATATTTTGAATAAATTTTGTGTGAAACTGTATTATGTTATGAGACTGTGGAATGATGTACGTACAAATTGATCATATCGCATTAACACTTTGATGTGAATAAGTGTTAATTACTATCTCATACCCTGAGACAATCTCACGCAAAGTCTTGCAAATTTTTTTTCCCAGTTTTGTTCCCACAAGACAAGCCCCTCATGCAACTGGTCCCACCATCACTTCTGTTTCAATTTTTCTTTCTTAGGCACAATCAAATTTAAAATAATGATTAAATAATAAATACTGAAAGTAATTTGCAAAATTAACAAAAAATTCCCCGCCTCCACCCCCACCTACACAATGCACACATACAAATAATTAAATACTAGGAAACAAAATTAAGATTCAACATAAAAAGATTATTCATGTTATTTATTTTTTATTACCATTACTAAAGAAATATCGATATTTTATTTGTGATTGCAAGATCTTTTTTAAAATCATTTTTTTAATTTTCTAAATCGATTTTAAGATTTTTAATAAGATTTAAATGAAAAAAAAAAGTAATAATTTAAATAAAAGAAATAAATGTATCCATCTCATCGGCACCCAAGAGGCAAGAACACGCTTTCGAATAGTATTGTAGGATTTGTTTGGAACTGATAAAAAAAATTATTTAATAGAGCGAGTTAATTTCGGTGGATTTTTGGACAAACCAAACTCATCTCAGTGATCCGTCTTATTGTAATTTCAATTTAAATTACCTTTTATGTTTGCTTTCGGTTTTGTAATCCAATAATTTGGATTTAAAAATCATCAAATTTCTATTTAAAAAGTCGAATCTCAGAATGAGATTTCAAATTCTATAAAATTATTGGAGTACCTTTTTTTTTTTTTTTTTAACACAAGTCAATCGTAATATAAGAGATAGTTTTGTGTGGAATATTGCCCATACAATATCCATTGATGTGTGAAAGAATTGAAATTCGGGGCCGTGGACATGTTAAACAGGTCTTCCATTTAAATTGGTCTAACGCTTCCTTATATATTTATAAAATGATATACTCACCCCGATCCGCTATTTGTTTCCACTTTGATTTATTTTATTTTTTTTACTTTTAATATGAGGCTTGATTTATAGTATTTAAATTGATAAAATATTTTTTCGAAAATGACATATTATTTAGTTTAAGTCAATAAAATAAAATGAATATGTTTTTCTATGTAATGTAATTTAAACATGTTTGAAGGGAGGTGAATAGTGCAATGAGAATTTAATAGAAAGATGGAGGTAGTATTTACCATGTCTATGGTGTAGTCTTGTGGTTTGGATCATTTGTAAGATAGTTGGTCAGAAAATCGAGCACATAAGTTTTTTAATTTAACACTATTTTTTTGCACAATTTTTTTATGTGTTATTAAATGAATAGAAGTGTGATGCTTATAGAAACGAAATGTGTTATTACATACACAAAAGTCAAATTTGCTATTTTTTAATGTTAGTTTTTTTTTTTCTTTTTTTCTTTTGACAATTTTTGTTGCATTACTATATAAACAAAACCTGATACTCATAGAAATGAAATGTAATACTACATGATTAAAAGTCCATTTTTGTGTTTCTTTTTCATTACTCATGTTGCTTTTCTTGAACAATTTTTTTATGTTACTAAATAAGAAAAAATGTGATAATAAATTGAGAAATGTCTAAGAATTTAACGATCCGAACCATAACAAATACATGAAAGCCTCAGAATCAAATCGTATGACTATGTTTGGTTGGGGATGACTCCATCTGAGTGGGGATGAGTCATCCCAACCAATTTTCGCAGAACTCCATATAATCATATCACCACTTTTTTTTCTAACGTATTTTTTCTCCCATTTTTTCCACCGCTAACAAACAAAAATATACTAATATAACATCACTTTTTATTCAATTCTATATTTTCATCCCTAACATAATAAATTAGTATTTATGGATTACTTCATCCATACCTCTTTATTTCTATCCTTAATCTAGCATACCTCTGAAATCGGAAAATTTCATAATCGGCGGTCCGGAAAATCTACGATCAGGTGGGGTTAGCGGTGATTTTTGAACTTTTATGTTTATGGAGGATTCCTCGCGTTAAATTACCTTTTTCTCCCTTACAAAATCTGGCTACTAAAAGATCGGAGGCCAGAAATAATTATAATCCTAAAGCCCGATTTCGTAATTTAGCAATATAAATAACTATTAGCACACCCTTTTATACTCCGTGCCCCTCACAAAATCCGCTTACACTCTATTTATTATTACCCTTCTTTTTCTCAATAAGAAAACCCAAAATCAATGGAGAAATCTGCACCGTCGAGAAGCATCGGGCAATCCCAGATGGAATCGGGACTCACCCAGCTCGAAATGGAAGTGGCTTTGCAGCTCATCCAACTCAGCGGCGACTCGGCGGAGACCGTCGGATGGGCGGCGGAGCACAGCCGAGATGAAAGCGTCGGCAATTCGCATCATGACATATCCTCCGACGACGTCAAAATTAGCGAGCTCGAGGCTCTCCCGCGCCGGGTAATGCGGACCCGATTGCTCACAGATTTTTACGGGTCTCCCAAACCCGTAATCAAGAAACGGGTTAAGAAATCCATCAAGTAATCAAGCTGCCCTTCTCAATTTTGTAATATTCTGTTACCGGAATCTTTTTTTTTTTCCAGCTGCTTTTTCATCCTTGTGTGGATTTGGATAATAAAACTACATGTTTCTATTGTGTATGTGGATTTATGTTTAATTTACGCAGAACGATCTTGTACAACATAAAATCCAAATTAACCACTTGAGTTTCTAATTAAAAGATTGTGATAGAAAAAAAATTCGTGCATTTTCTATTTTGACTGTTAATGTATAATGTTGGATCTATTTATATTTACCTATTTTTTTTTAGTGATATATATATATATATATATATATATATATTGGGTAAATAAATTCCGCTTAAATTTTGCTTCTGCGCCATAGTGTGTAAATTTTTAATGTTTGTTCTATAAATTTTATGTGACTGAAGCTTACAAGATTGCATTCTGTGTTTCCATTAATCATTAATAAATAGTGCTCAAAGTTGGCTAGTTTTCTTTGCACCACCTTTTCTTGTTTGTCCAACTTATGAACTCAACATATATGGCCAAAAATAAACAGAAATTTTCTGCCCAAATTTTGTTATTTGTTAAAATGTTTTAGAATTGTCTATCATAGGTATGCTTTTGTCAACTATAAGATGTGAAATTAATCGATTTATTGTATGGATGTAAGATTTTGTGACATGCGTGATAACACGGAAGATGCATATTGAAATTTAAATAAATCTTGGCAAATAAATAAGTGATTTGGATCGTCACAAAATTTTTGGATTTAAAAGTTTGATCTAAGCAGACAAATCACAACGCTAAATTAAAAGAATTTCCAAACTAAAATAATAAAATCTGGCAAATGTTCAAAGTATTTTGTGCTGTTTGGCCTGCATATACACAACAATTCGTGACAGTACTTATAGAACGAGGTTTTCAGAATCTGTATGGAGATAGCGTGTGCATGCTAATGCTATCTTAATTAGCAACATCATATACATGAAGAGGATATATAATCTTTACAGGACAATGTATTTATTCATCAATATTCAAATACTCAGGAGTTGTTTGGTTTGTTACAAGACTGGTAATCTAAGTGAGGAATGGAAATATATATATGCTCTTTAAAGTTGTATTGTTTTGTTGATATTAAGTATCATTATCATTACACATAAAACCCCAAAGAATGAAGGAAATAAGGCGCAGTTCATAAAACGGGAATGAATGATTCCTCAATTTTAAGGTTTTATCTAATGTAGCAAGCAATCAAAGTATCCAATCATACATTACTCTTCGATTTCTTTTCCATTCCTCTGTTTGAAAGTATCACACCAAGTAGTCCCTTATAAGAATAAACTGTCTAGTGTGTGTGTATATATACACAAAAACGATCTCTTTTAGCGAGGTTTGATCTCACTCCTTTGACTCTGGACAAAGTATTATATTAAAATAGTTCGTAATAAACTTATCATGAATTATTATATTAAAGTATCGAATATTTGACCAGAAGAATCGATAATTTCACCAAAAGTATGCTTAATCTGGGTCGATGATACTATATTATAAATGTTGCAAATTTTCTTGAACCCATATTAATGATATTTCTGGTGACATTATCGACACCCTTGGTCAAATATTTGATACTTTAAAATAATTTTATAATAAGCTTATCATGAATTATTTTCATATAAAACTTACACTCGACTCTGATACCGTGAAGACGAATTTCATTTTATTTAGAGGGCGCTTGTTTCGAATTCTTCAATGGGAATGAGAATGAAAATTTATTTTCCACCTCCGGCCTTGAATATGTTGGAAGAATGATTATATCCATGTTGGTTACATCACTAGTGGTGTACTCTAGTTTTGAAAGAAAAAAATGGACAAAAGAAGAAGTTGATTGTGGCAATGAGGAATGATTGAGGAGGAGGATTATAAGAAGATAGAAAGATAATCAAATGACAAATGAGGTAATGATTACCTGATTTAGGAGAGAAAATAGTGTTGTGCATCATCATTTGTTCTATTAACTATTACTCCCTCCGTCAACCAAATTTTTACTCATTCCTCTTTTAGAAATAAACTACACTCACAAACAAATAAACGAGTCTCACAATACCCACCACAATACGCTTACTTTATCTACTTTATCCACTTATTCAATAAAATACTAATTTTCATTAAAAAATTGTGTCCAATAGTAAATGTGTACAATTTTTGTGGACAGGAGGAGTATAAGTACCCTATATTTATCCTCTTTTCCATTCCTATTGAAGAATTTCTAAATCAAGTGTCACCTTACAAAGTTGAAATGTATAGAGATGTAAAATCGATCACTTCGTTTATATTTATCGATGATGTTATGAATTCCCTTGGAAGAGAAGATTCCTATATTTATAACAACGCAAGTTGACCGCCTAATTATCTGTATTTGCCAATTCATGAATAGCTACATTGTTAAAAGGAAAAAAAAAAGGGTACGAATGTTTAATGCTTGGTAATCCAGGTTTAATTATAATTACATTAAATTCGTAATTTAGCACCCATTTTCATACATATATATAAATATATATATAGGGTATGTATGCATATACATAGATCGCAGCTGTTTTTTTTATTCATTTTTGCTTAATTATGTCTCCTATACACCTGCATCCACCTCTTGTTTTGATCGTATAGAAAGAAAGGTGAATCAATTAATAAATGTTGAGCATATATAGGCAAAGATGAGGAAAGTTTGCTTATAAATCTTCCGAATGTTGAAGATTTGTTCGATCTACTTGCAAATTTCTTTTTCATCAAGGTTTCAGTTTCAAGGTATCATTCCATTTCAAAGGCAATAATATTTAGTTGACCTGCAGTTATCTTAAGATATATATATATATATATATATATATCAATGTTGTCTTGAATATTTAGACTGATCGAAGCTTTTCTGTGCAAGCTACGTACAGTTGATGTCGTTATTTGTTAGATCTTAATTCTTTGATGTTCTTGACATAATGGCTCATGATCAATATCTTGGTTATATATGATTTTAATTACTCGATGGGTTACACGTGTTATATACTCTTTGAATTTCATTCATATATATGTCCAACTTAATTTTGAACTAGTAAGGAAATAAGAAAATTATTTGGAGATCAACCAAATAATTGTAGTAATTACTAATTAAGTTTGGCCACATGGTATTTATCTCATTTTCTACGTCATACACTTAATGCATATTAATGATGTTATTTTGTAAACGAATAGTGTATGCAACCAATGAAAATAGTACGTATTAATGGGACCTGATAAATGAATTAAAATTTGCAACAAAGGACCTAATTCAAGGAGAAACTGATGAGATGAGATCATCACCAAGAAAGTGTTACTGAAATAGTGGGTAAATAATTTCAACCCTGATAAAGTTAAGCACATCTTGTTACCAACCAATATTTAGTCTCCTTTTTCTTCTCTCATTCTTATCTCTTATGATGTTTTTTTTTTTTTTTTTTTACCTTTAACTTTTTAACAATGACCAAATCCGCTTGAGCTAGCCATCGTATATATGTTTTTTGAATTGGTTTTTTTATTGTTAGGTCCCAATTTATGTATGCAATTGGACTTTGTTGGGGGTTGGATAGTCTCATGTGAGACGTATGTTCAATTAGGGTGGAGAAATAATATGTCAAGGACTTCGGGTTCAATGAAATTTGACATGGAGAAATTTTTGGTACAATATGGGTTATACAAGGCGTTCTTTGTCAAAGTGAAGTTGATCGAGCCAAGGTGTTCTTGATAGAGGAAGAGTTGATCGAGGTGGAGCAGTTGCGGAAAATAGTTCTAGGACTAACACTGTGTTAGAAAATGATCTCCTCTGATTGAGAAGACATGAACATCCTTATGACATGTCCAATTGTCATGAACTAGGATATGATGGTGTTAGTGGGACCACATGTGCATTGACTTGGCATGGATGTATAGATTTCTAGGAGGGCCAAGAGATAGAAGTTGCACTATAAATTTCAGCAGGTGTTTTTCAACATGTGTCGAAAGAGATTTTTAAAATGGTTAATTCTAAATGTTCTACTCATATGGTGGTTTATAGTGTTCTCTGGTTTGAGAATGGTGATTCTCTTGTTTTTAGGATTATGCTTGTCGGTGAAGACAATGAAGTTTATTTTATTTTACCAAGGTGAAGATTGTTGTATTTAGATTTTATTAAAATAAAATAAGGATGTTTATCTCATATATCGGATGTGAACAAAAGGGGTGAGACTTTCCAATCTTATTTAAGAAGTTTAGGTGGTTCGGTTACAAGTACACCAAATTCGCTTTAGTCTGGTGTAAAATTTTAATACCATGGTGTTCTTTTGTGGCCGGTGATTTTTCTCCAATTTTGAAATTTTTCACATTAAATTATGTATGACTGATTGTCGTTTTTATTAATTGTTTATTTCATATGCTCCTTGGTATGGATGGGGATGGAGTTTCCCCAACAATCATATCTCCATTTTTCTTAGACTCATTCTTCCCTTACTTTTCTTCCACTATACTCATTTTTTCTCCTACTTGTTTTCCACCCCACTAATTAATAAATATAATAATAATAATAATAAAATATCACTTTTAATTTGATTTGGCATAAATTTCATTAAATTCAATTTCACTACAAAAAAAAAACACTGTTCTGCGACGGAATTTGCAACGGAAAATCCGTCGCAAACAGTGTTTTGCGACGGATTCTGCGACGGACACGTATCCGTTCCTAAAACAGCCATAGCTAATTTTTGCGACGGATTTTGCACTCCATCACAAATTAACGACGGACAAATCCGTCGCAAATTTGGCGGGTCAGACCCGGCCGGGTCGCACAGAATTTGCGACGGACTGTAGTCCGTCGCAAATCTTTCTGATTAGACCCGTTCGGGTCAACAACATTTGCGACGGCCACATTCCGTCGCAAATGTTTATATATATATTTTTTTTAATTTTTTTCTGTTATAATTTGCGACGGGCTGTTTTCCGTCGCAAAATTCAATATTTGCGACGGAGTTTGGCCGTCGCAAATTACCGAGCCTATACAAAAAAAAAGTGGCTCGCGTGGCTCGAGCCCGGCACCCGGGGCGAGCGGGGCCCACTGAGCCACCCGGCCCATTCCTTGTTATATGCGGCCCACCTTCTATATTAGTCTTATTAGGCCTTGAACAATTAATCCATTTTTGCGTCCAAGGGAATCGAACACGGGACCTCTTGTGCAAGAGGAGGGGGTGCGCGCCACTAGGGCACAAGCTACTTTCGTTCATTTTTATGCAATTAATTGTATATGTATTCAAATTAAGTCATTTTTTTTTATAATTCACCAAATTAATTTCTTTTCGTATCTAAGTTGTTTATTAAAATATTTTGCCCAACTATTTTTTTTATTTTGTAAAATTATTTATTTCGACAATGCATAATTTTATAATTCGTTCATTTGTACGTAATTAATTGTATATGTATCCAAATTGACTCATTTTTTTTCTATAATTCACCAAATTAATTCATTTTTGTTTCTCACTTGTTTTTATAAATGTTGTGGCCATTTAATTTTTATTAGTTTGGTAAAATTATTTATTTCGACTCCCGCTTAAAATTATAATTCGTTCATTTGTACGCAATTAGTTGTATATGTATCCAAATTGACTCATTTTTTTTTCTATAATTCACCAAATTAATTCATTTTTGTTTCTCACTTGTTTTTATAAATGTTGTGGTCATTTAATTTTTATTAGTTTGGTAAAATTATTTATTTCGACTCCCGCTTAAAATTATAATTTGTTCATTTGTATGCAATTAATTGTATATGTATCCAATTGACTCGTTTTTTTTTCATAATTCACCAAATTAATTTATTTTCGTTTCTAACTTGTTTTTATAAATATTGGGGCCATTTAATTTTTATTATTTCTGTAAATTTTTTTATTTCGACTCCCACTTAAAATTATAATTCGTTCATTTGTATGCAATTAATTGTATATGTATCCAAATTGACTCGTTTTTTTTCATAATTCACCAAATTAATTCATTTTCGTTTCTCACTTGTTTTTATAAATGTTGTGTCCATTAAATAAAAGTAAATTCAAACTAAAATAAATTCACAAAATTATAAATTAAAGTAACAATTCAAAAATTAAATTAAAGTAACAATTCAAACTAAAAAAAATTGTACTTCATAGTTATTAAAAATCAATTTTTTTTAACCATCGGAATTAAATCCGTCTTCCTCTTCCTCCTCATCCTCGCCCAGGTTAACAATCGGCGGCATCGGTGGCGCAGGCATTTGCGCTCGTGGCATTGAATCAGAGGTGAATATCTGCCACCACGCCTGCATGGCGGCTGTATACTCCTGCACCTCGACCCGATACCGCTCCATCTCGGCTGTATACCAGTCGTGCGCCTCTCGCTGCTGCCTCTCATACTCTTCCTTCTCTCGCTGCTGCCTCTGCATGTTCTTCATCTGCTCCACCACCGTGGCAAGCTGCCTCTCGACCTCACTGGGATGAGAGTCGATGGAAGACTGAGAGGAGGATGAGCCTGAGCCACGAGGTCGGAAAAAGTTCTTTCCGAAGCTGCCCAATCCAGCGAACCGCCCCTTTTTAGCATTGACGTTCTTGAAGTACAATTCATTTTGAACGTCAACAGAAGGCTGTGTGGGGGGCATAGACCCCGACCCCTCTGCCGTTTCCTCAGGCTGAGGCTGAGAGGCAAAGTCCTCGAGCATCTTTCTCTGCAAATTAATTATACAAAAAATTAAATAAATTGAACACAAAATATAAAAAATACTTTTAATATTAAAAATTTAAATAATACTATTAATATTGAAATAATACTTACATGGATCTCGGTGGTACGGCCGTAGGTAGACTTCCCAGTCTCCTCGACGAATGGGTGGACGAGCTGCAATCTCTCAAAATGAGAGGGCTCACGTCCTTGCTCCGCCGCCTAATTAGAAAAAAAGATAGTAAAAATTAATAACACTCATAGAAATTTGGAAAAAGAATAATATAAATTCAAAAACTACAAAATTGAAGACGAAACTTACAAATCTCAACCCGTGCTCATAAATGGACCGAGAACCGGCCCGATGTCTCGCCATCCCTTATCCATCAGGGTCACTACGCCGATTCGCCTTGTTTTTCGCCGACTTTTCTTTGAATGCAGGAGAATCCCAGTACCGGAGGAATTGGCCCCAAATCGGCTGCCATTCACTGTCAGTCCCCATGTCGGTGGCCACTCCATCCTTGTACCACCTCTCCCTCATTCTATAAAGGAGGTCCCTGTATCTTTATGTCGCATATTTTTCAAAATTCCTCAACATTTGGTCATCGTGCTCCGGTGCCCAGACACATTCTTTCTGCAATTACAATTTTAAATGTAAATATTTATTTATATATTTGATATTAATAAACGGTGAATTAATAAATTAAATTAATACCTTAAACTCCTCGAAGTATGTCTTTTTTCTTGCATCGGACACTAACCCCCAACTGTAAGCGGTGGGCTCGAATCCACCGCGAAAGATGGACTTGGAAACCTGATTAGCAGCCTCATGACCCGGAATCTAACTGTAAAATTAAAACTTCAAAGTTAGTAAAATAATTAGGTTTTAATTAATAAAAAAATTGAGTATAAAATATTAAAACTTACGTATGACCACATGGCTGAACAGGCATCCGTGCTTGAACAACCGGATGCTGGCGGGAGGAGGATGAGCCCTCAACAGTCTGCTGTGAGGAGGAGGAGCCCGCACCAGGCTGTGAAGAAATCTCTGATAGAGACCTCGGCCTGAAAATAGGTGGAACCACGGGTCTTAGTGAGGCCCGTCGTCTCCTCCCTCCTCGACTCGCCTCCTCATCCCTCGGAGGCTGCTGATTGTCGTCGCCACTGCCTTGTCCGCTCATCTATAACAAATTTCACGAATTATTCAATCAACTAAACTAAAATCAATCAACTAATAATATTATTTTGTAAAATTATTAAACTTAAATCAAGCAACTAATATTATTCAAACTACCTACTCAACTAAATTCATTCAACTAAACTAAAATCAATCAACTAATAATATTATTTTGTAAAATTATTAAACTTAAATCAAGCAACTAATATTATTCAAACTACCTACTCAACTAAATTCATTCAACTAAACTAAAATCAATCAACTAATAATATTATTTTGTAAAATTATTAAACTTAAATCAAGCAACTAATATTATTCAAACTACCTACTCAACTAAATTCATTCAACTAAATTAAAATCAATCAACTAATAATATTATTTTGTAAAATTATTAAACTTAAATCAAGCAACTAATATTATTCAAACTACCTACTCAACTAAATTCATTCAACTAAATTAAAATCAATCAACTAATAATATTATTTTGTAAAATTATTAAACTTAAATCAAGCAACTAATATTATTCAAACTACCTACTCAACTAAATTCATTCAACTAAATTAAAATCAATCAACTAATATTATTTTGTAAAATTATTAAACTTAAATCAAGCAACTAATATTATTTAAAGTCATTAAACTAAAATTAAATAACTAATATAATTCAAACTACCTACTCAACTAAATTCAATCAACTAATATTATTTTGTAAAATTATATATTAAACTTAAATCAAACAACTAATATTATTTAAAATCAAACAACTAATATTATTTAAAATCAATTAACTACCTACTCAACTAAATTCAATCAACTAATATTATTGTGTAAAATTATATATTAAACTTAAATCAAACAACTAATATTATTTAAAATCATTAAACTACCTACTCAACTAAAATCAAACAACTTATATATATATTATTTTGTAAAATAATATATTAAACTTAAATCAATTTACTAATATTATTTTGTAAAATTATTAAACAATTCAACTAAAATCAATCAACTAAAATTATTTTGTAATATTATTTAAACATGCTTAACAATTAAAAATTAACAAATTACTAAAACAATTCAACTAAAATCAAACAACTAAAATTACTAAAATTAAAAATATAATATAAACTTAACAATTCAACTAAATTCAATTCTAAACTTAACAAATTCTAAACATGCTTGGAAATTAAATTTTAAACGGTAAAAATGAAGAAAACTTACGATTTAATAAAAAAACGAGCACTCGGTTGGGACGGATTGGCTCTACAGCGACTGCACCCAACTTCTCCCTCCTTTTCCTCTCTTTTTCCTCTTCTTCCTCTTATTCTTCTCGCCGCCTGCGCTGTTCTATATATAAGGGGAAAAAATTTGCGACGGACGTCTGTCCGTCGTAAATTGCGACCGTCAAACACCTGAACAGCGTCGTTTTTTAGTATTTGCGACGGCCAAGCCGTCGCAAATGTGAAATTTAAAATTTTGCGACGTACACTCCGTCGCAAATCAGTCAACGCGACGTTTTCCGAAAGGTCACGCAAAACTGGATCAATATTTGCGACGGAATAGGCTGTCGTAAATTCGAAGTTAAAAATTGCGACGGCAATATCCGTCGCAAAATTAGTCAAGTGGTCCGTTTCCCCAACGGGTATTTTTTAACGGGTCGTGTCCGTCGCAAAATTGAAATTGAAATTTGCGACAGCTAATCCGTCGCATAATTTGTCGGTATGCAACAAAGTTAATTGACCCCACACTTTGCGACGGAGTAGCCGTCGCAAAACAGTGCAGTTTGCAACGGTTTTTTATTTTCGTCGCAAATTATCTTTTTTTCCGACGGGTCTCCAATATCCGTCGCAAATTCATGAAATTTGCGACGGATAATTGTCCGTCGCAAGTTTCCCGTCGCAAAAAATTTTTTTTTTTTTGTAGTGTTTTTCAATCCCTAATCAAATAGATATACATACTTATTATTTACTTAATTACTCTCATCTATTATTTTTTTTCATCTCGATCTTCATCTTCATCCTCATTGCATCAACTATCATCCCTAACCAAATATAAAATCGAAAAGCCTCGTAATCAACGGTATGAAAACCGGACCGGAATCTCTATTTAGGTGGGGTTAGAGATAATTCTTGAAATTTTATGTTTATGGAGGATTTCCTGCATGAAATTACCATTTTCTCCCTTAAAATATCTGCCGACTAAATGACCTTAGGCAAGAAATAATTCTAATCCCATTATCCTAATGCCCAATTTCGTAATTAAACAACTATTAGCACACCCTTTTCTCCTTCGTGCCTTCACAGAATCCGCTTACACCATTTATTACCCTTCTTCTTTTTCTCAATCAAATAAACAAAATCAAGGGAGAAATCTGCACCGTCGAGAAGCATCGAGAAATCCCAGATGGAATCGGGACTCACCCAGCTCGAAATGGAAGTGGCGTTGCAGCTCATCCAACTCAGCGGCGACTCGGCGGAGACCGGCGGAGGGGCGGCGGACCGCAGCCGAGATGAAAGTGTCGGCGATACGCATCAAGAAATATCCTCCGACGACATCAAAATTAGTGAGATCGAGGCTCTCCCGCGCCGGGTAATGCGAACCCGATTGCTCGCGGATGTTTACGGGCTACCCAAACCCGTAATCAAGAAGCGGGTTAAGAAATCCATCAAGTAATCAAGCTGCGCTTCTCAATTTTGTACTAATCCGTCAACGGAATCTTTTTTTTTTTTTTTTTGTTGAGTTGGATTCGAATCGTGTGTTGTGTATAACTTTCGCGTGTAATAGAAAGACACATTTTTATTGTGTTGTGTAGTTAAACAAATATAAAATAGAAATCAAATGTATGTTTCTATTGCCCGGGCCGTTTTATACGACACAAGATTTAAATCTAGAGTTTAATGAAATTAGAAGGATTGCAATACAAACAAACAAAAATTGTGCATTTTCTATTTTGACTGTTAGTTTATAATGTTAAGGATCTATTTATATTTATCTATCTTCTCATCTATAAATATATAATAGACCCAGGATTTCCTAATTTGGATTTGGGCGCCATTTTCCTACGGCCGTTGATCGTTTTTACTTTTCTTTTTGCCGATGGTTGGATCATTTTCTGTGTCTTATATGGTATGGTTTTAATGGTGGTCTTTATTTTTTTCATCTATATTTTCACTAACGTTATTTCGTTTGGAATATATCCTTCGATTGTGCATCCGTTTTATTTTTTGTGTCTATATATATCTGCATCGAGGCTTCTAATGTTGCATCATCTGTCAGTCTCTCTTGGTATTATTCACATTTTTTTGTTGCAATTTCGATGAGGGAAGTCGAGATTTGGTGGTCCATGTTCGGTCTAAATTATTGGGTTGTCCAGATGATTGCTTTTGTTCTTATGTTTTTTTAATGGAGGTTTCATTATTGTTTCCGTCTTCATCGTCTATGGTAGTTATCGAAGTTTTTATATTGGGTGCTCATGGACTCGGTTAGGATAGCAATGTATATGGTGATTCAGATCATTTTTTTGTATTTGAATTTAAATGGCGTATTTAGATCTCATTTAAGATTGTTTATGGATGATGCATGGCGTGTATGTTATACGCTTATAGATTTTGTTTGGCCGATGGTTGATTGTGGTGTTTATGTCACATTGTTCTTAAGTAATACCAGTTATTTGTGTTGGTAATATGTTTTAGTTCTCTCTCTATTGTTATAGAGTTTTTTCTTGGGTAGTGTTTTTGATCCAGTTCTAGACAGAAGACATAGGATTTTAGTTTTTTTTTTTTTGTATTGATTAGTTAGGGTTTTCTCTAGGCATATAGATGTGTTTTTGTTTTTTGATAATATTATTTTATTCTTTTGTATACTGGATTTGTATTAATGAATGTAAAAGCTTTCATTCTATTGGTAATCGTTCTACAAATGAGTGAAGGATTTTCATTGTAAATTTATAAATTCCAGGTTCGAAGGTTACTAGGCTCCGTTGACCGCCGATGATACTCGACATGTTAAGCTGCCTTGATCAGCAGAAGAAACCAATCGCAATCGTCTTCCTCTGCCACAGAAAATGAAAGGAGGATAAAGGAGCAATGAAGTAAAATGAATGAAGAAAAAATGAAACAAATGGATGAACACTGCAATTGCTTCGTAGAGACGATGGCAAAATGGAAAGGGTAAATGTCGACTTCTATGTTGAGACCCAAATAAATTTTGGTTTTTAGCTTTTAAGTTGAATTTTCTTTCTTTAGTTTTTAGTTTACAACGATGATGGTGGAATTGGTTAGTTTTCCCACATCCCAAATCCCATGGGCGTAATTATAGGGGATTAGTTTGGTTTTTTTTAAAGGTGAGAATATATTTATTTGTATATTATCATATTTGTGTTTCAATTTTGATCACGTTTTGAAAACAATGCAAAAGCTAAAATCTCATCACTCCACTACTAAATATTTTAGCATTAATCTATATCTAATTTAATTATATATACTTATATATAAAGGGAGTTGCTATCAGAGGCGGATTTAGCATAGGACCCCAAAATGAGATTACTCCCTCCACTATATATAGTTTAAGAAAAAATATACTCATTATAAATTACGGAATTAGCTTTAATATTTAGTAGTTTGCCCCAAAATGAAGTAACTTCCAATGGTATGTGCCAATCTTTGCTTCTTATTTTCTTTCATACTTGATCTCTCTTGAAGGCAAATTATAAAATGTCTTTTTAAAAAATTATAAGTAATAGTTGTTTATATGTGTTCATTTTGTAGAATTCTAATCATATTGTATTTAATTTATTATCTATTCAATTAGAAATTGGTGAATAGTATTATACTCAAGTCAAAGAAACCTTAAAAAAAATAGTTTGTACGAAGCTCTTATTTTAAAATAATAAATTAATACTTCCTCCGTTTTTATCTCGATTGTCCCTTTTTAAAAATAGACAATTTTTATTTATCAAAACGTCAAAAAATAATTTTATTCTCTTTTATTTACTACAATATTATTGAAAAGTAATTTTATCACTATAAATAGTAATAAACAACTATCACATTAAAATTCGTGCCAAAAACAAATGGACAATCGACATGGGGACAAAGGGAATATTTTGTTAATTATTTTATCGTATCCCCAATTTTAAAATTCTGGATCCGCCTCTGGTTGCTATACACACTAATTAAAATTCCCAAGTTTTTTAGTAGAAAAAATTGGCCGATTCATTATTTTAGCATGTTAATGGAAACTATATAACTTGATAGAAAAAGAATGGCCGATTTATAATTTTGTTTGATTTACAAATAAGAAACTACATCAATCATATCTTCTAGGCAAATGAAAAATTATTCTCAAATTAATCAAATGAGATAGGGTGTCTGATCTAAGGAAAACTCAACTTACTTAATATTAGTATAATTTGATTCTTATAAATATGGAATGAAAATAAAATTGTTGTTATAACTTCATTTTAAAATTAATAGTTATAACATTTTTTTTTAACTTGGTCAATTTCAAAAGAAAATTAAATAAATTTATAAGTCACGGCTACCATAACTATAAATGAATAGATAGTAAGAAAAATTATAAGTTCTTAAAATTTCATATTTCACGTTCTAAAAATTAATTAAAAGTTTCATCTAATTTCATGCTTGAAAAGTTCCACAATGAGTCCACTAATTAAACCATTGCATAATGAGCCAATTGTTTTCCATTAATATTATAAATTAATAAAAAAGTGTATGTTTCAATTGGTGTTGACGTGTATTTATCTTTTCAAGTTGTTATATTTTTAGTGAATAATTTCTAATTTTAGTCCTACTGTTTATATTTCTAACTATAAGTATAATTTCAAACATATATTATGATTTTATACCTACAAATTTTGACAAAGTATAGTGTGAAAATGGTTCATATATGAACTATTGAAGGATATTAGTTGTTTACACTAAAGAGTATTAGTTGTTTCACTGAAGGATTTTAGTTGTTTTCACGAAGTATATTAGTTGTTTATTGAAGCAAACTAAAACTCTTTACTTAAACCAATTAATATTGTTCAATGAAAACAACTAATACATTTAATGATTTAGGTATGAACCAATTTCACTCTATACATACTCATAAATTTTATGTAACATTATTTTAAATATATAGATTTATTTAATAGCAAAATTATAGGAACTAATTAAAAATCATGTCCATCATGTCTTCTAATTTTATGTGATAATTCAAACCTAAAGTGAATAATATATATAGATTCATATTTCCATCTTCCACGTTTGCATAAATTCATATCTATCAATGAAAAGAAAAAGAAAATCATATAACCTTTTATTACAAATTTAATTTACAGTCCAGGAAATTCTACACAATAAATTTAAAAATATTATAAATCGCAATAGAATTGTTAATTACACATATTTCTCTTGATATTGTTTATCTTCCAAATTTTTTATTATATTCGAAATAAATTCTAACTATTTTTCAATTCCATTTATGTAATTATGTGTATTAGTTTGCTATTAACAAATTAATCATCAAAAGTTCACGTCGTATTTATAATTTATTTTTAAATAAATAATATTTTATTTATTGTTTATATTTAATTTATAATTAATTTTTAAAAAAAATATTTTATGTATTGTCTATATTCAATTGGAAGAGAATTATTTAAATTAATATATTTGACTAATTGGAGATGTATCAGGGTGATTGGTAAGTAGGTGGGCCGTATATATGTTACGGAATTCATATGTATATTAGTTGTGATTTGATTTTATATATATATATATATATATATATATATATATATATATATATATATATTAGGAATAATTTGATATTTTCTTGATTTATGGAGATTTGATTTAGTCTTCCAATTGTACCAAGATGATAATGAATGAGTTAACTGTTGAAATTAATATGGATTAACGTATTTTGTGCCAGAATAGGTCATGAGGTCGATAACTGTAAACATAAGATCATTCTTCCTAATACTTTAATTATTGCTAAATTTATTTTTCAAAAAACATGTGTTCACCTATATCCCAGTCCTATAATTCTCTTTTTACAATAATTATTATTTATTAATTAATCTCAAAAATTGATTTTTAGCCGATGAAATTCTGTTTTTCATGATCCATGGTCTCCTCTAATTAGGTAAAAGAATATCAGGAAAATAAAATTAAGGAACCATTTTATAAAATTTTATAACTATGATGCAAAAATTTCTAATTAAAATAAAGTAAGATTATGTATAGAGTAATATTGATTTATACATTAATCATTGAAGAATATTAGTTGTTTTCGTTAAAGAGTATTAGTTATTTTAATTTAAGAGTATTAGTTGTTTTCAGTAAAGAGTTTTATTTTTACTATAAATAACTAATACTTTTCAGTGAAAACGACTTATATTTTTCAGTAAAAACAATTGATACTCTTTAGTGAAAATAACTAATACCATTTAATGGTTCATATATGAATTATTTTTTCACTCTTTGTCATAAAGTAATTGAAAAATAATTAAAGAAAATTATAAATCATTTTCATAATATAATTAACAAAAAACTTCCTGGAGGAAAAATAACACACATATAATTATAACCATAGTTGTATCCATGGTCCCTTTTCATTTATTCTTTCACAAAAAATTCATAAAATGGGAATGATTTGCAAAAATTGTAATTTAAATTATATTTAGAATCAGGTTAAGCAATAGACTGAATCAAAGACTATTGAATCAAATGACATTATGCATGAAAATAAATTCTAAAAATATTTGATATGTCTAGCGTGATCTTGGTTATGGCTGTCATTTGGTGGGAGAGATGAGATAATTTTGAGATTGAGGGAATATTGGTGGAAGATACATCATACATGATATAGTTGGGAGATATAATATTAAGATCTTTGATTTTTGTAGATAGTTATATTTAAGAGGAGTTAATTAGAAGTGGTATGTGTCCCTAATCTAACAAGTGTAATAAAAGATGTACTACTGTATTACTGTAGATTCCGTTCGGCACAAAATCGTGCCTATTAGGTAGAGACTAGAGAAGATTACAATTGGGTGTAAAAATAACCTACAAAGTAAGGCAATTTATTGATAGGAATTATATCTTTTTAAGGGTAAATTTAAAATAAAAAAATCATGACATTTTTGGTTTTTATCAATTGAAACATATCTTTAGTTTGGAATTTCATATACCACCTTTTAAGTTTTGCAATTTGAAACATATTCTTTTTTGGAACAATTAAATGACGTTGTTGTTAAAAATATCACATAAATGTCCATTTAGACACCAACAAACTTAAAAAAAAAATGAAAATAACATTTATAAAATATGTTTTAAATTTTAAAAAGTATGTGGACTCTAAAGTTAAAAATGTTTTTAAAGACATTATTTCCATTATTTAAAAAATGATTTTATATGTTGGCAACTACGTATACTTTATGTGGTATTTTTAATAACCAAATCGTTTAATTGTTACAGAAAAATTATCAGATACATCGAATTGTAAAAAATAAACAAACAGTGTATTAAATTGAAAAGAAAAAAGAAGAAGATATGAAGGTCTGAATTAAGGAATTGTATTATAATAAGGTTCAAATTAACAACGGTCTCAAATCAAGATCAATGTTTTTTTTCTCAAATTATAATATTTTTTTAATTTTCAATCTCAATTTCAAAATAGTTAGCAGTTCAGTTAACAGTTGAGTTATCTTCATCCAAAATTCCAAAAAGTTCTCATTCATTTTAGGTTTCATCGCGGAATAGAATGTCCAATGCTTAATTACCAATATGTCTCATCCTTGAAATTCATCGGACAAAGATCTCCAAAAATTAGAGAAGTATGACTCATCGTTGAGTCAATTTGCACTTCATTTCATTCAATGAATAGGCCTAATTCTTAATTTTGCGTGGAGAATAGATTGGGTGAGTGGAGCGGCATCCCTCTCAACAATGAAAAATGAGAATGATTCTATTAGTATTGTTTGATATTATTAATACATTGTAATAAGATTGAAAATGTGTTATAATTTTATTGTAAAATGATTCCTCATTCATTACCCCCTACTTGAATGGTTCCTCAATCATTTTAATTCTCATTACCCTATAATCATTATCCCAATCAAGCAGATCTTAATCTTTTCCATCTATTAAATTCAATGGGTGAAAATCTCACTTGGGTGCTTGATGGGATATTGCAACTGTTTGTAGAGAATGAGGATCTAGAAAAAGTTTGAGGTTATCAAATGAATCAAAATTAATAGCAAAGGACAAAAAATCATCTCAAATAAATAATATACTATTTTTTTCTTGAGGTTGAATGTGCGATTCCCTTAAGGATGATAATTCTTTAGATGTTGGTTTTTTATGCATCAGTCAATCGAATTAAATGGTTTAATTAGACAAAACAGAACTTTGCTGCCCTACCCTCTATATGTTCACATGAAATCATATGTGTCATTTTTAGTATTCCACTTTATGTTCCAATCTCTAGATATACGTCATGTTGAATCTTTAACACTAAAAGTAAACAGACGGTGTATTAAATTGCAAAAAAAAAAAAAATTGTAATTGATAAAAACCATAAAGTTTATGATTTATTTTGCAATTAAGCCATTTTTTAATGTTGGTTTCGTCCATGCTACACTGCAGGGCGATGTCAAGTATAGTTTTAATGTATTATACTGTACAACACCTTAATGTATAAAGTTTAGTACAGTACAACACCGTAAAGCACTGTTTGGCACCACCTTACGGTGTAGCGTAGATAAAATCAACGTGTTATATAGTCTATTGTTATTTATATTATATATTTATACAATTTTAGTTACTTTTTATTTGAACATTGATAAAATATTTTTGGACAATTATATGATATTTAATTTTTTTTTTCTTCAAAAGTTGTTGCTGAAATCAATTGATTGTTTTGAAGTAATACTACAATTATTGAATGTCTGTGAAATCATTAAGTTTTATGTGAAATGCAATAATGCTAAAATTAAACGTTGTTTAGTTAGATCTATATTTCATTGGATGCATATTTAAAATTTATTCTTACTGAAATTACAAATATAATAATCTTTTTTCTTTTTTTTGCACATATTAGTGTAGGTTGTAAATTATTTTGGAGAAGAATTGAATTTTGTTGTATTGAAGTATGTCATCTTTGAAAAGTTATTCCCATTTTTTTAAAATCAGATTTATTCTCTTGCTTCATCTCACTAAATCTTTTTATAAATTTATTAGAAGTGTAGTATTGCATAAAACGATAAAACAATCTTTTTTTAAGTATAATAATGGTATTACCAGAGCAAGAATAATTATTTTTGTTTATGTACTAAGGTTGAATACTTGATATTGATTTTATTTTAATTAAGTTCTTTATTGATTATATTATTTGTATTGATAAAATATAAACTTACAAAATTTGTATTATGTAATTCACATTTTCTCTCATTAAGTATTTCAATAATTTAATATAATTAAGTAACAAAACATCAATTCAAGATCCATCACTCCAATACATAAGTTATAATAGAGGGTTCAATCTAAATGAATGTCACATTGTCAATTTAAATTACATTACATAATAAATTTTAATTTAAATAACAAATCAATGCTTAACAACATATCTAATCATAAAATTGGATTTGCACAATGAATTATAGAATTCGTTAATTGTGTTCACCAAGTGGCAATCAGATTTGTAGATTCAAGAATCGCAACTCTTTTAGGGGGTGGATATGAACATGCAGATACTATATTATAGTATTTTTAGAAGAATTTGTGCATAATTTTCTATGCCCCATAACAAATATCTCACTAACAAATATGTTCGTCCAACAACAGATTGCCTACAATTTGAACGACCATGATACATAACTGAAAATTCGATCAGAGGTCAAATTATTGTCGCTAAAACTAAATAAGGCAAGACATAGATAAATTTTTAATCAACGTTGGTCCATGATATTTGCCGATCCTTGGGCCGGATACCGATTCATCAAAATATATAATATATGTCACAATTATCTACACCCACTATTTAACTAAGTTCACCTACACCATTTATAATTTTTACTAAATATACCCATTTAAATTGTAGTTGTACCCAACATATAGTACTTTTATCCACATTCTTAAAATCACCCACCAATATCATTCAATTTCAGTACGACCACCAAACATACTTAATCTACCACCTCTCTACTCAAGTGGTAAAAAAACTTTATTAATATGTTTTTGCACAATATTGTTCATTAAATTGAGGGATTTAAATTGAGTGTGAAAGAAACCAACATAGTAAGATAATTTTGTTCATTTAATGTTAATGTAATAACATTTTTTCTTTGTATTATAATATATTTTGTCCTACTATATGTTTGAAAAATGATGAAAAATGTTATTGGACTATGTATATACAATTTAAGTTTTCTTCAAACTGTTTCAAGTGAAAGTCAAATTGATCATTTGTAGATTATCGTGGGGATAAAAAATTTATATGTCCCATAACTTGACACCAATATTATTTTTGTCCTGATTGATTACCCATTTTTAATTTTGGTCCTATAAGTTTGAAAATATTTTGAAAATTCATTTTACAGGCATTCGTAGGTTACCTATCCGGTCATCCGAATAGAAAAGGAACACGAAAATAAAAAGTTATTATTGTGTCAAAAATTTATTATTTTATGTGGATATTAATATTTTATAATAGTTCACTATTTGGTTTCGGAGTTTGAATTTGATATTTTTATAATGACCTAATGTACTTTTTTTTTAATATTTGTCTTAAATCATTTGTTATTGAGAAGATTGTCAATAAGCCCCTCATTTCATCGGTGAGGATTAAACAAACTCCTTAACTGTTTTTTTTTTTTTTTTGCAGATCTGTGTTTTTAGTTTTTTAATTGAGATCTAATAAACCCGTAATCTTAATAAAATCAAATAATAAAACCCATTTTCAAATTAAAATAAACCATAAATATGTTCTAACCATTTTATAAAGAATTTTAATATAATTTTAAAATATGAAAATTAAATTTTCAAAAAATTAAAATTTTATGTAAGATTTGAATTTATTCTCTAACATGTTTTAAATTTTTTTGCAGGTTGATTCAATGTTTAATGATTTTGTGTCACCCATCAGAAGTTTACTTACAAAAAGGAATTGGATGAACCTTTAACACATACATATATATAATCAACACTAAAAGTCATATATAATAAAAACTTACAAATGTATGTTTTAAGAAGTGAAAACCTAAAAAAAAATATAAATGAATTAAAATATGAATATAATGAAGGAGGATATAAAATTGTACTCCATCTTTGTAGAAAAACTATGAATGAGAAAAACTTGCACACTTTCCTCTTTGCTCCGTCTCAAAAGAACTTGCACACTCCATAAAAGAAAATATTGATTTGTGTGCACACTCATAAAAATATACACATATTTACCTATATGCGACTACTTTATTCAAAAGTGGCCTTTTTCTTAAAAAGTATGCCCCAGGAGATGAGCAAGTTCCTCATATAAAACTCACTATTAGTTATCAGAGGTTGACGCATTTGCAAATATAACTCACTATTAGTATATAGGGAGAAAAATGTGAAAGGGAGTTTAAAGGATATTTTTGAAGTGGGTACAAAAATTGAAATATAACTAGAAAGTAACACTAGAGAAACTAATTTTATACTTGCTTGATACATGAAGCATGACACGAATGTTAAATGAAATATTTATTCCCTTAACCAATAATATAATAACACATGCAAAAAATGTCACTTAACAAAATTATAAGATATATGATTGTTATCAACTTACAAACGATACATCAGCAAAAATAAACACAACTTGACACATCAGCAAGCAAAACTCCCTATATAGTATTTGTCGTGTTTGTTCCTTAAGAGGTTTGTAACTTCTATGACTTCGCAAGAATTCATTCTGAAGCAGAGGCCAATGTCAAATTCATTGTGAAAGTCCTTCAATGTTGAGGCTATTTACAATGGTGGACTGTGGTATTTAAAAGTTGATGTTGGTTTTAAAAATTATTTTTGATGTTCATGCTGGTGATCTACTATTTTTGAAAGAGGACCGTAGAGGTGTTTTTTCCTTTGCTATATTCAATGGTTCTGATGGGTCTTTGAAGGAAAAGATGGGTGAACATCTACTGAACTACCCGGTTATAGTAATGGGCATGTATACAAAGTTATTTTAATGTGTTTTTTGTTCCTTTCAACACATGTGTTGTTAAGTTGTATAGGATTATTCCCGATTTGTTGTTGAATGCACTGGCCATATTGTAAGTATAATTGTTTTAGGGCATTGAAAGTCGTTCTTTTGTTAAGACTATTTTTTGGATTTGTTTTTAGCTTATTCCAGGACCATTTGTTCAATTATTTGGAAATACGCTTCTGGGGTGCTTCTTTTTTAGAAATAGGTTTGGAAACCAGTATATGGGTACATACACAGTGAAGGAAAATGGACTTCAGTTGAAAGTAAAAAAAAAAATTGGCGTAATGAATTCAATTGTTATAATAAAGTTAAAAATTTAACTTTATTATATGATATTTTATGTTAGTTTTTATATAGACAATAACTATGAGGTTGCTATGTGGTCTCGCTATGTTAATCACAGTATTTTTATATTTTACTTTGTCTCCGTTTGTTACATATATCTTTTTGTTTAATGTTATTTTATATGTTATAACACAACATTGTTCTATTTCAGTTAGTTTTCCTAGAGATTATCGCTCTCAAGTTTTTGTGTGTTGCCTTTAATATGAGTTTATGTATCGTTTGATACGTATTGGTTATATTTTATATTTTATTTTTCTAGGAAAAATTTTCTTTTAGAAAGTTTATTTATATTTTTTTGAAAAGTATATATTTTTAATTTAAATATATTATTCTTTCTATTGCAGAATCTTCCAAGGAATGCAATTAATATTTTTGGATCTATTAGTTTTACTATTAAGTTGAAGAATGCAGTCAATAGTTTTACTATTCAGTCGATTGAAGCTTCTCCGGTGCGAATTGCTTCCATATTTTTGAAATTGCGGGCGGTGGAGGGTGGGCTGCGGCGGACGGTGGAGGGTGGGCAGCGGTGGCGTGTAGGGGGAGGAGCGGCGACTGCTGCAGGGTAGGGTCGATTGGTTACAGGGGCGAAGGGAGAGGGGTGGGATTTGGCCGGGATTTTGTGGTGGTGGGAGTTTTGATTTTTAAATAATATTTTATATAAATTTTAATTTAATTTTAATATATATATATATATATATATATATATATATCAAAATTAAATTAAAAAAATTATTTCGTGCCACATCAGCGTCACCGGTTGGGTGACCTCCTGTAGCCGGTTTTAGGACGAAAATGTAATTTTTTTTAAAGTTATCGGACGAAGAAATAAAGTCAAAACTTAATAGGACCAAAATCAAAAGTGACCTAACTTACAGGACAAAAAACTCTATTTTTCCTTAAAATTGCAATCAAATGTTAAGTTGGAGTTTTATTTGCAAAGAATCAAAATATTAGATTAAATTGTGATTTGCGAAAAGGTTGTGATTTTATTTGAAATTAACTCTTTAGTCTTTTAATTATAATATAAGTTATTAGTATATTTGAAAAATTGTAACAAATTCTGTCCGTGCGAAGCACGGGTAAGACAATCACTAGTTATCCTAATGATATATATTAGATAAATTCTAATGATAGTCGGTAAATCTTTAGTTACCGTATTAAATATTAGTGTGTAAACTGGTTTACTAAGTGTTAAAAAAACATAAACGTAAAATAAAAGAACGATTATTAATATTGTGTTATATACATTCACAATAAAAAAGAGGATTGTATATTATTATGAAATTTTAGTAGGACCCCTTGTTGGAAATTGGTTTTGGAATTTGGGTGTTTGACCCAAGTTTGACCAATTTTAACTTGGTGTTCCATTTATGGGAAATGGAAATAAATTGCAAATTCATAATCTACTTTCGGAGTAGATGAATTTAGTGTATTAATTTGCTCAAAACCAATTTCGGATGAATGAGATATTAATACACAAAGTTGGGAATTTATCATGAGAAATTCCTAAATTGAAGAGGAAAAAAAAAAAAGGGGGAAGAAGGAACTCTTTTTCCTTGTCCCACATTGGAAAATTGGAAGAAATGAACCTTCCATATAAGTAGACTTATGTCATAGAAAGATAATCTTGACTAAGTCTTCTAAGTGGTGATGCTATGGTTAGCCCGAAGGGCTAACCCAAAGACTTGGACTCACACCCGCACCGACTCGGGCTCGGACTCGGGCTCGGGCTCGGGCACGTCGTACTTAGTCGCATTGGGCGCTTTAGAGGCGCACGTGCGCATCGTCGCGGGGAGCTGAGGAGCCTTAAATTTTTCGAGGAAAGTGGCTCGCGGGTTCAAGCCGGTTCGGTCAAGTGAACCGAAGAACGGCCACCCAGACCCGTACGGACACGTCCCTTGGGTTCAAAATTCAAATCCAAGGGCCTAGATTGAAGGCCCAAAAAGGTTGCACCCCTTCATGGAAAAGACACCACACCTCTTCAATTACTATAAATACACCACCCCCAGAATGCTCTTCAATCACTCCAACATCAAATCAGCCTTCTAGCATTCAAATCACACCCAAAGCATCCTAGCATTTTAAGATTGCATTAGAGTCGAGTCGAAAGTTCCGGATACCTATTTGCGATTCGCCGATAACTTCCGACTTGTAGTGCAACAGTCGAAAGTTCAAAGTCGTTGTATCTTGGGGACGGTTGCCAACGATCCGTATTGCACCTGAGTACGGGGCAATAACGTCTTATGGAGAGCGAGTCCAACTCGTGCCTCGACTTACTGTTTTAAATCTGTGTCTGCATTTTTCTTCATCTTCGTATACACACATCTCATAACTTTCCTAACAATCGTAAGACGTTATTCTGTGTGTTCGAAGATGTCTTCTACTCCTACAACTCCTCACCTTCCTGCTGCCCACTCTGAAAAACCGGCAAAATTCGTCGGTACTGATTTCAAGAGATGGAAATCTAAAATGCTGTTCTATCTGACCACCCTCAACCTTGCGCGGTTTCTGAGGGAAGATCCTCCTACTGTAGAGGAGGGGAGCAACGACCAGGACAGGTTGAATGCTCTAGACGCGTGGAATCACAGTGACTTCCTGTGTCGAAACTACATACTAAATGGGCTAGACGATGCAATGTATAGTGTCTATGCCACCTACAAGACCGCCAAAGAACTGTGGGGGTCTTTAGACAAGAAGTACAAAACGGAGGATGCCGGAATGAAGAAATTCATTGTCGGACGGTTCCTCGACTTCAAGATGACTGACTCAAAGACAGTCATGGAGCAAGTTCGAGAGTTGCAGTTGATTCTTCACGAGATTCATGCCGAAGATATGCAACTTTCAGAATCCTTTCAAGTAGCTGCCTTGATAGAGAAGCTACCGCCTCTTTGGAAGGATTTCAAGAACTACCTCAAGCACAAACGCAAAGAAATGGGGCTTGAGGACTTGATCGTGAGACTAAGGATCGAGGAAGATAACCGTAAATCCGAAGTCAAGAGCGACAAGAAGAATGGAGAGGCACGTGTGAATTTGGCCGAGTCTGGGAAAGGCAAGAAGAGAAAACGTGCTGGCAAAGAACAGAAGCCTCCGAACAAGAAGTTCAAAGGTAACTGTTACAATTGTGATAAGCCCGGACACAAGTCGAAGGAATGTCGACAGCCAAAGAAGGCCGATCAGAATACCAATCAGGCCAACCTTGCCGAACACAGTTCCCTGAGTCAAGAAATGTCTGAACTTGATCTGTCTGCCGTCGTGTTCGAGGCAAATCTGGTGGATAACCCGAGGGAGTGGTGGGTCGATACTGGAGCTACCCGTCACATTTGCTCAGACAAGGAACTGTTCTCTACCTACCAACCGATCAATGGGAGGAAGCTCTTCATGGGTAACTCCGCGACATCGAACGTAGTCGGACTTGGAAGAGTGGTGCTGAAGATGACCTCGGGGAAAGAACTAACTCTCGTGGATGTGCTGCATGTTCCGGACATTCGCAAGAATTTAGTCTCCGGCTCGTTGTTGAACAAAGCCGGATTTAAGTTAGTATTTGAGGCTGATAAATTTGTACTGACCAAAGGCGGTCAATTTATTGGAAAAGGGTACCTTGAGAAGGGCCTCTTCAAAATGAATGTACTAACTGTAAAGCGCGAAATTAAGCGCAATATTAATGAACGTAACGTTAATTACTTGCTTGAGTGTTCTAATTTATGGCATGGTAGATTAGGACATGTTAATCAAAATACACTTCGGTACCTGGTGTATTTAGATTTACTCCCTGCAATGGAATTCGATTCACAACGATGTGAGATCTGTGTAGAGGCAAAATTGGCCAAAGCACCATTCCATTCAGTGGAAAGAAGTACTACACCTCTAGAACTTATCCATACAGATGTATGTGACTTGAAGTTTGTGCAAACTAGAGGTGGTAAGAATTACTTCATAACGTTTATCGATGATTGCACTAGATACTGTTATGTATATCTTTTGAAGAGCAAAGATGAAGCCATTGAGGCCTTCATGAACTATAAGAATAAGGTCGAGAATCAACTTGGCAAAAGAATCAAGATGATTCGAAGTGATAGAGGTGGAGAATATGTTGCTCCGTTTGAAGAATTTTGCTCTCAAAATGGCATCATTCATCAAACAACTGCTCCATACTCACCTCAATCAAATGGCGTTGCTGAATGCAAGAACAGAACTCTGAAAGAGATGATGAATGCCATGTTGATTAGTTCGGGCTTACCCTAGAACATGTGGGGGGAAGCCGTACTTTCTGCTAACCACATTCTAAACAAGTTACCACACAAGAAGAGGGAAAAAACTCCATACGAGTTGTGGAAAGGAAGAAAACCTTCTTACCACTACCTCAAAGTGTGGGGGTGCCTAGCTAAGGTTGAAATACCTAAGCCAAAACAAGTGAGAATAGGACCCAAAACAGTTGATTGCGTCTTCATTGGATATGCGCATAATAGTAGTGCATATCGATTCTTGGTGCACAAGTCAGATGTTCCGGAGATGAGCGTGGGAATGACAATAGAGTCAAGAAACGCTGTGTTCTTCGAGAACATATTCCCTAAGAAAGAAAGGGAGGAAGTGAGTTCGCGAAAGAGAACTTACGAAACTGCAAACGGTTCACCTGAAGACCACGAATAGTCTAAGGTTGATAAGGAACCAAGACGTAGCAAAAGGGCCAGAAAGGAAAAGTCCTTTGGGCCGGATTTTCTGTCATACATGATGGAAAATGAACCCCGGACAATTCAAGAGGCATTGTCCAGTCCAGATGCTCCACTCTGGAAAGAGGCTATAAACAGTGAAATTGAGTCCATCATGCATAACCACACTTGGGAGTTGGTTGATCTTCCACCAGGTTGTAAACCCTTAGGATGCAAATGGATCCTTAAAAGAAAATATAAGGCTGATGGATCAATTGACAAGTATAAGGCTCATTTAGTAGCAAAGGGGTTCAAACAAAAGGAGGGATACGATTTCTTCGATACGTATTCTCCAGTTACAAGAATTACATCCATCAGAGTACTCATTGCTATTGCAGCCTTGCATAACCTTGAGATACATCAAATGGATGTAAAGACTACCTTCCTAAATGGGGAGTTGGACGATGAGATATACATGGAACAACCTGAAGGGTTTGTTGTGCCTGGACAAGAGAAGAAGGTGTGTAAACTTGTTAAGTCCTTGTACGGACTCAAACAAGCACCTCTCCAGTGGCATGAGAAATTTGATACAGTAATGTTATCAAATGGTTTCAAAACCAATGAGTGTGACAAATGTGTTTACATTAAGAGCACACCAAATGATTATGTGATAGTGTGTCTATACGTAGATGACATGCTTATTATGGGGAGTAATCATGAGATAATCGTGAATACTAAGAACATGTTGAAAAGGAACTTTGACATGAAAGACTTGGGTCTCGCAGACGTCATTCTAGGGATGAAGATCTCTAGAACCGCGGATGGAATTGTCTTAACACAATCTCATTATGTTGAGAGTGTACTTAAGAAATTTGACGTCTTTGACTATCCCCCGGCTAATACTCCTGTGGATGTGAGTCAGCACTTAGCCAAAAATAAGGGAGACCCTGTGGATCAACTGAAGTATGCGAGAATTATCGGAAGTCTGATGTACTTAACGAATTGTACAAGACCAGATATAGCATACTCAGTAAGTAAACTTAGTAGGTTCACGAGCAACCCCAGCAAGATTCACTGGACGGCTCTGATAAGAGTACTTAGGTATTTAAAGCATACTCTAAGTTATGGAATCTTGTATTCAAAATATCCAGCAGTGTTGGAAGGATACACTGATGCAAACTGGATATCTGATTCTAAAGACTCCAAGTCCACTAGTGGATACGTATTCACTATAGGTGGAGGAGCAGTGTCGTGGAAATCCTCTAAGCAAACTTGTATTGCTCGTTCCACAATGGAATCAGAGTTCATAGCTTTGGACAAAGCTGGTGAGGAAGCAGAATGGCTTCGATATTTCTTAGAGGATATTCCTTGTTGGACTAAACCTGTGCCTCCTGTGATGATACATTGTGATAGCATGTCGGCTATTGGAAGGGCACAGAGTCACATGTACAACGGTAAGTCTCGACACATACGTAGGAGACACAATACCGTTAGACATTTGATCTCGAGTGGAGTAATCTCCATCGACTATGTGAAGTCGAAAGAAAATATTGCGGATCCGCTAACAAAAGGCATAAACAGAGATCAAATGTGTAGTGCGGTAAGGGGAATGGGGCTAAAACCCACACATTAAAGGGTGTTCATAGCGGTAACTCAACCATGATGACTGGAGGATCCCAAGAACTTGGTTCAATGAGACAACTAAGTTATGAAGCACTCATGTACGCACTTGAAAAATTAATTTCAGCACATTCTCGAATCCGTTCAAGTGCATCACTGCACCTTTAGTTGTCTTAAGGTGCTTAAATCCTGCTGACGTGTGGTAAGGTTAAGCTTCCCAGCTTTTAATGGTTCCTATATCCCAAATTGGGTGGAGTATTGCAGGTTACTCTTGATAGGAGATCACCTATATAAGCATTGAAGTGGGGCCGCTTCTGACTGAGAAAAATTCAGTAAATGCTTATGAATCCAAGATACGGTCCAGGGCCGAAATGGACAACAACGTGAGAACCAAAGGGTATCAGAATCGTTGCTGTGTAAATGTCATTGTCTTGGTTTACACAAAAAACCGACCAGTTCAAGACATCATGTTCACTGAGTGGCGAGTAAATCCGATGGCATCTTACTAGGGAAGGTTCAAAGCCAGTCGCTACCTATCCCGATGCAGTACCGGTTCGTCGGAACTTTCTTAAGTAATCACATGCATTAATATCATTCATGTGGGGGATTGTTGGAAATTGGTTTTGGAATTTGGGTGTTTGACCCAAGTTTGACCAATTTTAACTTGGTGTTCCATTTATGGGAAATGGAAATAAATTGCAAATTCATAATCTACTTTCGGAGTAGATGAATTTAGTGTATTAATTTGCTCAAAACCAATTTCGGATGAATGAGATATTAATACACAAAGTTGGGAATTTATCATGAGAAATTCCTAAATGGAAGAGGAAAAAAAAAAAAAGGGGGAAGAAGGAAAAAGAGTTCCTTGTCCCACATTGGAAAATTGGAAGAAATGAACCTTCCATATAAGTAGACTTATGTCATAGAAAGATAATCTTGACTAAGTCTTCTAAGTGGTGGTGCTATGGTTAGCCCGAAGGGCTAACCCAAAGACTTGGACTCACACCCGCACCGACTCGGGCTCGGGCTCGGGCTCGGGCTCGGGCACGCGCACGTCGCACTTAGTCGCATTGGGCGCTTTAGCGGAAGCGTACTAGGCAGTTCGCGAAGGGGCGCGTCCAATGGGGTTCGAACCTGGGGAGCGCGCGGGTCAACCGAACCGGGTCGGGCCGCATACGCGGGTCGGCGCCAGAACGGCCACCCAGACCCGTACGGACACGTCCCTTGGGTTCAAAATTCAAATCCAAGGGCCTAGATTGAAGGCCCAAAAAGGTTGCACCCCTTCATGGAAAAGACACCACACCTCTTCAATTACTATAAATACACCACCCCCAGAATGCACTTCAATCACTCCAACATCAAATCAGCCTTCTAGCATTCAAATCACACCCAAAGCATCCTAGCATTTTAAGATTGCATTAGAGTCGAGTCGAAAGTTCCGGATACCTATTTGCGATTCGCCGATAACTTCCGACTTGTAGTGCAACAGTCGAAAGTTCAAAGTCGTTGTATCTTGGGGACGGTTGCCAACGATCCGTATTGCACCTGAGTACGGGGCAATAACGTCTTACGGAGAGCGAGTCCAAATCGTGCCTCGACTTACTGTTTTAAATCTGTGTCTGCATTTTTCTTCATCTTCGTATACACACATCTCATAACTTTCCTAACACCCCTCACAAATTCTGCGCAGACAGATCAAGCCAACAGTTGTTTGTTTAGTCAATTTTATTTGACTGGAGCTTTGAATGTTTTATGATTAATAGTGCTCAAAGTAAGTTTTCTTTGCACTACCTTTTCTTGTTCGTTCAAGTTATGAAACTCGACATGTATGGCCATAAAAAACAAGATTTTTTCTGCCCATATTTCTTATTTGTTCAAATATCTTAGAATGGTCAATTTTAGGTACGATTATTTTACTTATAAGGTGTAAATTTAACCAGTTTAGTGTACGGATCTAAGATTTTGTGACATGCTTATATATAATATGGAAGAAGCTTATTGAAATTTAAATTAATTTCGGTGAAATCATGAGTGATTAGCACCCTTCCGTCGTCACAGAATTTTTGCATTATACGCATGGCCTATGTTTAATCTAACCAGACAAAATCAGAGCTAAATTATTTTATTTTTCTTACAAAATAAAAATCTAGGAAATGTTTCAAAGTATTCTGGTGTTTGGCTGCATATATATACCCAAGCATATCGTGACAGTACAACATCTGTAGCGTGCATGCTAATGCTATCTTCATTACCAACATCAAGATAACACGTGTATGAATACGAACCATCTATTGATAAAATTCAGCATCAAGAAACTATATATTTTTTTTTGCTGGTTATTGCTGTTAAATAATTAATCTGAATTCCCTTGGAAGAAAAGATTCCTTGTCAAGATTCCGTGTCCGCGTAATTGATTATATATATTTTCCTCACACGCAAATGGACAGCCTAATTATCTTTATTTGTCAATTCCTGGATTGCTAAATTATCAAAAAGGAAAAAAAGAAAAAAACAATAATTGGTATGAACAATTTAGATGGTTTAATTAATGCTTCCTAATCCACGAGGAAATGGAGAGAGTGAATTCTAGTGTGCACTTGAATATATTTAGATTTAAAAAAATATCTCAAGCAAAAATCAGCAATACTCAAAGAATTAATCAGTCTTATCCCAAAAATTAATCAGTAATATCTCAACTGCAAAAAATATATATAGTTCGGTGTATACGTGTATGTTTTGAAAAAATTAAAACTGTCAAATTAAAATTGAATTTAAAATCAAACACATCTATATACTTGAAGGCATGCTAAAATTTGTGTCTGGGGTTATATTACTCAAGCTTTTTTTTCCTTACAAATTTAATGTAGTTCACATATTTATATTACTATTGTGACACGGGAATCAATGCAAAATATAAGATGACTCTTGGACTAAAATGTTGAAAAGCACATTTGACTAAATTTGATTCAAGGTCTTAAATCACCCTCTCATAAATGGTAAAGTCTTATGTGAACAAATTTTGCAATGAAACTGATTTTGACAGTATTAATTATTTCATTAAAAGATATAAATGATTTTTTAATTATAAAATATTAGTTTCTAATAATATTAGTTGTTCCATTAAAGAGTATAATTAATTGAATGATATTAATTATTTCATAGAAAAATATTTATTGTTCTACTCTAATGTATTAGTAGTAAACCGGCAAAGACGGACCAAGACTTGTGACATGGGGGTACAGTCGTACCCCCAATTTCAAATTTTAAGAGTATATATATTGGATGAGTTCTCACATAAAACAAAATGTGGCAATTTAACTATTTCTGCAGCAATTTTAGTTACTAGACTCCCAAACTTACTTTTCCCTTTCTTTGTTAGGCTGTCGACCACCACCATTTTATCTAATTTTATATTATTTATTTTAATCATATATTGCAGACATTTGCATACATGTTTTTTTATATTGGATATGTATGTAGAATAATATTCTATTTAAAATATATTTTCTTAAATTAATAATATTGATTAATAATAATCAATTCTACTCATAGTGAGTGTTAAATTTAAATAAATATATTAAATATTTTAATAAACAATATGAAATATCAAACATTATAAATTTAAAATAGAATAACTATTTTAAAGTTGTAATTGTTAGCGTGTCCCTTCATCTAAAAAATACACAAAAATTGGTGAAAAAAATAACATTTAATCTAATAGTAACATACATTTTAATTCACCGGATCCGACCTGACCCGGCCAAGACCCGCCAATATTTTAAATATGAGTTATTTTACGAATCCTATAAAGAAAAGATTTATGTGCAAAATTTTTTAAACTATCTATCAATTGTACCCCCAATCCAAAAATCATAGATTCGCCACCGTAAACCTGGTTCACACAAGACCAACTCTTCATACATATGTGAAACTTATTCACCATATGAAATTGGATACATTCGATGCTACCATAACATTCATTCAGCAATACCACTAATCTAATAAACTAATATCATATACACACACAAACACGCCGAATTGTGTAGAGTACATAAATGTTGTGATATTAATTTATAAGAATAATAAATTAATGTAATGATATCAGTTTTCTACGGTGAATATACGTTTAGCTAGAATTGGACTCTACATAAAAAGGGTATTTATGCATATACTAATATATATATAAAAGTTGTTTCTTTTTTTTTTTTTTGTTGCTCAATTCGGTCGACTAATATACCCGCAATATCTATATCTTATTTTTGATCATATAGAAAGAAAGGTGAATGAATTAATGAATGTGGCAATGGTCAGAAAATTTCCTTATAAATATGTGTTAAATATGAGCTGTACACATGCATACACATGCATGCATGATCATGCATGCATACATTAGGCGGTTATACGAGTTTGTTAGTTTGTTACATGCTTAGCGTTGCACTTGGACGCAATACACTTAGACGAGAGTTTGTTAGAGACGGTTAGTTAGTTAGCTAGCTTGAGTACACGTTTGATAGATTTGCACACCTATAAATGTAATCTGCATCTCTTCATTCAAAGAGTATTCTCCATTTTCTACATAATGAATTCTTCCTTCTCTCATCTCGTTCACACATGAGTTCTTATTTTGTACATGGTATCTAGAGCATTCTGTATTTTTTTGGGACGGCATGGCGGCTCGTCGCGATTCAGTTGCGTGGCCAGCTCTGAACTCTTCTTCCTCAGATTCTAATCAATCTACTCACTCTAATGATCCGACTCATTTCACTAATTCGGATTCTCCCGGCATGAAATTGATCTCCATTACTCTCACTGAAAACAACTTCGTCCTTTGGAGCAAGGCAATTCATCTTGCACTTGGTGCTAAAGCTAAACTAGGATATATTGATGGTTCAATCGTTGCTCCGATTGATCGTAATTCTGACGAGTTTCTATCATGGAAACGTGCTAATTGTATGGTATCCTCTTGGATCATTGGTGCTATGTCCAAGGACTTGGCTGAATCATTCATTTCATGCAAATCTGCTTGTATCCTCTGGCTCAATCTCTATGAGTGTTTTGATGTTGCAAACGGCACAAAGTTGTTTCAATTGCAGCAGAGTGTATATCACTTGAAGCAAGGGCATGATTCATTACAGGTGTTCTTTGGAAAAATGAAAAAACTATGGGACGAGCTTGATGATTTCTCTAGGATTCAAGGTTGCACATGTGGTCAGTGTATCTGCCAAATTGACAAACAGATCAATGAGAAAGAGATGAATAACTGTTTGGTTCAATTTCTCATGGGATTAAGTTCAGAATATGAGGCTGCTCGTAACCAGCTTCTTATGTTAGATCCTCTACCCTCAATTCATAAGGCATACTCCACTATTCAAAGGATTGAACAACAAAAGCAAATTGATTCATCTGAAGAAACGCCTATCCTATTTAGCAAGGCTAAACCAGGAAGATCTACTCATAATTCATGGAATAAGAGCTCTACTGGCAGTTCATCTGGTGTTCCAAATTTCAGATCTAAGGAAGATAAGGACAAGCTCGTATGCTCTCATTGTGGGGGAAAGAGA
Organism: Ballota nigra; assembly: GCA_947034835.1. NCBI lineage: Eukaryota > Viridiplantae > Streptophyta > Magnoliopsida > Lamiales > Lamiaceae > Ballota > Ballota nigra. The sequence goes on along the minus strand of OX344720.1, from coordinate 118,038,851 downwards.
CATGAAGCATCTCAATGCTTCAAATTGCATGGTTATCCAGATTGGTTTAAAGGACAGAAGAAAGCTGTTGCAAACTATACAGGAACTGGACCTACTCAAAGCTCTGAGAGTACTGCTGGGGATATTTCTCAAATTATTCAACAGGAGCTAGCAAAATACTTTGCTAAATCTGGTACATCTCATGATCCTAATGATGGATTTGCAAATATGGTGGATTTTGCAGGTACCAATTCTCACTGTAGTCTGTCTGCAATTGATGGTTTAAAATGTGGCAATTGGATTCTAGATACTGGAGCCTCTAGACATATGACTTATGACAAATCCCTATTCACTAATGGATTGAAACCACTAGTTGATCCTATTTCTGTTTTTTTACCTGATGCGACCACAATTCATGTTACACATTATGGGCATATTACTGTCGAACCTGACCTTATACTTTCTGATGTGCTTTTTGTTCCAAGTTTTAAATACAACCTCCTCTCTATATCACAGCTGCTCTCACATACTAACCTCATTTGTACCTTCTTACCTTCTAAATGTGAGATACAGGACCAAACGAGTAAGAAGATCATTGCTGTTGGCCAACTGATTGGGAAGCTCTATGTGCTCAAATCTTTAGCTGATGATGTTTTTTCTGCACCATCACATACTTCTTTTACTCATTCATCCAATGTATCAACTGTTCTTCCTTCATCTATTGACATGTGGCATAAGAGATTAGGCCATACATCACATTCTGTACTCAAGCATTTATGCTTCTATCCTGATATTAATAAGAGTACTGATTTACATTATGTTCCTTGTTCCACTTGTCACTTTGCAAAACAAACTAGACTTTCTTTTCCTTCTAGCTCTATTAGCACAACTGCTGCCTTTGACCTTGTTCATATGGATATATGGGGCCCATACAAACATTCATCAGTTGCCAATACACCATACTTCTTAACTATGGTTGATGACTATACAAGATCTACTTGGACCTTTCTCTTGAAACACAAATCTGATACCCTATCAACCATACAAACTTTTGTTACAATGATTTCTACCAAGTTCAATATCCATGTTAAAACCATTAGAACAGATAATGGTGCTGAGTTTCTTAGTTCTGATGCACAGAAATACTTCCAGCTTACTGGGATTTCCCACCAAACCAGTTGTATCCACACACCCCAACAAAATGGAGTGGTGGAGAGGAAACACAGACATATCCTCAATATTGCAAGAGCCTTGATGATAGAATCTAATATTCCTATGAAGCTGTGGCCATACTCTATCCTCACTGCCACATACTTGATCAACCTTATTCCCAGTTCTCTGCTGTCTTGGAGAACACCTTTTGAACTTCTGTATAACAAGGCTCCGGATTACTCTTTCCTTAAAACATTTGGTTGCCTATGTTTCTCTTCAGTTGTTACACCACACAAATCAAAATTCTCTCCCAGAGCCAACAAGTGTATCATGATAGGGTATATGGCTACTCAAAAGGCTTATAGACTCTATGACCTATCTACTCATACAATCTTTGGGTCTAGGGATGTGAGATTCTATGAACATATCTTTCCCTTTCTCAATTCTTCTTCTCAATCCACACATTCTCCACCAATCTTTATGTGGTTCCCTGATACAGATGACACTTCTCATACAGTTGAGCCTCATACTTCTATATGTAACAATAACTCTAACTCAAATGAGTTTCAGCCTCTTCCAAGTTCACCTACCTCACCTCCTAGTATATCTCCTTCGCCCATAATTCAACCCATTATTCAGCCCCCTCGAAGATCATCCAGACCTGTTTCCAAACCAAGTTGGCTAAAGGATTTTGTTTTCACAGGAGTTACTCATTCACTGGCTACACATGATCTTCACTCAGGTACTTCTGATCCATTCTTACTTACCCCACATATACCTTCTTTTCATTTTGATTCCAATTATTCTGCCTTCATTACTAATGTATCTAGTTCCAAAGAGCCACATTATTATCATCAAGCTGTAGGCAATCCCCAGTGGGAAGAGGCTATGCAAAAGGAACTACAGGCTTTGGAGATCAATGATACTTGGGACCTAGTACCCTTACCAGCTCATAAAACTTCTATTGGATGTAAATGGGTGTATAAACTTAAGCTACATCCTGATGGTACTGTTCATAGATACAAGGCGCGACTTGTAGCAAAAGGATATCATCAGCAGCATGGTATTGACTATGATGAAAGCTTTTCACCAGTCACTAAGCCAGTCACTGTATGGTTTTTTATTGCTCTAGCAACAGCACAACAATGGCCTATATGTCAGCTTGACATTAACAATGCCTTTTTGCATGGATTCCTCAATGATGAGGTATACATGGATCCTCCTCAGGGATATGCTGCTCCTCCTGGCCTTGTTTGTAAGTTAAAGAAAAGCCTATACGGTCTTAAACAGGCCTCAAGAGAATGGAACTCCGAATTTTGTTCAACACTTATCAAATATGGTTTTAAACAGTCTTCAACCGATCATTGCTTATTCACTATGGGTACTTCATCACATTTCTTGGCCCTTATTGTCTATGTTGATGATGTTCTAATTACTGGTGCTCATCTTCCTGATATCACTGCCCTAAAAGATCACTTACATAAGGTCTTCACCATCAAGGATTTGGGCTATGCTAAGTACTTCTTGGGAATTGAAATAGCTCGGGGGCATACTGGTACTACATTAACACAGCGTAAATACATCCTTGACCTACTTAAAGATTCTAAGCTAGAGGAGTGCAAGCCTGTTTCCACTCCATTTCCACCGGGTGTTCATTTATCTAAAGAGAATGGTTCTTTGTTGTTAAGTCCTGATAGATATCGAAGAATTGTTGGACGTCTCCTTTATCTCAGTTTTACTAGGCCTGATATTTCATTCTATGTTCAGCAATTAAGTCAGTTTGTTAATTCACCCCGTACATCACATTGGGATATCATGGTTCACCTATTGCGATATTTGAAGGGTACATCTTCTCTTGGACTCTTCTACTCCTCTTCTCCGGATTTATCCATTTCTAGTTTTTGTGACGCCGATTGGGGGAGTTGTGTGGACACAAGACTCTCGGTTACGGGATATTGCGTTTTCTTGGGATCATCCCTTATTTCATGGAAAGCAAAGAAGCAATCCACTGTTTCACGATCGTCTGCGGAGGCCGAGTACCGGGCCATTGCCTCAACTGCCATGGAGCTAAAATGGATTTCTTATTTAGCTCATGACTTACAGCTTCCAATAACACTTCCAGTTTCCTTAGCCTGTGACAACAAAGCAGCCATCCACATCACGGAAAATCCCGTCTTTCACGAGCGCACTAAACACATTGAAATAGACTGTCACCTTGTCCGTAATCTTTACAAAGATGGCTTTCTTCGTCTTCATCATGTACGATCCAATGAGCAAATTGCTGATATTTTCACCAAATCTCTGCCAAAAGGACCGTTGTCTACACTTCGTAGCAAGTTGAACTTGATTCCTATCGAACCACGTCCAACTTGAGGGGGGGATGTTAAATATGAGTTGTACACATGCATACACATGCATGCATACATTAGGCGGTTATACGAGTTTGTTAGTTTGTTACATGCTTAGCGTTGCACTTGGACGCAATACACTTAGACGAGAGTTTGTTAGAGACGGTTAGTTAGTTAGCTAGCTTGAGTACACGTTTGATAGATTTGCACACCTATAAATGTAATCTGTATCTCTTCAGTCAAAGAGTATTCTCCATTTTCTACATAATGAATTCTTCCATCTCGTTCACACACGAGTTCTTATTTTGTACAATATGTACACATGGAAGACTAACACTTAAGATTCGCTCGATCAACAAAGTCTTTCTTTTGTACGTATTCATTTTGCTAGCAAATTTCTTTTTCATTAAGGTAATATTTCAGCTTCTAGTATCATTCCATATCAGGACTATAAATTGGCCATGTATCTTATGATATTTTATTACAACTTAATTGGAACAAGGTTAACACTTCTTAGCTATATAAAATGTTGTCTCGTGTGTCTTGAATATTTTAACTGATCTCGAAGCTTTTATGTTCAAGCTACGTACACTTGGATGTTTCCTTATATTTGATGCTTTTAGATCTTAATATTCCTGACTTATTATATGCCTCATTAATAACTTGGTTATATTATTTTAATTACACTAGATTACACGTGTTATATCTTCATCCAAATTCTACTATTTGAATTTATTTCATATATATGTCCAACTTAATTCTGAACTAACGTCTCAATTAGTTTGTCATTTTAGGGCGTTTCATAATTAAAATATAAATTCATTAAATAACAATACGTATATGAGTGATGTGATAAAAATATTCAAAGTTAAATTCATTTCTCCACAAAAGAACTTCAATTAGAATGGTGAAATTGGAATGAAGTATTAAATTTTTCTTGAATATTGTAAAAATGAAAAAAAATTGGGATAAAAATAATTTTTTTTTAGAAAAACAAAGAATTTGGAATGGAGAGAGTAGTTAGTGAGGTAATAAGAAAATTTGAAAATCAATCAATTTACTGTAATAAGTTGGACACATGCAAAAAAAAAGAAAAAAAAAAAAAGAAAAGACATACATATGTGCAATAAAGGATACAGATCGGTATTCAACCATATGTTTCTATGATGCTAAATATTTTCTCTCACATTTCAATGTCATAAACTTAGTGCATATTTTATGAGTCATTTAGAGGGGTGTATTGGTTATAGAGTCTGTAGGATTTTTTTAGACTTTTAAAGTTTGGAGGTATTCAATCTAGATTTTCAAAAGTCTTTAATACTCCACGGATTTTCTTAGATTTTCCACGGATATTCAACAATCTATGAATTTTAATACTCCACGGATTTTCTTAGATTTTCCTTCCAAAATATGAATAGAATTCACTCTTCAAAATCTCTTCTAATAACCAGAGATTTCTACGGATTTTGAAAAGTCTTAAAAAATATTTAAGTATTCAACAGTCTATGAACTTTCTTTGATTTTTTTCCATTGGGATGTTAACGGGGTGGGGACGAGGGTCATTCCCCATCTCATTCCCTGCAAAATAAATGGGAAAATTTTCCCCCAATCCCCGTCTCGCGGCGATTCCCCGTTCCCCGTCTACTTATTTTTTTTTATCTTATTTTTAAAATATAAAAAAATATTTAGATAAAAAATTTTAAATATACACAACAATTACTTTAAGTTGGTGTTAAAAAAAATTAATTTAAACAATTTGAAGAACCTCTAATTCTAATATTTTTAATTAATATATATACTAAAGTGAAAATAATATAATTTGGAACTAATAACATAACATTAAATAAAAAAATATAATTTTTAATAAATAGTTAATTGAGTAGGAAACTATGAAATATTTATTTGTAATTTACTTTAATATTAAAATTATATATAAATATATTAATTATATAAAAAATAATGCGGCTCCCCGCGGGGAACGAGACGGGGATCCCCCGAGCTGAGAATACTATCCCGGTCCCCGCTTACGGGGCAAAAAAATTCCCCGTCCCTGTTTGCTTTGGGGATTACCCACCCCATTGTTAAAACTACTCTTAAAAAAATATAAATAATTTTACTCTCCAAAATCTCTTCTAACAACCTGAGACTTCTAATGAGGTCGAGGTATAACGGTGATGTAAATGAAGATGAAATAATAATGTATTTTTATAACTAATGTTTTTTTTATAAATAATTTGGATAAATTTCTTTTATATACAAGTGTGGCTCATATATATTTGCACCAATGGTTCCAGCGCCAGAGTCTATATAAATCCATGTAAATAAAAAAAAAAGCGTATTCCACAATCCTGTAAAGTCTATGAATATCCAAATAAATCAATAAAAAAAATCAGTCAAACTCTACATGGAGTCTATAGATTTTCTAAATCCAAAGACTTTTTAAAATCCAAAAAAATCTGATAGAATCCCAATTGAATACACCCCTCTTAGTAAGCGCATAATGTATCCCCTATATTAATGGGGATCTGATCATGAATTAAAATTATTTGCTACAACGGACCTATTTTAAGTACGTTGATCAAATGAGATCATCACCAAAAAAGTGTTAATGAAATTATTGGCGAGTTCAAATTTTTTAATTTGGAGGTACAGAAATAATTAATAAAATATTATTTAATAATCTTTTTAAAAAATAGTACTCAATTGACTAAATTTAGTAAATAAAGAATTAGAAATAAATGAATAAAATCAATTAAAATACTGATGGAGAATAGGATTATTTGTATGGAATTAATTAAGAAAACAAATAATAAGCTTTAATAAAGAAAGAAGAAAAACACAATTAAATTCCACCTCAACTGGGAATCGAACACGCGGGCAACAAAGAGCATACAATATGGACCCATCGTTGTGCAAACAACATATATTTCACTTAATTAACATAAGTAGGAAAATCATGTAATTAACATAAGTAGGAAATATTATAGTTTTGGGCCGCAACTAACCGAAATAGTGGGTAAATAATTGAAGCCTGTTAAATTCAGAAACATCTTATTACCAAACAAAATTCATCGATCGTCCTTTTTTTCCTTTCATTCATATCCCTTTTGACAAATACCACATTTCACTTGAACTCATCCTTGAATGTTTTTAAAATCAATTACTAGTTAAAGATCTCAATCTCTACATTAATTTGATATTGAGTGTTTTGGGCCAAGGTTGGACAGAATAATTTTGGAGTTTCCCCTTAATGACTCAAACTAATAGAGATAATTATTCACTCTAGGTAGATCAAAACTTAAAACCATTCCATTCAATTAATGTTGTTGTGTATGAGCCGGCATCGGAAATTGAGAAGTAAGATATGGAGTCAGTTAACTTTTCTAAATTCTGGTAGATTCACAGTGCATGGTATTTTTCTAACTTGGGTAGCCCACTCCTAAAGAATCTGATTTTCCAGCAAAATGAATCGAGGCATAAGTACTCCATATATATATATATATATATATGGATTGGGCGGGAATCTTGAGGCGACACCAATAATCTAGGCTGCACAGTTAAAGAAGAATGATCAACAGGGTTACTGGTGATTGTAAATTTAGGGTTGAGGAAGAAAATAATTAAGGTCGATTTGCACCAAAAACAAGTGATCTCTCTCCACAATACATTGTCCCCTAATCACAAAAACAAGGATTTCGTCAACTCAAACTCGCCTAGATGCAACAAATTAAAAGACAAAGATAATATTATACAAAATATAGGAGTATTAATCAATATAGAGAGTAATGTAGGTTGAGTAACAACACATGATATTAATTGTGTTTATTAACTTGAAAATGATTTTGTGTTACAGCAGGAAATATCCTCGCCTGACAGAAGGTTAGATTCCTGAAGATACACTGATCCGATAAGATCGAGAGTCTACATCAGAAAAGAGTATTTAATGTATTATAGGTCTACGGTTGATTGTTAGATTAATATTGTAATAAATCCCTAAAATAAAGGGTTAAGACGAGTTCAGGGCCACTTTTGGGCCTTTGGGAGTGAACCTCTATAAATAGGGGGTCACCCCCTCATTGTAAATGGTTCACATTTCCTCTCATTTCTCATATATGCAAAAAGCTCTCATTCGAGGGAAGAACGAAAGTTCTTCCCCCATCGTTCGTGTTCGTTTTACATTTATTGTTTGTCGGGCATAATCCAAATAGCCACATACATTTATCCGTACAAAAATGCCTGTCAACAATTTGGTGCTAGAAGAAGGGTAGGATTCGTTTTCATCTCGTTGAATGAACACGAAGAACTTCTCCTCAAAAATAAAAAATTCTGCACACACACAAAACAACCTGTTCAAATTAAAAAATCATCCACCCCAAAATTTCGTTAAACCCATTTCCATACAAACAAAAAATCAATCAAGAATCCCATTTCCTCACAACAACATAAAGTTCGAAGCTTTAGGAAAAAAGAAGAAGAATGAGATGTTCTGTTGTTTCCGGCAGTGGAGAGCTCACGCGGCCGGTTCCGGTCGTTTCCGGTGATGAGACTCGCCGGACCATCAAGCACCACGGAGTTCCGCCACGGAGGTTGCCTCCACCGGACTCGTCGACGTCCTCCCCTCGCAGCAGAACTCCACTGGACACGACACCGAGCCGCACCACCACCACCAGAGGGACGGCACAGTCCCAACTCCGCCGCCCGCCGGAGAACAGCCCCAGTGTTGTTAATTGTTCAGAGCAAAAATCAAAATGAAGGAGCTACTATTTTTATTTTCAGATCCTCACAACCACCGCCTCAATTATTGTGCCAACCTTTCTGCAGTAGGGTAACGTGGTCAGTCCTCTTTTGGCACGCGTCCCAATACAGCTGAAAAGTCAAAGAATCTCTGTCTCGATCCGCACACCGACCGTCTCTCGCCGCCCACGGCCATCGGCCAGTGCTCGCCGACCGAGACTGGTGCCTACCCGCAGCGGCTTCTACCCGCAAGCTGCAGCTTCCCTGATCGACCACCATCGACGAACCGCCAGCCGCAAGCGGCCCCGCACCGTCGCATGCTCAGCCCGCTGCTCGGTCCCCGAGGACGGGCTCAAAGCACCACCGCCAATCACTGATCTCTCCCCGCTTCGCCGCCCATCTCGGGCTCCTGCCCGCGTCGCCGACATCAACGGGCAGAGCCGCGGCCTTCACTTACGGGAACCGGACGGAGTCGCTGCCTCCAGCGACCGCTCAGCGCTCCTACCCACGCCGCACAGGGCAGCCCGCGCTAACGGACTCCGGACTCGCCCAGCCCCCGGCTTCTCCCCGCGCCGCCTCATGAGCGCGGCCTCCCCGAACCGGTGTTCTCGCTCACCGCCAAGCACAACAACTCTCTACGCCCCTCGCGGCCACCTGAGCCCGCAGCAGCCATCGCCGCCCGCGGCCGGCGCCGAACGCCGCGACTGACCTTCTCCCCGTGCCTCGCGACAAGGCCGCCTCTCTGCGCCTTCCCGCCGCTCGTACCCTCTGCCAGACATCGTCGACCGAGGCCAACCTCCCACAGCACACGGTCGCCGCCTGCGGCACGCCGCCTCCCCGCGATCGAGTGCACGCCGCCTCCCCGCAATCGAGCGCACGCCGCCTCCCCGCAATCGGCCACCCAACGCGCGCCGCCTCCCCGCGATCGGCCACCCAGCGCACTATTGGTCCCAATCTAATTTGTAGGGCCTAATTTATTTAACTATTGGTCCCAATCTAATTTGTACACCCCCACCTTAAAAAAAATGTGGTCAGCAGTTTCTGAGACAAGCGTCCGGAGCCTCTTCGACAACGAAAAATCTACGGGCAGTCATTTGCCCACTTGAATCAGGTTTATTTCGATAACTTGCTTTTAATATATATATCGCAACTCGCAAATTTTCATATAAATTAAAAGCGGGGGCGTATATACTCGTATTTTGAAAATTCAAAGAGGGGGCAATTTTTGAAATACAAATTTCATTGATACTTCCTTTTAATATATATCCCAACTCGTAAGTTTTCCTATATATTAAAAGCGGGGGCACGGATATACACATCCTATGCTCATTTTGTGATATCAAAAATAAATTATTTGACTCTGAGTATTATTAAATACAGTTAGTTATTTAAAACTTCGAATATAATTCCGAAAAAATCATAGAGGATGTTCACCGGGTAACTAACTCATATTTAAAACATGGTCACACCTTTCGACTACAAACATTTGTCCGCCTTCATAGGCGTTGACCGGTCCGCCTTCTAGGCGTCGACATTCCGCCTAGATTGGCGAAGTAATCCGTCTTCTCGACGTCGATTAGTCCGCCTTTCAGGCGTTGATGTATTGATTAGTTCGCCTTCACCGGCGTCAACTAATCTACTTCTCGAGTTGATCTGTCTTCTCGGCGTAGATTAGTCCGCCTTCTAGGCGTCGACATTCCGCCTAGATTGGCGAAGTAATCCGTCTTCTCGACGTCGAGTAGTCCGTCTTTCAGGCGTTGACGTATTGATTAGTTTGCCTTCACCGGCGTCAACTAATCCACTTCTCGAGTTAATCCGCCTTCTCAGCGTTGATTAGTCCGCCTTCTAGGCTTGACATTCCACCTAGATTGGTGAAGTAATCCGTCTTCTCGACGTCGATTAGTCCGCCTTTCAGGCGCTGACGTATTGATTAGTTCGCCTTCACCTGCGTCAACTAATCTACTTCTCAAGTTAATCTGCCTTCTCGGCGTTGATTAGTCCGCCTTCTAGGCGTCGACATTCTGCCTAGATTGGAGAAGTAATCCGTCTTCTCGACGTCGATTAGTCCACCTTTCAGGCGTTGACGTATTGATTAGTTCGCCTTCACCGGCGTCAACTAATCTACTTCTCGAGTTAATCCGCCTTCTCGGCATTGATTAGTCCGCCTTCTAGGCGTCGACAATCTGCCTAGATTGGAGAAGTAATCCGTCTTCTCGACATCGATTAGTCCGCCTTTCAGGCGTTGACGTATTGATTAGTTCGCCTTCACCGGCGTCAACTAATCCACTTCTCGAGTTAATCCGCCTTCTCGGCATTGATTAGTCCGCCTTCTAGGCATCGACATTCCGCCTAGATTGGCGAAGTAATCCGTCTTCTCGACATCGATTAGTCCGTCTTTCAGGCGTTGATGTATTGATTAGTTCGCCTTCACCGGCGTCAACTAATCCACTTCTCGAGTTAATCCGCCTTCTCGGCATTGATTAGTCCACCTTCTAGGCATCGACATTCCGCCTAGATTGGCGAAGTAATCCGTCTTCTCGACGTCGACTAGTCCGCCTTTCAGGCGTTGACGTATTGATTAGTTCGCCTTCACCGGTGTCAACTAATCTACTTCTCGAGTTAATCCGCCTTCTCAGCATTGATTAGTCCATCTTCTAGGCGTCGACATTCTGCCTAGATTGGCGAAGTAATCTGTCTTCTCGACGTTGATTAGTCCGCCTTTCAGGCGTTGACGTATTGATTAGTTCGCCTTCACCGGCGTCAACTAATCTACTTCTCGAGTTAATCCGCCTTCTCGGCGTTGATTAGTCCGCCTTCTAGGCGTCGATATTCCGCCTAGATTGGCGAAGTAATCCGTCTTCTTTACGTCGATTAGTCCGCCTTTCAGGCGTTGACGTATTGATTACTTAGCCTTCATCGGCGTCAACTAATCTACTTCTCGAGTTAATCCGCCTTCTCAGTGTAGATTGGTCCGCCTTCTAGGCATCGACATTCCACCCAGATTGGCGAAGTAATTTGTCTTCTCGACGTCGATTAGTCCGCCTTTCAAGCGTTGACGTATTGATTTGTTCGACTTCACCGGCATCAACTAATCTACTTCTCGAGTTAATCCACCTTCTCGGCGTAGATTGGTCCGCCTTCTTGGCGTCGACATTCTGCCTAGATTGGCAAAGTAATCCGTCTTCTCGACGTCGATTAGTCCGTTTTTCAGGCGTTGACGTATTGATTTGTTCGACTTCACCGACGTCAACTAATCTACTTCTCGAGTTAATCCGCCTTCTCGGTGTTGATTAGTCCGCCTTCTAGGCGTCGACATTCCGCCTAGATTGGCGAAGTAATCCATCTTCTCGACGTCGATTAGTCCGCCTTTCAGGCGTTGACGTATTGATTAGTTCGCCTTCACCGGCGTCAACTAATCTACTTCTCGAGTTAATCCACCTTCTCGGTGTTGATTAGTCCGCCTTCTAGGCATCGACATTCTGCCTAGATTGGCGAAGTAATTCGTCTTCTCGACGTTGATTAGTCCGTCTTTCAGGCATTGACGTATTGATTAGTTCTCCTTTACCGGCATCAACTAATCTACTTTTCGAGTTAATTCTCCTTCTCGGCATTGATTAGTCCGCCTTCTAGGCGTCGATATTCCGCCTAGATTGGCGAAGTAATCCGTCTTCTCGACGTCGATTAGTCCGCCTTTCAGGCGTTGACATACTGATTAGTTCGCCTTCAACGGCGTCAACTAATCTATTTCTCGAGTTAATCCGTCTTCTCGGTGTCGATTAGTCCTCCTTTTATGCGTTGACATATGGATTAGTTTGCCTTCGCCGGCGTCAACTAATCAGTCTCTCAAGTCGATCCGTCACTCGGCCTTGGTTAGTTCGTCCTCACCGGCGTCAACTAATCTGCCTCTCGGTATGGATCCGGTCCGCATTTTAAGCGTTGACCTTCCGCCTTAATGGGCGAGGTGTTGTTTAGTTCGCCTTCACTGGTGTCAACTAACCTGTTTCTCGACGTTTATTTATCCATTTTTAACGGCATCAACCAGTCCGCCTTCACCGGCATCGACTAACCCGCATCACTTTTGCCTGCTTGCGGCCATAAAATATTGCGTCTTGAACGCTTTGTTTCGTCGATTGGTAATTCAATCTCGTATTCGTGAAGTCGCTGCTCGTTAATCGACTAATGCACTTCACTATTTTTATCATTGATTAATCAATTCATTGATTGTTAATTCAATCTCGTATTCGTGAAGTCACTGCTCGTTAATTGACTAAGGCACTTCACTATTTTTATCATTGATTAATCAATTCATCGATTGTTAATTCAATCTCGTATTCGTGAAGCCTCTGCTCGTTAATCGACTAAAGCACTTCACTATTTTTATCATTGATTAATCAATTCATCGATTGTTAATTCAATCTCGTATTCGTGAAGTCGCTGCTCGTTAATCGACTAAAGCACTTCACTATTTTTATCATTGATTAATCAATTCATCGATTGTTAATTCAATCTCATATTCGTGAAGTCGCTGCCCGTTAATCGGCTAAAACCCTTTACTATTTTTATCATTGATTAATCAATTCATCGATTGTTAATTCAATCTCGTATTCGTGAAGTCGCTGCCCGTTAATCGGCTAAAGTCCTTCACTATGTTTATCATTGATTAATCAATTCATCGATTGTTAATTCAATCTCGTATTTGTGAAGTCGCTGCCCGTTAATCGGCTAAAGCACTTCACTATTTTTATCATTGATTAATCAATTCATCGATTGTTAATTCAATCTCGTATTCGTGAAGTCGCTGCCCGTTAATCGGCTAAAGCACTTCACTATTTTTATCATTGATTAATCAATTCATCTATTGTTAATTCAATCTCGTATTCGTGAAGTCGCTGCCCGTTAATCGGCAAAGGCACTTCACTATTTTTATCATCATCGCGACTTTTATCGCTAAGTTATTATAATCAATGTCAGCCAGTGCGAGAACTCTTTATTAATTGAACATCACTATTCTCGACGCGGGGGCACGACTGAAGATCGTACCCCACCTAACCTATCCAGTTTCAAAAGTTTGACAATACGAAGATGACTTGAAAGATTCACCCATCAAGGACCCTGTCGTTGAAGATTCCTCCGGGGCATCCGAGCTATCTTGTTTTCAGGCTCGGGGGCAAAACCTATTTGAAGCACAGATCAAGATCGAACTCTGGCCGCAATAAGAGCCCAATCTTGGGGGCAATTGTTACAGCAGGAAATATCCTCGCCTGACAGAAGATCAGATTCCTGAAGATACACTGACCCGACAAGATCGAGAGTCTACATCAGAAAAGAGTATTTAATGTATTATAGGTCTACAGTTGATTGTTAGATTAATATTGTAATAAATCCCTAAAATAAAGGGTTAAGACGAGTTCAGGGCCACTTTTGGGCCTTTGGGAGTGAACCTCTATAAATAGGGGGTCACCCCCTCATTGTACAGGGTTCACATTTCCTCTCATTTCTCATATATGCAAAAAGCTCTCATTCGAGGGAAGAACGAAAGTTCTTCCCCCATCGTTCGTGTTCATTTTACATTTATTGTTTGCCGGGCATAATCCAAATAGCCACATACATTTATCCGTACGAAAATGCCTGTCAACAATTTGATACACTTGGTGTGATATTTATACATGTTGTACATATTCTGGAATCATCTATACTAGAAACATCCCTAACAAACTAACAAACTAACCGTTACATGCATGAGTGGGCTGGGATATCTAGAATTATCCCTAACAACCTAACCGTTAGTCTAACTGAAGTTAGTTACAAGCATGTGAGGAGAGCGTGCATGGTGAGGAGAGTGTGCATGGCTGTGCATGCATGCTGAGATCTTAACACGCTACCAAAGGCTGAGAACTCCCCCTTTTTATCCGATGCCAAGAAGGGGACGAAGAGATTGAAATCGTGCTGGAGAGAGTGGCTTCATTAACAAGTCCGCTGGCTGTTCCTCCGTGGGTATGTAGCGGATGTCAAGTATGTTAGCCTCAACTTTCTCACGAAGAAAGTGAACATCGACTTCAATGTGTTTCGTCCGAGAGTGAAAGGCAGGACTAAATGCAAGAGTAATAGCGCCTTGATTATCACACCAAAGTATCGAGGGTGTGGCAAGTAAGATGCCAATCTCATGAAACAGGGTATTAAGCCAAAGAAAATCCGTAGTGGCAAGAGTAAGCGATCTGTATTCCGCTTCTGTGCTGCTACGAGCTGTTACGGACTGTTTTTTCGAGCACCAAGAGATCAAGTTGGAGCCTAGTTTTATGCAATAACCGGACGTACTTCGTCTGTCATCAAGGTTGGCCGCATAGTCCGCATCGGCAAAGCCTTGTAACTTGAAATGTGAAACATGAGAGAAAACTAAACCAAGTGTTAGTGTACCCCGTAGATATCGAAGAATGTATTTGCAAGCAATCCAATGAGCCTGAGTTGGAGCATTAAGGAATTGAGAAAGCTTGTTAACACTGAAACTTATGTCAGGATGAGTTAAGGTCAAGTATTGAAGTGTGCAAATTATGCTACGAAAAAGAGAGGGTTTGGAGAAGAGAGGACTATCTGAGACCGAAAGCTTTTAACTTGGACAAGAGGGTGTTGGGCAAGGAGTGCAATCCTCCAAGCCGGTCATGACAAGAAGATCGTGAATATATTTAGATTGAGTAAGAACAATAGAGGAAGAAGTCACTTTTGCCTCAATACCCAGAAAGTAGTTAACTTCACCAAGTTGCTTAAGGGAGAAGGTAGCATTTAGGAGATGAATTATGTTAAGTACCGAATTCTCATTGTCCCCAGTGATTAGTATGTCATCGACGTAGACCAGAATAAGGAGCAGCTGTCCATTAGACCTCTTGTAGAACAAACAGTGATCAACAATAGACTGAAGAAAACCCTGATAGATGAGAAACTTGTTAAGCTCATCGTACCATGCCTTTGGGGCCTGTTTCAAACCATATAACGCCTTCTTTAACTTGCACACATGAGATGGGAATTTAGAATTAACAAAGCCTTCAGGTTGATGGACAAATACTGTATCAGACAGTTGACCCTTTAGGAAGGCATTATTAATGTCAACCTGTTGAACACTCCACCCAAATGTAACAACAAGACTTAACACAATCCGCAATGTTAAAGGCTTGGTAATGGGAGAATAAGTATGGAAAAAATCTACCCCTGGTGTTTGTTGAAATCCCCTGGCAACCAAGCGTGCCTTATACCTTTCAATGCTACCATCTTTCTTGTATTTAATACGGAAAATCCACTTGGTGGTGATGACATTCATGTCTGGAATGTATGGAGGCTCCATGGCTCCATGGAACCACTTGTCTGGAACCAAAGACCAAGTATCATTGTTGATGAGTGCTGAGTATTCAGCCTCCATGGCTCTCTTCCAATTCGGTTGTGAGAGGGCCTGTTGTGCATTGACAGGTTCAGGTAAGGCAGAATGTATGGAGGCTAATAAGGCCTTAGGTCTAGAGGAACCAGTTTTAGACCTAGTGAGCATAGAATGAGAGTTGTTGGCAGGAATAGAGGAATATGAAGAAGTAAGAGTGGGTTGATGCATATCAGGAACTGTAGTAGGGTTAGAGTTAATTACAGCAGAATTGGTGTGCAAAGAGGAAGCTGAATTAGGCAACACAGTAATGGGAGGTGGAGCATTAGGACTAGATCCTGGAACTAAAGCTGGTGAAGAAGAATGATCAAGATTGTAATCAGAAGTAGATGTAGTAGGATCCTTGTGTTGGAGTTATACGTGAAAGTATGCTTTTACTTTGTATAACTCGTGTATCAAACACTCGATTTATGCGAATAATTCTTTTATCACATTTGCTTTAGATATAATTGAATGTTGAATTTCTATTGCAAACCATTCAATATATAGTACATGTTACATTGTAGTTAATGTGGTGATACCCGATCACGGAAGACAACATTAACAGTTTACTTGTAACTAAACGTACAATTCACGACCCAGGTGGAATTGAACAATCCGCCGTGAAAGGTCGATGTGTAAGGCTCAGATTGGTCTGTCTTGACTAAGAGATTGCACTAGCACATTTAGTATGTGTTGAAGAGGTCCTACAGCGAGGATAAATTCTTCTGTTCTGAAAGGTGAAGAATTAGACCTCAGTGGTTGTTGATTTCTTAATCTCCGTCACTTAAATAGGACCGTGTGTGTTTAATAGTTACTGCTTTGATTCATGTTGGGTGAGAATCATTGTGACTTCGAACTTTGTGTCTTGGGCAGTAATATTAATCATACGACGGTTGCTAAGATTTAATACGGAGAAACGCGTGCGAGTACGGCTCGTGTGATTAGTCCCCTTGGTGGGCTCAGAAGTTTTATTGTACCAAATCTTGCAAGTGAAGAATTAGTTTCTTCGGTACGAATAATAATGTTGAGCTGTCTTTACTCCAAGGTGAAATATATTAATTAATTTAGAGCTATTCAGAAGCTTAATTAATTAATGGACTTGATAATCTTAAACGCGGGAAATAATAACCGGGAGCCCATATTATCGTAATATGGATTAAGATGGATAGTGCAATATTAATTTATTAGTGGTAATAATTAATATTAATGGGCTGAATTATATTGGGGCTCAATATTGAAATTCAGAAGTCCATTAGGAGGTCCAATCTTAATTCTCCTTAAGGCCCCTCAAGTAGCCCATTAAGTAGCCCAATAATGATAAGGTGATTAAAATAAAAAGAAAATAATTATGCTGATTTTTCAAGTATTATTTTCGAAAATTGCATGATAAGGAGGAAAAAGATTTTGTTGATTTTCTTGGAAAGATATTATGCAAGATATGTATTCTAGGAATACAAGAATATCTCATATATTCAAGAAGATCCAAATCTTGGATTTCTTCTATGTAATTTTCGAGAGTTTCATATTTATTAGGAGAGTGAGATTTTTGTGGAATATTTTATTATGGAGAAAAGAATATATGAGATATATTCAAGATTTCTTAGAGATTAAGAAAAGATTTTCTCCATGCCCATAAAATCTCTACGAATTTCGGTCACTACTCTTATAAATAGGGGATGATTATTTCATCCCCAAGTACATAATTCCATGTGTTGGAAAAATCAAGAGCATAGATATTTTTTTTTCTTAGTTTATTAAATTACTTGAAAGCATCTCTCACCGGTGATCAAGTAAGGCGAAAGGGAAATACTTGAGAAGGTTTTTGGGTTGATAAAGCGAGATCGTGATTGTCCCGTTTATTCAAAGGCCAATTCTACAAGAGGTACGTTAATCGCATATTTAATTGTTTATTCCGCTTAATTAAATATATGAAATTAATTCAACATGCATGATGATAATTAGTTGTTGGAATTATTATTTGAATTAATTAGGATTAATTCATGCTAGTAATAATTGTATTTAAATTCGTATTTAAAATTCATCCCGAATAGATTCCGGGCACCCTAATTTTCCCAACAACTGGTATCAGAGCCACGGTTTCGGGCTCTGAATTTTAAATTGGAATTTAAATTGTTAAAACATTAAATTGAAATTGGATAGTAGAATTGTTAGATCTTTTTTGCAGGTATCCAATTGTCATGGTTTTTAATGTTGTTAATTTCATGCGTGTGAATTAATTGTTTTTTAATTCGATTCGTTCGAATTCGTTTTTCTCGTGAGAAAATCCACGAGTAGATTAGTTGTTTTTATTTTGATTCGATCATTGTAATAGACTAGTCTAGATCTAGTATTTATTTTTTTTTGTAAAAATAAATTGTAACCAGATCGTGACGAAGAACGAAGAATTAAAAACGGCGTACCCGGACGACGCATACAAGCGTGGCGCGTGTATGGAGGTAAAATCATGCAAGGGGTGAAAAAAACGAGGACGAACGGCAAAAAAAACAGCGCACGGGGGTGCACGGCGCACGCCGTGCGCAACGGGCGCACGGCGCCGCGCGCAGGCGTGCGCGCGCCTCGGGCGCGGGCTGCAGCGCCTCGGGGCGCTTTGGGCGGCGCCTCGGGTGCGCCTCGGCGCGCCTCCGTGCAGCGCCTCGGGTGCGCCTCGGCCGCACCTCGGGGCTGCGCTTCGGCGCGCCTCGGGCGTTTTTCCAGCGCTTCTCGGGCCGGGAAGCGCGCGGGCCCACTTCGTGGGCCGACGCGCGCTGTATCTCAGGCCGTGGAATTTTTTCGGTTCGTGTTTTTTTTCCGTGTGATTTTAAACGTCGTCCCGAACCCCAAACGATGCTGTTTTTGATGAAGTGTTGCTGTTCGAGTGGGAGCACGTCGAGACGAACGTCGGAAAGCAACAAGGACGATTTTTCGCATCAAGACGTGAAGAAATTAAACCGTGACAATTGGAATTGAGTGCTCCAATGTGTTTAATTTTGTTTTGATGGATGTTTTATTTCGTGCAATTTTTATTATTTGTTAATATGTGTTTGCATGAATTTAATTGTCCAAGAAAAACCTTACTTTCGAAAATTACTAAGTATGTTTTTATAATCGCAATTTTATTCCGGATATTAAAATTGGATTATTTTGGCCTCCATAATTTATTTATTTGTGAAGTTCTTTTGGAATACATTTTCCCCTCGGATCGGCCAAAAGAACGGATTTCACATGAATAAATTCCGAAAGGATGATTGTGGATTATTACTAGTGGCGGTATTGACCCTCACCACGAGTGGCTTGCTCAAAGCGAAATAATAATCCTGTATTTAATTATGGTTATTACTTAGGCATAGGAAATTGATATTAACTTACTCCCCTCGGAGTCCCTGTTAATTTCTATGTGGTCAAAGTGGGAGCCAACTATTAATTTTGAATTAAGGATTTGTAACTTTTAAGTTTGTGATCCGCTTGAATGTATTTAAATGTATAGACCACCCCTCGTGGCGCATTTAAATTGTTTCGAGATGTTGGCTGATGCATGATTATATTGTTTTAAGGTTTCAATATAATTGATGTGATCGAATTATGTGATAATTTCATATTTTTCTAGATATTGATATGAATGTATGTTTTATTCTCATTTCATCATGTCGCAACCTTTTAATCCACTGTTTAATATACTTAAAGTTAATAAACTTTTTGGAGAGAATTATATCGATTGGAATTTTTTTTTAATTTGTCCTTACTGCACGAAAACACAATTGGGTTATTTATGTTAATATACCCGGCAAGCCTAATGATAAGTCAAGCAATGGAAAGAGGCAGTTTATGATCGGAAGCGTGACAATGAATGAAGTGCATCATCTTGACATTTCTGTCTGAGGATTTGAGGCGCGTTCATGAAGACATTGTATCCGCTGTTGAAATCATGAAACACCTTGAAGAGATGTTTTCACATCAGAATTCCATGACTAATCAGTTCACCAAACATGACTCGGTCAAGTTGGAAATGGTGGAAGGAACGCCCGTGAGGGAGCACGTTCTCGAGATAATGGCATACCTTAACAAGTTGGAAGTACTTGGTGCGGATTTTGATTGATTCCATATACCATTCCCTACCGAGAAGCTTTGAGTAGTTTCATCTGAACTGTCAGATGAATGAATGGACAAGTCGTTTGCCCGAGCTCTTGCAAGCTTTAGTTTCGGTGGAGGTGATAATGGAGCACCAGTTTAGTGCTATGGTGGCTAATGGTTTGTCTACCTCTTTTGGTCCCAAGGGAGGGAAAAAGAGGAAGAGAACCAAAGGCCGGATCCAAGCAAATCCAATTGTTGCGAAAGGCAAATGCAAAGGCAAGTATCGAAGGGGAAGTGTTTTAGTTGCGGTGAGAGAGGACAATGGAGGTCTGCCTGTTCCAAGCCTAAGAGGCTAGGAAAGTTAGGTAATTCACACACCTTAGTCGTCGAAACTTGTGAAGTAGCGTATGCTGTCTATTCGTGGATAGTGGATACGAGAGCTACTGATCACATTTGTTTCATGGGTTTAAGCTAACCCGACGACTTAACGGAAGTGAGATCCCCATCACATCGGGCAATGCTACGAGAGTGGCAGCTGAAGCAGTGGGAGAAGTGCGCCTATCTTGTGAAGATAGAGTTATGGTCTTAAGAGACATTCCTCATGTTCCTAGTTTAGAAAGAACTCAACCTTCAGTTTCTAAACTGTTTGAATAGATACTCAGTTTCTTTTAATAAGGATGTTATTATTGCTTGAAACGATGAGTTTATCCGTTCCGGAACTTTAATGGATGATCTTTATACCATTATTTGGGCACACCACTCACAAAATTGAATCTAATAACAAGTCGATTATTTCGAGTAATAAAAGAAAGCGTTCTTCGGAGATGAACGAAACACTTCTATGGCATCTTAGACTAGGTCATATTAATCTAAAGTGGATAGAGAGATTGGTGAAAGACGGATCCTTGGAATCATTCCAAGTCGAACCGTTTCCAACTTGTGAATCCTGTTTAGAGGGTAAAATGACCAAGAGGGCATTTGGAGCCAAGGGGAATAGAACTACGGAAGTGTTAGAACTCGTTCATACCGATATGTATGGTTCAATGACGATCATAGCAAGAAGAGGTATGAGTAATTTGGTGATTACTCAAGATACGGATACATCTACCTTATGATGCATAGGGAAAGAAGTATCAAGTCTCTACGATTTGTTCGTGGAGGCGAATACCTTAGCAATGAATTCTTGAACTACCTATCGGAATAAGGGATTGTATCCCTATTGACCACATCGGGAACCCCTCAATAGAACGGTGTGGCGGAACGAAGGAGCCAGACTCTTTTAGAAATAGTCAGATCCATGATGAGTTATTCGGATTTACCCAAGTCGTTTTGGGGTAACGCCTTGGAAACAATGACTTATATTCTAAACTTGGTGCCATCCAAATCAGTTCCTAAAACCCCAATGGAATTGTGGACCGGGGCGCAAGCCCAGTCTAAGACACTTGCAGATTTGGGGTTGTCCGGCATACATGCTAGACAAGGAAGCCGGTAAATTGGATCCATGTTCGGAATTAAGGTTGTTTATAGGATATCCCATGGGAACGAAAGGGTGTATGTTCTATAGTCTCAAGGATTAAAAGACCGTGATTAGTTCGCACTTTAAATTCTTGGAGGAAGACTATATGAACAAAAGAAAGCCCAGAAGTGAGATTACCTTAGACGAGTTAAGAGGGCGAACTCCAATACCAAGTATACAAGATGATATACCACACGTCATACCTTCACAACCGGAACCCCGTCATAGTGGGAGGATTGCAAGGCAACCCGAGAGATTCATGGGAATTGGAGAATCTTCGGATTTGATTCCCGGCGATGAATCAGACCCATGAACGTACGACGAGGCAATCCAAGACAAAGACGCGGAGGCGTGGCAAACCGCAATGGAAACCGAGGTGGGTTCGATGGATTATAATCAAGTGTGGGAGTTGGTTGATCCACCTAATGGGGTAGAGCCCATTGGATGCAAGTGGGTGTACAAGAGGAAACGAGGACCGGACGGAAGGGTAGAGACCTTCAAAGCAAGGCTTGTGGCCTGTGGCCTGTAGCTATGCTTAAGTCCATCCGTATTCTCTTGTCGATCGCTGCGCACTTAGATTAGGAGATCTGGCAAATGGATGTCAAGACAGCTTTCCTTAACGGAAGTCTTGATGGGATCTATATGCAACAACCCAAAGGTTTCGTTGAAAAAGGCCAAGAGCACCTCGTATGCAAGCTTAAGAGATCCATTTTATGGACTTAAGCAAGCGTCGCGTACTTGGAACCAGTGTTTTGATCAAGTTATTAAGTCTTATGGGTTTGTGATCAAAACAAGTTCGAAAGTTGTGTGTATAAAAGGTGTGACGGAACTGCGGTGGTATTCTTAGTATTATACGTAGACGATATTCTGCTCATTGGAAACAATGTAAAGGTATTGTCAGACGTAAGGGTATGGCTGTCAAATCAGTTTGATATGAAGGACTTAGGGAAAGCCGGTCACATCCTTGGGATCAAGTTCACTCGAGATCCAAGAGGAGGATGTTGGGTTTATCGCAAGTTTCATACAAAGCCACTGTTTTGAAGCATTTCAGCATGCAAGATTCCAAGAAAGGTTTTGTACCTTTTAGGCACGGAATCCATCTATCTAAAGAAATATGCCCTAAGACGCAAGTGGAGATAGATGACATGAAAGACGTTCTGTACGTTTCGGACGTAGGAAGTCTTATGTATGCAATGTTGTGTACGAGACCGGATATCTGCTTTGTCGTGGGCATGATGGCAAGATATCAAAGTAACCCCGGGAAAGCACATTAGGTTGCAATTAAATACGTTCTTTAGTTTCTGAAAAGAACTTAGTATGGAATGCTGATTTAACAATCAGACAATCTAATTCCCATGGGATACACGGACTCAAATTTCCAATCAGACATAGACTCCAAAATACCTACCTCGGGTAGTGTGTTTTGCATGGGAGAAGGAGCCATGACATGGAGAAGCTATTTACAGAAATGCATCGCAGATTCGACCATGGAAACCGAATAAGTAGTTGCTTGTGAAGTAGCGAAAGAAGCAGTTTGGCTCAAGTACTTCTTAGTGGACTTGGACGTTGTTCCGAATTTGCCCGACAAGATAACTGTCTTTTGTGACAATGCCGGAGCAGTTGCAAATTCAAGGGAACCGAGAGCCCACAAGGCCAGCAAACACATTGAAAGAAAACACCATCTTATACGAGAAATCGTTAAGAGAGGAGATAAAGAGGTGGCAAAGATATGCGTCGGGGACAACCTAGTAAATCCATTCACAAAGGGTCTGCCTCTGAATACATTCGAGAGACATGTGGATGGAATGGGAGTCAAGACTATTGCCAATCTGCTTTAAGTATAAGTGGGAGGAATTATTAGGTTAGTGTAGGTTGACATGAGATGTCACGTAGAGCTACTACACTAAGACATGCGTGATGTATACTAAAAGCAGACTTTAAGTATAAGTGGGAGATTGTTGGAGTTATACGTGAAAGTATGCTTTTACTTTGTATAACTCGTGTATCAAACACTCGATTTATGAGAATAATTCTTTTATCACATTTGCTTTAGATATAATTGAATGTTGAATTTCTATTGCAAACCGTTCAATATATAGTACATGTTACATTGTAGTTAATGTGGTGATACCCGATCACGGAAGACAACATTAACAGTTTACTTGTAACTAAACATACAATTCACGACCCAGGTGGAATTGAACAATCCGCCGTGAAAGGTCGATGTGTAAGGCTCAGATTGGTCTGTCTTGACTAAGAGATTGCACTAGCACATTTAGTATGTGTTGAAGAGGTCCTACAGCGAGGATAAATTCTTCTGTTTTGAAAGGTGAAGAACTAGACCTCAGTGGTTGTTGATTTCTTAATCTCCGTCACTTAAATAGGACCGTGTGTGTTTAATAGTTACTGCTTTGATTCATGTTGGGTGAGAATCATTGTGACTTCGAACTTTGTGTCTTGGGCAGTAATATTAATCATACGACGGTTGCTAAGATTTAATACGGAGAAACGCGTGCGAGTACGGCTCGTGTGATTAGTCCCCTTGGTGGGCTCAGAAGTTTTATTGTACCAAATCTTGCAAGTGAAGAATTAGTTTCTTCGGTACGAATAATAATGTTGAGCTGTCTTTACTCCAAGGTGAAATATATTAATTAATTTAGAGCTATTCAGAAGCTTAATTAATTAATGGACTTGATAATCTTAAACGCGGGAAATAATAACCGGGAGCCCATATTATCGTAATATGGATTAAGATGGATAGTGCAATATTAATTTATTAGTGGTACTAATTAATATTAATGGGCTGAATTATATTGGGGCTCAATATTGAAATTCAGAAGTCCATTAGGAGGTCCAATCTTAATTCTCCTTAAGGCCCCTCAAGTAGCCCATTAAGTAGCCCAATAATGATAAGGTGATTAAAATAAAAAGAAAATAATTATGCTGATTTTTCAAGTATTATTTTCGAAAATTGCATGATAAGGAGGAAAAAGATTTTGTTGATTTTCTTGGAAAGATATTATGCAAGATATGTATTCTAGGAATACAAGAATATCTCATATATTCAAGAAGATCCAAATCTTGGATTTCTTCTATGTAATTTTCGAGAGTTTCATATTTATTAGGAGAGTGAGATTTTTGTGGAATATTTTATTATGGAGAAAAGAATATATGAGATATATTCAAGATTTCTTAGAGATTAAGAAAAGATTTTCTCCATGCCCATAAAATCTCTACGAATTTCGGTCACTACTCTTATAAATAGGGGATGATTATTTCATCCCCAAGTACATAATTCCATGTGTTGGAAAAATCAAGAGCATAGATATTTTTTTTTCTTAGTTTATTAAATTACTTGAAAGCATCTCCCACCGGTGATCAAGTAAGGCGAAAGGGAAATACTTGAGAAGGTTTTTGGGTTGATAAAGCGAGATCGTGATTGTCCCGTTTATTCAAAGGCCAATTCTACAAGAGGTACGTTAATCGCATATTTAATTGTTTATTCCGCTTAATTAAATGTGTGAAATTAATTCAACATGCATGATGATAATTAGTTGTTGGAATTATTATTTGAATTAATTAGGATTAATTCATGCTAGTAATAATTGTATTTAAATTCGTATTTAAAATTCATCCCGAATAGATTCCGGGCACCCTAATTTTCCCATCACCTTGGTGTGAGAAGTAGTAGGTGTAAGATCAAGATTGGGACCAATGTTAGCAGATGGTATATCATATGTTTGAGAAAGAGATGGAATATGAGCCCTGGTGTGAGAAGATGAAATAGGGGAAGAAGGAGGTGGAAAGGCATAGGGGAATTCTATTTCAATAAACTCAACAGTTGGGAAGTAAATATTTTCCCAGAAGAGTGAAGACAAAGATAACCCTTATGATATGAGTTGTACCCAAGAAATATGCATTTGGAGGACCTAAACTGTAGTTTAGAGGTGTTGTAATGCCGTAAGTATGGGAAACAAGCACACCCAAAGACTAGTAATTACAAACAGGTGAAGGGAGAAGATTTATTATGTGAATGGTTGTATGAAAAGAATGCCACCAATATGACATAGGCAGGTAGGAAGTAGCTAACATAGAAAGGCCAAGTTCAATCACATGTTGATGCTTTCTTTCAACCAAACCGTTTTGTTGATGAGTATGTGCACATGAATGCCTGATCTTAATTCCTTTGTCAAGAAAATACTGATGCAAAGCAACGAATTCACCACCCATGGCACTTTGAACAGATTTAACAAGAGAACCATATTGCCTTTCAACCATGTTTATAAACTGAGGCACAAGTCTAGCAACATCAGACTTAAGAGACAAAGGATAAATCCAAGAGTATCTTGTAAACTCATCAACCACAAACAGATAATATTTGAAACCATCAACTGACAAATGTGAAGCTGGACCCCAAACATCCATATGCAATACACCCAAAGGAAACTGAGAAGAGTGTACAACAGTATTGAAATGCCTCTGATGCATTTTACCCAACTTGCAATCTTCACAAAAAACAAAATCAGAAGTAGCAGTGGAAAAACTTAATGACCTCAATACATGAGAGAGTGTTTTATTACAGGGGTGGCCTAGTCTCAAATGCCATATAGCAGGTTTGTTATTCTTAGAACTAGAATTAGCAGTAGTGTAGTGGCAAACTGGATGAGCAGAAGAGTGTGAGGTGGGAGAGATCTTTCCAAAATCCAGCTTGTAAAGTCCTTGATCAAGCACCCCTCTCAGAATGATCTTGCTTGTTTTCAAATCCTTAACAAAACATCCATTAGCATGTGTTAGGATAAAAATTGTTAGTTTTGATGAGTTAAAACAAACCAGAAGATGTAATAGGACCATCTGGACCTGTTAGCCAGATGATGATCTAGATTAGGACTTAGTCTAGGGGGAACTGCCAGACCTGAAGACTTCACCAGAAGAGTCACCAGAAGACCCCACCAGAGGACTTCACCAGAGGACTCCACCAGAAGACTTCACCAGATGAGATATGACCAGAGGCAGAAGACCTTCCCCAGACCAGACGAGTCCGGACCAGACGAGTCTGGTAGAACAAAAGATGCTCAGTTTGATCCCCTGACTCTACTGAGTATTCTGGTTCTTGACCAGATGAGGACCAGAAGACACCGAGGTTGCCTGGTGTCTGGTCCTGCCTTCTCTGGAGAGAATCAGAGTTAGGCAGAGGAAACTATTGACCGTTGGTGATTCAAATCAAGTCAACATGATCAGGATTGGAAAGTATTTGAAGATAATCAATCCAAGGATCCCACCAACCCAATCAATCAATTAGGGAATTGATTGATTGAGGCTTCCTTATATAGAGGATCTGATTGGATTAGCCCTCCAACGGCTAGCCCTAATCCCCTCTATATATACAAGAGTGCAGTTCAAGAAAAAGCTCTAGAGACTCTACACGCGCATAAGTGATCCAAGCTTTTGATATTCATACCAAGCACTCTTACTGTTCATAATATTTATCTACTCTAAAGGAGTTATTGAAACCACAACCTGTTCATCTATTAGACAAGGTTGTTGGCTGGTTGATCTTTAGATTGAAGTAAATCTAAAGAGGTTGTAAGAAGGAACTGGTACTTCCCAATTCCAGTAAGTAAGTTTGTGAGTTGATTGATAGTGAGACCCCTTGGTTATAAGGGAGAGTGGACGTAGGATTTTCAATCCGAACCACTATACATCTTGTGTTCTTTATCGCTTTATTTTACTTATTGTTTGTTGATTATTGCTCTCTTGTAAAAGACTTTGAAAGACATTTAACTTAAGCTTCCGCAATTAATCTAACTAGTGGGACCAACAAGTGGTA
Organism: Ballota nigra; assembly: GCA_947034835.1. Taxonomy (NCBI): domain Eukaryota; kingdom Viridiplantae; phylum Streptophyta; class Magnoliopsida; order Lamiales; family Lamiaceae; genus Ballota; species Ballota nigra. The sequence continues at coordinate 118,011,825 of OX344720.1, read as the reverse complement.
TCAGAGCAGTGTGTCCAACGACCACTGCTTTGTAAAGCTTTTGGTGGTCACCGGGCAGATCCATTGCTCTTTAGTGCTTTTGTTCAAGTTCTTGTTATTTCCCTAAATTTCTTATCAAAATGTCTGCAAAATCTTCTTACAAGAGCCGTAAGCTCCCAGAATTCTCTTTTGAGGATTACAGCCACTGGAGTTTCATGATGAGCAATCATCTTGGAGCTATTCACCACCGCATGTTAGATGTGGTTGAAAGTGGCCCCATCCAATTTTACTGGACTCCTATTGATAGTGGCAGGTCTGAGTCCAGAGAAGAAACTAGTGAAGCTGCCCAGAAAACTGCAGAAGATAGAGTTCCCAGGCAGAAAATCCTCAAAAAGAAAGATGAGCTTGATAATGATGAGAGAAAGCTATATAACCTGGACCAGGTGGCAAGAACCGAGATCATCAACACTCTCACCAAGGAGGTAATAGAGAAGGTCAGAACCTGTGTCACTGCGAAGGAGATGTGGGACAAACTTGCACTTCTCTGCGAAGGAACAGAGAAGATTAAGGATAACAAGCTCCAGGCTGTTCAACACTCGTTTGACACCTTCAAAATGAAACCAGACGAGACCATTGACCAGCTGGATATGCGTCTCACAAACCTCTTGAACAAGGCTAGTGCCTTAGGTAAGACCTACTCTGAAAAAGAAATTAATAGAAAAATCTTGCGTTCACTAACAAGCAGGTGGAGAATTAAAGTCACTGTGATCAAGGACAACAAGGATCTCAACACTCTGGATCACCATCTTCTGTTGTCTGATCTCAAAGCTTACGAGTATGATCTTCAAGAGGAGGATCAAACAGAAGAGGTTTCCTCTTCTGGCCAGAAAGGAGTTGCATTCTCTTCAACTCTCAAGCCTGATGTAAAGCCAAATGAGTCTACTGCAGATGACTTGAGCCTCAAGGAGCAGGTAGCACTTCTAACTCGTAAATTAGATAAAATGAGTTCAAAGTATGGCAGGTACAAAAGGCATTGGAAGGAGTCTACCAGAGACAGGAAGAGTTCTTTCAAGCCTGCAGAGAAGGAGAAGACATCTGGAGACTCAAGGGAGACCAGATTCAGAACTCCAGAGAGGAGGAGAGATGACAACCCTGGCAACTCTGGGAGATCAGATTATCAGAGGAGGGATGGTAGCTCTGGCAGACCTGACTACCAGAGGAGAGAAAGTAGTCCAGCCAGATCAGACTACAACCAGAGGAGGAGAGAGCCAAGTCCTAGTCCCAGAGGAGACAATGCCTGCTACACATGCAACAAGACTGGTCACTACAGTTATGATTGTCCTCAGCTTACTCCTAGGGAAAGAGAAGAGAAAAGAATCAAGAGAGATAGGAGATATGCAGATAAGAGGGCATTGCTAGCAGAAGCAGATGAGGAGGATACTAGTTCCAGTTCTTCTTCTTCTGACTTTGGATCAGATGATGATGTGTGTCTCATGGCAGACATTACTGAGGTAAATGAAACTACTCTAGTTTTATCAAATTCCAAATGTACTGAATCCTCTAATTCATCTGGTAACTCCAGAGAGTCTGATATGCAACAAATGCTATCAGATCTACAATATTGTATCCAACTTTGTCAAAAGCTTGAGAAAGAGAATGGTAGGCTCAGAGCTGAAGTTCAATCTCTCTCTCATGAGCATAAATCCACCAGAGAACTCATGAAAGATCATTCCAAAGAAGTCTCTGAACTTCAGGATAAGATCACAGAAAGAGATACTCTGGTAGATCAACTCATGAAAGAAAAGAACTCTCAAGAAGATGAGTTCAATGAACTCAGAGCCAAATACCAGACTCTTATCAAGGGAAAACAAGTTGCTCACAGCATAGAGGAGATACCCATGCCCAGAGAAGCTCCTAAGATACCATCTGTTGTATCTATCATATCAGAGTCTTCTCAGCGCATTAATGATAAGAGTGGTTTAGGATATTCTGGAATTACCACTAAAACTCATAAATACATGTATAACAAAGACAAGTCTGTAAGAGCTGGTACATTGGTATAAATCTGGGATGAAAAAGACTTAACTGGTAATGGTTACAGGGTGGTTCACAATCCTAGGAATCACTCTGCTAATCACATAACATATGGTCCAGAAGAGTTGACTGTTCTGGAAGAGAAGATGCTAGAGAATAAGTGTCAAAAAGAGGAACCATTAAAGATTAATGGTCCTGTGAACAATGAGTCCCAAGGAGTAGAACTTACTCAAGTTGGAGGACCCCAGAGTAATCCTCGAAGGGAACCTAACCAGATTAGGGGACCTCAAGGGAAGCACTCAAGAAAGGGGAATACCAATCAGAGTAAGACCTACCAGAGAAGGAACAATGTTCAACAGCACCAGGTACCCCAGAGACAATTTTCTCAGAGGAATCAATTCCAGAATAGGTATACTCAAAGGAACTATAACCACCAGAGACAGTCAAATTATCAGAACCAGAGGAGGTCTTCCAGACCCATCTATAGAAAACCAACTGATATGGGTAGTTATGACACCAGAGATGGTTCTTCTAGGATGTACCCTTACAACCAGACCTTTAAGACCATGTCTTTGAGGCAGGCCATTCCAAAGGCCAAATTTGAGAAAAGGTACACCAGACCTGTTTATAGGAAAGGTGTCCTTATCAGACCAGTAGCTCAATATGTCATTGTCAGAGGACATGTGCTGGTAGATAGATTTGGAAGGAAGATAAGATCTCCTCATCCATCAAGGGATGATCTTTATCTATGGATTCCTACAAAACCTGCAACTAACCAATCAGGACCCAGCACTAGTAGGGGACCTAATTGATTTCTCTGCAGGTAGATAAGAGTCCATTGGAGAAAGGATTTTCAAGCAACCATGTCTGGTACATTGATAGTGGATGTTCCAAGCACATGACCTTCCAGAAAGATAATCTCCAAGATTTCAAGCCATTGAATGGACCAAGAGTGATGTTTGGTGACAACAACTATGGCGTCACCAGAGGAGTTGGAAAGTTGACCTTCAATGGAGTCTCTGTAGAAGAAGTTTACTATGTTGAAGGACTCAAGCATAATCTGCTTTCAGTATCCCAATTCTGTGACAAGGGATACTCAGTGAAGTTTTCTAGTGATTCATGCACTGTTTTCTCTTCTGATTATAATGATATTTTGCTAATAGGCTTGAGGAAGGGTAACATTTATCTTGCAGATTTTAACAGTTGCCCAAGAAATGCTTGCCTAGTTGCAAAAGGATCTGCAGAGAATAGCTGGATTTGGCACAAGAGATTGTGTCATCTTAACTTCAAAACACTGAACAAGATTGCCAGAAAAGGTCTCATTCGAGGTCTTCCTAATGAAGTGTTTAAGAAGGATCAGGTTTGTGGTTCCTGCCAGAAGGGTAAACAACCCAAGACTTCCTTTAAGGATGTCCAGAGCACAACCACAACCAGAGTACTTCAACTACTTCACATGGACCTGTTTGGACCTGTTTCTCCTCTTAGTTTCAGTGGAAGGAAGTACACCTTAGTGATAGTAGATGACTTTTCAAGATACACTTGGGTAGTGTTCTTGTTTAAGAAAAATGAAACTATGACTAAGCTGCCAGAGTTCTTCAAGCAGATTCAGAATGAGCAGAACCAGAGCATAGTCAGAATCAGAAGTGACAAAGGAACAGAGTTTTTGAATTCACACATCGCAGATTACTGCAAGGATCATGGGATTTTTCATGAGACATCTGCTGCCAGAACACCCCAACAAAATGGAGTAGCAGAAAGGAGGAATAGGACCCTCAAAGAAGCTGCAAGAACACTTCTGGCAGAATACAGCACTCCACAGAGATTTTGGGCAGAGGCCATCAATACAGCTTGCTACACTCAGAACAGATGCCTGATTGCCCAGAGACATAATAAGACTCCATATGAGGTATGGAAAGGTAAAACCCCATCTGTTTCATATTTTCATGTTTTTTGATGTAAGTGTTTCATCCATGACAATGGGAAATCTAAATTAAGAACCTTTGATGCTAAAGTGGCTGATGGAATATTTTTAGGATATTCCAGCACCAGTAAAGCTTTTAGAGTTTTTAATAAGAATTCACTTTGTGTGGAGGAAACACCTCATGTTGTTTTTGATGAATCTACTTTTGAGTTCAAGGTGGAATCTAAGTCTTCTGATGAGACCCAGAATCAGACTACACCCAGAGTTATCAAGGTCAATCCACCTATTCTTGATTCAGATTCAGATTCAGATGATGACCCATCTCCTGGTTCTCTGAAGCAGAAGTCTTCACAAGGAGCAGAACCAGAAGAGGTTGAAACTCCTGTAGGGGGAAGCTCTTCTGCAGGTGGTGATAATCACCAAGGTACTGCAGAAGATGATCAACCAGGCAAGACCACGGGAAGGAGGACCCTGGTTGATCACCCAATGACCTAATCCTTGGAGATCCAACTAAGGGTGTCCAGACTAGGAGAACTCTTAACTTAACTGCCTTATTCAGTTGCTATGTGTCCTTGATTGAGCCCAAGAACATCAAGGAGGCACTGAAAGATTCAAATTGGATTGTTGCTATGCAGGAGGAGTTGAATCAACTCACCAGACATGATGTTTGGGAGTTGGTAGACAGACCAAGACATCAAAAGGTGATAGGCACTAAGTGGGTTTTCAAAAATAAGAAAGATGAGAATGATGTCATTATTAGGAACAAGGCAAGGCTAGTGGCCCAGGGCTATTCTCAGTCTGAAGGAATAGACTATGATGAGACATTTGCTCCTGTTGCCAGACTAGAAGCCATCAGATTGTTCTTAGCATATGCTGCTCACATGAAGTTCAAAGTATACCAGATGGATGTGAAATCTGCCTCTCTTAATGGGATTCTCATTGAGGAAGTGTATGTGGAACAACCTCCTGGTTTTGAACAAGGTGACAAGGTGTTTAAGCTTAAGAAAGCTCTTTATGGGCTGAAGTAGGCACCCAGAGCATGGTATGACACTCTATCTCAATTTCTTCTGGACAATGGTTTTACTAAGGGTAAGATTGATAGAACCTTGTTTAGGAAAGAAGAAGGAAAGGACATCCTTCTGGTCCAAATATATGTTGATGACATCATATTTGGATCCCCTAACAAGAAGCTGTGTGAGAAGTTTGGTGAGCTCATGCAGGGACAGTTTGAGATGTCCATGATGGGAGAGATGAATTACTTTTTGGGTTTGTAGGTTAAGCAATCAGAGAAGAGAATTTTTATTAATCAAGCTAAGTACACCAGAAACATGTTAGAGAAATTTGGAGTAGGATCTAGCAAAGCAGTCAAGATTCCTATGATGACAAATTTCAACATGGATCCAGATGAGTCTGGAGAGAGTGTGGACCAGACTCAGTACAGAGCACTTATTGGTTCTCTCTTGTATCTGACTGCGAGCAGACCAGATATTACCTTTGCCGTATGTGTTTGTGCCAGATTTCAAGCTAACCCCAAGAAGACTCACTTGGAAGTAGCTAGGAAGATATTGAAGTATCTTAAGGGAACAGTGAATTTAGGTTTGTGGTATCCTGCAGATGACAATTTAGAATTGAGTGGTTATTCAGATTCAGACTATGGTGGATGCAGAATAGATAGGAAGTCTACAAGTGGAACATGCCAATTTTTAGGGAATAAATTGGTATCCTGGTTTTCTAAGAAGAAAACTTCAGTTGCTACATCAACAACAGAAGCAGAGTACATGGCTGCAGGGAGTTGTTGTTCACAACTACTTTGGATTAGTTAACAGCTTAGGGATTACCAGATTAGAGCCAAGGATATTCCTATATTCTGTGATAGTAATAGTGCCATTGCAATCACCCAGAATCCAGTTCTTCATACCAGATGTAAACATGTTGATATAAGGCATTATTTCATCAGAGATCATGTTGAGAAGGGAGATATAAGGATGGAAAAGATTGCAACAGAGAAGCAGAGAGCAGATATCTTAACTAAGCCTTTGGCTGAGACCAAATTTAGAGAGTTAGCTTTTGAGTTAGGATTGTTGGATCCAGAGACAGATTTGTTTTAGGGGGAACATCAGAGAAGCATCCTTGTTTCATTACTTTTCTTCATATATTTATTTTCTTAAGCTAACATACCTGCAGATTAGATATTTCAGAGAGGTACCAGATGAGGTATGCACCAGGTGACACTTGTCCCAGATGAGGTGCTGAGTCAATTGTCCAAAATCTTCTCTGAGCAGGACCAGATGAGCTCCATCAGAGGAGATGTAGCTGTGGTATCATCTGGTTACAATATCAGGTGACAGGTATGTCTTTACTTCTCTGGCCTCTGATCATTGGGATACACCTTTCAAATTAGTAAGTACACTCAAAACCTTTCAACTTCGGAGTGTATTTAAGACTAGGGTATAGGGCCTAGGCAATCATTTCGCTTTTTCTCTTGACTGCCACAAAACCCCTTTATGCCTCGTCCCAATGACTATGCCAACGCACCAGATTAAATCTGTATCTTGCCTTTCATCGTGGCCATCGGATTTAATCACTGTGCAAAATGTCAATCAATGCTAAAATTGATTTTGTTTCCTCAATTAATTTTTAAAATTACACGCGTTCACACTTCATTTAATAATCTAGCCACGCGTGTTACCCTATTTTAATCAAATTTCCTATCAATCTGTCCTTTCACGTTTTCATACTTTCAAACCCTAACCTCTCTCTGCAAAGTTCTTCCTTTCTCTCTCTCTCTCTCACAGATATGGCTCCCCCGTGTAATTTTGACCATGAATTAATGATGAAGAAACTGAAAACGGAGATGGTGGTTGACTTCTACACCACCAAGAACCCGTCTGCACTTGCTATTCTGGAACTTTTGAGGAGATCCGGAGTTGAGAAGTTGATCTCCACCATTCCCAGAGATTTTCGTACTCTTGACGGTTATGCGGCCCAATTTTTGGTTCGAATGAAGATCAACGAAGACCATATTTCTACAAAAATTGACAAGGAAGATTTGGTGTTTTCCAAGCATGATTTCTGTGCCCTGTTTGGAAACATTTCGGCGGAAGGAGTGGATCCTTTAACCTACAAGGAGGATGATATTGTGGGTTCCTTCAAACTGTTTGCTCGTTCCTCTTGCCAGAATATCACGAAGGGATTTCTGGATAAGCATCTGAGGTAAAAGTACAAGGTACTTTTTGACATAGTTGTAAAAGTGTTGATGTGTGAGAATCACAGCACAGATGTGATCTTTAATGGAAGAATGTGTGTGATGATGGCTTTGCATGATGGCGTCCAATGCAATTGAGCAGAGTTCTTTTGGGGCGTCTTGAGGAAGAATAAAGCGAAAGTTAACAAGGAAGTTTGTCCTTCCCAGCCAAGGGAGATGCAGTTTATTTTCACTGCTAATGTTTCGTTGGGTACGAAACTTACCTTGATTTTGGACTCCTTGCTTCCAGAGAAGAAATGGAAGGAGACTTGGTGCAAAGGATTTCACAAGTCTAAGGTGCTATTCTCAAAGGATGGTCCCCTTCATGGCCATCCTGATTCTGATGGCGAAGAAGCCATCCCTGCCCCTCCTATTCAAGCTATTCCCTCTCCTGTAAAGGGACAGAAGAGACAGCAGCAGCAGAAGACCCAGAAGAAAGCTGCTGAAGCAACTGGTTCCTTAACTATTGCTTTCTCTGGTTCCTCTGAGGAGGACCAGATCCCTCTTCTTGATGTACTGAGGAAGAAGAGTGAGGTTGCCAAGAAGGCAGGAGCTTCGAAGAGGAAGAGGCCAGAGGAGGCCAAGAAGAAATCTGCCAAGAAGCCAAGAACTGGCAGAAGAGCTCCCAAGAATACCCTCCTGGTGGATGAGCCGTCAGAGGAGGTAGAAGAAGAAGAGGTTGAGCCTCTTGTGAGGAAATCCAAGGCCAAGAGAGCCCTTCTTCAGGATCCTGACTCTGGATCTGATCTTGGAGAGGCCTTGGAAAAGGCAATTGAGGATGCCTCCCAGATGATGGAGGATGCTCCAGAGTCTGCTGTACCTGCTGGTGTTGACCCAGCAGAGGTAAACCCTTCCCTTCCATCTTTTTCCCCCATTAATCTTGTCTCCCTCTCTACCTCTCCCCCAGATAATATTCCCCAAAACCCATCTGCCTCTGGTAACCCTATTGTTCCACCAGAGCAGATTATCCCAGATACCCCAGTATATACTCCCTCTACCATTCATACCCAAACACCTTCTCCCCCAATTTCCCAAACACATCTTCCCACAAACCCCTCTTCCCCACCTTCTGTACCAGAGGTACCCTCAACCTCTTCTGGTGCAGAAATCCCCCCTCCAAACACTTCCACCTCCCAGATACCTCCTACACCTTCTGTACCAGATATTCCATCATCTTCTGGTGCAGAGCAACCCATTCCTACACCCTCTACTTCACAAAATCCTAACCCTCCCCAAACCCATACAGACCAGGACCCAACCATTTCTATGGCTCTGGGATTCGTTGGCCCTCCCCCTTCTCCTACCTGTTTAACCAGCGATGATAGTGAAGATGAGGAAGTTTCACTTGAGCCTGCTGACTTAGCACCTTCCTCCTCTGCCTCTGGGCCCAAACCCTTCACTTTCTCATCTGCAGAAATGGGTCCCATTAGGCAGAGTATGAGTGTAAGTGCTCAGCTCTGGCTAAGAGAGCATTTCCCAGTTCTTCTGGAGCACTTACCACTTCTGGCAGAGCTTATTGATGCCAAGGTCTGGAGCAAGGCCAGACTTGAAGATGTGGAGGACCTAATGTTGTTGCTTGAGGAAATGGGTCCCTCCAACTTCACTGCTTGGGAGATTGAGCTAAAGCAGAGGATGAATATTCAGAACCCAGCAGAGCTGGAGACTCCTGGTGCTGCTAAAGTCTTGATTCGCACCCTGCTCATCCAGAGAGGAGTAATGCTCACTCCAGAGGGCCCCACTTACAAGTTTGGTCCTCATTTTGTCTTCCCTCCAGAGCTATATTCAGATGAGGAAGACTTTGAGATGTCTCCTGCCGTGCTCCAGAAGATGAAAGTTTTCTTCAATGAGCAAATCATGCAGATTGGGCGCTTTTCAAAAGCTATTCAACATATGGCCCCTGCTATGATAGAGCACCAGATCAGGCATGAGAGGAGAATCTTCCTGATGCAGTTAAAGTCTTCTCTGGCAGAGGTAAAAGCTTCTTTTAAGGCTAATGGCTTATTTGTCAAGCTGGATGTCATGCACAGCCAGAAGCAGCTACAGGAGCACGTGCTGGAGCAGTTGAGACCTGTCTCTGTGCTCAAAGTGGAGATGGCCAGCCAGATGATTCAAACTGCCAAGCTGAAAGACTCCCTCCAGGAGATGTTGGAGAAGCAAGAGAGACTTGTTGCAGAGTCTAAAGCTTACCTGGAGGAGGCCAAGCAGCTGCGTGATCTTCACTCTTCCTCCAACACTGCCTTGCCTGATCTTATAAGGCAGGTAGTGGATCCCCTCCTTGATGAAGTTAAAAAGGGGGAAGAGAAGGCCAGAACTGATCTGGCGAAGACCACAAATGAAACTCTCTTCAGCCATGGAGCTCGTCTGGACCTGCTGGAGAATACATTGGCCCAGGCTGAGTTGCAGAAGAAGAAGAAGGAAGAGCTCAAATCTCTTTCCATGGCTAAGAAGCTTGCTGCAGAAGAGGAGTCCGAAGCTGAGCAGGATCCAATTTCCATCTCTGGACCTGCAAAGAGGAAGATAAGGAAAGTAAAGAAGAGCTTCCTTGAATCTGTGGTTGAAGAAGCAGAGAAGAGATTCAAGGAAGAGTCGCCTGAAGAGAGGCAAGCAAGGATAAGGAAAAACATAGATGAAGAGCAGAGGCTCCGATATGTTAGAAGGCAAAATAAGAAGAGCAGAGAAGCTAGCATCACTCCTGGTGCTAGTGGATCCAGCCAGAAGAGAAAAGGGCCTGTTGAAGTCATGAACATCCTCCCTCTCAGGACAGAAGGGTCCTTTGACTCAACTGTTCCTGTGCCTTTGATAGAAAAATGGAGAGAAGCCAAGACTCTCTGGTTCATTCAACATTACATCCAGAGAGCTCCACCAGAGGATGATGCTCTCATCAACAGGACTTTCCATTCTTGGATGCAGGCATATGATGCAGACTTGTACAAGCAGTTGATGGATTCAACTATTGAATTCAACCTGGAAGTCACTGCTCCTGAATTCGATTTTCTCAACACTCCAATGGCAGGAGACCAGGTTGATTGGGCTGAGCTGAAGAGACTGTACAAGACCAAGGTGTTGGCAAACTTCACCCCATCATCTTCTGCAGAGTTGAAGGCCATTCAAGATAGATTTCTTGACTGGTTTCTGGTGCCCAAAGACAACAGAAGATATGCTTAGAATAGGACCAGAATTGCTTTGTAATCTGTATTCATCTTTGTCCTTTCTATCAATGAAATTCATATCTTCTCTGTTCAAAAGACAACCCCTTGTTGTCTTATTTGTTTGCCTGATAAGATCTATTCTAAGGTCTTATCCTTTATATGTTTTCTTGCTTAAGTCTTCTCTGTGATCAGTTCTGGTAGTGTTTTAACTACATCAAAAAGGGGGAAATTGTTAGGATAAAAATTGTTAGTTTTGATGAGTTAAAACAAACCAGAAGATGTAATAGGACCATCTGGACCTGTTAGCCAGATGATGATCTAGATTAGGACTTAGTCTAGGGGGAACTGCCAGACCAGAAGACTCCACCAGAAGACTTCACCAGATGAGATATGACCAGAGGCAGAAGACTTTCCCCAGACCAGACGAGTCTGGTAGAATAAAAGATGCTCAGTTTGATCCCCTGACTCTACTGAGTATTCTGGTTCTTGACCAGATGAGGACCAGAAGACACCGAGGTTGCCTGGTGTCTGGTCCTGCCTTCTCTGGAGAGAATCAGAGTTAGGCAGAGGAAGCTATTGACCGTTGGTGATTCAAATCAAGTCAACATGATCAGGATTGGAAAGTATTTGAAGATAATCAATCCAAGGATCCCACCAACCCAATCAATCAATTAGGGAATTGATTGATTGAGGCTTCCTTATATAGAGGATCTGATTGGATTAGCCCTCCAACGGCTAGCCCTAATCCCCTCTATATATACAAGAGTGCAGTTCAAGAAAAAGCTCTAGAGACTCTACACGCGCATAAGTGATCCAAGCTTTTGATATTCATACCAAGCACTCTTACTGTTCATAATATTTATCTACTCTAAAGGAGTTATTGAATCCACAACCTGTTCATCTATTAGACAAGGTTGTTGGCTGGTTGATCTTTAGATTGAAGTAAATCTAAAGAGGCTGTAAGAAGGAACTGGTACTTCCCAATTCCAGTAAGTAAGTTTGTGAGTTGGTTGATAGTGAGACCCCTTGGTTATAAGGGAGAGTGGACGTAGGATATTCAATCCGAACCACTATACATCTTGTGTTCTTTATCGCTTTATTTTACTTATTGTTTGTTGATTATTGCTCTCTTGTAAAAGACTTTGAAAGACATTTAACTTAAGCTTCCGCAATTAATCTAACTAGTGGGACCAACAGCATGAAATTCAATTATTGCATCATTATCATTCAGAAATTGACTAATACTCATCAAATTTTTGGTGATGCTTGGAACATGAAGTACATTCGTAAGTGTGACATTAGAATTCTCCAGGCATGGCATACTTACTGAACCAATATGAGCTATTGAAGCACCAGTACCATTGCCTACAAGTAGATGATTATTACCTTGGTAAGCGGATGAAACATGCAAATTATTCATCTGAGAAGTGATGTGATGTGTAGCACCACTGTCAATGAACCAGTCAGTTGGAGAAGGAGCTGAGGATGAAGAAGCACCGTCATGATTGACCTGTGAAAAAGGACAAGGGCCACGGATACCAGCCTGAGATACATTGAGAGCTTGAGGCTGAGCAGTTCCAGAAGGAGAAGAGGATGATTGAGTCTGACTTGTGTTCTCAAGGCCTTGAAAGTTCTCATCAAATCTCTTATAGCATTTTGAAGCCAGGTGATTAGGCTTCCCACACAATTGACAGTAAATTCTGTTTTTAGAACCAAACCTGGTGTGTTTCCCTTTGAATTTGTTGTTATTTCCCTTGGAGCCATTTCCATGTACTACATTGACATTAGGCTGAGGAGTAAGTGCCGAAATAGGAGTAATAGCAGAAGAATTCTGTAGAATCCGCATCTCATGAACATGCAGTATAGATTGAATTTCCACTAGTGAAGGCACCTTAGGTCTGGTTGTGAGATTGACAACAACCGCATCTGGACCAAGGTCTCCAAGGAGATACAGGACCAAGTCATCATCAGATATATCATGACCAGAAGCATGAAGGCCATCAGCTATAGTTCGCATTTGGAGAAAGTACTCATCAACAGATAGATTTCCTTTCTTTAGAGTTTGTAACTGGAGACGAAGACTAAGAACTTTCGCCTGAGCTTGAGACTAGAACAATATCTCGAAAGTGGACCAGACCTCACAGGCATGAGAGCATCTATTGATGAAACCAAGCATCGCCTCACTGATCGAGTTGAAGAGCCAACTAAGTAAAACCTGATCACGTCGATGCCAAATTGAAGATGAAGAATCACTAGGATTTGGAATGGAATCATAGAACAGAACATCTTCAAATCCATGGGCATGAACTGAGGCAAGGACTTGTGAACTCCAGAAATGGTAATTCTGACGATCGAGCTTAATGTTGAGCTCGATAAAGTGAGGCATCTTAGCCGGAGGAGTCGTCATGAAAAGATACAGAAATTAAGAGGAATTGAGAGAAATTAAGAAAAAATTGAGAGAAAACAGAAGAAGTGCGCGGAAGACGGAAGGATCGAGAAATACTCTAATTAGGCCGGAAAGTCGCCGGAATTAGATCGGAAGCTTGCAAATGCAACCTGTTGATACCATGTTGAGTAACAACACATGATATTAATTGTATTTATTAACTTGAAAATGATTTGATACACTTGGTGTGATATTTATACATGTTGTACATATTCTGGAATCATCTATACTAGAAACATCCCTAACAAACTAACAAACTAACCGTTACATGAGTGAGCTGGGATATCTAGAATCATCCCTAACAACCTAACCGTTAGTCTAACTGAAGTTAGTTACAAGCATGTGAGGAGAGCGTGCATGGTGAGGAGAGTGTGCGTGGCTGTGCATGCATGCTGAGATCTTAACAATGTACACAAATGTCTTATTCTCATTTTTATATATGGGACATGAAACTCCTTTATATATATTTTGCAAAATACGCATACAATTTTTATTTTTTTAGGCTTTGAAAATAACTAAGAAACCCTTGCGAAATTTCATAAAACCTTCCCCCATTTACCTTCTAACCCATATCCATTTTCAGAACAGCACAAGAAATCAAGTTATTAGACGAATTAAAAAAAAACATGTCATACATCTTCCAAAGTAAAAAAAAAATGTATCAAACTTTAACATATATAGCCAAAACCAAAAGCTTGAAAAAAATTTCTTATTTGTCATTGACATAGATACACGATTCACTTGTTTGTTTAAAAAAAAACAAGTTTCTAAATGGGGACATGTGAAAGGAGCAAGTAGAATCAATTAACAAATAAGGACATAAAAGAAGAAGAGAGCACAAAATTCACACATGATACATCACATATTTCTACCACCGAAAATAAAGAATCGCCTGCAAAATTAGAATTGCCTACAAAAAGTTTCCAACAAAAAAGTTCGTAGTAAGAATTGCCTACGATTTGCCTACAAAATTTTCTAATTATGAAAGCATCTACATTTCTCAACCTAAGAACAACTTTGCCTACGAAATAAAATCTCTAGGTATAATTACGTACAAGTCATTTGCCTACAAAAATTCACCTACATCACAAGTGGGGAAGAAAAATGTCAATACAATTAGAATTTTTGTAGGCAATTCGTAGGTAATCTCTCTTACAAATTTTTTTGTTGGAAATTTCGTAGTCATATCCACAATTTCCATATATAATTTTATATTTTATTGTAATGATAAAAAAAAGTACATAACCGTAGTTTCTTCACTGGAAGCCACATCGGCTTGTGGAAGAAGCAATATTAAAACATAATTTTTCTATTATTACTTAATGCAACACAATGGGCAACAACAACAATGTCCAATTGTTGGTCCCGGTACAAGACTGAGGAATACGTGTATGGGGGGGGGGGGGGAATACATGTATACCAATTTTCAAACTTAAAACTGACTGAGTCCCCTTCACTCAGAGTGGTAAAGAACTAGGAGCTGATAATACACCCACTGACTACACTTGGTGCGGGTCAGTTGGCTAACTATCAGTTCAAGTTCAGTGCGGAAATGTTTGAGCCCTGATAGTTTAAAGTCTTGTTTAGTTTGCTTTCTGAAAACTTGTGTTACTCAAATCTGAGAAGTGTTTAGTAGGGCAGTGTTCTTTTGAGGATCAGGTTGATTGATTCAGACCTGATAAACTTGAATGCAATGAATGAACAGGTAATATGGCAAGTATGCACAATGTCAAAGCAGTAAGAACACAAGGAGTTTAACGTGGTTCAGAGTCTCAAGCTCCTACGTCCACGGCCTGACTTAACAGGAAATCCACTCAAGGGATTCTTGTTTTTAACGTGCCAAGGTGCACCAAGATCAGTTACCTCACTGATCTATACAAACTCCTCTTACTATCACACTAACTGACTTACTCCCAACAAACCTAACTTAAGGGTTTTGGTTTCAGTTTGGATTCCAACTAAGTTGAGATTATCCTTACAAGGCAAAGCTATGCTAAGGATTGGATAATCTCTCTAAGCTTAAGATAATTCTATTTAGCTCTTGGAATACAGAATAACTCTCGGTTGCTAAGAAACACTTGGGAAATTTGAATGTTTTCGAGTGCTTCTTTTAAAGGCTGAATGCTTTGAAAGCTTGAGAGTTTGAGTAATTTCTGGCTTGGAAATTTCCCGTAACCTTGAATGGGTTCAAGGCCTTCTGTATTTATAGGTGGTTTGAATAACTATCCGTTGGAGAGATAGCCTTCTAGCCATCTATGTAGAGGGGCTTCAAATGGACATATCTCCATGCAGCAGCCGCCCTTGCATGGATTTGGTATTTGCATTAAATGCACATTAAATGCTTGCCCGTTGAATATGCGGTCTGAATTCAGTCTTTATGTCAGGTTCCGTACGTGCGTGTCCTCCTCGGATTGGTCCACGTCATCAGGTTGGTGAGAATGTCAGAACTTATTCCTGAGCTTCAGGCTTGTCTTATTAAGTTCATTTTGTCTTGAGCTCACCGGTCTTGTCCTGACGCTGAAATTCCTTTTGCATTGCTTGGCTCTACTCCAAGTCTTCCCATTAACTCAGTGACAACCTGTTCCCTTCAGGACTGAGTTAGTAATGACCTCAGGGTCATACTCTTCATCACTGACACTTACTCAGCCAGCTTAGAAGACTGCCATAAGTTCAGGATGGTGCTCTTCGTCTTCAGGCTCTGAGTCTTGATTGTATCCAGTGAGTTCTCCTCTCACTGAGTACCTGTGAAGTGTAAAAGACTAAGCACTAATCCTAACCAAGACTAGCCTGACACAGACATATTAAGGCAAACATCTTTTCAGGGGCTTTGGGATCTTAATCAAAACTGACAATGTCCCAACAATTTCCCCCTTTTTGATGATGCCAAAACACTGAAAAGATCCTCAAAACACTTAGAGGAAACAAGACAAACCTATCTATAAGATAAGACAGTGTTAGAGCAATTCTTGATAAAGTACAGAATTTAAACAAGCCAAAAAGACAATGAGTTTTTGTCTGTGGGCAGAAGTAATAGATTTCATTGATAGATGTGGAAATGATTACAATGAATCTAATCTATTACAAAGAAGCCTATGAACACCTAGACTAATCTCATTTCAGGCTTGAGTCCATATCCTGCATAAACTCTTGCCTTTAGCTCGTCAAGTCTTCCAGGTTGGTTCACATATCCTTCAGCTCTGGCTATCTTCAAGACTTCCATCATTATGGCCTTAGTGTCATGCTTTTGAGTTCCAGGAATCAAGGGAGGAGCTCGAATGGTGAACTCAGGAGCCTTCACTTGGACTTGAGCTGCCTCAGCCTCCTCCAAGATCTTCTGGAATAGCTCAGGATGATTGTCCATCATATAGTCAGTGAAGTGGGCATCAATATCATCAGTGTCGCCCCACTTCTTCACAACAAACCATAGCCTGACAAATTCATCCCTTGCATCAGTCCAAAACTCCTTCAAAGTCTCTGAGACGAACTCATCAACAAAAGCTTCCCTTGCTCCTGATTCTGGCCTACTGAATTGAAGAATTGTTGCTTTCCTAACTGTTGGCTTCTTCCTGTACTTCCTTGGCTCAGGCTTCGCCTTCTTCCTCCTTAGCAAGCTGATCACTGCATCATCTAGTTCGCGTTGTTGAAGCTCATTGATGTCAGTCAGCTTTTCAACCTTCTTCTCCAAAATGCGCATCTTCTCCTTCTGAGCAATTTCGGCTCTGCGCATAGCCTCAGTCTTTTCAGGTTGATCTCCCCATGCTTCAGCACATAGCTCCGCAACTAACTCACCTGAGTAAGTGATGGGATTCTTCCTTGAGCTCATGGGTGACGATCTTTGGACTTGCTCAGGTTGTTGCTTTGAAGGTTCATTAGCCTTTGCCTTTGTTGCCTCCTCCCTCAGCTTGGCAACTAATTGTTCTCCTTCCTTCTCCACGGCCGCTAACCTAGCTGACTTCCTTACCCTTAGAATATTTCCATCAGGATTGGCTTCAGGATCAGCTAGGACGGTCACTCCTTGACTAACTGCCTCAGATGCCTCAGGGCGGGATCTTTTCTTCTTCTTTTCCCCCTTTTTGGCATCATCATCAGCCTCAGATGGGAATGCGTCAGATCCGCTGTTGATTACGAAGGAGGCTAGGGAATGGACATCGTTGATTCCCTCCTTCAATAATTCAACTCCCATTGAAATCCCAGTCCCTGCAAAAGATACGGAACTGATGGCAGCATTGACTTTCTTCTCAAAGACCTCCATAGAGAGTTGGAGACTTTGTTCAGCCTTGGTGATCCTTTCTTCCACCTTCAAGGACTCACCGCTGACTCTGCTAACCTCAGTCAGTATCTTCGCAGACTCCTCAGTGGCCTTAGCCAAAACGTCCGCCACTGATTGAGAGGTGCGATCCAGCTTCCCTGACTCCAGCTCCAATTTGGACGCTGAGTCCTTCAAGGCCTGAGTGACAATAGCTCCAGTCTGAACTGCAAGCTTGTCCACTGCCTGATTCATCATTTCGTCCCTGATCGCATCCCTCTCTTCAAGCTTCTTGAGAGTGTTTCTGAGCATCTTCTTTGTGCGCTTCCTCTCATTCTTCACTGACTTGGCCGTGTCAGTCATTGTGCGCTTTAACAAGATCAGCTCCCTGTTAGCAAGGGTGTTGTAAGCTGACTTTGTCCACCTGATGTGCTTCGCCAGGGCCTTGGAGTCTTCATCTTTTTCAGCACGTAGCCTCATTACTTCCTCCTGAAGTTCAGCTAGATTTTCCGAGGTTTTCTCCTGTTTGACCTCCACTATGCTTGTAAATTCAGCACGGCCGACCCCGGTTATGATCACATCTTCATCATCAGCGGCCTCATCAGTGATTGGCTGTTTTCCCTTGTCAGCCCCTGCAGCATCAGTCCCTTCTTCAAGGTGCACTGAAGGCAGTTGTGAAGTAGTCATAGCCGCCTCCTCAGGCTCGGCTAAGCTAACTTGAACCTTAGGAACTTGTCCTTCGGAACTGAGAGTCTCCTTGAATGCCTCAACATCATCCTCTCGTGTCTCAGGGCAGGGAATCCCTTCATCGACAGATGTCTCATTGGCAGCTGAGGTGTTCACAACACCCTCAGCCACTGGTCCACCCTTGGCACCAGTGTTCTTATCACCTTCCCCCTGAGCCTGAGGCTCAGAGTCCATCTCATCAACTTCTCTAGCAGTCTCCTCCACTGCCTTTTCCACAGCTCCACCTTGAGCGTCATCATCCTCCTCATCATCCTCCTTCTCTTCAATGGAGAGAAGATCAGCCTTGCTTTTGGCCATCATTTCAACCACAAGCTGCTTTAGGTTATCGAAGTTCAAGAGTTGAAGCCAGCTTGTCAGGCCAAAGAATGAGCAAATCTTGGCCTCCTCCGTCTCCCAATGCTCCCAGCCGCGAGCGTCCACCAGCATATGTTGCTCCTGCATGTTTGACTGTTTGAAGTCCAACCAAACTTTGAGCTCCACCACGTATGCCAGCAATTCAGTATATTTGTACAGCCCAGGCCAGCACTTTCCTGCCCACTCCGTGGCATTCCCCCTGAGCGTATTCTCCAGTATACCTCCCGCCATGTGCTCATCCAGCTCCTCCTCCTCTATTTCAAGGAACTCATCCTCTTCAGCTGAAATAGATTTGGGACAGTCTTTGGGGTTGGGGTATGAGGGAAAATCTGAGGGGTTGGGAAGGTTTGGCTCGGCTAACTGGTCAGGCTCATTTGTAGGTGAGGTTGAGGGCACTGACTCAGTAGGGTAATTTGGCTCTGAAGGTTGGGGGAGTTGGGGAGTTTGAGGTGTGGGGTCAGGGATGGAAGGTGTTTGGGTTTCAGGATGTGGGGGTGTTTGAGTGGGTGCTGTCTCAGGCTGCAATGACTCAGCCGTCTCAACAATCTTTCTTACCTCCTCTAAGTCAGAGGCTCCAGGAGAGCTTGATTTCTCCCTCTCACTCAACTCAGGAAGTTTCTTAGCAGGAGACTTCTTTACTCCCTTCCTAAGTCTCTTCAGGGGCCTCTCTCCCTGAGCACCCTCCTTACTGACGTCATCATCAGTTCCCTCAGCCTCAGTCCCGGCCTTCTTGGGATCTGACTCAGTCCCTGACTTCGTGCTCTTCCCTGACAGCACGATTTTCACCCTCCTCTCCTTCTTCTCAGCCATGCCCACCTCAGGTTGCTCCACCTCTTCAGCAACAGCCTTCTCAGCCTCCTTACTCCTCTCAAGGAGCTCATCCACCTTTTCAATGAGGCTGGTTGCCACTCTCTTGGCCTTCCCAGCTGGCTTTCTGGCCTGACCCTTTGCTTTCACATTGGGATCAGTCAGCCCTAGCACTGAATAGGTGTCGCTCAGTGAGGAAAACATTACCTTCTTTGAGGAAAGGTTGTCCTCAAAGTCAAAAGTGTACTCATGGCACGCATGAGCAATCAGCATGGACAATCTTGTGCCAAATGGCAAGATGGCACTGACGGAAATGTGCTTCTTCTCCTTGTCACGCGTGATCTTGTCCAATCCCGCCTGATGGAGTTGATCGAGGAAGAACTGCTCCCAGTTCGCTTCCACTCCATCAGCGATTGCTCCCATGAGCCTCAGCTTGGGCAGACTCAACTGCTCGTGAGAGCCAGTTGCTCCCATCACAATCTTGGACACCAAGTCCACCAGAGCCCTGTACTCCGGCTTCAGAGTGCTCTTGTTCTGACGGGCCCTGAACTCCGAAGACCCTGACTTGGTCCATTTCCCAAGGAATTCTCCCTCCGAGTTTTCCTTGTAAGTCCTGGGGTTGATGCCTGAGAATGGCAGCTTGAAGACTTCCCTCACCGCCTGCCTGAGATCGATGGAGACCACCTCCGAGTCGTAGAGAGGCTCTCCGTCGCCGTTCTTTTCTCCCGTCGGCTTTAGCGCAGTCACCTTTGTGAGGACTTCTCCCTTCCGCAAGAACATGTTCAAATAAGCTTCCACCACTGTTCTTGGGAGTACGGAAGAGGGGCGGGTGGTGAAGTATGTTTCCAACCCGGCGTCGGAAATCCATTTAAAAACGGGTTTGATTTCCTCAACCGTTAGACAGATACCTTTCATGGAGATGACTTGCTCCATGTGTACCAGCTTCTTCTCAACAACATCGACGATCTTGTCGGTTGTCCAGTCGGAATCAAGGAATGCCATTGTTTTTGAAAAAGAGGTTTTAGAAATTCTGTGTTTGAGCAAGAGAAAACTCAGTGTGCAAATTGTGCGTTGTGTTTGCGTAAAGACCTCAAATGGCACCTTTGATTGATAAGACTAAGTCAGTTACTCAAACGTGGGGTTGAGATTGATTCCTGAATTCGAAAGGTTTTGAAATGAGAGGCCAGGATTAATCTCAGTTTTAATTAAAAACCCCAAGTCAGTCATATTCCGTATAAAACGGACACGTATATGAAAAAGTAACTGTAGCATTAAATGCTTCGTGCGCGTGGGTTTAAATATAAAAAGGCGTGCTTTTAATGAAAACGGAATGCGTTTAATAAAGATTTTCAGGACGAATGACTCAGGGAGACGCTTGAGATTCACAAGAGTCAGGTTAGAACCCATACCTGTCAGGGAGACATTGTAGCACCCTGATACCTCGCTGAGTCGAGTCTGGCCTGAGTTCCCCCTAGAACCCTACACTGACTGCTCTCCCGGATCTAAGAGTCCCAATTCCACTGACAGTTCCATAAACCTTGCTTCAGCCAAGGGCTTAGTCAAGATGTCAGCTCTTTGCCTATCAGTGTGAATCTTTTCCATCCTAATATCTTTCTTTTCCACATGATCTCGAATGAAGTGGTGTCTAATATCCACATGCTTGCACCTTGTGTGAAGCACTGGGTTCTGAGTGATTGCTATTGCACTATTGTTATCACAATAGATTGGAACCTGATTAGCAAATACTTGGTAGTCCCTCAACTGTTGCCTCAACCATAGGATCTGAGCACAACAACTCCCTGCAGCCATATACTCAGCCTCAGTTGTGGATGTTGCCACTGAATTCTGCTTCTTACTAAACCACGAGATCAACTTACTTCCCAAAAACTGACATGTCCCTGAGGTTGATTTCCTATCAATCCTACAACCTCCATAATCTGCATCTGAATACCCTGTCAGTTCAAGGTTGTCATCTGAAGGATACCATAGTCCCATATTAACTGTCCTTTTCAAATACTTAAGTATCCTCTTAGCAGCCTCCAAATGACTTCTCTTGGGATCAGACTGATACCTAGCACACACACCAACTGCAAACGTAATGTCAGGCCTACTTGCAGTCAGGTACAGTAAAGAACCTATCAGCCCACGATACTCAGTCTGATTCACTGAAGTCCCTTCAGTGTCAGGATCCATCTTCCAATTTGTGTTCATTGGGATCCTGGCTGGATTGCTGTTCTGAACACCAAACTTATGAATCAAGTCTCTTGTGTACTTGGCCTGATTAATAAATATACCTTGATCAGTCTGCTTGACCTGCAATCCTAAGAAGAAGTTCATCTCTCCCATCATTGACATCTCAAATTTACCAGTCATCAGTTTAGAGAATTTCTCACATAACTGATGATTTGGTGATCCAAATATTATGTCATCCACATAAATTTGGACCAAGAGAATGTCATCACCTTCAGTGATCCTGAACAATGTCCTATCCACTGTTCCCTTCTTGAACCCATGATCAGTCAGGAATTGAGAGAGGGTATCATACCAAGCTCTTGGTGCTTGCTTAAGTCCATAGAGTGCTTTCTTCAAATGGTATACTCTATCTCCAACCTCAAACCCGGGAGGTTGTTCAACATATACCTCTTCATTGAGTACACCATTCAAGAATGCACTCTTGACATCCATTTGATACACCTTGAACTTCTTATATGTCGCATAAGCAAGGAACAACCTGATAGCTTCCAACCTAGCCACTGGAGCAAAAGTCTCGTCATAGTCTATTCCTTCAGACTGACAATACCCTTTTGCAACCAGTCTAGCCTTGTTCCTTACCACAACACCATTCTCATACTTCTTGTTCTTAAAGACCCACTTGGTACCAATCACACCTTGATGCCTAGGTCTATCTACCAGTTCCCAAACCTGATTCCTTGTGAACTGATTCAACTCCTCTTGCATGGCAATGATCCAGTTCGAGTCAGTGAGAGCTTCTTCAATGTTCTGAGGCTCTTGCTCAGAGAGAAAGCAACAGAACAGTGCACTCTCACCATGAAACCGTCTGGTCCTGACTCCCTCAGTTGGATCACCAATAATTTGATCAATGGGATGATCTTCTAACCATGTTCTTTTGCCAGGAGTTGTTCCTGAGGTACCTGCAATGTTAGTGTCTACAGGCTCATAAAATTCAGGAAATTGAACAGAAGGGTATGATCCTGAGTCCATACCAAAGGGATTAACAAGCTCAATGTCAGGGACATTGATTCCCCCTTGATGAGGTGACTCAGGAGCCATCTCAGCTGCAACAGCATCTTCATAGACGGTACTTACCTCAGGTTGAGCCTGTTCCTCTGTCTGAGGCTCAACAATCCCTGATGTGCTGGGTTTAGGAGTGGCACTTGGTTCATCATCCTGATCGTCATCATCATCCCATCTGGGAATTGGCACAGTCTTGATCTTGGGATCAGGTTGATTCTTCAAGCTCAGCCTTGTCACTCTCCTCGTGACCTCCTCAGTGTCAGGATTCAGCACCTTTGCCCTAGACTCATTAGCAGATTCATCAAAGACAACATGAGGTGATTCTTCCACAACAAGGGTCCTACAATTGTAAACCCTGAAGACTTTGCTAATTTCAGAATATCCCAAGAATATTCCTTCATCAGATTTGCTATCAAAGGCTTTCAACTGGGTCTTCCCATTGTTGAGGATGAAGCACTTACAACCAAACACATGAAAGTAAGAAATACGAGGTTTTCTTTTGTTCCATGTCTCATATGGGGTCTGAGCATGTTGCTTGTTCAGCATGGATCTGTTCTGAGTGTAGCATGCAGTATTGATTGCCTCAGCCCAAAACTTCTTGGGCAATCCTGACTCAGCCAGCATGGTCCTTGCAGCTTCCTTCAGTGTCCGATTCCTCCTTTCAGCGACACCATTCTGTTGTGGGGTTCTAGCTGCAGAAGTCTCATGAGCTATACCAAGTTCATTACAAAAGTCAGAAATATATGAATTTATAAATTCAGTGCCCTTGTCAGATCTGATCTTAGTAATGGACTGATTTTTCTCATTGCTGAGTCTTCTGGGCAACTCTGGAAGCTTCACCTGTGTTTCCTTCTTATTCAACAAGAAGATAACCCAAGTATATCTAGAATAATCATCAATAACCACAAGGGTATATTTTCTACCATTCATACTCACAGGTGTTATGGGACCAAATAGATCCATGTGCAGGAGCTGAAGTATTCTGTCAGAGGAGTAGGAAGCCTTTTCTTTGAATGACGCTCTGACCTGCTTCCCTTCCTGACAAGCTTTGCACACGTGATCTTTGCTAAAAACTTCATTAGGTAGACCATCAACAAGTGACTGTCTAGAAATTTTGTTAAGAATCTTGAAGTTCAGGTGGCTTAATCTTTTATGCCATAACCAACTGAGCTCTAGAGAGCTTTTAGCAACAAGACAAGTATTAGGAATAGTGCTGCTCCAATCAGCGAGATAAACGTTACCTTTCCTTATACCTGATAGAAGCACTTGTGTTGATTTGTCCTTGACTGAACATTTATTCGATGAGAACTCAACACAGAACCCTTTGTCACAGAATTGACTTACTGACAGCAGGTTATGCTTCAGTCCTTCCACAAAGGACACATTTTCCACTCTGACTGTACCTATAATTAGAACACCAAAACCCTTAGTAACACCTTTTGAGTTATCACCAAAGGTTACCTGTGGACCATCTTTAGCCTGATATTCTTGGAGAAGACTCTTCATTCCAGTCATGTGCCTTGAGCAACCACTATCTAGGTACCAAACAGCTTTGATTGAGTCTTCTCTCCTCTTGTTGTGATCCACAGCTGCCTGTAAGCAAATCAGGCTTTAGGTACCCATTGGGTGTTGGGTCCTATTGTGTCAGCTGTACCTTTCGGGATCCAGACTTGCTTCACAACCCTGATTGCCTCAGAGTGGTGAATCTGTCTCCCTGAAACATCGACATACACAACTCTCTTCTTCTTAGCCTGAGAGGAAGATGGTGTATGGGTGCTAGACTTAGGCTTCGCAGGAGCCTGAGTGGGTGCCTTTTGGGCTGGCTTCCTGTTCTTCCTTGGTCTGGGTGCAGCAGGTCTTGGGCCTTGTTCTTGATAAGGACCCTGATTTCTATTCCCCCTAGGCAAGTGAAGGAATGGAAAACAGTTAAAGGCCTCAGGATGCCAAAACCACGGGGGTGTCATCATGTTTGGCCTTCCCTGTTGGTATTGCCAAGCATGATGGTACCCTCGCTGACCAGTCTGAGGGCTCTTGGCCTGAGTCTTCCTCTGCTTTCGCTGAGGTTTTCCCTGGCCTGAGCTCTCAGGGGCTTCCGTAGGTTGCTTCACTTTTCACTTGGGTTTTGGCTTAGCTACCTTAGGAGCAACCCTGACTGTGTCAACGGTTTCTTTGCCCTTATCAGTTTGACGGGCCTGGAGCACAACCTTAGGTGCACTCTGGCCTGTCTGAACAAATACCCTCTCAGTGTTGCTCCCTGAAGCAACATGAGATTGACCTTGTGAGGATTTCTCAGGAACATATCCAAGTCCCTTTTTCTTGTTCCCAAGTATCTGGTTGCTATTTATTTCCTCTCTAGCCACTGAGGATTTATTCATTGCTGCAACCTTTTTCTTGAGAGAGTCCTCACTCTTTTTCAGGATTTCATGTCTGGTAAAGAGGTCATCAAACTTACTCTTAAGTGCTTTCAGCTCTTCCTTCCTGACCAGCTCTTCCTCAGCCAGTTCCTTCAGCATTTTCTCTCTTGGGAGACGCTCAGAATTGATCATATCAATTTCCTGAGTTAGTCTCACAATCTGAGCTGATTCTTTGAGATCAGACTGAGTGAGTTGTTCATTCAGGTTTTGAACTTCAGTACTCAATTTCTTGTTCTCCTCTACCAAGAAGACATTAGTTTCCTGCAGTCTGGAGAAATCAACCATCAATTGATCAAGACAGATCTGAAGGTTCATTTCTCTAACTGACTCTGAGCTGAGCTCAGGATTTTGACCAGTGTAAGAAGCACAAACAGAATTTGATGTTACCTCAGGCTCATCCCTAGCCATTAGGCAGACATCATCGTACTCATCATCCGAGAAGAGTTCAGGTGACCTTTCAGTGGGACCATCAGAGTCTGTTGCATCCTCAGCCACCATAGCCCTCCGATCAGCAGATCTTAGATCCCTCGTGGCTCTCCTTTCCTCTCTCTCCCTAGCACTCAGCTCCGGGCAATCGTACTGATAGTGACCAATCTTGTTACAGTTGTAACATGCTACCTGCTCACTTATTCTTTCTTTTCTTGGTTCAGGGTTCCTCCTTGAGTCAGGTTCCCTGGTTCTCGGTGAGCTTTCAGCCTTGGTTGGATATCTATCATCGCGAGTACGTCTCTGTTCGTCTCTTCTTTCAGGCTTTGGTTCAGAATATCTCCTTTCATCACCACGTTCTCTCCTCTGGTCAGTGTTCCTTCGCTCCTCATATCTCCTCGAGCTTTGGTGGGTTCCTTCAGGTTTCCTGTCACGTGAGTCCTGATAAAACTTTTTATAACGACCAAACCTGGAATTGAGCTTGTCAAATCGTCTGGCCATCAGGCTGTACTCCTCAGCGAGTTCTTCCCTGCTCATCTCCATCAGTGACTTTGATGAAGAATTTGATGAGGGCTCAACAGGTTCAGACCTGGCCTTGAACGCCACACTTTTCTCAGGAGTTTTCTCCTTCCCTTCCTCTTCTGACTGGACTTTCTTCTTTCTTTTGTTAAGATCAAATTCAAGCGCTTTTAGCTCTGAAAAAAGTAAAGCAGAAGTTATGTTACTCATATCCTGAGTGTTCTTAAGCATAATTACACTGTTGTCCCATCTCTCAGGAAGGGCATTCAGGATCTTTGAAGCAACATCTCTCCTTGGGACATCCTTGTCCAATATCACCAACTCATTCATCAACTTGATGAATCTAGACTCCATCTGATCTATGCTCTCATCAGGCAGCATCTCGAACGCTTCGAATTTCTGAATGGCAATATTCCTCTTGTTCTCCTTTATCTTTTCTGACCCTTCGCACATCCTGGTCAGCTCATCCCAAACCTCCTTTGCCGTCTTTAGGTTCATCAGCCTGGCTGACTCCTCGAAAGGCACCGTATGCAAGATGATGTTTCTGGCGACGTTGTCAAGCCCCACCATCTTGATTTCATCGTTGGTCATGTCTTTCCTCTCCTTAGGAACCTGCACGCCAATCGCAAGATCATCGTATCCCAGTCCTCTGACGTTAAGAATAGTGATCTTGATCGGTCCTTCCCTGAGTACACGCGGCATCTGGTCATGGATGGCATCTAGATGTGCCTCTAATCTGAACTTCCAATAGACAAAGTTAGATACAGAGAATTCAGGTAACGAAGCTTCAAGTCTCCTCGAAGTCATGATGATGATGCAAGTTTTATGAAAGGCAAACTCAGATCTGTTCAGTGACCACCAACAGTTTCTCCTCTGAAACTATTAGTATTCAAAGTCAGTGGTCTTTCGAACCACTGCTCTGATACCACTTGTTGGTCCCGGTACAAGACTGAGGAATACGTGTATGGGGGGGGGAATACACGTATACCAATTTTCAAACTTAAAACTGACTGAGTCCCCTTCACTCAGAGTGGTAAAGAACTAGGAGCTGATAATACACCCACTGACTACACTTGGTGCGGGTCAGTTGGCTAACTATCAGTTCAAGTTCAGTGCGGAAATGTTTGAGCCCTGATAGTTTAAAGTCTTGTTTAGTTTGCTTTCTGAAAACTTGTGTTACTCAAATCTGAGAAGTGTTTAGTAGGGCAGTGTTCTTTTGAGGATCAGGTTGATTGATTCAGACCTGATAAACTTGAATGCAATGAATGAACAGGTAATATGGCAAGTATGCACAATGTCAAAGCAGTAAGAACACAAGGAGTTTAACGTGGTTCAGAGTCTCAAGCTCCTACGTCCACGGCCTGACTTAACAGGAAATCCACTCAAGGGATTCTTGTTTTTAACGTGCCAAGGTGCACCAAGATCAGTTACCTCACTGATCTATACAAACTCCTCTTACTATCACACTAACTGACTTACTCCCAACAAACCTAACTTAAGGGTTTTGGTTTCAGTTTGGATTCCAACTAAGTTGAGATTATCCTTACAAGGCAAAGCTATGCTAAGGATTGGATAATCTCTCTAAGCTTAAGATAATTCTATTTAGCTCTTGGAATACAGAATAACTCTCGGTTGCTAAGAAACACTTGGGAAATTTGAATGTTTTCGAGTGCTTCTTTTAAAGGCTGAATGCTTTGAAAGCTTGAGAGTTTGAGTAATTTCTGGCTTGGAAATTTCCCGTAACCTTGAATGGGTTCAAGGCCTTCTGTATTTATAGGTGGTTTGAATAACTATCCGTTGGAGAGATAGCCTTCTAGCCATCTATGTAGAGGGGCTTCAAACGGACATATCTCCATGCAGCAGCCGCCCTTGCATGGATTTGGTATTTGCATTAAATGCACATTAAATGCTTGCCCGTTGAATATGCAGTCTGAATTCAGTCTTTATGTCAGGTTCCGTACGTGCGTGTCCTCCTCGGATTGGTCCACGTCATCAGGTTGGTGAGAATGTCAGAACTTATTCCTGAGCTTCAGGCTTGTCTTATTAAGTTCATTTTGTCTTGAGCTCACCGGTCTTGTCCTGACGCTGAAATTCCGTTTGCATTGCTTGGCTCTACTCCAAGTCTTCCCATTAACTCAGTGACAACCTGTTCCCTTCAGGACTGAGTTAGTAATGACCTCAGGGTCATACTCTTCATCACTGACACTTACTCAGCCAGCTTAGAAGACTGCCATAAGTTCAGGATGGTGCTCTTCGTCTTCAGGCTCTGAGTCTTGATTGTATCCAGTGAGTTCTCCTCTCACTGAGTACCTGTGAAGTGTAAAAGACTAAGCACTAATCCTAACCAAGACTAGCCTGACACAGACATATTAAGGCGAACATCTTTTCAGGGGCTTTGGGATCTTAATCAAAACTGACAATGTCCCAACACCAACAATATTAGAAATCACGGTTCTTTCATTCAAGAATATCAACGGGCAAGAAACTATGAGTTGTGATATATGACATAAATGAATGCAAATCAACACCGATGTGAAGCTTGTTTCAAGCTCTTCAATGGGATAAGAATGAAAATATTTTTTTTCTCTATGCTCCTATATATGTTGGAAAAAGGATTATCTCTATGGTGTTGTATATTAGTATATTTACATAATATAATTATTTGAGAGAGCTATTCGTGAAATAAAATCTTTTCGGTGGAAGGTTGTAGCCTTTCGGTTCAACATGACTATTCGGTGAAGTGACACCATTTTGTAAGTAAGAGTTGCAACCCTTGGGTTTACGACAACTCTTGGATAGAATTGCAACATTTCGGTACAACCCTTGAACATCTATAAATACTTGAGATGTGCATTTGTGATGATCACCAAAAATAGAATTGAGATTGAGAAGTGGAGTTTCTCAATGCACCGAAATATCGAGTCTCTCTATATAATATTAGTCGGGTTTTATATTTTGAATTTTATTAAAACACTTGTGATTTCTGCTTATGAAATTCGTTAGAGTGTAACTATCGAATTTCCGTGATATATATTGTGTATCCTGGAAGGTTAATTCCTTGTGAACCATTTACACCGATGTGGGAGGAATTAATAACTTTAAAGACAACATCGTTTTTCGATGTGCCTAACCTATCATTAAACTCCATTACCGATATATTTATACAACAATTTTAAAAGGTACTCCCTCTGATTCATTTTTGATTATCCGTATTACCATAAAATGAAGGTTTTTTTTGTTTTCCACTTACCCAAAATAGCAAAAAGAAAACACTATCCCTTTTAACTTACCCCTTAAAAACATCATTTATTTACACTTATGCCACTACTTTATCAACTTTATACCCACAAATACTAATAAACAACTCTTATTCCTTTTAAAAATCTACTTTATACCCACAAATACTAATAAACAACTTATTTATTAAAACCTGTATCACTTTGAAAGTGGAAATCAAAATCGAATCGGAGGGAGTATTAACTTTTTAAATTGAGTCAATGTCGGGTAAAGGCAAATATTGGATGATCGAGATAAACCTTAAGAGGATAAATGAGCACATTTATTTTACCAGGGAAGTTTAAAATCCTAAAACCATTTACAACCTATTAGGAAATTTTGTGAGTTGTGTAAAATTTGAATTCTGGGATATGAGTTTACATTTGGATAGTTACTGTGATTTTTCTAATCCTATAGTTTAATGAAGGATCTTGAGTTCACATGCATTTCAAAAATACAAATTTGGAAAATGTGAAAGAAGGTTGAGGCTTTATCCAGAGGATATCGTTTGTTCAATGCTTAGTTCCCTTCAGAGGCATTTCATCATACAAGTGACATGCGGATTCTAAAATTAATTTCAGAAGCATTACAATGAAGAAGAAGAAGAAGAAGAAGGAGAAGAAGGAGAAGAAGGAGAAGAAGGAGAAGAAGGAGAAGAAGAAGGAGAAGGAGAAGAAGAAGAGGAGGAGGAGGAGGAGGAGGAAGAGGAGGAGGAGGAAGAGGAGGAAGAGGAGGAAGAGGAAGAAGGAAGAAGAAGGAGAAGGAGAAGGAGAAGGAGAAGGAGAAGGAAAAGGAGAAGGAGGAGGAGAAGAAGAAGAAGAAGGAGAAGAAGAAGGAGAAGGAGAAGAAGAAGGAGAAGGAGAAGGAGGAGAAGGAGGAGAAGGAGGAGGAGGAGGAGGAGGAGGAGGAGGAGGAGGAGGAGGAGAAGAATGAGAAGAAGGAAAAGAAGAAGAGGAAGAAGAAGAGGAAGAGGAAGAGGAGAAGGAGGAGGAGGAGGAGGAGGAGGAGGAGGAGGAGGAGGGGGGGAGGGGGAGGAGGGGGGGAGGGGGAGGAGAGGAGGAGGAGGAGGAGGAGGAGGAAGAGGAAGAGGAAGAGGAAGAGGAGGAGGAGGAAGAAGAGGACGAAGAGGAGGAAGAGGAGGAAGAGGAAGAAGAGGAGGAAGAGGAGGAAGAGGAGGAAGAGGAAGAAGAGGAGAAGAGGAAGAAGAGGAAGAAGAGGAGGAAGAGGAGGAAGAGGAGGAAGAGGAAGAAGAAGAGGAAGGAAGAAGAAGGAAGAAGAAGAAGGAGGAAGAAGAAGGAGAAGGAAGAAGAAGAAGGAAGAAGAAGAAGGAGAAGGAAGGAGGAGAAGGAAGGAGGACAAGGAGGAGGAGGAGGAGAAGGAGGAGGGGGAGGAGGAGGAGGAGGAGGAGGAGGAGGAGGAGGAGGAAGAGGAGGAGGAGGAGGAGGAAGAAGTAGAAGAGGAGGAAGAAGAGGAAGAAGAGGAAGAAGAAGAAGAAGAAGAGGAAGAAGGGTGACGCCTTTCTCGAACAGACGCGTTGAATCGACGACGGTCGATCCGCGGTTGTCGGGCTTGGGCTACCGCCTATAACCTAGTGTTGAAAATTAGGACGGCTCCGCTTGATTGTAGT
This sequence comes from Ballota nigra, assembly GCA_947034835.1. Lineage (NCBI taxonomy): Eukaryota > Viridiplantae > Streptophyta > Magnoliopsida > Lamiales > Lamiaceae > Ballota > Ballota nigra. The sequence continues at coordinate 117,981,381 of OX344720.1, read as the reverse complement.
GGTGACAACGAATGTTATGTAGAAATTGGGAATTCATGTGAAGCAAAGTATGAATATGAGAGTGAAAAAAAGGTTGTGTTATTTCATTATGATTAATACATATGTGAATGAAAGATACATTTTGTATTTATTAACATGTGGGTGCATTAATCGTGTTGCTCAAGAAAGCTAACTGACTAACAACTTCTCTTGTAACTGAATTACTAACTAACTCTCATGAGCAAGGCATGTGCATGCTCCTTTCCCACTGTAACAAACTAACTGTTTTATGATGCATATGCATATGCATGCATGTGTAGGACTTAACATCTCCCCCCCCCTCAAGTTGGATCTAGTTAAATAGGAATCAGATTCAACTTGTCTCGAAAACTAAACAACGGACCCTTTGGTAATGACTTGGTAAAGATGTCGGCCAGTTGCTCAGTGGTGCGTACATGATGAAGGCGAAGAAAACCATCTTTGTAGAGATTGCGTACAAGGTGGCAATCTATTTTAATGTGCTTGGTGCGCTCATGAAAAACGGGATTCTCCGTAATGTGAATCGCTGCTTTGCTATCACAGACCAAAGAGATGGGAAATTTAATAGAAAGCTGCAAGTCTCGAGCAATATATGAAATCCATTGTAACTCCATAGCAGTTGAAGCTATAGCTCTATACTCGGCCTCCGCAGAAGATCTAGATACAGTGGACTGCTTCTTAGCTTTCCAAGCGATAAGTGAAGAACCTAAGAAGATGCAATAACCCGTAACAGAAAGCCTTGTATCCACACAACTTCCCCAGTCAGCATCACAAAAACCCGAGACGGAAAGATCATGTGAAGATGAATAAAAAAGGCCAAGAGAAGAGGTACCCTTCAAGTACTTGAGTAAGTGAACCATTACATCCCAATGTGAGGTGCGGGGAGAGTTCACAAATTGACTCAATTGTTGAACATAGAATGAAATGTCAGGTCTAGTAAACCCAAGATAGAGAAGGCGGCCAACAATCTTTCGATATCTATCAGGTTGAAGAAGTAAGCTACCATCAGCCTTGGATAAATGAATCCCTTGAGGAAAGGGAGTGGGAACATGCTTACATTCTTCCAGTTTGGAATCTTTAAGTAGGTCAAGGATATACTATCGTTGAGATATAGTAGTACCAGTATCACCACGAGCTATCTCAACCCCTAGGAAGTACTTAGCATAGCCAAGATCATTGATGGTAAAAACATCATGTAGGTGTTGTTTAAGAGCAATAATGTCAGGGAGATGTGCACCAGTGATTAAAACATCATCAACATATACTATAGGAGCCAAGAAGTGAGAAGTTGTACCCATAGTGAATAAACAGTGGTCTGCTGAAGATTGTTTAAAGCCATACTTGATGAGTGTTGAGCAAAATTTTGTGTTCCATTCCCTTGAAGCTTGTTTAAGACCATAAAGACTTTTTTTCAGTTTACACACAAGACCAGGAGGAAATGAATAACCTTGAGATGGATCCATGTAAACCTCATCATTGAGACACCCAAGCAAGAAAGCATTATTAATGTCTAACTGACATATAGGCCATTGTTGAGTTGTTGCAAGAGCAATTAGAAAGCATTTGAATGGATAATGTCAGTGAGCTCGCATTGACAACATTCAATATCTATGGCATTGAAAAATTAAAGTGAAGCATTAAGTCTCTTACGTCCACACCATAATGGTCTAGCCGAGTCTCTAATTTGATGCATCAAACTAATCGCTAGACTGTTACTGCAAAAAATCCAACTTAGCTACATGTTAGGGTCATGAAATTTACATGTAGTCACTCAAATTTAAATCTGACCCACTGCATATCAATAGTACTTCCCTCTATAACTAGTGCGCATAAAATGATACATCACTTTCCACCTGCGAACATTCTATCGTGCAGTATGCGTACCACCACAACACGTCAACAGCCTTGTTGGCTGACTGCATAATTGATGAAAAATCTATTCTCGGCATTAGGGGGAGATTAGAATTCAAAAATTAAATGAATGCCGAGAATTTTCCCCGAAGGAAACAGATCGAGATATTTTCCTTGAAGGAAAAAGACCAAGAAATTTCCCTGAAGGAAAAAGGTCCTCGATATTTAGACTCATGCACTAGTTAGACTGAATTTGAAGTTCAAAAGATAAGTAACTTGCAATGTATAGCAAGTAATCTGTCAGATGAGTTTACCGACCACAAAGGTGTATAGGTCAAATGAAAACGAGTATATATGCCCCACACGCCAGAAGCGTAAAAGACCTATAAAAGAAACATACACACCTCGAACGAAAGCTAGCAAAATTGGTCAGTCAAACTTGAAATCTCCAGAAGAGATACGTCCAGAAGACATGAAATCTCCAGAAGAGATTCGTCCTGAAGACGAAGAATCCTAGTAACAAAGCACGTGCACAAAATAATCTAATACTAGGATTGCGGAACTACCAGATCAAATACATAAGAGAAATGATGTGAATCTAGTTAATATGAGATCAATAAATCAATACCAGAGAAACAATATAAATTTATTGTCGACAACATATCTGTGTCCAAAATTGTTCTTTCTAAAATCTGGATCCAGTACCTAAGTTGAGTGTCCGAAGCACTTTGATTTGGGTGCAATAAGGAAGAAGCAAAAAATGTGGCAGAGCTAAACTCGCTAAAAATGAAGTTTGGTTCTAGTGTAAATTTATTGTCGACAACATATCTGTGTCCAAAATTGTTCTTTCTAAAATCTGGATCCAGTACCTAAGTTGAGTGTCCGAAGCACTTTGATTTGGGTGCAATAAGGAAGAAGCAAAAAATGTGGCAGAGCTAAACTCGCTAAAAATGAAGTTTGGTTCTAGTGTACGTACACTCGAAGAGTTACCCCAGTTGGATAATGAGTGTTTACACAAAAACCAAAATAAGGTGGTGAGCGAGATTAATATGCTTTAGGGTTTTCGCAGAAACCCATGGTTTTTACAGAGACACATGATTGTTTGTTATCGAACATATTCTCTAGGTATGAACAAACAAAGTTCCGGTAATCAATGGCAGCTAAAATAAAATTCAGTTAATGGACCTTGTAAACCGCATATTGTATATGGTTATTACATGCCAATATTTATATCGCTGATGGATTTAAGATTTCCCAAAAGAGGAATTAATGATAAAAACCACAGTATGTATAGTACAAAACTGCGAAGGTCATTACATGATCTAAAACAGTCAGATCAAATATGGTACGATCGACTTAGTGAATTCCTCCCGAAGAAGGAATATACAAACGATGAAGCTTTTCCTTGCGTATTTATAAAGAAATCGCAAAGTGGTTCTTGCATCACCTCCGCATATGTTGATGACCTAAACATAATCGGAACATGCAAAGAGATTGAAGAAGTCAATTCAATCTTGAAAGCTAAATTCGAAATAAAAATCTTGGATAAAACCAAGTATAGTTTCGACCTGCTGATTCGAGAATTTTCCTGAAGGAAAAATGAACTCAAGTACTTCCCTGAAGGAAAATTAAATTCAAGTATTTCCTTGAAGTAAAATTAATTCGAGCATTTCCCTGAAGGAAAATTAAATTTAAGTATTTCCCGGAAGGAAAATTAATTCGAGCATTTTCTTGAAGGAAAAATGAATATGATATCTCCCTGAAGGACGAATTAATTTTATACACCAATCAACCTACTTAAAAAGGTTATTTGAGAGATCTTACATGGATAAATCTCATCCACTTAGTACACCTATGGTAGTTAGATCCCTTGAGGTGGATAAGAACTCATTTAGGCCCAAAGAAGATACGGTGGATGTTTTAGGACTAGAAGTTCCTTATCTAAGCGCTATTTGATGCATACTTTATCTCGCAAACTGCACCAGATCGGATATCGCATTTGCGGTAAATTTGTTTGCGAGATATAACGCTTCTCCCAGAATGAGATATTGGAATGATGTTAAACACATTCTATGATATTTCAGAATGGTTATATTTTTCTTTATGATGATATTGTGATCTCATGGACATCCATTAAACAATACATTCCCCATAGTAATCGATGAAGACAACGCAATTTGTGTTGCACAAATGAACAACGGGTACGTTAAGAGGAACTTAACGACACATTTTTCCCCGAAATTCTTCTTCCCATACGAACTCTAGAAGAGTAATGAAATTACCATACGATAGGTGCGACCTAGTGACAATCCAACAGATTCGTTCACTAAGTCCCTACATGCCTCTACCTTTGAAAAGTATGTTTATGGTATTTGGATGTGAAGACTTAGAAAGTTGTTGTCTTCAGAGGGAGTAACAACATCGAAATAATCCTGAAAATTGGATCCGGAAGATCAATAGTTGTACTTTTTCCCCAGTCGAATATTTTATTCTGGCAACCTAGTCTATGGAGTTTTTTTATGAGACGTGGATGTCCCGTCGTAATGTCCAAGGGGGAGTGTTGTAAATCTAGAAGGATTTGATATACCAAATCCAGAATATTTGATGTGGACATTACTTATGACCCAAGTAGCCTGATAGGCTTTAGGATTTTGATATTATATATATATATATATATATATATATATATATATATATATATATATATATATCTCCGTACTCAATATTGTAATACACACATGTACATACACATGAATATAGTGGAAAACTCTTGGCTTAGTACGCTCCCAAATGTAGTCATTCATGACGAATTGGGTAAACAAATCAATATTCTTGTTCGTGCTTCTTTATTTTACTACATATCTAGCTATAAACTGGGAAATCAATTAAATGAATTAATTTCAAAAAAAAATTTACATACTCAGCATTTTAAATAAGATGTAATAAAAGTTTCATGGTATCAAAGGAAATATCATAAAATTAATATTAATTAATTAATTTTATATTTTTCTATAAAATACTTTTAGAAGAGGAATTATTTCACTAATCCTCGACCTTTTGGAAAATTACCAACGGTTACATACGTAGTCCCACCATCATCATGTCATGGTATATGGACATGTGTAAGATCAGTGACATTTTTCATGGAAACAGGAACATGAATGGATCAAACGTATATACACAAAGCAATTGGCATTCTCAATTCTTTTTACTAATTAAATAAAATATAAGTTCAGACAATGATGATTGATGAGGTAGGCTTCGATAATATTCAATAATTCCAGTCCAAGGGCCAAGTCTCGGCCCAAAGACGTAGCCTAGTTTGGTTTCTCATTTTCAGCATTTTTATTGAAAGGTTTATTAGATAGGGCAGGTTATATACATTCTCATATTGTGATAATACCAATGTTGCAAAAATCGGCCTAAGCGGCCGTCCTGATTTACCCTAAATCCACTCTTAAAAAATGTTTTCGGGGTTCAGGCGGTGCCAAGACGGCCAAGGCGAACTAGGCAGTTTCCTTTTTCTTTTCTTTTTTTATAATTAAAACTAAAAGAAAATAATCAATCATATTAAAAAAAAAAAAAAAACATTTTTTAGTATCATTTCTAAGCTATTATCTTCTTTTTGCCGTGGATGAGGGAGCATTTTGTTCAACGGATAAAGGGGGAAAGAGCAACCAAATTCCAGTTTTCGTCACCGCCGTTTCTTTCTTTGAAAATCAATAGAGAGAGAGAGAGAGAAACCAGATACGATACGATGAGTTTAAGGAAAGGCAGGATTAGGAAACTCTCCTTGTTCATGATTCTAATAATTATTGTGGTACCCATCTTTAGCAGCAGGACAAAGCCATCACCTATACATGCACCAACAACGGACTCTCCTCTATCTCCTCCCATATGGCTTTCACACCTCCTCCCTCGGCCTCAACCATGACCGGGCCCACGCCTTCGCACTATGCAGAGCCGACCGAACCCTCCACCAGTGCCGCTCGTGTGTCCAGTCCGCGTCCCAAAATATTCTCCAGCCCTGCCCCAACCAAAGAGAGGCCATCATATGGTATTCTTAATATAAACGAATTAATTTCAAATCTCCCCATAATTCCAACTATTGTTATAGAATTTATATAAATGAATCAATTTTATACTTTTTTTTTTTTAATTGCACTTTGGTCCCATGAGAATGGTCCATTTCAAAATAGTCATTTTTTTTGCACTTTTAATCCTATAAGTTTTGCTTTGACTTTAAAAAAATTACAATTTTAGTTCCAAGAGAATGAATAAGTTGTAGTTTTGGTCCCAAAAATTAGGTAAATTTGCAATTATAGTCCAATTAACAGACAAAAACTGCCAAAAAAAAAAAAAAAAACACTTTATTGTACCAAAAGTGTTTTGCATCCTTTCTATTGAAATCGAAGTTAAAGTGCAATTTTTAATCTAATTTTAAATGAGATGAAATTATTTGAGGTATGAATACTGCACATTGCGGTACGAGAGCAGTGATCCGGTGTGGAGATTGTGCAACTTTGGAAATGCATCAGGGGAGGAGGGAGGACGTGACGAGTCTGGTAGTGGATCTTCAGGTGGAGGCTGCTGCAGGGGATTGGGGGGTCAAAGTGGGAGCGGGGAGGAGGAGTACGTCCGGTAACAGGTCCTTGATTTACGGGTTGCTGGTCGTCGGAAGATTGCAGGAGATGCTTGGCCAACATCTCTGGTGAGAATATGGTAGCCCCCTGTGATCTGTCTGCAGGGATTAGGGTGCAATAGTCGCTACGAGCTTTATACCTTTTATAACGAAACTAGGCTAACGGATCTCCGACCCTCTTCATCTTCACCACCAGGTAACTAATCAGAATATAGTGTTTTATTGTAAAGTTGATAGAAAGAGTAAGGAAAGTAAGTGTAGTAAATATAGTATTTTATTCCAAAAAAATTGATAATTTTACTTATCATAGGAGTCGCGATTTGGTAGAATGTTAAATTTAATTTGGATGGAGGGAGTATTAATTTTTACTTAGTTACAGGTGTTTCACCTTCGCACGTTTCACGAGGTCTAACATATGTTTCTATTTTCACAATCTTCAAATCTTTAGATACACATTCACATTTGTTCCCGTATGAATTAACTCCACCTAGCATAGACAAATTTCATCCTATTTAAAAATTAATAGAGAATTATAGAATCAATTCATTTAATTATATTAATATATATTATCAATCAGAAATAAAAAGGAGAACTGTACCTTTTCTTTTGTGTGCAATTCTATTATAAAAGAATTAATATTCTGTTTACATATATTAATATGCACAGCATATTGTTTCTTAGTAAAAATGAGTCAACCATATGAATTGAAGCTCCATCTCATACAATGGGATTCATTACACACAAGACATCCCTATTAACATAAGTGAGACTTTTATATAATAACCAATCAGATTATATATCAAGTATAATTATATAATACCATAAAGGGGTTTCATGCATAGATGCAAAAACACATGTTGGTATATTGTTTATAGTAATATAAGATGTACACATAGATGTAGAAATGAAGAATTTGTTAAGAGTTTGCTGGAAGAAGTAAAGATGGTGATGATGATCATACAAAACTAGTTATATTGATAGTTCTCCCAACTGGTGTCTGTCTAATACTCGTTGCTCCTGTCTTCGTCTTGAGGAAAAGAACAAAGCGAAGAAAAGAGGGAATCATCCAGAGTAAGATTTATCTTAATTAAACTAGTCAATGCATATGCATATTTTTTAACTTCAGTAGACACTGAATTGTTTTATTTGATATTGATCAATTAGCTGCGGATGAGATAAGGTCAGTTGAATCCTTGCAATATGATTTTGGGAAAATTAGAGCGGCAACAAGTGATTTCGGTGATGCTAACAAGTTGGGACGAGGTGGATTTGGGGCTGTTTATTGGGTAATGAACTAAGGATGTGAACAAACAGACTTGATAGCAGGGGAAACTGGAGGACGGCCAAGAAATAGCAGCGAAAAGGTTGTCTAAAGATTCAGGACAAGGCGATGTTGAATTCAAGAATGAGGTGTTGTTAGTCGCCAGGCTTCAGCATAGGAATCTGGTGAGGCTTTTAGGTTTCTCCCTTGAAGGAACAGAGAGGATTCTAGTATATGAATTTGCTCAAAATTCAAGCCTAGACAAGTTCATATTTAGTAATCCTTTGCTTTAAATTGCGCGTTTTAGTAATGATAATCGTTCACATTTTAGCCATAGTAATCGTTTACCAATCAAACGTTCTCAATTGGATTGGGATACGCGCTACAAAATCATATAAGGTGTTGCAAGAGGACTTTTGTACTTGCATGAAGATTCTCGACTCAGAAACATTCATCGCGATCTTAAAGCAAGTAATGTACTGTTAGATGGAGATATGAACCCCAAAGTTGCAGATTTTGGCATGGCAAGATGAAACCCAAGGAAATACAAATAGGATTGTGGGGACTTAGTAAGCCTTATAATAGTCATACAAGTATTTTACTGGATATTTCTTCTTCAATTCCTCCCTAACTAAGTAGTTATATTACATGATTATGCAGTGGATATATGTCGCCCGAATACACAATGTATTTAGCTTTGGAGTGTTAATCCTTGAAATCATTAGCGGTCAGAGAAATAATATCATTCGGCGTGGAGAACCTCTTAACTCTTGTAAGTATCAATCTGAGTCCACTTTCGTTTTATTACATATTGTTGATTAATTTTCAATAGTATATACATATCATGCATGATTGGAAGATACACATAGTGAGAATTATATTGGCAGGCATGGGAAAATTGGCGAGAAGGAAGAATTGCAAATATGATAGATCCCGTGCTAAGGAACAATACGAGTTGGATAGGTGGATTATGAGATGCACGCACATTGGTTTATTATGTGTTCAAGAAAATGCTGACCTGGGTTGTTTCGATGCTGAACAGCAGTACTCCCACTTCCTTTAGAGCCGGCCAGTCGATATGGTCCTGAAGACAACGATTCTAAGTGGAGTGCATCTCTGAATAATATGTCAATATCTGAGATGTATCCTAGGTAGTATATGCAACCAATTGCCTTCAATCTACACTTTATTTTGCTGATGGTATTAGTGTTTGTGGGGGTAATGCGCATATGTGAGTGAAGGGGATTTATGCAGGGGTGACAAAAATATGTTGAGAAGCTAACCGAAATGTTAAATTTGGTTCGGTTTTAAATTAATTATTTCGATTTTGGTTTTAAAAATTGAAAATTTTGGTGTGGGTTTAAGAAATAAAAAATTCAGTAAAACCAAAACCGATTTATATATGTAGTATTTTTATTTGAATATGTATAAAGTGAAATTGATTTATATATGAATCACTGAAGGGTATTAATTGTTTTTACTGAAGAGTATTACTTGTTTAATTTACAATGAAAAGTTTTAGTTCATTTTCACTGAACAACTAAAACTCTTTAGTGTAAATTAGTAATACTCTTCAGTAAATACAACTAATATTTTTCAATGAAAACAACTAATACCCTTCAGTGATTAATATATAAACCAGTTTCACTCTATACTTTGTCTTTATATTTTATATGTTAAATATTTACTATCTTAATAAAATATACTTATTATATATATAAATAACTTAAATATGTATATACATATACTAATGGGTCCAACTATATACCCCTCCTTTATTTAAAAATACACCCTCATTTATTATAAAATATCCATTATACCCTTATCTAAAATAAACCCTAAATTCTCATGGAAGTCAGTTTTATCGTTATATTATTTAAATAAATCATTGTTTGCATTACACAAATCGTATTACTATATTGTATTGTCTGCATTAGATAAAAAAAATTGTGTATTTATCAATATAAATTCTTGTAATACATCATCATTTTTTTTTTATAATTATTACGTATAATATTAAAATGTTATTTCATTCTAAAAATATATTTGTTTCTTAACTTTTTTAAAATAAAATTTATTTTAATTCGTGAATTTGAACACTTGACATTTGGGTCCTCCCACGCTGATTTGCACACAACCAACAAAGAAAAACATTGATTTGTGTGCACACTAAAATAACATATACACATATTTACTCATACACTACTATTTTATTCAAAAAATACATTTTTCTTGAAAAAATGTGCAACCCCTTAAAATGCAAATTGATATAGGATGGAGAGAGTCTAACACATTAACCATCACATATTGCCTATGTAAAGACATTTCTAAATATCAAATAATATTCATCAAACATAATTTGTTGTATAACTTTTAAAGCATATAAATTTTAAAAACTATACATATAATATTCACCAATTAACTATAATTTAATAAACTTTATCATCACTTAAAAATGTTTAAAATATTTTTTAAAAACTAAAATTACAATCACCACATTAAAAAAAAAAATGACTCTTTCACATAAAGCAACCAATAGATACAAAGAAACAAAAAAAAAAAAAATACTATAGTTCCAAAAGTCTAAGCATTTCTAAACACTTATAGCTATACATCATTTTTTGTTGTGTTATACTCAAGACGATCATTATCACACAACATAATCTTCAAATCACGGCGGCTGATAATCCTTAAAACTACAACATAAAGTTGGTCATGACTAAACACAGACTTTTTAAGGAATACGCCAACATAGCTAAAAGATTGACCTTGACTTTTATTTATAGACATAGCATACGAAACAATCAACAAAAAGTATCTCCATGTAAACTTGAGAGGTAACCTAGGATCAAAATGAGTTAGCGATTTTATGTTTTATTAATATCGCAATTTTTTCACACAATTGTTTAATTTTAAACAAATTTTTCTAATTATATGTAAGTATAACATGAAAAAGTATTTATTTTATTATAAAGAGTTAATTGCAAATATAATCACAACCTTTTGACAAATTGCAATATAATCTAAACTTTTAAATCATTGCAAAATGCAAACAAAACCTCAATTTAAAATTTATTAGGAATTCGGATTAATTTAAAACTATATCTTTAAAAGAGTAATTACACAAATTAGTTAGTCATATACTATTTTAAGACCTAACCAACACCAAGGGGATTTTAATATCAAGGGATACTAAATTATCAAGAGACATTAAATTATAATTACACCTTTAGAATAGCAGCTATCTTTAAGGAGAATTTAATATCAATAGACATTAGATTATCAATATTGAAGGACCAAAATAAAAAAACTGAAAAGTTAATTGCTCAAATCAATTTTACTACTCCATTATAAAATTAAACAACAACCACGATACGGAGCCTAACAATGAATCGAAATTAACATTCCAAAAAATAAGAATGCTCAATAACTATAAGATTTAATCACATTTAATTCGAAGTAAATACAATTTATGTAGCCCTCAAATTAAATCCAAATAATAGGAATGTCCAATCTATGTAGCCTTCAAAATTAATACAATCTATAGATGACCATTTTTTATTTTTATTTTAATTTGAAAAAAATGGAAAAAACTATATCTTTAAAAGAGTAACTACACAAATTAGTTGGTCGTATACTATTGTAAGACCTAACCAACACCATGAGGATTTTATATCAAGGGGCACTAAATTATCAAGGGACATTAAATTATAATCAATAAATTATAATTACACATATAGAATAGCAGCTATCTTTAAATAGAACCTAATATCAATAGACATTAGATTATCAATATTGAATGACCAAAAGCAAAACACCGAAAAATTAACTGCCCATATTGAAAGAATAATTAGGCAATGAATAAAAGCAATTACACAAATTAGTTGGTCATATACTATTTTAAGACCTAACCAACACCAAGGGGATTTTAATACCAAGGGGTACTAAATTATCAAGAGACATTAAATTATAATCACACCAATGTCATAGCACCCATCACGCTTCTACCATCCATGTCATGGACTAAAATTGTTGTAGACCTAATACATGGCTAAATACCTTCCACAAAGTCAATTAGCATTTTATACCATTGGTCCAATATAAATAACTCCTTAAAAATTAATCCTCTAAGCGCCACATTTAGTCCTAACCGTTGTCCTTCCAACACTTTTCCTTATATATTGGTGAACTTGTTATTTTATCATAATCCAAAAGAACACAAACACTAATGCATCAAATTACCATTTCAAAAAATAAGAATGTCCAATATTTATAATAATTTGACCATAATTCATTTGAATTAAATACAATTTATATTGTCATCAAATTAAATCTAAATAAGAGGAATTAATACAATTTATTTAGCTTTCAACACAATTAATTTGGAATTAATATAATTTATGATGCTTTCAAATAAATCCAAGGATGAAAAGGTGTCTATACGATTGTGAAGGGACCGGACAAAATTATATTCATCCGGGGCTTTTTTTTTTTCCGATAAGATGTCCTTTGATACGACAGAAAATAAATCTATGTTATTCAAACATCCGACACGGGAGGAACTCGCAATTCACTGTGGTACAACACATATCCAAAATACAAATAAAAAATAAGAACAAAGACAAAAAAAAAAAAATTCCATTATAGTTAGCAGGGAAAAGAATACACTACAACCAATTTCGTCGGCACAAGAGACGCGACGGATAATCCTATCCTAGAAGTATAGACCAAGACTAGAAAATAATAAAAAAGAAAATTACATCATGGTATGCTCGATCAAATGATCATCCGAGGACAAATCATCGGAAATACACACACATTAAAAATACCAAACGTAGAGACCTAATTACACGACACTTTGGATATGATAAGACCGAAACCAAATCCGACAACAAAAAATAAAAAGTAAAAAAAGTGGGAGGAGAGAAAAAAATATGAGAAATGAGTATGACCAATGAACAAATTTATAGGAAAAAAACTCAATAAACAACGGCCGAAATCAAGCATGAAATAAATCAACAGTGAATATGATTGAACACCTATATTCAAAGAGAAGCCAAGGATAGTGGAATGAGAAAAAAAGGAGAATGCACATTTTTGGCATTACCAATATAAAATATTTGATTGATAATGACTACTCCCTCCGATTCAAAATGATTGATGTTTTAGGGTAGATTTTTTGTTTCAAAATATTTGATGTTTTACATATTTTTCACATTACTTCTCCATTATACCCCTAATCAATTCAAAAAAAAAAAAACTCATTCATATTAAAATTTACCTTTAATAAATTTATTAAGAGCTGTAATTAAGGAATTATGAGGGTATATTTGTCAATATACACTAGTTCTTAATTTCAACAACAAATGTTAAAACATCAATCTTTTTGAATCGGAGGGAGTATTTAATAGTCAAAATTTTGTAAATTGTATTTTCTTAGATATATTATACACGATCTGTTTTTTTTTTTTTTTTAAGATTTTTTATTTCCTAACAATAATGAATATTCACGGTGAATCATATATTTTCTAATGCACTAAACATGGAAGGAGCCTATCTAATATAATCTCAAATATATGATTTCTAAACTTAAGGCACATGCTTTGAATTATTTTATGATATTAAGGCTTTGGGGTTTTACTTATCATAATAAGTACCATATTTCAATGTTTCCTAGTATGCTATATTGTTAATTTCGTGAGGTATTAAATTTCATAATCTCAATAATTTAATGTGATTAAATTGAAACTTTTTACACATTAATGTGAATTTTACACATTATTTCTACATAAATTATGTGAGTTAAAAATTACTTAATTGAATTAATTGAGCAGAATTTAAGTTATTCTAATTAGAGTTATCATTAATTTTTGTTCCTTAATTAACTCGATATTTATTATTTCTTTAATTTAAAAAATTTGCCATAGTCATATTAACACAATGTAGGTGATATAATGAAGTCAACTGTTCACATTGTTGGTGATTGATTGGTATAGGCTTCATATCAATTATATCTTCTCCCTCAAAATTTACTTAATACAATACTTGATTTTCGTTAATTACTCATAAACCTTTAGATAAATGCAAATTTCTAGATGTGAGAGTCTAAATAGAGTAGTTCTCGAATATTTCGTGTATAATTAATTATATTACGTGGATAAGCCTCATTTAATCCAACTAAGTAGTATTGTTCTAGAAGTTTATAATTAATTAAATAAAGACAAAGTATAGGGTGAAAATGGTTCATACATGAACTATTGAATGATATTAATTGTTTTCATTAAAAAGTATTAGTTGTTTTCACTAAAAAAATATTAGTTGTTTACAGAAAATAAACTAAGACTCCTCATTTAAAACAACTAATATTGTTTAGTGAAAACAACTAATTCTCTTTAATTAACTAATACCCTTCAATAATTCATGTATGAACTAATTTCACTCTATACATACTCTTAAATCAATTACACATTGCTTTATAATTTATTGATGAGATGTCATATAATTTTGTATTGATATATTTATTTCTATAAAGTAATGTTTTTAATAAAAAAAATATAAGTGAATTTTTTTAAGATCGACGGTTAATATCATTCACATGTAACTTTTCATTTTGTAACCATCATTATCTATAATAACAAATACTTAATAAATAAATTTATAGTATTACTCTCTTGATTAATATTTCAAAAAATGTTATCTCTTTCAATCAATTTTTTTTATATTTTATATTTATGTTACACATTTCTCATTTTCTTAATTGTTTTACATGATAAAATTATTAATTTAAATTTGTAAATATAAACAAATGGTGAAGTTAGGTTTAATAAAGTTATGACAGAGAAATATTCTGAAAGATATATTTATTTCTATGAGTACGTGGTGATATACAAACCAAATGACATGTGAAATTATAAGTCACGATTTTCAACCTATATTTATTATCATGAAACTAATATTTTATAATTTAGAGTTTATATTTCTTATATTTCATATGTGGTTGAGTTATTTTTACAACGTTAAATTATTAATATGATGGATGTATAATATATATATATAAGTGACATGACTTTGTAAATCATTTTTTGACCTTTTTACCCTTCTATTTTAGTTTTGTATAATTTCACCCTTGTTTATTGTTGATAGACGACCAGGCGAGCAACAGTGATTCAGAAGATTAAGAGACTAATTGTATAATTAAGAAATAGGCGACCAACAAAGCTTAAAAAGATTCAAGCCACCTGGCGACCAGGGAGTTGTCACAAGTGTTAGGCGACCAACACAACAAAGAAAAAGAAGAATAAATAACTAAGCCGAATGCAAGGGTAATTGAGAGCAGTAGCTCAAGTAAAGGAAGTGGGAGTCAACCAGGCCACCAAGAAAACGGGAGACTTGGTGTTTTCGGAAAAGGATTTGGATGGAGTGCTCGCCACAACGACTCACTGATCATATGTGCAAACATCATGGGAATCTGAGTCCATCGATTACTTGTGGACACCGGCTCATACACAAACATCGTATTCAAAAGCACGTTAGATCAATTAGGAGATTGTGCAGATTATGTAAAAGACTGTAATCACAAAATAGTGGGATTCGGAGATGCTATAACCGTTCCCCTAGGTGTAGTAATGTTGCCAGTTAAGCTTGTATCGACCGAGAATCCAGATAGGAGGTTGACTAGAATGATAGAATTCTTAGTGGTAGATCAGCAGTCCTCTTATAACGAGTTCCTTAGTCGACCTTTTATCAATGAATTTAAAGCAGTTGTTTCAACGTATTACTATTGTGTCAAATTCCCAACACCAAAAGGATCAGGTACGATAAAGGGCGATCAAAAGAGAGCTCGTGAGTGCCTCCTACAATTGCAACCCAAAGATAATCAGGTATCAATGGTAGACGAACAGTCGAGCAGCAGTGCTGAGGATGAACCTTCATACTTGACAAAATCATGGAATCCATTGATACAGAGATGATGGAGGTAGACGACCAGCAGGGAGAAGACGAGCAAGAGATCCAAAACGAACAACAAAGACAAGAGGTTGTATCTTGCTCAAATAAAGTTGAGGACCTTGAACCACGGCTAGGAGCAGAACCAATGATGGTCAAAGATGAACTCAACTTGGAGGGGCCCATCATTGATCCTCGATGGAAAAATAAAAAATGAAGAGCAACACCGGTCGAAGAGTTGGAAACAATAAGAGTTGACCCAAACCGAGAAGACTTAGAACTCTTCATTGGATCCGAGCTCCCAGAGCCTTATAGATCCAGAATGAAAGAATTCTTAAAGTCCAATCTCGATGTGTTCGCATGGTCACATAGTGATATGGTAGGCATCAGCCCTGAGCATGCCTGCCATAAACTAAATATTGACCCAACAAGAAAACCGGTGAAGCAAAAAATGAGGAAGTTTGGGTCCGACAAGTACGAGGCGTTGGACGTAGAGGTGAAGAAGCTTCTGGACAACGACCTCATCAAGGAAGCATTATGTCCCAAATGGGTAGCCAATCCAGACTTGAATACTGCTTGCCTTAAAGATAACTTCCCATTACCCTACATCGACCAGTTGGTAGATAACACAGCTGGACACGAACTCCATATATTCATTGATGCATTTGCTGGCTATCATCAGATCCCGATGCATCCAGACGACCAGGAGCACACAGCTTTTTACACCAACAAAAATTTGATATGTTGGAAAAGGATGTCATTCGGATTGATCAACGCAGGAGCCACATACCAAAGACTTGTCAATAAAATGTTCGATGAACACATTGGCAAGACAGTGGAAGTATACGTGGATGACATCATTGTGAAAAGCCCAAAGAAAGAGGACCACTTGGAACATTTGGCCCAAGTATTTGAAATACTCCGAACTTACAACATGAGGCTAAACCCGAAGAAAAGCAGCTTCGGAGTTCACTCAGGCAAGTTCCTAGGACACCTTGTTAGCCAGCGAGGCATTGAAGCAAATCCATCAAAGGTGAAGGCAATCATTGACATGCAACCACCAAGGTCTGTCAAGGAAGTACAACGACTCACCGGATGCTTTGCGGCCTTAAATAGATTCATTTCGAGATCTGGCGACAAGTGCCGACCCTTTTTCGATGCTATAAAGAAAAGAGGATTTCAATAGATAAATCATTTTTAACAAGCATTCGAGCAGCTGAAAGAATATCTCAGCGATACCAAAATCTTGTCAAAACCTGTCTTGGGAGAAAAGTTGTATCTATATTTGGCAGCTTCAGAAGTGGCCATCAGCTCGGTTTTGGTTCGTGCGGAGGGGAAAATCCATTTACCCATCTACTATGTGAGCCAAGCATTGCACGAGGCAGAAATCAAATACTCCCCAATGGAAAAGTTGGTATACACACTGGTGATGAGCGTCAGGAAACTTCGACCATACTTCTTCGATCATCAAGTAGAAGTACTGATAACTTTCCCGTTGAGGCAAATCTTACAAAGGCCAGACACTGCTGGTCGCCTCCTCAAATGGTCCCTCAAAATAAGCCAAATTGGAATATCATATGCACCTCGAACAGCAATCAAAGGACAAGCGTTGGCCGACTTTATAGTCGAGCTGGCCTTTCCTCAAGATCCGACTAGAGGTCATAATCATCCATGGCATATATACGTTGATGGATCATCGACCAACACAGTATCAGGAGCCAGAATAGTACTAATTAGCCCGGACAGATAAATCTTCACCTCAGCAGTACGATTTGAGTTCATGGCAACAAATAATGAAGTCGAATATGAGGTATTGATAGCCGGACTCCGTCTAGCATTGGCAGTTGGAGTTAGAAGACTGCAGATATATGGGGACTCACAGCTGATAGTCAACCAAGTCCGAGGAGAGTATGAAGCAAAAGATGGGAACATGGCATTATATCAGAATATTGTAGCCCACTTGGCTTCCATGTTTGAACAAATTTACATCGAACAAATATCAAGAGAGAATAATGCCCAAGCAGATGCACTTGCTCGCTTGACTACCAGCACGGGCCCGACAGAGTTGTCAGAAATCACCATCACAAAAATATGTCAACCATCAACACACGATTACAAGATCAACCAAGTAGATGAAGAATCTGAGAAGGACGACTGGAGAATACCCATCATCAAATACCTTCATGATGGCGAAGTCCCGGAAGATCCTCAAGAGGCAACCAAGATGACCAGGCGAGCAGCAAGGTTCATAATCATGGATGATCAACTTTACAAGAGGGGATTCTCACTTTCGTTACTAAAATGTTTAACAAAAGAACAAGGCCAAGAGGTTTTAAAAGAAATTCATCAAGGCGTCTGTGGAAATCACGCAGGAGGGTGTGCATTGGCCTACAAAACAGTGAGACAAGGATATTATTGGCCTACATTACTGCAAGACGCTATCAAAGTTGCAAAAACTTGTCACAGATGCCAAATATTCGCACCCAGCATTCATAAGCCACCAACCGAGATAATAGCAGTCAACAGTCTATGGCCATTCGCAAAATGGGGAATCGACATCATAGGGCCCTTCCCGACAGGCAAGGGAAACATAAAATTCGTGGTGGTTACCGTGGACTACTACACGAAATGGGCTGAGGCAGAGGCACTTGTAACAATTACGCAGGAAAAGATGATCAGTTTCATATGGAAGAATATCGTATGCCAGTTCAGAGTCCCACAGGCAATTTTGACAGACAATGGACGACAGTTTGAAGGCAAGAAAATAAGAAGCTTTTGCGAAAAATGGGGAATCAAGAAGCATTTTTCAACTTCATATCATCCCCAGTCCAACGGTCAAGTAGAGGCAATCAATAAAATAATCAAACATATTCTAAAAATCCAGTTGGTGGACAAGAAAGGAAAATGGTCAGAAGAGCTACCAGAGGTACTATGGACATATCGGGTGTCATACAGAACAAGTACAGGGGAAACTCCATTCACCATGGCATTTGGCGTCGAAGCAGTAATACCAGTGGAATTAAAGGTGCCGACAGAACGAACAATAATATTTGACGAGCAGTCGAACAACATCGCCCTAGCTGCAGAAATAGATTTGATTGACGAAAAAAGAATTTCAGCAGAAATGAAAAATGCGATATACAAGAAAAGGATCGCAAAATATTACAACTCACAAGTAAAAGTTAGAGAATTTAAGATCGGAGATCTCGTACTTAGAAAAAATTTGGGATTGCCACCAGGAGTATTTGGACCGACTTGGAAAGGCCCCTTCAAGATAACTCAGAAATGGCACAACGGCACATATGACTTGGAAGACATGGAAGGCAACTCGGCCCAATACTCCTGGAATGCAGCTTTGTTGAAAAAATATTATCAATAAGTAAAAATTGTACAATACATGTAAAAATTAGTTTAGGTTCCATATTTTCTTGTGAACATTAGTTGTATATATGATGAAAAATTTTATCATAACTTTTCAAAATTTTATGAATGTATATAAAGTTGATATTATAAAATTGGTTTGCTCAGTTGTTCACTCACCAAAGTTGCTCGCCTAGATGCACAGGCAAAGGAGGCGAGCAACAGAGGTAAAAATGTATGAACTCCAGACCAAGTCCGTAAAAGAGACAATAAGGTCCAGAAATTGGGGGGCGACCATTAAGGAAAAGGAATTCAAGGCCAAGTCCAGGTAAGGACCATAAGGCCCAATCGATTAAGGCTAAGTCTTCTAAAAGACGATAAAGGCCCACACAAGAATCGAGCAAGCGATCAGCGAACATAAAATGCCTATTTCTAAAAAATGAAAGATATTGAATTTGTGGAAGCTTAACATTTGCGGAACTTAAACAAAGCAGGCGAACATCAGAGCATACAGCGAGCAACTAAAGAGCGAGGAAATAACAAGGAAAACAATTAAGATGGCAAACATTCCCAATTTTTTTCATTATGGGGCAAAGTGTGTTACAAAGGAAAGTACAAGATTACCCTAATACAAAGCTAAAGAAAAACAAAAGGAGAAACACAGAGTCTTCAGTTTTGGGGAGCTGGAGGAACATCGGTGGTGGCCGGAGCAGTGGGGGCAGCATCAGTGGTGGTCG
The DNA here is from genome assembly GCA_947034835.1 of Ballota nigra. Classification (NCBI taxonomy): domain Eukaryota; kingdom Viridiplantae; phylum Streptophyta; class Magnoliopsida; order Lamiales; family Lamiaceae; genus Ballota; species Ballota nigra. The sequence continues at coordinate 117,961,568 of OX344720.1, read as the reverse complement.
CTGCAGCCAAGGTGCCTGCCCCGTCAATGGGAGTAAGGAGAAGGGAGTGAAGACCATAAAAAATTTTAGCCTCCTTGCTCGGCTCCTCGCCCGAGAACTGAGGGGCAATGACTTGAACATCCTCCCCAAAGATGTCCAAGGGAACTCCCATCTCCCCAATGTCTGCCACGGGGACAAAAAACCCAGCACTGACGGGGTTGTCCTTGACGTAGTCAACAAAGTCCTTCTTGATCATGGCTAACACATCCTTGCCATGATCCAAGGCAAACTTTACGGACCTAATGCTTTCTGCATAGGCACACACATAACCAAAGTTAGTGTTATCGGCCACATCCTGAGCATACACGTCATAGGCGACCATGCTGGACTTTTCTTGCTGCAGGCGAGCAACATCAGCTTGTAGTTGTGCCACCTGGGCGACCATGGCCGTCTTCTCGTTCTCCAACACCTTTACTCACTCGTCGGCAACCCCCAACTCAAGCATGAGCTTCTCAGATTGGTTAAGGGCAACTTGCTCGCTGTCCAAAGAGGCGTTGTATTTCTGCTCTAAGTCCACCACCACCTTCGCATGCTCAGCTTTCTCCCGGGCAAGCTCATCCTCCTTCTTCTTCAAGGCAGCCGCCTTCTCCGCTTCAAAGTCGTCGATCTTGTAACCAAGACCGCGGTTGGTCTGCTCCATGATCACAATTTGATCAAGGAGCTTCTGGGCCATCACAGCTTGACGGTTAGCGTTGTAGGCAACCAGGAGGGCATTATCGTTGGCCGTCTGCTCTTGGATAATGTCCTCACAGGTTTTGGTCCAGGAGCGAGGGACCATCTCAGTTGCTCACCGGACATGTGAATCTGGGATGTCCATGTACGGAGGAGGGGACTTCACACAGCTGAGCTGATGAAGCACTTCTGTGCACCCAGGATGCTCCTCAGGTTTGTACCTGAAAAGAAAAGAAAAAGATGCATAAGTCAAAGTTTTACGAAGAGCGACCACCAACGAAGCAATTTAAAGACTTACTCCCTCAGCTTTATTGGGTCATATCCCGGGTATGAGCGATCATTGGAGAGTCGCTTCTTTTTGCTCAGGACAGCAGCCACGGTATTCTGTTCGCTCACAACCTCCAGCGAGGTGGATTTAGAAACTGGGGAGCGAGGAGCTCGGCTGCAAGTTTCCATGGTAGGCTTCGAGCGTTTCGTTGCTCGCTCCGCACCCTCTCCCTCGCCGCGACTATCCTCGCGAGGGGCTTTCTTTTTCCCTTTCTCCATTTCCTTCTCCACCCTACGAGGAGAGGTGGTGGGTTTGGAAACTCCTCGGGAGCGACCAGTAGGGACTCGGGGGCGAGCATGAGGTGCTGGCTCTTCTCCAGCTCGGAGACGGATGAAAGACAATGGAGGGTCCTACTTCCTCCTGGTCGGCTCTTCGGCGGCCATTTGTTTTACGCGAGCGGCAATGAGATGATAGGATTCTGGGATGGTTGGGACAGCAACGGTTACTCATCGATCTGTTAAAAGTGAGAAGAAACAAAAGTTAAGAAAATAAGCGATCAGAAAAAAGCAAAAGTTATACACTAAAATTGATTTTACCCTCGGGGATCTCCGCCTGAGCTTCCAAATGATGCGGACTGGTGAAGAGTTGGGCGATCTTCCGGCAATGAGCTTTCGATAGGTGGAGGATTTCACGATCAGCAGGATTCCGTAACACTATCACAGCTAGAGTATATAAAAACTCCTCACTCAAGTCTGGATGTCCCCACTTCAAAAATTTTGGACCTGCAAAACAACAAGAAAATAAAAATTAATATTAGTTCCAACGTGGTTCCCGGAAGGAAATAAGGAAGCCTACATTTTACTACGCCAAAACAATTAGGAGAACTAATGTGTGCTTGGCCGCCAGCAAAGTCCGCTGATACCCGTCAGCCTCCTCCAATGAAAAAGAACTAATTATGCCAACTTTTTACTTTGTTGGCAACTCCCTCAGTGAGTTTAACCCCCATCCTCAACTTTACATAATACCAGCATACACTCTCCTCTTTACAGGCAGAAATGACCATGGCGTAGTGGATTTCGGCGGTACTAATCTTGTTCTTGTAGCCTACGAGGCCAAATAGCATCATCAAGGCGAGCAAATTACTCCACCCATTAGGAGTAATTTGAGTGATGGCCAGGTTCACGTCTTCCAAGAAGCGACCAATTAGGGGATGGAGCGGCAACGGGAACCCCGTGTTCAAAATATCCAGGTTGATCATCGTGCATCCTGGTGGCGGGCGGTCAGTAGTTTCTCCCTTCTTGGGGGCATACAGGAAGATATCGTATGGTATTTTGTAGTGGGACATGATGCTATCCAAGTCATCCTCAGTAATCAGGCTTGGAATCCTGCTCGCCGTGAAGCTGTTCTCCTAGGCGGTCATAATTACGTGAGACCGAACAGGAAATGCGGTGGAGTAGCGAGCAGCATATTCTCCCCATTCATTTTGGTGAACAACCCCTTCAGGAATCTGAGACTCAGGTGTTGGTCTCACTTGATAGATTAATTGCGGAAGCTTTAAATTTAAGTCTTTTACAAAAAAAATTTACTAGAGCACAAGTTAAAACAAGAGTAAAGAAAGCAATAAGGAACACACGATATATAGTGGTTCGGATGTTAAAAATCCTACGTCCACTCTCACTTTTATCAAATGAGCCTTACTAACCAACCAACTACTTACTAACTACTGGAATTGTGAAGTACCAGTTCCTTCTTACAATACTCTTTAGATCTAACTTCGATCTAAAGTCTTTCAATCTTCAACCTTGTCTTAACAGATGAACAGGTTGAGATTCAATACTCCTTAAATGAGTGAATAGAGTGTATGAGCAATATTAAGAGTGCTTTGAGTGATGAGAACTGAGGTTTGAATATATCTTCGTGCGCGTGAGAGATCTCCAGACCTTTCTTTGAAACAACACTCTTGTATTTATAGAGATGATTAGGGTTTAGCCGTTGGAGAGCTAATCTAATCAGATCTCTAATTAAGGAAGCTTTCAATCAATCAATTCCCTAATTGATTGATTAGGTTGGTGAGATCCTTGGATTGATTGACTTCAAATACTTTCCAATCCGATCTTGTTTGACTTTATTTGAATCACCAATGGTCAAATGCTTCCAATGTCTAACTCTGATTCTTCCAGAGAAGGCAGAACCAGACACCAGGCAACCTTGATGTCTTCTGGTCCAGAGTTGGTTGAGAAATAAAATACTCAGTAGAATCAGGAGATGATTTTGAGTATCTTTTGTTTCACCAGACTCGTCTGGTCTGGGGAAGGTCCTCTGCCTCTGGTCAAACTTATCTGGTGAAGTCTTCTGGTGGAGTCCTCTGGTGGGGTCTTCTGGTGGGTCTTCTGATGACTCTTCTGGTGAAGTCTTCTGGTCTAGCGGTTCCCCCTATACTAAGTCCTAATCTAATTCCTCATTTGGCTAACAGGTCCAGATGGTCCTATTACATCTTCTGGTTTGTTTTAACTCATCAAAACTAAACAACATATATCCTAACAATTTCCCCCTTTTTGATGGAGTTAAAACACTACCAGAACTGATCAAAGAGAAAATACTTAAGTAAGAAAATAAGTAAAAGGATAAGACCTTAGAATAGATCTTATCAGGCAAACAAGAAGACAACAAGGGGTTGTCTTTTAAGATAGAGAAGATATGATTTTTCCATTAATAATAATGACAGAATGATTACAGATTACATTTAAGATTAGGTCCTATACTAAGCATATCTTATGTTCTCCTTTGGCACCAGAAACCAGTCGAAGAATCTGTCTTGGATAGCCTTGAGCTTAGCAGAAGATGCTGGGGTGAAATTCACCAACACCTTGGTCTTGTAGAGTTTCTTCAACTCTGCCCAATCAACCTGGTCCCCGATCATTGGAGTGTTAAGATAATGAAACTCAGGGGCTGTGACTTCCAGGTTGAACTCAATTGTGGAGTCCATCAACTGCTTGTACAGCTCTGCATCATAAGCCTTCATCCAGGAGTGGAAGGTTCTGTTGATAAGCGCATCATCCTCTGGCGGGGGCCTCTGGATGTAGTGTTGGATAAACCACAAAGTCTTTACTTCTCTCCACTTCTCTATAAGAGGAATAGGCACAGTAGAGTCAAAGGACTCTTCTGTCCTGAGTAGCAGAATCTCCATCACCTCAACAGGAGCCTTCCTCCTCTGGCTGGATCCACTGGCACCAGGAGTGACACCAGCTTCTCTGGCTTTCTTGTTCTGCCTCATAACATATCTGAGCCTCTGCTCTTCATCTATGTTCTTCCTTATCCTTGCTTTCTCTTCTGGCGTCTCCTCTTTGAATCTTTTCTCTGCTTCCTCAACAACTTCTTCAAGGAAGCTCTTCTTCACCTTCCTGATTATCCTCTTAGCAGGGCCAGGAATGGAAACAGGATCCTGCTCTGCATCAAGGGTCTCCTCCTCTGCTGCCAGCTGCTTTGCCATGGTAAGAGACTTAAGCTCCTCTTTCTTCTTCTTCTACAGCTCAGCCTGGGCCAAAGTGTTCTCCAGCAGATCCAGACGAGCACCATGGCCGAAGAGGGTCTCATTTGAGGTCTTCGCAAGATCAGTTCTGGCCTTCTCTTCCCCCTTTTTAACTTCATCAATAAGGGGCTGCACCACCCGCCGAATGAGATCAGGCAAGGCAGTGGAGGAGAAAGAGTGAAGATCTCACAGCTTCTTGGCCTCCTCCAGGTAAGCTTTAAACTCAGCCACTAGCCTCTCCTGCTTAGCTAGCATCTCCTAGAGGGAATCTTTAAGCTTGGCTGTCTCCAGTATCTGAGAAGCCATCTCCACCTTGAGCACAGAAACATGTCGCACCTGGTCCAGAACATATTGTTGAATCTGTTTCTGGCTCTCATGCACATCCATCTTCAGGTATAGATAATCAGACTTGAATGCAGCCTTAGCAGAGGCAAAGACAGCCTTGATCTGCTTGAGAAACTTCCTCCTTTCATCCTTTATCTGGTGCTCAACCAGAGCAGGCGCCAGGTGCTGCATGGCCTTTGAAAAGCGCCCTATCTGCATAATTTGTTCATTGAAGAACAACTTCATCTTCTGCAGCACGGCAGGGGACACATCAAAGTCTTCCTCGTCGGAGTAAAGCTCTGGTGGAAAGGAGAAGTGAGGACCAAAAGTATAAGAGGGGCCCTCTGGGAAGATCATCACTCCCCTCTGGATCAGCAAGGTGCGAATCACCACCTTAGCTGCTTCTGGGGTCTCAGGCTCAACAGGGTTCTGAAGGTTGAGCTTCTTCTTGAAATCTATCTCCTAGGCAGTAAACGCAGCTGTGGTCATCTCCTCCAACAACAAGACCAAGTCTTCAACATCTTCCAGTCTGGCCTTGCTCCAGACCTTGGCATCCGTCAAATCTACCAGGAGGGGTAAGTGCTCCAACAGGATTGGAAAGTGCTCTCTTAGCCAGAGCTGAGCACTTACACACATGCTCTGCCTGATGGGACACATTTCTGCAGATGAGAAAGTAAAGGGGTTGGGCCCAGAGGCAGAGGAGGATGGTGCTAAGCGCTCCGGCTCCAGTGAAGCATCCTCATCTTCACTATCATTGCTGGACAGGCAAGTGGGAGAAGAGGGAGGGATAGGGAATCCCAATGCCATTGAGACAGAGAGGTTATGTTCTGTATGAGATTGGGGGGGTAGGAATTTGTGAGGTAGAGGTGGGAGAAAGGGGTTGTTCTGCACCAGAGGAGGTGGAAGGCACCTCTGGTACAGTGGCTGGTGGAGAGGGATTTGTGAGGAGAGGTACTTGTGAAGAAGGGGGAGAGGGTGTTTGAGTGGGAATGGTGGATGGAGTGTATATGGGTGTATCGGGTAAGGTCTGCTCTGGTGAAGGAATGGTGGCACCAGAAGCAGGGGAGGGGTTTAGTGTATGGGTATCTGGGGGAGTTGTAGTGGGGGTAATAAGGTTAATGGGTGTTGGTCCCAAAAAGGTTATCTAGCGGAAACGTTTTGAGTTTAATTTTTATGAAAACCCCTTTTAAATTAAGTGCTAATAGAAAATGCAGAAAATCTAAAGTGCAGAAAATAAATAACACCGGATTTATAGTGGTTCGGATATAACGATCCTACGTCCACTCTCCCTTTCTCCAAAGGGGTCTTTCTCACTCTCCAACCAACTTACTCACGAACCACTGGAATTGGGAAGTACCAGCTCCTTCGTACAACTTGCTTACAACAACCTTTCAAGGTGAATAGGTTGATTATAAGATCCAACTAAAAACTCCTAAAAGAGTGTATAAACTTGAATGAACAAAGTGAGTGAGTGGAAGAGTTCGTGTGTTCTTGGTGTGCTCTCGCCCAACTCTTATGTCTCTAATGAACTCATCCAAAACACTCATATTTATAGTTGTGAGAATTAACTAGCCGTTGGAGAGCTAGCAATTCAAACAACCATAATTGGAGGGATATAATCAATCAAAGATTGATTATATGATTGATTGATCTCCTCCATTTGATTGGATCTTCCAAGATTGATACCAATCAATCAATCAATCCTCCTATCAGTTGACTTCCAGATTGTCTTCTTCTCCATCAATGATCTCCAAAATCTCCTTGTCTCCAGATTACACGCGGCCTCCATGTGGGTGAACTAATCCATCACACTCGTCTGGGCAGGACTCGTCTGGTCTGGGGTCTCATCTGGTCTGGTCTCATCTGGTCAGGTAACACTTCTGCTCTGGTCCTCATTTGGGAGAGGTCCTCTGGTCAGACTCCTCTGGCTGGACTCCTCTGGACCTCATCTGCTCTGGTCAGGACACCTCATCTCATCTGGTCACCTTCTCTGGTCACCTCATCTGGTACCTTCTCTGGTCACCTTCTCTGGTCACCTTCTCTGGTCACCTCATCTGGTCACCTCATCTGGTACCTCATCTGTTACCTTCTCTGGTCACCTCATCTGGTCTGCACAGATTTCTTCCCCCTTAACCAAAGACCTATTCTAGACCTAGACTAATATGTAGCTGACTAACAGGTTCAGCTAGTCCTATTATAAGTTCTTGTTTTAACATCTTCAAAACATCTAATCTTTATCCTAACAATTTCCCCCTTTTTGATGATGTTAAAACTGGAAGAACTTAAATAAAACAAGACAAGAAAAATTTGAAATAAGAGAATAGAGAATCTAGCAGGCTGGGTCAACTGATCTTCCCCCTCAAAGTATGCTCAGCTGATATTGGGGCAAAACATCAGCTGGTCTTCTTGTGTATCTGCAGGCAATCAACTTTTTGGTACCCTACTGGGTCCAGGGGGGTTAGCACAATTTTTAGGAAGCCATAAGAATAGATCATCCCTTTTTGAATCAGGTGATCTTATCTTTCTTCCATATATATCCACAAAAACACACTGAACATAAGAACCTTTGACATGGTTATTTCTTCTAGAGGCTCTTCTTCTCTTATGAGCTTGTCCAGTAGAAGAAGTAACTTGTCTTAAAGCAACAGTCTTGAAATTTTGTTGATAAGGATAAGTTTTACAAGAACCATCAAAGGTTCCAGCTGGTCTGGCAGATGACTTGAAAGTCTTCTGCAGGTGAGTAGGAGTCATCTGGTTCTGCCTCTTTTGAGAAGATCCAGACTGTCTTCTACTCTGCTGGCCTGGCTGAGGTCTTTTAAAATTCCTCCTCTGCCTTTTGGGTTTTTGAGTTTTAGAACTCATCTGCCCATTAGGCTGAGTTGCCTGGTCAGCTGGCCTCTTGCCCTTATCAATAAAGTTTCTAGACTGTTCTTCTTTCTGAACATGTGAGGATTCAGGTTTGGTATAACCAAGGTCTGTCTTATCATGCTCTCTTTGAGATGAGCCAGCTATGTGTGACACAACATTGTTTGTTGTAGTCAGCTGCTCCAGTCTCAGCTTGAGCTTGTCCTCACTATCTTTTACAATTTTGTTTTGATGGAAGAGTTCATCGAACTTAGCTTTCAGCAGAGTATATTCATTGTCTTTCTCAATATTTTCAACAACTAACCTTTCTATCAGCTTAACTTGTTCAGTACACCTGGTTGTCAAGTCAGAAGACTCTTCAACCAGTGTATGATTTTGTTCAGCTTGTAGATTAGCTGAGTTGCCTAGATATTGTGAAAGCTTCTGATTTTCTGCCTTCAGCTTTGAGTTCTCATCTTCCAACTTTTGGCAAAGTTGTATAGAAGTTTGGAGATCTAATAGCATCTTCTGCATATCAGACTCCTCTGATTGTCCAGAAAAAGAAGAAGATGAAAAAGAAGAGGAAGTTCGATTACATACCTCGTCTGTTACAAGACATATCTCTTCGTCTGGTCCAAAATTGGATGATGAACCAGAAGTGGACACCTCTTCTTCCTCATCTGCGTAGCTTCTTTTGGAGGAACTCCTAGTGTATTTTCTACTGCTTTTCTTCGAACCCATTTCTGCAAGAAGTTGTTAGCACAACAAATATTTGGGTTTTCAAAAAAATGGATCTGCCCTGGTGACCACCAAAATAATTTCAAAACAGTGGTCTGTAGGACACACTGCTCTGATACCACTTGTTGGTCCCAAAAAGGTTATCTAGCGGAAACGTTTTGAGTTTAATTTTTATGAAAACCCCTTTTAAATTAAGTGCTAATAGAAAATGCAGAAAATAAATAACACCGGATTTATAGTGGTTCGGATATAATGATCCTACGTCCACTCTCCCTTTCTCCAAAGGGGTCTTTCTCACTCTCCAACCAACTTACTCACGAACCACTGGAATTGGGAAGTACCAGCTCCTTCGTACAACTTGCTTACAACAACCTTTCAAGGTGAATAGGTTGATTATAAGATCCAACTAAAAACTCCTAAAAGAGTGTATAAACTTGAATGAACAAAGTGAGTGAGTGGAAGAGTTCGTGTGTTCTTGGTGTGCTCTCGCCCAACTCTTATGTCTCTAATGAACTCATCCAAAACACTCATATTTATAGTTGTGAGAATTAACTAGCCGTTGGAGAGCTAGCAATTCAAACAACCATAATTGGAGGGATATAATCAATCAAAGATTGATTATATGATTGATTGATCTCCTCCATTTGATTGGATCTTCCAAGATTGATACCAATCAATCAATCAATCCTCCTATCAGTTGACTTCCAGATTGCCTTCTTCTCCATCAATGATCTCCAAAATCTCCTTGTCTCCAGATTACACGCGGCCTCCATGTGGGTGAACTAATCCATCACACTCGTCTGGGCAGGACTCGTCTGGTCTGGGGTCTCATCTGGCCTGGTCTCTCTGGTCAGGTAACACTTCTGCTCTGGTCCTCATCTGGGAGAGGTCCTCTGGTCAGACTCCTCTGGCCGGACTCCTCTGGACCTCATCTGCTCTGGTCAGGACACCTCATCTCATCTGGTCACCTTCTCTGGTCACCTCATCTGGTACCTTCTCTGGTCACCTTCTCTGGTCACCTCATCTGGTCACCTCATCTGGTACCTCATTTGTTACCTTCTCTGGTCACCTCATCTGGTCTGCACAGATTTCTTCCCCCTTAACCAAAGACCTATTCTAGACCTAGACTAATCTGTAGCTGACTAACAGGTTCAGCTAGTCCTATTATAAGTTCTTGTTTTAACATCTTCAAAACATCTAATCTATATCCTAACAATGGGATTAGAGGATGGGATGGAAGGGTTTACCTGTTCTGGGGCTGAAGCTTCCTCCATCAGGTAGGAAGCCTCCTCTATAGCCTGTTCCAAGGTATCTCCCAGGTCTGACCCCGAGTCTGGGTCCTGAAGAATGGCCCTCTTGGCCCTTGGCTTCCTCTTTAGAGGTTCAACCTCCTCTTCCTCCTCCTCCTCTGATGGCTCATCCACCAGAAGAGTTTTCTTGGCCCTTCTTGAAGTCCTTGGCCTTTTAGCAGATGCTTTTGCAGCAGCATCTTCCTGCCTTTGCCTTTTAGCAGATGCTTTTGCAGCAACATCTTCCTGCCTTTGCCTTTTCTTGGCAGCTCCTGCCTTCTTCGCAGCCTCAGCACCATCACCCTTCTTCTTCAAGGCAGCTTGAAGGGGAATCTGGTCATCATCTGATGAGCCAGAAAATACCAATGTTGAAGAACCAGTAGCTTCAGACTTCTTTTGTTGGCTCTTCTTGGTCTTCTGCCCCTTAGCAGGCGAAGGCACTGCTTGGAGAGGAGGGGCTTGGATGGCTTCTTCTCCATCAGAGTCGGGATGGCCATGAAGAGGACCATCCTTGGAGAATATGATCTTGGATCTGTGGAAACCCTTGCACCAGGAGTCCTTCCACTTCTTCTTTGGGAAGATGGAGTCCAGAATCAGGGATAGCTTTGTGCCCAATGAAACATTGGCATTAAAGTAAAATTGCAACTCCCCTGGCTTGCTGGGACATTCCTCCTTCTGCACCTTCAATTTATTCTTCCTCAACACGCCCCAGAAAAATTTAGCCCAATTACATTGGACACCATAAAAAATTGCCCTCATAACACAGAGATGGCCAGTGAAGATGGCATCTGTGCTATGGCTTTCACACATCAATACCTTCACAACTATATCGAAAAGTACCTTGTACTTTTGCCTGAGGTGTTTGTCCAAAAATCCCTTGGTCAGATTCTGGCAAGAAGATCTGGCAAACAACTTGAAGGATTCAACAGCTTCTTCCTCCTTGTACTTCAATGGATCCACTCCTTCAATTGAGATATTTCCAAAGAGTTTGCAGAAATCGTGCTTCGAAAAGACAACATCCTCCTTATCAATCTTGGATGAGATATGGTCATCATGAATCTTCATCCTGACGAGAAACTGGGCAGTATACCCATCCAAAGTACGAAAGTCCTTGAGAACTTTGGAGATCAAATCTTCAACACCAGATCTCTGAAGCAATTCTAAAATTGCCAATGTCCCTAGATTCTTGGTGGAGTAGAAGTCAACCACCATCTCTGACTTAAGTTTTTTGCATACATGATCCGGGTCGAAGTTGCATTTGGGTACCATTTCTGAAAGAGAGAGAGCGAGAGAGAACTTGCAGAGAAAGGTTAGGGTTTGAGAGTAAGAAAACGTGAAAATACAGATTGAAAAATTTTGGTTTAAATAAGAAAAGATGCGTGGTTGTAAAATTAAATAAAGTGTGAACGCGTGTAAATCACAATTTCAATTTAGGGAACAAAATTAATTTTAGAATTGATTGGCATATTGCACAGTTATTAAATCTGACGGCCAAGATTAAAAGGCAAGATACAGATTTAATATGGTACGTGGGCATGGTAATTGGGACTGGGTTCGAGGGAGTTTTATGGCAGTCAAGGTAAAAAGCGAAATGATTGCCTAAGCCCTCTTCCCTAGTCTTAAATACACCTTGAAGATGAAACGTTTTGAGTGTATTTACCAATTTGAAAAGTGTATCCCAATGATCAGAGCCAGGAGGTTGTTCCACATACACTTCCTCAATAAGAATCCCATTAAGAAAAGCAGACTTCACATCCATCTAGTATACTTTGAACTTCATGTGAGCAGCATATGATAGAAACAATCTGATGGCTTCTAGTTTGGCAACAGGAGCAAATGTCTCATCATAGTCTATTCCTTTAGACTGAGAATAGCCCTGAGCTACTAGCCTTGCCTTGTTCCTAGTAATGACATCATTCTCATCTTTCGTATTCTTGAAAACCCACTTAGTGTCTATCACCTTTGATGTGTTGGTCTGTCTACCAGCTCCCAAACATCCTGTCTGGTGAATTGATTCAGTTCCTCTTGCATAGCAACAATCCAATTTGAATCTTTCAGTGCCTCCTTGATGTTCTTGGGCTCAATCAAGAACACATAGCAACTGAACAAGGCAGCTAAGTTAAGCATTCTCCTAGTCTGGACACCCTTAGCTGGATCTCCAATTATCAGGTTATTGGGATGATCAACCAGGGTCCTCCTTCCCGTGACCTTGCCTGGTTGACCATCTGCTGCAGTACCTTGGTGATTATTACCAACTGCAGGAGAGTTTCACCCTACAGGAGTTCCAACCTCTTCTGGTTCTGCTCTTTGTGAAGGCTTTTGCTTTAGAGAACCAGAAGATGGGCTATCATCTGAATCTGAATCTGAACCAAGAATAGATGGATTGACCTTGATTACTCTAGGAGTAGTCTGGTTCTGTGTCTCATCAGAGGACTTTAATTCCACCTTGCACTCAAAAGTAGATTCATCAAAGATAACATGAGGTGTTTCCTCCACACAAAGTAAATTCCTATTAAAGACTCTGAATGCTTTACTTGTGCTGGAATATCCTAAGAATATTCCATCTACAACGTTAGCATCAAAAGTTTTTAATTTGGATTTTCCATTGTCATGGATGAAATACTTACATCCAAAAACATGAAAGAATGAAACAGGTGGGGTTTTACCTTTCCATACCTCATATGGAGTCTTATTATGTCTCTGGGCAATTAGGCATCTGTTCTGAGTATAACAGGCTGTATTGATAGCTTCTGCCCAAAATCTCTGTGGTGTGTTGTATTCTGCTAGAAGAGTCCTTGCAGCTTCCTTGAGGGTTCTATTCCTCCTTTCTGTTACTCCATTCTGTTGGGGTGTTCTAGCAACAGATGTCTCATGAAAGATTCCATGATCCTTGCAATACTCTGCAATGTGTGAATTCAAAAACTATGTTCCTTTGTCACTTCTGATCCTCACTATGCTCTGGTTCTCCTCATTCTGAATCTGCTTGAAGAACTCTGGCAGCTTAGTGATAGTTTCATTTTTCTTAAACAAGAACACTACCCAAGTGTATCTTGAAAAGTCATCTACTGATCTAAGGTGTACTTCCTTCCACTGAAACTAAGAGAAGAAATAGGTCCAAACAGGTCCATGTGAAGTAGTTGAAGTACTCTGGTTGTGGTTGTGCTTTGGACATCCTTAAAGGAAGTCTTGGGTTGTTTACCCTTCTGGCATGAACCACAAACTTGATCCTTCTTAAATACTTCATTAGGAAGACCTCGAACTAGACCTTTTCTAGCAATCTTGTTCAGTGCTTTGAAGTTAAGATGACTCAATCTCTTGTGCCATAACCAGTTGTCTTCTACAAATCCCTTTGCAACCAGGCAAGCATTTCTAGGGCAACTCCCAAAATCTGCAAGATAAATGCTACCCTTCTTCAAGCCTATAAGAAAGATATCATTATAATCAGAAGAAAAGACAGTGCATGAATCACTAGAAAACTTCACTGAGTATCCCTTGTCACAAAATTGGGATACTGAAAGCAAATTATGCTTGAGTCCTTCAACGTAGTAGACTTCATCTACAGATACATCATTAATGATCAACTTTTCAACGCCTATGGTGACTTCATAGTTGTTGTCACCAAACATCACTCTTTGCCCATTCAGTGTCTTGAAGTCCTGGAGATGATCTTTCTCAAATGTCATGTGCTTGGAACATCCACTATCACTGTACCAGACATGTTTGCTTGAAAGTCCTTTCTCCAATGGGCTTTTATCCTCCTGTAGAGAAATCAATTATGTCCCCTACTAGAGTTGGGTCCTGATTGGTTAGTTGCAGGTTTTGTAGGAATTCAAAGATAAATATCATCCCTTGCTGGATGAGGAGATCTTATCTTCCTTCCAAATCTATCTACCAGCACATGTCCTCTAACAATGACGTATTGAGCTACTGGTCTGATAAGAACACTTTTCCTATAAACAGGTTTGGTGTATCTTTTCTCAAATCTGGCCTTTGGAATGGCCTACCTTAAAGACATAGTCTTAAAGGTCTGGTTGTAAGGGTACATTCTAGAAGAACCATCTCTGGTGTCATAACTACCAAGATCAGTTGCTTTTCTATAGATGGGTCTGGAAGACCTCCTCTGGTTCTGAAAATTGGATCTATTCTGATGATGAAATTCCTTTTGAGTATTCCTGTTCTAGAATCCTCTTTGAGCATTCTTCCTTTGAGATCCCTGATTCTGATTGAGGTTCTCTGGTTCAATATATCTCCTCTGATATCTCCTATTCTAATTAGGTTTCCTTCTGAGGTCCCCTAATTTGCTTAGGTTCCACTCTTTTAGGTCTCCTCTGAGGTCCTTTAATCCGGTTAGGCATCTGAACAGAACCATCAATCTTCATAGGTTCTCCTATCTTACGTTTATGCTCTAAGATTTCCTCTTCCATTTCAGTGAACTCATTAGGAACATCATCTATATGGTCAGCATAGCAGTCTTTGTTCCAGTTATGGTTTTTAACTACTCTGTAACCTTTTCCATTAGGATCCTTTTCATCCCAGATTTCTACCACTTCACCAGATCTTTCAGACAACTTGCCTTTATTGCAGAAAATTTAGTAGATCTGGTTGTAATTCTAGAATATCCTAAACCACTCTTATCATTTACCCTTTGAGAAGATCCTTGTATAATGGATACAACAGTTGGAGCTTTTCTGGTCTTATGTACTTCCTCAATAGGTTATTCAACTTGCTTACCCTTGATAAGATATTGGTATTTGGCTTTGAGTTCATTGAACTCTTCTATCTGAGAGTTCTTTTCTTTCATAAGCTGGTCTACCAGTGTATCTCTTTGTGTGACCTTTTCCTAAAGTTCAGAGACTTCTTTGGAATGGTCTTTTATGAGTTCTCTGGTAGATTTTTGCTCGTTTGATAAAGATTGAACTTCAGCTCTAAGCCTACCATTTTCTTTTTCATGCTTTTGGCAAAGTTGAACATAATTTTGGAGATCTAATAGCATTTGCTGCATATCAGACTCTCTGGAAGCACCGGATGAATAAGAGGATTCAGTATATTTGGAATTAGATAAGCATAAGGTAGTTTCATTTACCTCAGTGATGTCTGTCATAAGACATACATCATCATCAGATCCAAAATCAGAAGAAGAAGAAGAACTGGAACCAGTATCCTCCTCCTCTGCTTCTTCCAGTAGAGCTCTCTTGTCTGCATATCTCCTATCTCTCTTGAGTCTTTTCTCTTCTCTTTCCCTAGGAGTGAGTTGAGGACAATCATAGCTATAGTGCCCTGGCTTGTTGCAAGTGTAGCATGTGTTGTCACCTCTGGGACTGGGACTTGGATCTCTCCTCCTCTAGTTGTACTCTGCTCTGGCTAGACTACTCTCTCTCCTCTGGTAGTCAAGTCTGCCAGAACTGTTATCTCTCCTCTGGTAATCTAATCTACCAGAGCTTCCATCTGTCCTTCTCTCTGGTGTTTGGAATCTGGTCTTCCCTGAGTCTCCAGATGTCTTTTCCTTATCAGCAGGCTTGAAGGACCTCTTCCTGTCTCTGGTAGAGTCCTTCCAGTGCTTTTTGTACCTGCCATATTTTGAACTCATTTTATCAAGCTTACGAGTTAGGAGGGCTACCTGCTCCTTGAGACTCAGGTCATCAGCAGAAGACCCCTTTGTCTTATCATCTGACTTGATGGTTGAGGAGAAAACAACTCCTTTCTGACCTGAAGAGGAAACCTCTTCTGTTGATCCTCCTCTTGAAGATCATATTCATATGCTTTGAGATCAGACAGCAGAAGATGATGATCCAGAGTGTTGAGATCCTTGTTGTCTTTAATCACAGTGACTTTGATTCTCCACCTGCTTGTTAGTGATCTCAAAATCTTACTATTTATTTCTTTTTCAGAATAGGTCTTACCTAAGGCACTAGCCTTGTTGAGGAGATTGGTGAGACGCATATCCAGCTGGTCAATTGTCTCATCTGGTTTCATTTTGAAGGTGTCAAATGAGTGTTGAACAACCTGGAGCTTGTTGTCCTTGATCTTCTCTGTTCCCTCACAGAGCAGAGCTAACTTGTCCCACATCTCCTTGGTCATGGCACAGGTTCTAACCTTTTCGATCACTTCCTTAGTGAGAGTGTTTATAATTTCAGTCCTAGCCACTTGGTCCAGGTTGTATAGCATTCTCTCATCATTGTCAAGCTCATCCTTTTTCTTTAATATCTTCTGTCTCGCAACTCGTTCACCAGTTCTCTCCTCTGCAGATTCACTGGTTTCTGCCCTGGACTCAGACCTGCCATCATCAATGGGAGTCCAGTAAAATTTAATTGGGCTACTTTCTACCACATCTAACATGCGGTGGTGGATAGCTCCAAGATGATTACTTATCATGAAGCTCCAGTGGCTATAATCCTCGAAGGAGAATTCTAGTAACTTTCGACTCTTGTAAGAAGATTTTGAAGACATTTTTCTAAAAGGATTTTAATCAAGAATTTAACCAAAAATAATAAAGAGCAATGGATCTTCCCGGTGACCACCAAAAAGCTTTACAAAGCAGTGGTCTAGGACAAACTGCTCTAATACCACTTGTTGGTCCCACTTGATAGATTAATTGCGGAAGCTTTAAATTTAAGTTTTTTACAAAATCTTTTTACTAGAGCACAAGTTAAAATAAGAGTAAAGAAAGCAATAAGGAACACACGATATATAGTGGTTCGGATGTTAAAATCCTACGTCCACTCTCCCTTTTATCAAAGGGGCCTTACTAACCAACCAACCACTTACTAACTACTAGAATTGTGAAGTATCAGTTCCTTCTTACAATATACTTTAGATCTAACTTCGATCTAAAGTCTTTCAATCTTCAACCTTGTCTTAACAGATGAACAGGTTGAGATTCAATACTCCTTAAATGAGTGAATAGAGTGTATGAGCAATATTAAGAGTGCTTTGAGTGATGAGGATTGAGGCTTGAATATATCTTCGTGCGCATGAGAGATCTCTAGAGCCTTTCTTTGAAACATCACTCTTGTATTTATAGAGATGATTAGGGTTTAGCCGTTAGAGAGCTAATCTAATCAGATCTCTAATTAAGGAAGTTTTCAATCAATCAATTCCCTAATTGATTGATTGGGTTGGTGAGATCCTTGGATTGATTGACTTCAAATACTTTCCAATCCCATCTTGTTTGACTTGATTTGAATCACCAACGGTCAAATGCTTCAAATGCCTAACTCTGATTCTTCCAGAGAAGGCAGGACCAGACACCAGGCAACCTTGATGTCTTCTGGTCCAGAGTTGGTTGAGAAATAAAATACTCAGTAGAATCAGGAGATGATTCTGAGTATCTTTTATTTCACCAGACTCGTCTGGTCCGGACTCGTCTGGTCTGGGGAAGGTCCTCTACCTCTGGTCAAACTTATCTGGTGAAGTCTTCTGGTGGAGTCCTCTGATGAGGTCCTCTGGTGGGGTCCTCTGGTGACTCTTCTGGTGAAGTCTTCTGGTCTGGCAGTTCCCCCTAGACTAAGTCCTAATCTAATTCCTCATCTGGCTAACAGGTCCAGATGGTCCTATTACATCTTCTGGTTTGTTTTAACTCATCAAAACTAAATAACATATATCCTAAGATCAGGAGTAACTCTAGAGGTAGGAAAAACTATCTCCTTTAGAAAATCCCAAGTCAGAGTCAGCCTTGGTCGCTCCACATTAGCCTGGACGCTCTCCGCCTTGATCTCAGCGGCTACCTCTTCCGAATCCTCTCCTAAGTCGGTGGAAGTTCCCTCTTCCACATCCGGGTGACCAGCTGGTCGCTCCACTTCTTCGTCGCCCGAGACATCCACGGCATAAGCTTCTACGGAGCAAACAATGGAGGAAGCCTCAGAGCCCGTTTCTTCATCTACAAGTAGAGTTCTCGAATTCTGAGCCAAAGCTTGATGGATTGATCGGTGAGGAGCGAGGGAAATCTCTTCTTCCATTGGGCGCTTCCCAGGATTACGTTCGAAGATTTCAATTGAGGTGGTTTCACTCGAAGAAGGGGAAGCCATTTAAAAGATCATTTTTTCAAAAGAATTAACAAAATGGTATATTGGGAAAAGTAAGGGAGAAGACAGCGGCGCTGGAAAACCGGAGAGACTCGCGACGGCGGAGGAAGATTTTCTAAAAAAAAAGAAAATAAAAACGAAATGCAAAAATGAAAGCAAAAATAAAATTAAAAACTATAATTAGCAATTACCTTAATGATTCGCACGGAAATCGTTAAGAATTCGGCGAAAGATAGAAGATGATTGAAGCAAAAGCTTGAGGAGGTGAAATAATGGCGGAGGAGAAGAGAACTTTCGAAAAAATGAGAAAAACGGGAAAGGAGAATATTTATAAGGGACAAAAATGGGGGCCAAAATGAAAATTTTAAAAAAATTTGCAAGGCCCTACTTGCAAAGAAAAGAATACGCGTGGGCGACGATGACGTCACCTACCGCCCACGACGTTACGGATTCTGAGAATTTCGGGAATCCAACCGTCATGCATGCACGGGATGCCCTGTTACTCGCCCAAATGATCGGATGGTCGCCGACTTTCTCGCTCAAGAAATTCAAAAATTCATCGCTCGCTCTAGGCATATAATCGTCATCCTATCAAATTATGCCTTGCCCTTCATTAGTCAACCATCTTCCTAATAAAGAACAAGTCAGGGGGCAATGTTGATAGAAGACCAGACGAGCAACAGTGATTCAGAATATTAAGAGACTAATTGTATAATTAAGAAATAGGCGACCAACAAAGCTTAAAAAAAAAAATCAAGCCACCTGGCGACCAGGGGAGTTGTCAGACAAGTGTTAGGCGACCAACACAGCAAAGAATAAGAAGAATAAATAACTAAGCCAAATGCAAGGGTAAGGAGTACCGACCAGTAATGTGACCAAGCGAGCAAAACGAAGCCACAAAGGATAGCTCAAAATTCCACTAAATAAGCATTGCATTAGAAACAAACAAGTGTACTAAACACTTGTCATTGTATAAAATGTAATAGTTTAGAAATGAGACAAGTGGCTAAACACTTGGCAACACCTAAATCAAAAGGACTAAAAGGGTGACACCTCCTACTTGCTTGTAAGCCTATAAATACCCCTTCATGAAAGGGTCTTGCAATTTCATTTCTCAATCTTCACTTACACAAAATCATTACTTGTAATCTTGTTTGGTGACCTTCTTTAGTGTTAAACAGCCACTAATCATCCAATTCGAACCAAGGTCATCAACATTTATAATTATTCCAAAATTAATATTGTTAACTTTCTAGCTTCATAATTAACGCATGAGTTATGGAATTTTATGGGTCGTTTTCATTCTATGTTTTTAGGCAGATTGAGAATTTCTTTCGAAGGAGGGTGTACTCTTCATCTCCGATCAATTTCAGTGGGGTGACGCGGAAGAACATGATAACTGGCTCTCACTCCTCAATTGCTATCGTTGTAACAATCTATGTTGTCCTTAATGAATCTCTTTTTCCAGGTATTTTTTTCGTGTTGATTAATTTTATAATCAAGAGCAATACCCTTTTCGTGTTATTTCATAATCAAGATATGTTCATATTATTTGTTTTCAATGCATCTCCTTTAAAGATTCTTTAAGTTGCAGTACATGACAAAACCTATATACCTTCATTTTATTTATGAATTTGGTATGGAATGCACCATGCAGAGGTTGTTGAGCCACTTCATCTGGTTAGCATTCTCTGTTTCTTTCTATATCCTATCAACTCGAGTGTTACCTCGCTTGGTTTACGGCGGTGACAAAAGAGTGTCAAAAAATAAGTCTTCTCTCGCGACCATCATTCCAATTAAGGTGAAATAATTTCCCGGTTTCAGTTTATAGTTTGCGTTTGGTTTATTTCCTAACAAGATATAATCATTTGAGTTGTTAAGAGTATCAGTAGTTGATATTTAATTTTCTCAAAAAAAAATTCCTAAATTAAATTGCTAATTGAGATATTCAATATTTAGGATTTATAGTTACAACACTGCAGCCTCAAATCCAGGTGTGGAATTTGTGGTTTGACTCATCTCTAAACTTACCGTTGGCAAATCCTACTTCTGCATATTCTAATAATTGTTTCTATTTTTTTTAAATTTTAGAATATAATTTTGGATCTCTTGCAGCAATCTTCTCAATCCTGGTCATGTTACAACTCTTATCATGTACTGACTATGAGAGTACTGAAGAGGTATGCAAACTTTTTTTTTTCTGTTCTTTCTAAGTTTATCTGTAAATTTTTAAAAATTTTACAACAACGAACATTAGCAAGACAAACGATTTATGATCATTAAGCAATTTTTGAAATAGTGTTCACTTTTCTGTTGGATTGTTGGCAAATTTATAAGGCCATTTTTCCTCTTTGTCGTTGGCACCACTAGAAGTTGTATATAAGATACTTATTTGCTAGCTGACTTAGTTGAGCATATTTTAAAATACCATGAGTGTTCTTTCTTTCGATCTTCAAATTGAATGTAAAATAGCATTTGTTCATACAAAATGACTCTTATTATCCTAACTCAGGTCCTCAACTATAATATGGTGGATTAATTAAATGATTGTCTCTATCTTAAAATTTCAATAAGAAATCAAATAGCATAAGAATGATCCATTTAGTGTATTATTATGTATACATGATGTAATGAGGTCTTTTTTTTCTTTTTTCTTACTTTAAATATCAATCAATTTTAGTAACTTAAATGACATGGGACCTATTAAATTTAAAATGCATGATCTTGTTGCCTGGGGGAGTGAGGGCATTCTAAAAGAACGAGATATCAGTGCTAAGTCGATGGGTATTGCGAAAGGGAATTACAAAATTCTGAAATGAATTTACATAGAAGAATGAAGTGGTGTGACATTTTGGTGTTTTCTTTAACATTGCCTTGTGGAATTTAATTGTGTGTGTTGGTCCCGAAACGAGTAAACAGGTGTATGGGGGGGGGGGGGGGAATACACCTGTGGTAACAGATTTAAACTTTTTCACTTAAAACTTATCAGGTTACTTAAGACAGTAGATCGTCAGTGGACTTTGAAGTCTGCTGAGATTTACTTGTGAAAGCTTACTGAGATATCAGTTCCACTGAAAGCTCAAGACTTTCAGTTGAACTACTATCTAATTAGCTTTCAGATGCGGATTAGTGAGCCCTTATGAAAACCTCGTTTTGCTTTGATAAAACTTGTTTGAACAACACACACTTAGAGAAATAGCATAAAGTAAGTGCACATGATATAATGTGGTTCAGAGAATAATCTCCTACGTCCACTGTCCTGATTAAACAGGAGAATTCCTTTCACTTGGAATTCCTTGTGTTATAGTGCCAAGGTGCACTGATCAAATTAATCCTCTCTAAGGATATTTGATCACTAGGATAATTTCAGGTCCTAGTTCCCAAAACAAACCAGCTTTCAGACTGATAACAATAATCAGCTTATTAACACCACTTAACACTAACTCTCAACCTAACAACTGGGTAGGGTTTTGAGTAGGGTTTGGTTCCAACTGTTGTTAGATAATCCTTACAGTTTATACAAGGCTTAAGGATGGATTATCTCTTTTTAAGGTTTGGATATAGCTTTAAGCTCGGTTACATAAGGCTTAGTATGCTCTCTACAAATGTGAAACACTTGGGAAACAAAAAAGGTAATTTTTAGTTCTTCTTAGTAGGTTATGTATGTAGAGATTGCTTTAATCTTGTTAAGTTTCCCATACATAGTAATGGGCACGTCCTTCTGTATTTATAGACCTTCTTGAAAATCTTCCCGTTGGAGTTGAATCTTCTCAAGTAAATCTTCTTGTATCTGATTGGTTCAAACGGCTCTTTTTGAAGGTTTAAGTCTTGTCAAGAAACGGATGAAAGACCATGCCTGTTCACCAACTCTCTATAGAATGCTAGAGAAATACTTTTGGTACTTGTCAGTCTGTGACAGGTCGGCTATCAGTAGAGTACACCTACGTGTCATCTTCTCATTGGGCCGCTCAGTCTGCTAGCTCAGAATCCTGTCTTGCTTTAAGGTGGAACTCCTTTGAGAGAACCTTATTATTCATTCATTAATTGTAAGCTTCACTGAAATTCATTTTGCCTTGTTCCAACCAGATTAACTAACAATTTTTAATGTGTTTAGCATTGAATGTGCTTTGTTAGTTCACATCAGTGGACCTTGGTCCTCACCTGATGGTTTTAGTCTTAGTGTGAATGCACTTAGAAAACATTCAAGACTTAGACTTCTTCTTCAGATCACTTCATCTTCAGCGGACTTTCTGTTGGTCCCACTAGTTAGATTAATTGCAGAAGCTTAAGTTAAATGTCTTTCAAATTCTTTTTACAAGAGTACACAAAGCAACAAGAGAATAAGTAAATGAAAGCAATAAAGAACACAAGATATATAGTGGTTCGGATTTGAATATCCTACGTCCACTCTCCCTTTTATCCAAGGGGTCTCACTATCAACCAACTCACTTACTTACTCACTGGAATTGGGAAGTACCAGTTCCTTCTTACAAACTCTTTAGATTTGACTTCAATCTAAAGATCAACAGCCTTCAACCTTATCTGGTAGATGAACAGGTTGAGGTTTCAACAACTCCTTAAGAGTAGATATATTTTATGAACGTCTAAGAGTGCTAAGAGTGATTGTTAAAAGCTTAGATGAACTTATGCGCATAGGGTGTCTCTCTAGAGCTTTTTCTTGAACTGCACTCTTGTATTTATAGAGGAGATTAGGAAATAGTCGTTGGAGAGCTAATCCAATCAGATCCTCTATTTAAGAAAGCCTCAATCAATCAATTCCCTAATTGATTGATTGGGATGGTGGGATCCTTGGATTGATTATCTTCAAATACTTTCCAATCCTGATCTTGTTGACTTGATTTGAAACACCAACGGTCAATAGCTT
The DNA here is from genome assembly GCA_947034835.1 of Ballota nigra. Taxonomy (NCBI): domain Eukaryota; kingdom Viridiplantae; phylum Streptophyta; class Magnoliopsida; order Lamiales; family Lamiaceae; genus Ballota; species Ballota nigra. The sequence continues at coordinate 117,938,959 of OX344720.1, read as the reverse complement.
CCTCTGCCTAACTCTGATTCTCTCCAGAGAAGGCAAGACCAGACACCAGGCAACCTCGGTGTCTTCTGGTCCTTATCTGGTGAACAACCAGAGTACTCAGTAGAAACAGGGGATCAAACTGAGCATCTTTTGTTCCACCAGACTCGTCTGGTCTGGGGAAGGTCCTCTGCCTCTGGTCTGATCTCATCTGATGAAGTCTTCTGGTGGAGTCCTCTGGAGGGGTCTTCTGGTGACTCTTCTGGTGAAGTCTTCTGGTCTGGCAGTACCCCCTAGACTAAGTCCTAATCTAGATCATCATCTGGCTAACAGGTCCAGATGGTCCTATTGCATCTTCTGGTTTGTTTTAACTCATCAAAACTAACAACTTTTATCCTAACAATTTCCCCCTTTTTGATGGAGTTAAAACACTACCAGAACTGATCAAAGCAGGAAACTTAAGCAAGAAAACAATGAAGGGATAAGACCTTAGAATAGATCTTATCAGGCAAACAATTGAGACAACAAGAGGTTGTCTTTTGAAACAGAGAAGATATGATACTTTTATTAATGATAAGGACAAATTGATTACAAAATACATTGAAGTTCAAGATCCTATTCTAAGCATATATTCTATTATCCTTGGGCACCAGGAACCAGTCAAGGAATCTGTCTTGAATGGCCTTCAGCTCTGCAGAAGATGTTGGGGTGAAATTCACCAACACCTTAGTCTTGAACAGTTTCTTCAACTCAAGCCAATCAACCTGGTCCCCTATCATGGAAGTGTTGAGATAATGAAACTCAGGGGCTGTGACCTCCAGGTTGAACTCTATTGTTGAATCCATCAGCTGCTTGTAGAGCTCTGCATCAAAACTCTTCATCCACGAATGGAAGGTTCTGTTGATAAGTGCCTCATCCTCTGGTGGTGGCCTCTGGATATAGTGTTGAATGAACCAGATAGTCTTGGCTTCTCTCCACTTTTCAATCAAGGGCACAGGCACAGTAGAGTCAAAAGACCCTTCTGTCCTGAGAGGCAGGATGTTCATCACTTCAACATGAGCCTTCTTCTTCTGGCTTGAACCACTGGCACCAGGAGGAGCACCAGCTTCTCTGCTCTTCTTAGTTTGCCTCCTAACATATCTGAGCCTCTGCTCTTCATTTATGTTCTTCCTAATCATTGCCTGCTTCTCCTCTGGAGTCTCTTCCTTATATCTCTTTTTTGCTTCCTCCACAACTTCTTCTAGGAAGCTTTTCTTGACTTTTCTGATCTTTTTCTTTGCAGGTCCAGAGATTGAAATTGGATCCTGCTCTGCTTCAGACTTCTCTTCTGCAGCAAGCTGCTTAGCCATAGTAAGAGATTTGAGCTCCTCTTTCTTCTTCTTCTGCAACTCTGCCTGGGCCAAAGTGTTCTCTAGCAGGTCCAGACGAGCTCCATGGCTGAAAAGAGTGTCATTTGTGGTCTTCGCCAGATCAGTTCTGGCCTTCTCTTCCCCCTTTTTAACTGCATCAATAAGGGGCTCCACTACCTGCCTAATGAGATCAGGCAAGGCAGTGTTGGAGGAAGAGTGAAGATCACGAAGCTGCTTTGCCTCCTCCAGGTAGGCTTTCGACTCTGCAACTAAGCTTTCCTGCCTGGCAAGCATCTCCTGGAGTGAATCCTTCATCTTAGCAGTCTCCAGCATTTGAGTGGCCAACTCAACTTTAAGCACCGAGACAGGCCTCATCTGGTCCAGAACATATTGCTGGACCTGCCTCTGGCTTTCATGCACATCCATCTTTAAATAAAGGCAGTCAGATTTGAATGCAGCTTTGGCAGAGGCAAAGACATCTTTAATTTGCTTCAAAAACTTCCTTCGCTCATCTTTAATCTGATGTTCAACTAGAGCAGGTGCCAAGTACTGCATTGCCTTGGAGAATCTGCCAATATGCTGGATTTGTTCATTGAAGAACAGTTTCAACTTCTGGAGGACAGCAGGAGTGACCTCAAAGTCTTCTTCGTCTGAATATAACTCTGAGGGGAAGACAAAGTAAGGCACAAACTTGTAAGAGGGGCCCTCTGGAGAGATCATGACACCCTGCTGGATGAGTAGAGTTCGAATCACAACCTTCGCTGCCTCTGGTGTCTCTAGCTCCGCAGGATTTTGGATATTTAGCTTCTGCTTCAGCTCTATCTCCCAGGCAGTGAAGTTGGAGGGACCCATTTCTTCCAGCAGCATCAAAAGGTCCTCCACATCCTCCAGTCTGGCCTTGCTCCAGACTTTGGCATCAGTAAGATCAGCCAACAGTGGTAAGTGCTCCAGAAGAACTGGGAAATGCTCTCTTAGCCAGAGATGAGCACTCACACTCATACTCTACCTAATGGGACCCATTTCTGCAGATGAGAAAGTGAAGGGTTTGGGCCCAGAGGCAGAGGAGGAAGGTGCTAAGTTAGCAGGCTCAAGTGAAGCTTCCTCATCTTCACTATCATCGCTAGTTGAACAGGTGGGAGAAGGGGGAGGGGCAGGGAATCCCAGAGCCATAGAAATGGTTGGGTCCAGGTCTGTATGGGTTTGGGGAGGGGTAGGATTGTGGGAGGTGGAGGTGGAGGGAATGGGTTGCTCTGCACCAGAAGAAGATGGAATCTCTGGTACAGAGGGTGGGATGGGAAATTGTGAAGTGGAAGTGTTTGGAAGGGGAATTTCTGCACCAGAAGAGGTTGATGGAACCTCTGGTACAGAAACTGGGGGAGAGGGGTTTGTGGAAAGATGTGTTTGGGAATTTGGAGGAGAAGGTGTTTGGGTAGGAATGGTTGAGGGAGTATATACGGAGGTATCTGGTGTGTATATAGGAACACCAGAAACAGATGGAGTGGGATGAGTTTGGATATCTAGTGGGGAAGTAGTGGGGGTAACAAGATTAATAGGATCAGAAGGGGGAAAAGAAGATGGGTTGGAAGGGTTTACCTCTGCTGAGTCAACACCAGCAGGCACAAAATGCTCTGGAGCATCCTCCATCATCAGAGAGGCTTCATCAATTGCTCTCTCCAGGGCCTTTCCAAGATCAGACCCAGAGTCAGGATCTTGTAGAATGACCCTCTTGGCCCTGGGCTTCCTCTTAAGAGGTTCAACTTCCTCTTCCTCTTCCTCTTCTGACGGCTCATCCACTAAGAGGGTTTTCTTGGGAGCTCTTCTGCCAGTCCTTTGCTTCTTGGCAGAACCTCTCTTGGCCTCCTCTGGCCTCTTCCTCTTGGCTGCTCCAGCCTTCTTAACAGCTTTATCATCATCACCCTTTTTCCTAAGCACGTTAAGAAGGGGAATCTGGTCCTCCTCCGAGGAACCAGAGAAGACAACTGTTGAAGAACCAGTTGCTCCTGCAGCCGTTTTCTGGGTCTTCTGCCTTGGCTGCTGCTTCTGCCCCTTTGCAGGTGAGGGAATGGCTTGAAGGGGAGGGGCAGGGATGGTTTGCTCACCATCAGAATCAGGATGGCCATGAAGGGGACCATCCTTGGAAAACATGATCTTAGACTTATGAAAGCCCTTGCACCAGGACTGTCTCCATTTCTTGTCTGGTAGGATCGAATCCAGAACTAGGGTGAGTTTTGTGCCCAATGATACATTAGCATTGAACACAAATTGTTGCTCTCCTGGCAACTGGGGGCATTCTTCCTTTTGAACTTTCACCTTGTTCTTCCTCAGTACCCCCCAGAAAAACTCAGCCCAGTTACATTGGGCACCATCCAAAATGGCCCTCATAACATAGAGTCTGCCAATGAAGATGGCATCTGTGCTATGGCTCTCACACATGAGAATCTTCACAACAATATCAAATAAAACCTTATATTTCTGACGAAGATGCTTGTCCAAGAAGCCCTTAGTGATATGTTGGCATGAACTTCTGGCAAACATCTTGAAGGAGTCCAACGCCTCTCCTTCTTTGTACTTCAGTGGGTCCACACCTTCCGCAGAAAGGTTACCAAAGAGACCACAGAAGTCTGCCTTCGAGAACACAACATCCTCTGAATCAATCTTGGAAGAAATATAGTCCTCATGGATCTTCATCCAGATAAGAAACTGAGCAGCATAGCCATCCAAGGTACGCAGATCCTTGGGAACCTTTGAGATCAACTCCTCCAGCCCAGAACGTCGGAGAAGCTCCAAAATCTCCAACGCGGCCGGATTCTTAGTGGAATAGAAGTCCACCACCATTTCAGTCTTGAGTTTCTTGCATACATGGTCTGGATCGAAATTGCACTTGGGTGCCATTGCTGTGTAGGAGAGAGAGAGAGAGAGAGAGAGAGAGAGAGAGAGAGAGATGGAAAGACTTGCAGAGAGAGAGTTAGGGCTTGAAAAGATATGAAACGTGAAAGATCAGATTGAATGAAATTTTGATTTAAATAGGGCAATACGCGTGGCTTGATTAATAAATGAAATGTGAACGCGTGTAATAGCAAATTTAATTTAGGGAACAAAATCAATTTTTGAATTGCTTGACATATTGCACCTCGATTAAATCCGATGGTCACGATGAAGGGCAAGATACAGATTTAATCTGGTGCGTTGGCGTGGTCATTGGGACTGGGCATAAAGGGGTTTTTGTGGCAGTCAAGAGAAAAAGCGAAATGATTGCCTAGGCCCTATACCCGAGTCATAAATACACTCCGAAGTTGAAACGTTTTGAGTGTTCTTACTAATTTGAAAGGTGTATCCCAATGAGCAGAGGCCAGAGAAGTAAAAGCATAACTGTCACCTGATATTGTAACCAGATGATACCACAGCTAGTCTGATGTTACATCTCCTCTTATTGAACTCATCTGGTTCTGGTCAGAGAAGACTTTGGACATTGCTTTAATCTGGCTTAGCATCTCATCTGGGACAAGTGTCACCTGGTGTATACTTCATCTGGAGATATACCTTCTCTGATATGTCTAATCTGCAGGTATGTTAGTTTTAAAAATAAAGAATATGCAGTAAGGCATAAATAAAGGATACTTCTCTGATGTTCCCCCTAAAACAAATCTGTCTCTGGATCCAACAATCCTAACTCAAAGGCTAACTCTCTGAATCTGGTCTCAGCCAAAGGCTTAGTCAGAATATCTGCTCTCTGCTTCTCTGTTGCAATCTTTTCCATCCTTATATCTCCCTTCTCAACATGATCTCTGATAAAATGATGCCTTATATCAACATGTTTACACCTGGTATAAAGAACTGGATTCTGGGTGATTGCAATTGCACTATTACTATCACAGAAAATAGGAATATCTTTGGCTCTAATCTGGTAGTCCCTAAGTTGTTGACTAATCCAGAGTAGTTGAGAACAACAGCTCCCTGCAGCCATGTACTCTGCTTCTGGTGTTGATGTAGCAATTGAAGTCTGCTTCTTAGAAAACCAGGATAACAATTTATTCCCTAAAAATTGGCATGTTCCACTTGTAGATTTTCTATCTATTCTGCATCCACCATAGTCTGAATCTGAATAACCACTCGACTCTAAGTTATCATCTGCAGGATACCATAAGCCTAAGTTCACTGTTCCCTTAAGATATTTCAATATCTTCCTAGCTGCTTCCAAGTGACTCTTCTTGGGATTAGCTTGAAATCTGGCACATACTCCTACAGCAAAAGTAATATCTGGTCTGCTTGCAGTCAGGTACAGAAGAGAACCAATAAGTGCTCTGTACTGAGTCTGGTCCACACTCTCTCCAGACTCATCTGGATCCATGTTAAAATTTGTCATCATAGGAATCTTGGCTGCTTTGCTAGATCCTACTCCAAATTTCTCTAACATGTTTCTGATGTACTTTGCCTGATTTATGAAAATTCCCTTCTCTGATTGCTTAACCTGCAAACCTAAAAAGTAATTCATTTCTCCCATCATAGACATCTCAAACTGACTCTGCATGAGCTCACCAAACTTCTCACACAGCTTCTTGTTAGGGGATCCAAATATAATGTCATCAACATATATTTGGACCAGAAGGATGTCCTTTCCTTCTTCTTTCCTAAACAAGGTCCTATCAATCTTACCCTTAGTAAAACCAATGTCCAGAAGAAATTGAGATAGAGTGTCATACCATGCTCTGGGTGCCTGCTTCAGCCCATAAAGAGCTTTCTTAAGCTTAAACACCTTGTCACCTTGTTCAAAACCAGGAGGTTGTTCCACATACACTTTCTCAATGAGAATCCCATTAAGAAAGGCAGATTTCACATCCATCTGGTATACTTTGAACTTCATGTGAGCAGCATATGCTAAGAACAATCTGATGGCTTCTAGTCTGGCAACAGGAGCAAATGTCTCATCATAGTCTATTCCTTCAGACTGAGAATAGCCCTAAGCCACTAGCCTTGCCTTGTTCCTAGTAATGACATCATTCTCATCTTTCTTATTCTTGAAAACCCACTTAGTGCCTATCACTTTTTGATGTCTTGGTCTGTCTACCAGCTCCCAAACATCCTGTCTGGTGAATTGATTCAACTCTTCTTGCATTGCAACAATCCAATTTGAATCTTTCAGTGCCTCCTTGATGTTCTTGGGCTCAATCAAGGACACATAGCAACTGAATAAGGCAGCTAAGGTAAGAGTTCTCCTAGTCTGGACACCCTTAGTTGGATCTCCTAAGATCAGGTCATTGGGGTGATCAACCAGGGTCCTCCTTCCCGTGGTCTTGCCTGGTTGATCATCTTCTGCAGTACCTTGGTGATTATCACCACCTGCAGAAGAGCTTCCCCCTACAGGAGTTCCAACCTCTTCTGGTTCTGCTCCTTGTGAAGGCTTCTGCTTCAGAGAACCTGGAGATGGGTCATCATCTGAATCTGAATCAAGAAAAGGTGGGTTGACTTTGATTACTCTGGGTGTAGTCTGATTCTGGGTCTCATCAGAAGACTTAGAGTCCACCTTGCACTCAAAAGCAGATTCATCAAAGACAACATGAGGTGTTTTCTCCACACAAAGTAAATTCTTATTAAAAACTCTAAAAGCCTTACTGGTGCTGGAATATCCTAAAAATATTCCATCAGCCACTTTGGCATCAAAAGTTCTTAATTTAGATTTCCCATTGTCATGGATGAAACACTTACATCCAAAAACATGAAAATATGAAACAGATGGGGTTTTACCTTTCCATACCTCATATGAAGTCTTATTATGTCTCTGGGCAACTAGGCACCTGTTTTGTGTGTAGCAAGTTGTATTAATGGCCTCTGCCCAAAACCTTTGTGGAGTGTTGTACTCTGCCAAAAGAGTTCTGGCAGCCTCTTTAAGGGTTCTATTCCTCCTTTCTGCTACTCCATTTTGTTGGGGTGTTCTGGCAGCAGATGTCTCATGAAAAATCCCATGGTCCTTGCAGTAATCTGCAATGTGTGAATTCAAAAACTCTGTTCCTTTATCACTTCTTATTCTGACTATGCTCTGGTTCTGCTCATTCTAAATCTGCTTGAAGAATTCTGGCAGCTTAGTGATAGTTTCATTTTTCTTAAACAAGAACACTACCCAAGTGTATCTTGAAAAGTCATCTACTATCACCAAGGTGTACTTTCTTTCACTGAAACTAAGAGGAGAAACAGATCCAAACAGGTCCATGTGAAGTAGTTGAAGTACTCTGGTTGTGGTTATGCTCTGGACATTCTTAAAGGAAGTCTTGGGTTGTTTACCCTTCTGGCATGAACCACAAACATGATTCTTCTTAAACACTTCATTAGGAAGACCTCGAATGAGACCTTTTCTGGCAATCTTATTCAGTGTCTTGAAGTTAAGATGACACAATCTCTTGTGCCAAATCCAGCTGTTCTCTGTAGATCCCTTTGCAACCAGGCAAGCATTTCTTGGGCAACTGCTAAAATCTGCAAGATAAATGTTACCCTTCCTCAAGCCTATTAGCAAGATATCATTATAATCAGAAGAAAAGACAGTGCATGAATCACTAGAAAACTTCACTGAGTATCCCCTGTCACAGAATTGGGATACTGAAAGCAGATTATGTTTGAGTCCTTCAACATAGTAGACTTCATCTACAGATACACCATTAAAGGTTAACTTTCCAACTCCTCTGGTGACTCCATAGTTGTTGTCACCAAACATCACTCTTGGCCCATTCAGTGGCTTGAAATCTTGGAGATTATCCTTCTGGAAGGTCATGTGCTTGGAACATCCACTATCAATGTACCAGACATGGTTGCTTGAGAGTCTTTTCTCCAATGGGCTCTTATCTACCTGCAGGGAAATCAATTAGGTCCCCTACTAGTGCTGGGTCCTGATTGGTTAGTTGCAGGTTTTGTGGGAATCCAAAGATAAAGATCATCCCTTGCTGGATGAGGAGATCTTATCTTCCTTCCAAATCTATCTACCAGAACATGTCCTCTTACAATGACATATTGAGATACTGGTCTGATAAGGACACCTTTCCTGTAAACAGGTCTGGTGTACCTCTTCTCAAATCTGGCCTTTGGAATGGCCTGCCTCAAAGACATGGTCTTAAAGGTCTGGTTGTAAGGATACATCCTAGAAGAACCATCTCTGGTGTCATAACTACCCAGATCTGTTGGTTTTCTATAGATGGGTCTCTGGTTCTGAAAGTTAGATCTCTTCTGATGGTAGAATTCCTTTTGAGGTTTCCTGTTCTGGAATCTTCTTGGAGCATTCCACCTTTGAGATTCCTGATTCTGATTGAGGTTCTCTGGTTCAGTATACCTCATCTGGTATCTCCTATTCTGATTAGGTTTCCTCTTAGAGTTATCCTTTTGAGGTCCCCTAATCTGCTTAGGTTCCACTCTTTTAGGATTCCTCTGAGGTTTCCTAATCAGGTTAGTTACCTGAACAGAACTATCAACCTTCATAGGTTCTCCTTTTTGACTTGTATGCTCTAGAATTTTCTCTTCCAGAACATTCACCTCTTCTGGATTGGAATTATCAGCAGGGGGGTCCCATTTCCATCCAGGTCTGTGAACCACCATGCGATCAGAAGGATCCTCTTCATTCCGGAGTTCCACAAGTTTACCAGATTTTATAGACTTGTCTTTAGTAAAGCAATATTTATGAGATCTTTTAATAATTCCAGGATATCCTAAACCACTCTTATCATTAATGCGTTGAGAAGATCCTGAAATAATAGATAGAACATCTGGTTTCAAGGAATCTTCTTTGGGCACAGGTAACTCAATAGTTTGCTCAACCTGTTTTCCCTTGATAAGAGTCAGGTATTTGGCTTTAAGCTCATTGAGCTCATTCTCCTGAGAATTCTTTTCCTTCATGATTTGATCTACCAGAGTATCTCTTTCTTTGATCTTATCCTGAAGTTCAGAGACTTCTTTGGAATGATCTTTCATGAGTTCTCTGGTGGATGTTTGTTCATGGGATAAGGATTGAACTTCAGTTCTAAGCCTACCATTCTCTTTCTCAAGTTTTTGACAAAGTTGAACACAATTTTGGAGATCTGATAGCATTTGCTGCATATCAGACTCTCTGGAGTTACCAGATGAGTTTGAGGATTCAGTATATTTGGAATTTGATAAAACTAAGGTAGTTTCTTGTACCTCATTGATGTCTGCCATCAGACATACATCATCATCAGACCCGAAATCAGAAGAAGAAGAACTGGAACTAGTATCCCCCTCTTCTGCTTCTACTAGCAATGCTCTCTTATCTGCATATCTCCTATCTCTCTTGATCCTTTTCTCTTCTCTTTCCCTAGGAGTAAGTTGAGGACAATCATAACTGTAGTGACCAGTCTTGTTGCATGTGTAGCAAGCATTGTCTCATCTGGGACTAGGACTTGGCTCTCTCCTCCTCTGGTTGTAGTCTGATCTGGCTGGACTACTTTCTCTCCTCTGGTAGTCAGGTCTGCCAGAGCTACCATCTCTCCTCTGATAATCTGATCTCCCAGAGCTGCCAGGGTTGTCATCTCTCCTCCTTTCTGGAGTTCTGAATCTGGTCTCCCTTGAGTCTCCAGATGTCTTCTCCTTCTCTGCAGGCTTGAAGGGACTCTTCCTGTCTCTGGTAGACTCCTTCCAATGCCTTTGTACCTGCCATATTTTGAACTCATTTTATCTAATTTACGAGTTAGAAGTGCTACCTGTTCCTTGAGACTCAAGCCATCTGCAGTAGACTCCTTTGGCTTGACATCAGGCTTGATAGTTGAAGAGAATGCAACTCCTTTCTGACCAGAAGAGGAAATCTCTTCTGTTTGATCCTCCTCTTGAAGATCATACTCATAGGCTTTGAGATCAGACAACAGAAGATGATGATCCAGAGTGTTGAGATCCTTGTTGTCTTTGATCACAGTGACTTTAATTCTCCACTTGCTAGTTAGTGAATGCAAGATTTTACTATTAATTTCTTTTTCAGAATAGGTCTTACCTAAGGCACTAGCCTTGTTCAGGAGGTTTGTGAGACGCATATCCAGCTGGTCAATGGTCTCGTCTGGTTTCATCTTAAAGGTGTCAAACGAGTGTTGAACAGCTTGGAGCTTGTTGTCTTTAATCTTCTCTGTTCCCTCGCAGAGAAGTGCAAGTTTGTCCCACATCTCCTTGGTAGTGGCACAGGTTCTGACCTTCTCTATCACTTCCTTGGTGAGTGTGTTGATAATCTCGGTTCTTGCCACCTGGTCCAAGTTGTAGAGCTTTCTTTCATCGTTGTCAAGCTCATCTTTCTTTTTGAGAATCTTTTGCCTGGGGACTCTATCCTCTGCAGCTTTTTTGGTTGTTTCACTAGATTCTTCCCTGGACTCTGACCTGCCACTATCAATAGGAGTCCAGTAAAATTGAATGGGGCCACTTTCTACCACATCTAACATGCGGTGGTGAATAGCTCCCACATGATTACTCATCATGAAGCTCCAGTGGCTATAATCCTCAAATGAGAATTCTGGAAATTTGCGACTCTTATAAGAAGATTTTGCAGACATTTTGACTTAATAAAGATTTAATAAGAATTTGAACAAAAACACTAAAGAGCAATGGATCTGCCCGGTGACCACCAAAAGCTTTTCAAAGCAGTGGTCGTTGGACACACTGCTCTGATACCACTTGTTGGTCCCACTAGTTAGATTAATTGTGGAAGCTTAAGTTAAATGTCTTTCAAATTCTTTTTACAAGAGTACACAAAGCAACAAGAGAATAAGTAAATGAAAGCAATAAAGAACACAAGATATATAGTGGTTCGGATTTGAATATCCTACGTCCACTCTCCCTTTTATCAAGGGGTCTCACTATCAACCAACTCACTTACTTACTCACTGGAATTGGGAAGTACCAGTTCCTTCTTACAAACTCTTTAGATTTGACTTCAATCTAAAGATCAACAGCCTTCAACCTTATCTGGTAGATGAACAGGTTGAGGTTTCAACAACTCCTTAAGAGTAGATATATTTTATGAACGTCTAAGAGTGCTAAGAGTGATTGTTAAAAGCTTAGATGAACTTATGCGCGTAGGGTGTCTCTCTAGAGCTTTTTCTTGAACTGCAGTCTTGTATTTATAGAGGGGATTAGGAAATAGCCATTGGAGAGCTAATCCAATCAGATCCTCTATTTAAGGAAGCCTCAATCAATCAATTCCCTAATTGATTGATTGGGTTGGTGGGATCCTTGGATTGATTATCTTCAAATACTTTCCAATCCTGATCTTGTTGACTTGATTTGAAACACCAACGATCAATAGCTTCCTCTGCCTAACTCTGATTCTCTCCAGAGAAGGCAAGACCAGACACCAGGCAACCTCGGTGTCTTCTGGTCCTTATCTGGTGAACAACCAGAGTACTCAGTAGAAACAGGGGATCAAACTGAGCATCTTTTGTTCCACCAGACTCGTCTGGTCCGGACTCGTCTGGTCTGGGAAAGGTCCTCTGCCTCTGGTCTGATCTCATCTGATGAAGTCTTCTGGTGGAGTCCTCTGGAGGGGTCTTCTGGTGACTCTTCTGGTGAAGTCTTCTGGTCTGGCAGTACCCCCTAGACTAAGTCCTAATCTAGATCATCATCTGGCTAACAGGTCCAGATGGTCCTATTGCATCTTCTGGTTTGTTTTAACTCATCAAAACTAACAACTTTTATCCTAACACTTTCTTTATCAACGGACTTCTTCACTTCTTAGATACACTCTAGGAATTAATAACTGCACTTCAGTTCCTTAACATTTGAACTGACTAACTATCTTTTAACTCTACTGAATACTCTACTTAAAAAAGACTTAGGAGGAACATTTTGACATCTTAATCAAAACTCAAGTCTATACAATTTCCCAACATTGTGTCAAGATTTGTTGGTCAATTCGATTCGTCAAAATATCTCAATTTTAGACGATGTGAATTGTTTTTGCTCACCTGTTTTTTACTTTATTTATGTTAAATCATAATTCTTAAAATAAATATTATTTAAAGGCAAACTTAAAACCTCTAAGTTCGCCATTAACTTGAATATCGGATGAGGTGTTAGGCATATAATGAATCGCTTGAATTTGTACTTTTATCTGACTTCCTAATTGGATTTTTTGAATTCTACTGACAATTCAGTTTTTATTCGAATAGACATCAACTGAAAAGAGTCAAAGTCAACATGAAGCATCATCTTTCAAACACATGTAATGTAGTCATATTCAATTCATTGGTGACCTCCTCTACTGTTAAATAAATTTACTTTTAGCAGAATCTCCACTCCACCTCTTGATTGTGCCATAACTTAGGTTTGTTAAGTTGCGCCTCCCCTGCCTAGATGTATATATGCCTCCTTACATGTAATTATATTTATCTTATAAGGAAAAATCTCAAATTTATTGGTAGTTTGGTAAAGCATAAATTGTATCAAAAGTTAAGGTAGAGCAATATTCCTTTTGAGCTGTCCCTAAGAATATGTAATGTGTTAGTGATAGAGAATAAGATTGTCAAAGCACTTTGTTGATTCATATTGACTGTAAAAAAAAATTAATTAGAGAAAAACAATGGGAAATATTGTTTTAGATAATAAAAATCCAGTTTAAATTACTTTTTACAGTTAATTTCAATATAATTTACAATTCTAAAAAAGATTTATTTTCATTATTCCACTTGATATTTTCAGAATATGTAGTCATCGTTGCTTGTGAGTCTCTTGAGAATAATCCTTCGTCAATTTGTCATGCAGTGCAACTTATGGGATATGGTGGCTTTTGACTATGTTATGGAAACATATACATCTATATGTAGTGGATATAATTTTAATAATTGTGGTTTATGTTAGGAAAACATGTATGCAACAATTTTAATTCTTATTGAAAGATCAATTTATGCTGCTATTTTTTTTTTGTCATATTATCTTTTGTTTACATTCTTTTGTTAGATGTAAGTTTAAATTGTTCTTCATTCTGTGCAGGAACACTTCACCTTCATAATTTTTTTGGAGATTTTTGTTCAGTGCGAAGGAGAGACGAGATTTAGGCGATTATGCCCGTCTTGTTTGTATTCAAATTCATCATCCTCTGGTGCTGGCCTCTGGATATAATGTTGAATGAACCAGAGAGTCTTTGCCTCCTTCCATTTCTCAATCAAGGGCACAGGAACACTTCACCTCCATAATTTTTTTGGAGATTTTTGTTCAGTGCGAAGGAGAGACGAGATTTAGGCGGTTATGCTCGTCTTGTTTGTATTAAAATTCATCATTAAACACACGTAAGGTTGGCATATGTACTATTAGTTCAAATACTCATAGTAGTTGGTAACTTATAAAGGCATTACACCAGTTTAGTACTCTTTGTGTCTTCTTTCTTTTTTGGGTAAATTGCAAATAAAACCACGACCTTTTCGCTAATTGTAATTTAATCTAAACTTTCGAATCATTGCAAATTAAACTTCAAATTCAAATTTGTTTGCAATTCTAACCAAATGGCAGATTTCAATCTGTGCGATAATGATGATTAATTATTTGTTGTCAGTCTGAACCAATCTAAACATATTAATACAATTATTATTCATTGTTAAGTAAGTGACACATCATTTCCAGACAATAAAAAATTTATTTGTTGGTTCAAATTGCAACTGAATGTTAAGTGGAAACTTTGTTTGCAAAGATTCAAAAGTTTATATTAGATTGCAATTTGCCAAAAGGTAGTGATTTTATTTGCAATTAACCCTTCTTTCTTTATGATTTGGTACGATTTAGTGGTTGCTTTGATATTATTTATTTATTTATTTATTATTCTTGTCTTATCTTAATTGATCCTTATTTTCCTAAACTTGACAATATTATCTCATGGAATCTGTGGCTTCCTATATTTGTATCAAATTATAGCTGATGTTGATTAGGATTGCAGAACATACATGCTTGTGACACCTGTTAGAGTATGTAAAAAGTAGCTATCAAATTGTAAAGATGTTGCACCACATGAACCCACATGTTTGGTACAACTTTTTACTTATACTTCATGCTAGCAACATTATTTTTACAATTCTATTTTCTACCTTAATATGTTATTTTCTACCATAATTTCATTTTCTGGTACGTGGGTTTTTAGTTATTATGCAGTTTATTTCTCTTGTACTACTTTTTATGTTCCATTTTGTATTTCACTTGTCTTTAACACATAGAACCATGATTGTGGTGATCCGTGTAATATTTTTAAAGATTTTACACATGTCATACATTCAGAGAATGAACATAAAGTGGAAGACTAAAAATGATACATATGATTTCATTTGGTTATTATGTCATTGAATAAGATGGAATGGATGATTTCTCTGGTAAGGAATGGCTACTTTCATCTGGTAATATGATTTTTAATTGCATAGGTCTTACATATATGTAAATGATTAGAGGAAAAAATATCTTTTGGGAAATTTGGATGTTTTCGAGTGCTTCTCTTGAGGGTTGAATGCTTTGAATGCTTGAGAGTTTGAGTAATTTCTGGCTTGGAAATTTCCCGTAACCTTGAATGGGTTCAAGGTCTTCTGTATTTATAGGTGATTTGAAAAACTATCCGTTGGAGAGATAGCCTTCAAGCCATCTATGTAGAGTGGCTTCAAACGGACATATCTTCCTGCAGCAGCCGTTCTTGCATGGATTTGGTAGATGCATTAAATGCACATTGAATGCTTGCCCGTTGAATATGCAGTCTGAATTCAGTCTTCATGTCAGGTTCCGTACGTGCGTGTCCTTCTCTGATTGGTCCACGTCATCAGGTTGGTGAGAATGTCAGAACTTATTCCTGAGCTTCAGGCTTGTCTTATTAAGTTCATTTTGTCTTGAGCCCACCAGTCTTGTCCTGACGCTGAAATTCCTTTTGCATTGCTTGGCTCTACTCCAAGTCTTCCCATTAACTCAGTGACATCCTGTTCCCTTCAGGACTGAGTTAGTAATGACCTCAGGGTCATACTCTTCATCACTGACACTTACTCAGCCAGCTTAGAGGACTGCCATAAGTTCAGGATGGTGCTCTTCGACTTCAGGCTCTGAGTCTTGATTGTCTCCAGTGAGTTCTCCTCTCACTGAGTACCTGTGAAGTGTAAAATGACTAAGTACTAATCCTAACCAAGACTAGCCTGACAAAGATAGATTAAGGCAAACATCTTTTCAGGGGTTTTGGGATCTTAATCAAAACTGACAATGTCCCAACAATTTCCCCCTTTTTGATGATGCCAAAACACTGAAAAGATCCTCAAAACACTTAGAGGAAACAAGATAAACCTATCTATAAGATAAGACAGTGTTAGAGCAATTCTTGATAAAGTACAGAATTTTAAACAACAGCCAAAAAGACAATGAGTTTTTGTCTGTGGGCAAAAGTAATAGATTTCATTGATTGATGTGGAAATGATTACACTGAATCTAATCTATTACAAAGAAGCCTGTGAACACCTAGACTAATCTCATTTCAGGCTTGAGTCCATATCCTGCATAAACTCTTGCCTTCAGCTCGTCAAGTCTTCCAGGTTGATTCACGTATCCTTCAGCTTTGGCTATCTTCAATACTTCCATCATTATGGCCTTTGTATCATGCTTTTGAGTTCCAGGAACCAAGAGAGGAGCTCGAATGGTGAACTCAGGAGCCTTCACTTGAACTTGAGTTGTCTCAGCCTCCTCCAAGATCTTCTGGAATAGCTCAGGATGATTGTCCATCATGTAGTCAGTGAAGTGGGCATTGATATCGTCAGTGTCGCCCCACTTCTTCACAACAAACCACAATCTAACGAATTCGTCCCTTGCATCAGTCCAAAACTCCTTCAATGTCTCTGAGACGAACTCATCAACAAAAGCTTCCCTTGCTCCTGATTCTGGCCTTCTGACTTGAAGAATTGTTGATTTCCTAACTGTTGGCTTCTTTCTGTACTTCCTGGGCTTAGGCTTCGCCTTCTTCCTCCTTAGCAAGCTGATCACTGCATCATCCAGTTCTCGTTGTTGAAGCTCGGTGATATCAGTCAGCTTCTCAACCTTCTTCTCCAAAATGCGCATCTTCTCCTTCTGAGCAATTTCAGCTCTGCGCATAGCCTCAGATTTTTCAGGTTGATCTCCCCATGCTTCAGCACATAACTCCGCCACCAACTCCCCTGAGTAAGTGATGGGATTCTTCCTTGAGCTCATGGGAGACGATCTCTGAACTGGCTCAGGTTGTTGCTTTGAAGGTTCATTAGCCTTTGCCTTTGTTGCCTCTTCTCTCAGCTTGGCAACAATTCCTCTCCTTCCTTTTCCACTGCCGCTAACCTAGCTGACTTCCTTACTCTTAATATGTTCCCTTCAGGATTTGCTTCCGGGTCAGCTAGAACGGTTTCACCTTGATTGACTGCCTCCGATGCCTCAGGGCGGGATCTTTTCTTCTTTTCCCCCTTTTTGGCATCATCATTGGCCTGGGATGGGAATGACTCAGCTCCACTGTTGATAACAAAAGAGGCTAAGGATTGAACTTCCAAAATGCCCTCCTTCAGCATCTCAACTCCCGTGGCAATCCCAGTGCCTGCAAAAGAAACCGAACTGATAGCAACATTGACTTTCTTCTCAAAGACCTCCATAGAGAGTTGGAGTCTTTGTTCAGCCTTGGTGATCCTTTTCTCCACCTTCAAGGACTCACTGCTGACTCTGCTAGCCTCAGTTAGTATCTTTGCCGATTCCTCAGTGGCCTTTGCCAAAGTGTCTGCCACTGACTGAGAGGTGCGATCCAACCTCCCTGACTCCAGCTCCAGTTTGGACGCTGAGTCCTTCATGGCCTGAGTGACAATAGCTCCAGTCTGAACTGCAAGCTTGTCAACTGCCTGATTCATCTTCTCATCCCTGATTGCATCCCTCTCATCAAGCTTCCTGAGAGTGTCCCTAAGCATCTTCTTGGTGCGCTTCCTCTCATTCCTTACTGACTTGGCCGTGTCAGTCATCGTTTTCTTTAACAACATCAGCTCCCTGTTAGCAAGGGTGTTGTAAGCTGACTTTGTCCACCTGATGTGCTTCGCCAGGGCCTTGGAGTCTTCTTCCTTCTCAGCTCGTAGCCTCATTACCTCCTCCTGAAGTTCAGCTAGATTTTCTGTGGTTTTCTCCTGCTTGACCTCCACTATGCTTGTGAATTCAGCACGTTCGACCCCGGTTATGATCACATCCTCATCATCAACGGCCGCATCAGTGATTGGCCGCTTTCCCTTGTCGGCCCCTGCAGCATCAGTCCCTTCTTCAAGGTGCACTGAAGGCAGTTGTGAAGTAGTCATAGCCGCCTCCTCAGGCTCAGCTAAGCTAACTTGAACCTTAGGAGCAAGTCCCTCGGAACTGAGAGTCTCCGTGAATGCCTCAACATCTTCCTCTCTTGTCTCAGGGCAGGGATTCCCTTCATTGACAGATGTCTCATTGGCAGCTGAGATGTTCACAACATCCTCAGCTACTGGTCCACCCTTGGCACCAGTGTTTTTATCACCTTCCCCCTGAGCCTGAGGCTCAAAGTTCATCTCATCAACGTCATGTGCAGTTTCCTCCACTGCCTTCTCCAGGTCTCCACCCTGAGCACCTTCATCATCCTCATCCTCCTTCTCGTCATCTGACAGGATGTCAGCCTTGCTCTTGGACATCAATTCAGCCACTAACTGCTTCAGATTGTTGAAGTTCAAAAGTTGAAGCCAGCTAGTAAGTCCAAAGAACGAGCAAATCTTGGCCTCTTCTGCCTCCCAGTGCTCCCAGCCACGAGCATCCACTAGCATATGTTGCTCATGCATGTTTGATTGTTTGAAGTCCAACCAAACCTTGAGCTCGATCACATACGCCAGCAACTCAGTGTACCTGTATAGCCCAGGCCAGCACTTGCCTGCCCATTCTGTGGCATTCCCCCTGAGTGTGTTCTCAAGAATCCCACCAGCCATATGCTCATCTAACTCCTCCTCCTCCATTTCAAGGAACTCATCCTCTTCAGCTGAAATGGATTTGGGACAGCCTTTGGGATTGGGGTATGAAGGAAAGTCTGTGGGGTTTGGAAGGTTCGGCTCGGCTGACTGGTCAGACTCAATTATGTGTGAAGTTGAAGGCGCTGACTCAGTAGGATGGTTTGGCTCTGAGGTTTGGGGGGGTTGGGGAGTTTGAGGTGTGGGTTCAGGGATGAAAGGTGTGTGGGTTTCAGAGTGTGGGGGTGTTTGAGTGGGTGCTGTCTCAGGCTGCAATGACTCAGCCGTCTCGACAGTCTTTCTCACTTCCTCCAAGTCAGAGGCTCCAGGAGAGCTTGACTTCTCCCTCTCACTCACCTCAGGTAACTTCTTAGCAGGGGATCTTTTCATTCCCTTCCTAAGCCTCTTCAGGGGCCTCTCTCCCTGAGCACCCTCCTTTCTGACGTCATCGTCAGTTCCCTCAGCCTCAGACCCGGCCTTCTTGGGATCAGACTCAGTCCCTAATTTCGTGCTCTTCCCTGACAGCACGACCCTTACCTTCCTCCTCTCAGCCTTCTCCGCCTCAGGCTGCTCCACCTCTTCAGCTGCAACCTCCTCATCAACCTTACTCCTCTCAAGGAGGTCATCTACCTGTTCAATGAGACTGGTTGCCACTCTCTTGGCCTTACCAGTTGGCCTTTTAGCCTGACTCTTTGCTTTCGCATTGGGATCAGTCAGCCCTAGCACTGAATAGGTATCACTCAGTGAGGAAAACATTACCTTCTTTGAGGAGAGACTGTCCTCAAAATCAAAGGTATACCCATGGCAAGCATGAGCAATCAGGATGGACATCCTCGTACCGAATGGCAAGATGGCACTGACGGAAATGTGCTTCTCCTCCTCGTCTCGCGTAAGCTTGTCCAATCCTGCCTGATGGAGTTGATCGAGGAAGAACTGCTCCCAGTTCGCTTCCACTCCATCAGCAATTGCCCCCATGAGCCTCAGCTTGGGCAGACTCAACTGCTCGTGAGAGCCAGTTGCACCCATCACTAACTTGGACACCAAGTCCACCAGCGCTCTGTACTCAGGCTTCAGAGTATTCTTGTTTTGACGAGCCTTGAACTCCGATGACCCTGACTTGGTCCATTTCGCAAGAAGCTCTCCCTCTGAGTTCTCCTTGTAGGTTCTTGGGTTAATGCCTGTGAAAGGCAACTTAAAGACTTCCCTCACCGCCCTTCTGACTTCGAAAGTGACTTCCTCTGTGTTGTAGAGAGGTTCGTCGTCGCCGTCCTTCTCGCCCGTCGGCTTAAACGCAATCACCTTTGTAAAGATCTCCCCTTCCGCAAGAACATGTTCAAATATGCTTCCACAACTGTTCTTGGGAGCACGGAAATGGGGCGGGTGGTGAAGTATGTTTCCAACCCGGCGTCGGAAATCCATTTAAATACGGGTTTGATTTCCTCAACTGTAAGACAGATACCTTCCATGGAGATGACTTGCTCCATGTGTACCAGTTTCTTTTCGACAACGTCTACGATCTTGTCGGTTGTCCAGTTGGAATCGAGGAATGCCATTGTTTTGAAAAGAAGAGATTTTTCGAAAGAATTATCTGTGTTTGAGCAAGAGAAAACTCAGTGTGCAGATTGTGCATTGTGTTTGCGTAAAAACCTCAAATGGCATTCTTGATTGATAAGACTAAGTCAGTTACTCAAACGTGGGGTTGAGATTGATCCCTGAATTCGAAAGGTTTTGAAATGAGGGGCCAGGATTAATCTCAGCTTCAATTAAACCCCATGTCAGTCATATTCCGTATAAAACGGACACGTATATGAAAAAGCAACTGTAGCATTAAATGCTCCGTGCGCGTGGGTTTAAATATACAAAGGTGCACTTTTAATGAGAACGGAATGCATTTAATAAAGATTTTCAGGACGAAGGACTCAGGGAGACGCTTGAAATTCACAAGAGTCAGGTTAGAACTCATACCTGTCAGGGAGACATTGTAGCACCCTGATACCTTGCTGAGCCGAGTCTGGCCTGAGTTCCCCCTAGAACCTTACACTGACTGCTCTCCCGGATCTAAGAGTCCTAACTCCACTGACAGTTCCATAAACCTTGCTTCAGCCAGAGGCTTAGTCAAGATGTCAGCTCTTTGCCTGACAGTTCCATAAAAAATTGTTTGCTCCTGAATTCCCATTTTTCCCTTCGAAAACGGGACCATCAATTGGTATCAGAGAGGGTTGTTCACATGACCACTGATCCAGTTTTGTTAAGAAAAATGGTCAACCGAACAGATCTTAAATGTTTTAAACTATGGGAATTCCTGCATATTACAAACTATTACCTGTACTCTGACAATATTCCTGTAATAGAAAATCATTTGGTTAGAAGTTTTGGAATCATCAAAAAGGGGAAAATTGTTGGGATATGTTTAGTTTTGATGATTTTCCAAAACAACATGTAATAGGTTTGAAAGCAGTCAGGATAGTTTGTTTATTCAGTTAGACAGGTTGTAATGTGAGAAGAACTTAGCTGAGGAAACACTCAGTTGAGGGGGAACTCAGCAACACAGCCTGAAGATATCAAGATGACACCAAGAAGATCTAACTGAAGTCATGCTTGCAACCTGAACCAGAAGAGAAACCTGAAGGATGTCCCACTGAGTGGTCCACCTGACTTAGCTTAGATCAGCCCGGTTTACACTCAGTGGGACATCCTTCAGGTTTCTCTTCTGGTTCAGGTCTGGCATGGCTTCAGTTAGATCTTCTTGGTGTCATCTTGATATCTTCAGGCTGTGTTGCTGAGTTCCCCCTCGCTGAGTTCCCCCTCAACTGAGTGTTTCCTCAGCTAAGTTCTTCTCACATTACAACCTGTCTAACTGAATAAACAAACTACCCTGACCTGAATCTAAAGATACTATCCTGACTGCTTTCAAACCTATTACATGTTGTTTTGGAAAATTATCAAAACTAAACATATCCCAACAATTTCCCCCTTTTTGATGATTCCAAAACTTCTAACCAAATGATTTTCTATTACAGGAATATTGTCAGAGTACAGGTAATAGTTTGTAATATGCAGGAATTCCCATAGTTTAAAACATTTAAGATCTGTTAGGTTGACCATTTTTCTTAACAAAACTGGATCAGTGGTCATGTGAACAACCCGCTCTGATACCAATTGATGGTCCCGTTTTCGAAGGGCAAAATGGGAATTCAGGAGCAAACAATTTTTTTTAAACCTTCGCGTTGCACCCTGAGTGAGTTCAGTGACGAAATACTCAAGTCACTGCGTTGCTGGGAGTCAGAGCTATCAAGTCAGTGATGAGACTTGAAAGCTCAGGCTCTCAACAGGGCAGTGACTCGAGAGACTGAACTCTCGAGTGCCTTGCCTGATCTGGTCAGTGAGAGGAATCTCCCTGACCTGATTGCTTAACTAAAGTTTTCTTAACAAAGCTCTCAGTGAGCTGATTTTCACAACACTTTAGTAAATACTTTGAAAGATAAGTACGCTCAGTTTAACGTGGTTCAGAGTCTCAATACTCTTACATCCACGGCCTGATTTAACAGGAAATCCACTCCTGGGATTCTTGTTTTTAACGTGCCAAGGTGCACTTACAACTGGACTCACGCCACTCCCTGGGCTGCCTCTCCTCACTAACTTACTCCCAACAAACCTAACTAGAGGGTTTTGGTTTCGATTTGGTTTTCTCCAACTAGGTGAGGTTTTCCCTTACAATGTGTTAGCCTTAAGCTAATATTGGGAAAACCTCTCTAAGTTATGAGTTACAAGCTGAACACTCAGATAATATATGTGAAGACGCTAATGGTCAGTGTTCTAGATGTAAGATGTGCTTCCTTATATCTCCCTTTGAAACGCACAAAAACTCTCACACCCTCACAGCTCGTAGGTGTAGATTTCCTCCTCTCACACACTTCAATCCGCAGCTGGAAGCTTGTATTTATAATGGGGATTCAAATGTATCCGTTGGAGGGAAGATACATTTGAATCCAACATTAAATGGTTTCAACCACTTTTCTTGGAATGCGGCCTTTGTCAGTGTCAGAGTTGCTGCCTCGTGCTGATTGGTCCACGTGGCCTGAATTCACGGATCTTTGACTCAGTGGGTTGACCAAGACCCACTGACTTTAGGTAGCTTCCTCCTTCACTGACTGGTGATCTTCAGTGGACTGAACGTCTTCAGTGTGGTTGTCCTTCAGAGACTGTTTAAAGATCACTCCAAGAAGTTTGTCATAAGGCTGGATGACAAACTTCCCTGACCACAGTAGCCTGACTCATTCAGGGCCTACTTGGTGCAGCACTGATCCTCCTGATCATGCTCTTCACTGAGTGGTCCACCTGACTTAGCTTAGATCAGCCCGGTTTACACTCAGTGGGACATCCTTCAGGTTTCTCTTCTGGTTCAGGTCTGGCATGGCTTCAGTTAGATCTTCTTGGTGTCATCTTGATATCTTCAGGTTGTGTTGCTGAGTTCCCCCTCGCTGAGTTCCCCCTCAACTGAGTGTTTCCTCAGCTAAGTTCTTCTCACATTACAACCTGTCTAACTGAATAAACAAACTATCCTGACCTGAATCTAAAGATACTATCCTGACTGCTTTCAAACCTATTACATGTTGTTTTGGAAAATCATCAAAACTAAACATATCCCAACAATGTTTACATCTTAATTGCATTTCTTGATTAACATGTTTGTCATGTACAAATATTTGTTGATCCCCTTCCACCTTTCTTCTCTCTGGTAGAAAGTAAATGCACAATTGAGGGGACAACAATGATAGAGGTACCCTTTTCTTCTCCATTTTAAGATTTGATTTATCCAGCTGCTAAGGTTGTTCTGGAAATGTAATCGTTGTTTAGCAATCATATTTTTATCATTTTTTTA
Organism: Ballota nigra; assembly: GCA_947034835.1. Taxonomy (NCBI): domain Eukaryota; kingdom Viridiplantae; phylum Streptophyta; class Magnoliopsida; order Lamiales; family Lamiaceae; genus Ballota; species Ballota nigra. The sequence continues at coordinate 117,915,827 of OX344720.1, read as the reverse complement.
AAGAAAATATTATTTGTAGTTGAAATGAATAATTAGTTACAAAGGCTTTTGAATTTAATTTTGAGATGGTTTAAGTTAGCTTTAGTACATCCATTTTTTGAAACTTCGACAACCTTAATAAACTATTTGTAAATTACTGTTTTGGATAACGTGCAACTCACGTGTAAACAACTAGTATAAAATAAAAGTTTGAAGTTTTTTTAAGGTTTGTGTTAGGATACTTTTGTCCTAAGAATGTTTTGATAATGTCAAAACATATATTCTTGTGAAAACTAACATTGCAGGTACACAAAGACATGAAGAACTTAAGAGATGGAAAGTCTACATCTGCAGGATTGGATAAAGACTCTACAGTTAGTTCAAGACAAGTCTACATCTGCAAAGTTGAAGACAAGTCCACAGCTGAGAAGTCTACATCAGCAGAGTTAAGGACTGCAAGTTATAAACTTGAGATTAGTAGGACTAATTGAGTGTAGTACAATCTGTACATTCATCTACTTAGTTTGAAATATCTCAGAGTTTATCAGAGTTAATTACTAGCCAGTAGAAACAAGTGTCTCAGTGATTAAAAGCTCATTGAGTAGTAATCACTAAAAGACAACTTGTACTACTTCAAGTACTAAGCTATATGACAAGAAACTTTTATTAGCGGAAGTCAAAGCTGAAGGAGAAGTTATTTCAAATTATTTTGAATCCCTCAAACGGCTAGAGGACCCCTAAAGACTCCTATAAATAGGAGAGGAGACCTCAGAGGAACAACAACAACAACAACCTCAAGCATTCGAGCAAAACATACACAAGTCTACTGTTGGGAAAATAGGGGTGCCCGAAATCTATTCGGGATGAAATTTAAATACGAATTTAAATTCAATTATTACTAGCATGAATTAATCCTAATTAATTCAAATAATAATTCCAACAACTAATTTATCATCATGCATGTTGAATTAATTCACATATAATTTATGGCGGAATAAACAAGAAAATATGTGACTTACGTACCTCTCGTAGAACTTGGCCTTTGAATAAAACGGGACAAACACGAACGCGCTTTATCAACCCAAAAGTCTTCTCAAGTATTTCCCTTTCACCTTATTCGATCACCGGTGGGAGATGCTTTCGAATAATTTAAATAACTAAGGAAAAAGAAAAATATCTATGCTCTTGATTTTTCCAACACATGGAATTATGTACTTGGGGATGAAATAATCATCCCCTATTTATAGAGAGTAATGGCCGAAAATTATAGGAAAATTGGGCCTTGGAGAAAATCTTTTCTTAGACTCTAAGAAATCTTAAATATATCCCATATATTCTTTTCTCCATAATAAAATATTCCACAAAAATCTCACTCTCCTAAATATACTTGAAGTTTTCAAAAATAATAGGAGAAATCCTAAGATTTGGATCTCCTTGAATATATGAGATATTCTTGTATTCCAAGAATACATATCTTCCATAATATCTTTCCAAGAAAATCAACAAAATCTTTTCTCTCCTACTTACAATTTTCGAAAATTACACTTAGAAAAATCAGCAATATATTTTCTTTTTATTTTAATCACCTTATCATTATTGGGCTACTTAATGGGCTACTTGAGGGGTCTTTAAGGAGAATTAAGATTGGACCTCCTAATGGACTTCTGAATTTCAATATTGAGCCCCAATATAATTAAATCCATTAATATTAATTATTACCACTAATAAATTAATATTGCACTATCCATCTTAATCCATATTATGATAATATGGGCTCCCGGTTATTATTTCCCGCGTTTAAGATTATCAAGTCCATTAATTAATTAAGCTTCTGAATAGCTCTAAATTAATTAATATATTTCACCTTGGAGTAAAGACAACTCAACATTATTATCCGTACCGAAGAAACTAATTCTTCACTTGCAAGATTTGGTACGATAAAACTTCTGAGCCCACCAAGGGGACTAATCACACGAGCCGTACTCGCACGCGTTTCTCCGTATTAAATCTTAGCAACAGTCGTATGATTAATATTACTGTCCAAAGCACAAGGTTCGAAGTCACAATGATTCTCACCCAACATGAATCAAAGCAGTAACCATTAAGCACACACGGTCCTATTTAAGTGACGGAGATTAAGAAATCAACAACCACTGAGGTCTAATTCTTCACATTTTAGAACAGAAGAATTTATCCTCGTTGTAGGTCCTCTTCAACACATACTAAATGTGCTAGTGCAATCTCTTAGTCAAGACAGACCAATCTGAGATTTACACATCGACCTTTCACGGCGGATTGTTCAATTCCACCTAGATCGTGAAAATGTACGTTTAGTTACAAGGAGACTGTTAATGTTGTCTTCCGTGATCGGGTATCACCACATTAACTACAATGCAACTAGTACCATATATTGAACGGTTTGCAATAGAAATTCAACATTCAATTATAACTAAAGCAAATGTGATAAAAGAATTATTCTCATAAAACATGTGTTTGATACACGAGTTATACAAAGTAAAAGCATATTTTCACGTATAACTCCAACAATCTCCCACTTATACTTAAAGTCTACTTAAGTATACACCACGCATGTCTTAGTGTAGTAGCTCTACGTGACATCTCATGTCAACCTACACTAACCTAATAATGTTGGTCCCACTTGATTGATAAATTGCGGAAGCTTAAGTTAAATGTCTTAGACAACTTCTTTTTACAAGAACAGATTAGAATAAATAAGAATTTAAATGCAGAAAATAGTAAATAAGACCGGATATATAGTGGTTCGGATCTGAATATCCTACGTCCACTCTCCCTTGATCAAAGGGGTCTCACTATCCAACCAACAGCCAACTTACTTACTGGAATTGTGAAGTACCAGTTCCTTCTTACAAACTCTTTAGATCTAACTATGATCTAAAGATCAACAGTGTTGGGACATTGTCAGTTTTGATTAAGATCCCAAAGCCCCTGAAAAGATGATTGCCTTAATCTGTCTTTGTCAGGCTAGTCTTGGTTAGGATTTGTACTTAGTCATTTTACACTTCACAGGTACTCAGTGAGAGGAGAACTCACTGGAAACAATCAAGACTCAGAGCCTGAAGATAAAGAGCACCATCCTGAACTTATGGCAGTCTTCTAAGCTGGCTGAGTAAGTGTCAGTGATGAAGAGTATGACCCTGAGGTCATTACTAACTCAGTCCTGAAGGGAACGGGATGTCACTGAGTTAATGGGAAGACTTGGAGTAGAGCCAAGCAATGCAGAAGGAATTTCAGCGTCAGGACAAGACTGGTGGGCTCAAGACAAAATGAACTTAATAAGACAAGCTTGAAGCTCAGGAATAAGTTCTGATATTCTCACCAACCTGATGACGTGGACCAATCTGAGAAAGACACGCACGTACAGAACCTGACATGAAGACTGAATTCAGACTGCATATTCAACGGGCAAGCATTCAATGTGCATTTAATGCAAATACCAAATCCATGCAAGGACGGCTGCTGCATGAAGATATGTCCGTTTGAAGCCACTCTACATAGATGACTCGAAGGCTATCTCTCCAACGGATAGTTTTTCAAATCACCTATAAATACAGAAGATCTTGAACCCATTCAAGGTTACGGGAAATTTCCAAGCCAGAAATTACTCAAACTCTCAAGCATTCAAAGCATTCAACCCTTAAGAGAAGCACTCGAAACCTTCTAAATTTCCCAAGTGTTTCTCAGCATTTGAGAGTTATTCTGTATTCCAAGAGCTAATTAGAATTATCTTAAGCTTAGAGAGATTATCCAATCCTTAGCATAGCTTTGCCTTGTAAGGATAATCTCAACCTAGTTGGAATCCAAACTGAAACCAAAACCCTAAGTTAGGCTTGTTGGGAGTAAGTCAGTTAGAGTGTTAGTAAGTGGAGTTGTATAGATCAGTGAGGTTAGCTGGTCTTGGTGCACCTTGGCACGTTAAAAACAAGAATCCCTTGAGTGGATTTCCTGTTAAGTCAGGCCGTGGACGTAGGAGCTTGAGACTCTGAACCACGTTAAACTCCCTATGTTCTTACTGCTTTGATATTGTGCATACTTGCCATATTATTTGTTCATTCATTGCATTCAAGTTTATCAGGCCTGAATCAATCAGGCTGATCTTCAAAAGAGCACTGCCCTACTAAACACTTTTCAGGTTTGAGTAAAACAAGTTTTTCAGAAAGCAAACTAAACAAGACTTTAAACTTTCAGGGCTCAAACATTTCTGCACTGAACTTGAACTGATAGTTAGCCAACTGACCCGCACCAAGTGTAGTCAGTAGGTGTGTTATCAGCTCCTAGTTCTTTACCACTTTGAGCAAAGGGGACTCAGTCAGTTTTAAGGTTGAAAAATTGGTATACGTGTATTCCCCCCCCATACACGTATTCCTCAGTCTTGTACCGGGACCAACAAGTGGTATCAGAGCAGTGGTTCGAAAGACCACTGACTTTGAATACTAATAGTTTCAGAGCAGAAACTGTTGGTGGTCACTGAACAGATCTGAGTTTGCTTTTCATAAAACTTGCATCATCATGACTTCGAGGAGACTTGAAGCTTCGTTACCTGAATTCTCTGTGTCTAACTTTATCTATTGGAAGTTCAGATTAGAAGCACATCTAGATGCCATCCATGACCAGATGCCGCGTGTACTCAGGGAGGGACCGATCAAGATCACTATTCCTAACGTCAGAGGACTGGGATATGAGGATCTTGCGATTGGCGTGCAGGTTCCTAAAGAAAGGAAAGACATGACCAACGATGAAATCAAGATGGTGGGACTTGACAACGTCGCCAGAAACATCATCTTGCACACGGTGCCCTTCGAGGAGTCAGCTAGGCTGATGAACTTAAAGACGGCAAAGGAGGTCTGGGATGAGCTGACAAGGATGTGTGAGGGATCTGAAAAGATCAAGGAGAACAAGAGAAACATTGCCATTCAGAAATTCGAGGCGTTCGAGATGCTGCCTGACGAGAGCATAGATCAAATGGAGTCTAGATTCTTCAAGTTGATGAATGAGTTGGTGATGCTGGACAAGGATGTCCCAAGGAGAGATGTTGCTTCAAAGATCCTGAATGCCCTTCCTGAGAGATGGGACAACAGTGTAATTATGCTTAAGAACACTCAGGACATGAGTAACATAACTTCTGCTTTACTTTTTTGAGAGCTCAAAGCGCTTGAATTCGATCTTAACAAAAGAAAGAAGAAAGTTCAGTCAGAAGAGGAAGTGAAGGAGAAAACTCCTGAGAAAAGTGTGGCGTTCAAGGCCAGGTCTGAACCTGTTGAGCCCTCATCAAACTCTTCATCAAAGTCATTGATGGAGATGAGCAGGGAAGAACTCGTTGAGGAGTACAGCCTGATGGCCAGACGATTTGACAAGCTCAATTCCAGGTTTGGTCGTTATAAAAAGTTTTATCAGGACTCACGTGACAGGAAACCTGAAGGAACTCACCAAAGCTCAAGGAGATATGAGGAGCGAAGGAATACTGACCAGAGGAGAGAACGTGGTGATGAAAGTAGATATTCTGAACCAAAACCTGAAAGAAGAGACGAACAGAGACGTACTCGCGATGATAGATATCTAACAAAGACTGAAAGCTCACCAAGAACCAGGGAACCTGACTCAAGGAGGAACCCTGAACCGAGAAAAGAAAGAGTGAGTGAGCAGGTAGCATGTTACAACTGTAACAAGATTGGTCACTATTAGTACGACTGCCCGGAGCTGAGTGCGAGGGAGAGAGAGGAAAGGAGAGCCACTAGGGATCTAAGATCTGCTGATCGGAGAGCGATGGTCGCTGAAGATGCAACAGATTCTGACGGTCCTGCTGAAAGGTCACCTGAACTCTTCTCAGATGACGAGTACGATGATGTCTGTCTAATGGCCAGGGATGAGCCTGAGGTAACATCAAATTCTGTTTGCCCTTCTTACACTGGTCAAAATCCTGAGCTTAGCTCAGAGTCAGTTAGAGAAATGAACCTTCAGATCTGTCTTGATCAATTGATGGTTGATTTCTCCAGACTGCAGGAAACTAATGTCTTCTTGGTTGAGGAGAACAAGAAATTGAGTACTGAAGTTCAAAACCTGAATCAACAACTCACTCAGTCTGATCTTAAAGAATCAGCTCAAATTGTGAGACTAACTCAGGAGATTGATTTAATCAATGCTGAGCGTCTTCCAAGAGAGAAGATTCTGAAGGAACTGGCTGAGGAAGAGCTGGTCAGGAAGGAAGAACTGAAAGTACTTAAGAGTAAGTTTGATAACCTCTTTACCAGACATGAAATCCTGAAAAAGAGTGAGGACTCTCTCAAGAAAAAGGTTGCAGAAATGAATAAATCCTCAGTGGCTAGAGAGGAAATAAATAGCAACCAGATACTTGGGAACAAGAAAAAGGGACTTGGATATGTTCCTGAAAAATCCTCACAAGGTCAGTCTCATGTTGCTTCAGGGAGCAACACTGAGAGGGTATTTGTTCAGACAGGCCAGAGTGCACCTAAGGTTGTGCTCCAGGCCCGTCAAACTGATAAGGGCAAGGAAACCGTTGACACAGTCAGGGTTGCTCCTAAGGTAGCTAAGCCAAAACCCAAGGGAAAGGCAAAGCAACCTACGGAAGCCCCTGAGAGCTCAGGCCAGGGAAAACCTCAGCGAAAGCAGAGGAAGACTCAGGCCAAGAGCCCTCAGACTGGTCAACGAGGGTACCATCATGCTTGGCAATACCAACAGGGAAGGCCAAATATGATGACACCCCCGTGGTTTTGGCATCCTGAGGCCTTTAACTGCTTTCCATTCCCTCACTTGCCTAGGGGGAATAGAAATCAGGGTCCTTATCAAGAACAAGGCCCAAGACCTGCTGCACCCAGACCTAGGAAGAACAGGAAGCCAGCCCAAAAGGCACCCACTCAGGCTCCTGTGAAGCCTAAGTCTAGCACCCATACACCATCTTCCTCTCAGGCAAAGAAGAAGAAAGTTGTGTATGTTGATGTTTCAGGGAGACAGATTTACCACTCTGAGGCAATCAAGGTTGTGAAGCAAGTCTGGATCCCGAAGGGTACAGCTGACACGATAGGACCCAACACCCAATGGGTACCTAAAGCCTGATTTGCTTGCAGGCGGCTGTGGATCACAACAAGAGGAGAGGAGACTCAATCAAAGCTGTTTGGTACCTAGACAGTGGTTGCTCAAGGCACATGACTGGAATGAAGAGTCTTCTCCAAGAATATCAAGCTAAAGATGGTCCACAGGTAACCTTTGGTGATAACTCAAAAGGTGTTACTAAAGGTTTCGGTGTTCTAATTATAGGTACAGTCAGAGTGGAAAATGTGTCCTTTGTGGAAGGACTGAAGCATAACCTGCTGTCAGTAAGTCAATTATGTGACAAAGGGTTCAGTGTTGAGTTTTCATCGAACACATGTTCAGTCAAGGACAAATCAACACAGGTGCTTCTATCAGGTATAAGGAAAGGTAATGTTTATCTCGCTGATTGGAGCAGCACTATTCCTAATACTTGTCTTGTTGCTAAAAGCTCTCTAGAGCTCAGTTGGTTATGGCATAAAAGATTAAGCCACCTGAACTTCAAGATTCTTAACAAAATTTCTAGACAGTCACTTGTTGATGGTCTACCTAATGAAGTTTTTAGCAAAGATCACGTGTGCAAAGCTTGTCAGGAAGGGAAGCAGGTCAGAGCATCATTCAAAGAAAAAGCTTCTTACTCCACTGACAGGATACTTCAGCTCTTGCACATGGATTTATTTGGTCCCATAACACCTGTGAGTATGAATGGTAGAAAGTATACCCTTGTGGTTATTGATGATTATTCTAGATATACTTGGGTTATTTTCTTGTTAAATAAGAAGGAAACACAGGTGAAGCTTCCAGAGTTGCTCAGGAGACTCAGCAATGAGAAGAATCAGTCCATTACTAAGATCAGATCTGACAAGGGCACTGAATTTATAAATTCATATATTTCTGACTTTTGTAATGAACTTGGTATAGCTCATGAGACTTCTGCAGCTAGAACCCCACAACAGAATGGTGTCGCTGAAAGAAGGAACAGGATACTGAAGGAGGCTGCAAGGACCATGTTGGCCGAGTCAGGATTGCCCAAGAAATTCTGGGCTGAGGCAATCAACACTGCATGCTACACTCAGAACAGATCCATGCTGAACAAGCAACATGCACAGACCCCATATGAGACATGGAACAAAAGGAAACCTCGTATTTCTTATTTTCATGTATTTGGTTGTAAGTGCTTCATCCTCAACAATGGGAAGACCCAGTTGAAAGCCTTTGATAGCAAATCTGATGAAGGAATATTCTTAGGATATTCTGAAGTTAGTAAAGCCTTCAGGGTTTACAATTGTAGGACCCTTGTTGTTGAAGAATCACCTCATGTTGTCTTTGATGAATCTGCTAATGAGTCTAGGGCAAAGGTGTTGAATCCTGACACTGAGGAGGTCACGAGGAGAGTGACAAGGCTGAGCTTGAAGAATCAACCTGATCCCAAGATCAAGACTGTGCCAATTCCGAGATGGGATGATGATGACGATCAGGATGATGAATCAGGTGCCACTCCTAAGCCCAGCACATCAGGGATTGTTGAGCCTCAGACTGAGGAACAGGCTCAACCTGAGGTAAGCACCGTCTATGAAGATGTTGTTGCAGCTGAGACGGTTCCTGAGTCACCTAATCAAGGGGGAATCAATGTCCCTGACATTGAGCTAGTTAATCCCTTTGGCATAGACTCAGGATCATCCCCTTCTGTTCAATTTCCTGAATTTTATGAGCCTGTAGACTCTAACATTGCAGGTACTTCAGGAACAACTCCTGTCAAGAGAACATGGTTAGAAGATCATCCCTTTGATCAAATCATTGGTGATCCAACTGAGGGAGTCAGGACCAGACGGTTCCATGGTGAGAGTGCATTGTTCTGTTGCTTTCTCTCTGAGCAAGAGCCTCAGAACATTGAAGAAGCTCTCACTGACTCGAACTGGATCATTGCCATGCAAGAGGAGCTGAATCAGTTCACAAGGAATCAGGTTTGGGAACTGGTGGATAGACCTAGGCATCAAGGTGTGATTGGTACCAAGTGGGTCTTTAAGAACAAGAAGGATGAGAATGGTGTTGTGGTAAGGAACAAGGCTAGACTCGTTGCAAAAGGGTATTGTCGGTCTGAAGGAATAAACTATGATGAGACTTTTGCTCCAGTGGCTAGGTTGGAAGCTATCAGGTTGTTCCTTGCATATGCAACATACAAGAAGTTCAAGGTGTATCAAATGGATGTCAAGAGTGCCTTCCTGAATGGTGTACTCAATGAAGAGGTATATGTTGAACAACCTCCCGGGTTTGAGGTTGGAGATAGAGTATACCATTTGAAGAAAGCACTCTATGGACTCAAGCAAGCACCAAGAGCTTGGTATGATACCCTCTCTCAATTCCTGACAGACCATGGGTTCAAGAAAGGAACTGTGGATAGGACATTGTTCAGGATCACTGAAGGTGATGACATTCTCTTGGTCCAGATTTATGTGGATGACATAATATTTAAATCACCAAATCATCAGCTATGTGAGAAATTCTCTAAGTTGATGACTGGTAAATTTGAGACGTCAATGATGGGAGAGATGAACTTCTTCTTAGGATTGCAAGTCAAGCAGACTGATCAAGGTATCTTCATTAATCAGGCCAAGTATACAAGAGACTTGATTCATAAGTTTGGTGTTCAGAACAGCAATCCAGCAAGGATCCCTATGAACACAAATTGGAAGATGGATCCTGACACTGAAGGAACTTCAGTAAATCAGACTGAGTATCGTGGGCTGATAGGTTCTTTATTGTACCTGACTGCAAGTAGGCCTGACATTACGTTTGCAGTTGGTGTGTGTGCTAGGTATCAGTCTGATCCCAAGAGAAGTCATTTGGAGGCTGCTAAGAGGATACTTAAGTATTTGAAAAGGACATTCAATATGGGACTATGGTATCCTTCAGATGACAACTTAGAACTGACAGGTTATTCAGATGCAGATTATGGAGGTTGTAGGATTGATAGGAAATCAACCTCAGGGACATGTCAGTTTTTGGGAAGTAAGTTGATCTCGTGGTTTAGTAAGAAGCAGAATTCAGTGGCTACATCCACGACTGAGGCTGAGTATATGGCTGCAGGTAGTTGTTGTGCTCAGATTTTATGGTTGAGGCAACAGTTGAAGGACTACCAAGTGTTTGCTAATCAGGTTCCAATCTATTGTGATAACAATAGTGCTATAGCAATTACTCAGAACCCAGTGCTTCACACAAGGTGCAAGCATGTGGATATTAGACACCACTTCATTCGAGATCATGTGGAGAAGAAAGATATTAGGATGGAGAAGATTCACACTGACAGGCAAAGAGCTGACATCTTGACTAAGCCTCTGGCTGAATCGAGGTTTATGGAACTATCAGTGGAGTTAGGACTCTTAGATCCGGAAGAGCAGTCAGTGTAGGGTTCTAGGGGGAACTCAGGCCAGATTCGACTCAGCGAGGTATCAGGGTGCTACAATGTCTCCCTGACAGGTATGAGTTCTAACCTGACTCTTGTGAATTTCAAGCGTCTCCCTGAGTTCTTCGTCCTGAAAATCTTTATTAAATGCATTCCGTTCTCATTAAAAGCGCGCCTTTTCATATTTAAACTCACGCGCACAGAGCATTTAATGCTACAGTTACTTTTTCATATACGTGTCCGTTTTATACGGAATATGACTGACATGGGGTTTAATTGAAGCTGAGATTAATCCTGGCCCCTCATTTCAAAACCTTTCGAATTCAGGGATCAATCTCAACCCCACGTTTGAGTAACTGACTTAGTCTTATCAATCAAGAGTGCCATTTGAGGTTTTTACGCAAACACAACGCACAATCTGCACACTGAGTTTTCTCTTGCTCAAACACAGATAATTCTTTCAAAAAATCTCTTCTTTTCAAAACAATGGCATTTCTCGACTCCAACTGGACAACCGACAAGATCGTAGATGTTGTTGAAAAGAAACTGGTACACATGGAGCAAGTCATCTCCATGGAAGGTATCTGTCTTACGGTTGAGGAAATCAAACCCGTATTTAAATGGATTTCCGATGCCGGGTTGGAAACATACTTCACCACCCGCCCCATTTCCTTGCTCCCAAGAACAGTGGTGGAAGCCTATTTAAATATGTTCTTACGGAAAGGGGAAGTTTTCACGAAGGTAACTGCACTGAAGCCGACGGGAGAGAAGGACGGCGACGGCGAACCTCTTTACAACACAGAGGTGGTCACTATCAACTTCAGGCAGGCGGTGAGGGAAGTCTTTAAGTTTCCTTTCACAGGCATTAACCCAAGAACCTACAAGGAGAACTCAGAGGGAGAGCTTCTTGCAAAATGGACCAAGTCAGGGTCATCGGAGTTCAAGGCTCGTCAGAACAAGAATACTCTGAAGCCTGAGTACAGAGCGCTGGTGGACTTGGTGTCCAAGTTAGTGATGGGAGCAACTGGCTCTCACGAGCAGTTGAGTCTGCCCAAGCTGAGGCTCATGGGGGCAATTGCTGATGGAGTGGAAGCGAACTGGGAGCAGTTCTTTCTCGATCAACTCCATCAGGCTGGGTTGGACAAGCTGTTGGTCCCACTAGTTAGATTAATTGGGGAAGCTTAAGTTAAATGTCTTTCAAAGTCTTTTACAAGAGAGCAATAATCAACAAACAATAAGTAAAATAAAGCGATAAAGAACACAAGATGTATAGTGGTTCGGATTGAATATCCTACGTCCACTCTCCCTTATAACCAAGGGGTCTCACTATCAACCAACTCACAAACTTACTTACTGGAATTGGGAAGTACCAGTTCCTTCTTACAACCTCTTTAGATTTAACTTCAATCTAAAGATCAACCAGCCAACAACCTTGTCTAATAGATGAACAGGTTGTGGTTTCAATAACTCCTTTAGAGTAGATAAATATTATGAACAGTAAGAGTGCTTGGTATGAATATCAAAAGCTTGGATCACTTATGCGCGTGTAGAGTCTCTAGAGCTTTTTCTTGAACTGCACTCTTGTATATATAGAGGGGATTAGGGCTAGCCGTTGGAGGGCTAATCCAATCAGATCCTCTATATAAGGAAGCCTCAATCAATCAATTCCCTAATTGATTGATTGGGTTGGTGGGATCCTTGGATTGATTATCTTCAAATACTTTCCAATCTTGATCATGTTGACTTGATTGAATCACCAACGGTCAATAGCTTCCTCTGCCTAACTCTGATTCTCTCCAGAGAAGGCAGGACCAGACACCAGGCAACCTCGGTGTCTTCTGGTCCTCATCTGGTCAAGAACCAGAATACTCAGTAGAGTCAGGGGATCAAACTGAGCATCTTTTGTTCTACCAGACTCGTCTGGTCTGGACTCGTCTGGTCTGGGGAAGGTCCTCTGTCTCTGGTCATATCTCATCTGGTGAAGTCTTCTGGTGGAGTCCTCTGGTGAAGTCCTCTGGTGGGGTCTTCTGGTGACTCTTCTGGTGAAGTCTTCTGGTCTGGCAGTTCCCTCTAGACTAAGTCCTAATCTAGATCATCATCTGGCTAACAGGTCCAGATGTCCTATTACATCTTCTGGTTTGTTTTAACTCATCAAAACTAACAATTTTTATCCTAACAATTTCCCCCTTTTTGATGGAGTTAAAACATACCATAACTGTTCAAGAATAATAAACTTAAGCAAGAAAACATTAAAGGATAAGACCTTAGAATAGATCTTATCAGGCAAACAAATAAGACAACAAGGGGTTGTCTTTTGAACAGAGAAGATATGAGATTTTCATTGATAGAAAGGAAAAAGATGATTACAGATTACATTTAAGATCAGATCCTATTCTATGCATATCTTCTGTTGTCTTTGGGCACCAGGAACCAGTCAAGAAACCTGTCTTGAAGGGCCTTCAACTCTGCAGAAGATGATGGAGTGAAGTTTGCCAACACCTTGGTCTTGTACAGTCTCTTCAGCTCAGCCCAATCAACCTGGTCTCCTGCCATTGGAGTGTTGAGAAAATGGAACTCAGGAGCAGTGACTTCCAGGTTGAATTCAATAGTTGAATCCATCAACTGCTTGTACAAATCTGCATCATATGCCTGCATCCAAGAATGGAAAGTCCTGTTGATGAGAGCATCATCCTCTGGTGGAGGTCTCTGGATGTAATGTTGAATGAACCAGAGAGTCTTGGCTTCTCTCCATTTTTCTATCAAAGGCACAGGAACAGTTGAGTCAAAGGACCCTTCTGTCCTGAGAGGGAGGATGTTCATGACTTCAACAGGCCTTTTCTCTTCTGGCTGGATCCACTAGCACCAGGAGTGATGCCAGCTTCTCTGCTCTTCTTATTTTGCCTTCTAACATATCGGAGCCTCTGCTCTTCATCTATGTTTTTCCTTATCCTTGCTTGCCTCTCTTCAGGCGACTCTTCCTTGAATCTCTTCTCTGCTTCTTCAACCACAGATTCAAGGAAGCTCTTCTTCACTTTCCTTATCTTCCTCTTTGCAGGTCCAGAGATGGAAATTGGATCCTGCTCTGCTTCGGACTCCTCTTCTGCAGCAAGCTGCTTCGCCATGGAAAGGGATTTGAGCTCTTCCTTCTTCTTCTTCTGCAACTCAGCCTGGGCCAATGTATTCTCCAGCAGGTCCAGACGAGCTCCATTGCTGAAGAGAGTTTCATTTGTGGTCTTCGCCAGATCAGTTCTGGCCTTCTCTTCCCCCTTTTTAACTTCATCAAGGAGGGGCTCCACTACCTGCCTTATAAGATCAGGCAAAGCAGTGTTGGAGGAAGAGTGAAGATCACGCAGCTGCTTGGCCTCCTCCAGGTAAGCTTTAGACTCTGCAACAAGTCTCTCTTGCTTCTCCAACATCTCCTGGAGGGAGTCTTTCAGCTTTGCAGTTTGAATCATCTGGCTGGCCATCTCCACTTTGAGCACAGAGACAGGTCTCAACTGCTCCAGCATGTGCTCCTGTAGCTGCTTCTGGCTGTGCATGACATCCAGCTTGACAAATAAGCCATTAGCCTTAAAAGAAGCTTTTACCTCTGCCAGAGAAGACTTTAACTGCTTCAGGAAGATTCTCCTCTCATGCCTGATCTGGTGCTCTATCATAGCAGGGGCCATATGTTGAATAGCTTTTGAAAAGCGCCCAATCTGCATGATTTGCTCATTGAAGAAAGCTTTCATCTTCTGGAGCACGGCAGGAGACATCTCAAAGTCTTCCTCATCTGAATATAGCTCTGGAGGGAAAACAAAATGAGGACCAAACTTGTAAGTAGGGCCCTCTGGAGTGAGCATTACTCCTCTCTGGATGAGCAGGGTGCGAATCAAGACTTTAGCAGCACCAGGAGTCTCCAGCTCTGCTGGGTTCTGAATATTCATTCTCTGCTTTAGCTCAATCTCCCAAGCAGTGAAGTTGGAGGGACCCATTTCCTCAAGCAACAACATTAGGTCCTCCACATCTTCAAGTCTGGCCTTGCTCCAGACCTTGGCATCAGTAAGCTCTGCCAGAAGTGGTAAGTGCTCCAGAAGAACTGGGAAATGCTCTCTTAGCCAGAGCTGAGAACTTACACTCATACTCTGCCTAATGGGACCCATTTCTGCAGATGAGAAAGTGAAGGGTTTGGGCCCAGAGGCAGAGGAGGAAGGTGCTAAGTCAGCAGGCTCAAGTGAAGCTTCCCCATCTTCACTATCATCGCTGGTTAAACAGGTAGGAGAAGGGGGAGGGCCAACGAATCCCAGAGCCATAGAAATGGTTGGGTCCTGGTCTGTATGGGTTTGGGGAGGGTTAGGATTTTGTGAAGTAGAGGGTGTAGGAATGGGTTGTTCTGCACCAGAAGATGATGGAATATCTGGTACAGAAGGTGTAGGAGGTATCTGGGAGGTGGAAGTGTTTGGAGGGGGGATTTCTGCACCAGAAGAGGTTGAGGGTACCTCTGGTACAGAAGGTGGGGGAGAGGGGTTTGTGGGAAGATGTGTTTGGGAAAATGGGGGAGAAGGTGTTTGGGTATGAATGGTAGAGGGAGTATATACTGGGGTATCTGGGATAATCTGCTCTGGTGGAACAATAGGGTTACCAGAGGCAGATGGGTTTTGGGGAATATTATCTGGGGGAGAGGTAGAGGGGGGGACAAGATTAATGGGGGAAAAAGATGGAAGGGAAGGGTTTACCTCTGCTGGGTCAACACCAGCAGGTACAGCAGACTCTGGAGCATCCTCCATCATCTGGGAGGCATCCTCAATTGCCTTTTCCAAGGCCTCTCCAAGATCAGATCCAGAGTCAGGATCCTGAAGAAGGGCTCTCTTGGCCTTGGATTTCCTCACAAGAGGCTCAACCTCTTCTTCTTCTACCTCCTCTGACGGCTCATCCACCAGGAGGGTATTCTTGGGAGCTCTTCTGCCAGTTCTTGGCTTCTTGGCAGATTTCTTCTTGGCCTCCTCTGGCCTCTTCCTCTTCGAAGCTCCTGCCTTCTTGGCAACCTCACTCTTCTTCCTCAGTACATCAAGAAGAGGGATCTGGTCCTCCTCAGAGGAACCAGAGAAAGCAATAGTTAAGGAACCAGTTGCTTCAGCAGCTTTCTTCTGGGTCTTCTGCTGCTGCTGTCTCTTCTGTCCCTTTACAGGAGAGGGAATAGCTTGAATAGGAGGGGCAGGGATGGCTTCTTCGCCATCAGAATCAGGATGGCCATGAAGGGGACCATCCTTTGAGAATAGCACCTTAGACTTGTGAAATCCTTTGCACCAAGTCTCCTTCCATTTCTTCTCTGGAAGCAAGGAATCCAAAATCAAGGTAAGTTTCGTACCCAACGAAACATTAGCAGTGAAATAAAACTGCATCTCCCCTGGCTGGGAAGGACAAACTTCCTTGTTAACTTTCGCTTTATTCTTCCTCAAGACGCCCCAAAAGAACTCTGCCCAATTGCATTGGACGCCGTCATACAAAGCCCTCATCACACACATTCTTCCATTAAAGATCGCATCTGTGCTGTGATTCTCACACATCAACACTTTTACAACTATGTCAAAAATTACCTTGTACTTTTGCCTCAGATGCTTATCCAGAAATCCCTTCGTGATATTCTGGCAAGAGGAACGAGCAAACAGTTTGAAGGAACCCACAATATCATCCTCCTTGTAGGTTAAAGGATCCACTCCTTCCGCCGAAATGTTTCCAAACAGGGCACAGAAATCATGCTTGGAAAACACCAAATCTTCCTTGTCAATTTTTGTAGAAATATGATCTTCGTTGATCTTCATACGAACCAAAAATTAGGCCGCATAACCGTCAAGAGTACGAAAATCTCTGGGAATGGTGGAGATCAACTTCTCAACTCCGGATCTCCTCAATAGTTCCAGAATAGCAAGTGCAGACGGGTTCTTGGTGGTGTAGAAATCAACCACCATCTCCATTTTCAGTTTCTTCATCATTAATTCATGGTCAAAATTACACGGGGGAGCCATATCTGTGAGAGAGAGAGAGAGAAAGGAAGAACTTTGCAGAGAGAGGTTAGGGTTTGAAAGTATGAAAACGTGAAAGGACAGATTGATAGGAAATTTGATTAAAATAGGGTAACACGCGTGGCTAGATTATTAAATGAAGTGTGAACGCGTGTAATTTTAAAAATTAATTGAGGAAACAAAATCAATTTTAGCATTGATTGACATTTTGCACAGTGATTAAATCTGATGGCCACGATGAAAGGCAAGATACAGATTTAATCTGGTGCGTTGGCTTAGTCATTGGGACGGGGCATAAAGGGGTTTTGTGGCAGTCAAGAGAAAAAAATGAAATGATTGCATAGGCCCTATACCCTAGTCTTAAATACACTCCGAAGTTGAAAGGTTTTGAGTGTACTTACTAATTTGAAAAGTGTATCCCAATGATCAGAGGCCAGAGAAGTAAAGACATACATGTCACCTGATATTGTAACCAGATGATACCACAGCTACATCTCCTCTGATGGAGCTCATCTGGTCCTGGTCAGAGAGGATTTTGGACAATTGACTCAGCACCTCATCTGGGACAAGTGTCACCTGGTGCATACCTCATCTGGTACCTCTCTGAAATATCTAATCTACAGGTATGTTAGCTTAAGAAAATAAATATATGAAGAAAAGTAATGAAACAAGGATACTTCTCTGATGTTCCCCCTAAAACAAATCTGTCTCTGGATCCAACAATCCTAACTCAAAAGCTAATTCTCTGAATCTGGTCTCAGCCAAAGGCTTAGTTAAGATATCTGCTCTCTGCTTCTCTGTTGCAATCTTTTCCATCCTTATATCTCCCTTCTCAACATGATCTCTGATGAAATGATGTCTTATATCAACATGTTTACATCTGGTATGAAGAACTGGATTCTGGGTGATTGCAATGGCACTATTACTATCACAGAATATAAGAATATCCTTGGCTCTAATCTGGTAATCCCTAAGCTGTTGACTAATCCAAAGTAGTTGTGAACAACAACTACCTGCATCCATGTATTCTGCTTCTGTTGTTGATGTAGCAACTGAAGTTTGCTTCTTAGAAAACCAGGATACCAATTTATTCCCTAAAAATTGGCATGTTCCACTTGTAGATTTCCTGTCTATTCTGCATCCACCATAGTCTGAATCTGAATAACCACTCAATTCTAAATTGTCATCTGCAGGATACCACAAACCTAAATTCACTATTCCCTTAAGATACTTCAATATCTTCCTAGCTACTTCCAAGTGAGTCTTCTTGGGGTTAGCTTGAAATCTGGCACAAACACCTACGGCAAAGGTAATATATGGTCTGCTCGCAGTTAGATACAAGAGAGAACCAATAAGTGCTCTGTACTGAGTCTGGTCCACACTCTCTCCAGACTCATCTGGATCCATGTTGAAATTTGTCATCATAGGGATCTTGGCTGCTTTGCTAGATCCTACTCCAAATTTCTCTAACATGTTTCTGGTGTACTTAGCTTGATTAATAAAAATTCCCTTCTCTGATTGCTTAACCTGCAAACCCAAAAAGTAATTCATCTCTCCCATCATGGACATCTCAAACTGTCCCTGCATGAGCTCACCAAACTTCTCACACAGCTTCTTGTTAGGGGATCCAAATATGATGTCATCAACATATATTTGGACCAGAAGGATGTCCTTTCCTTCTTCTTTCCTAAACAAGGTTCTATCAATCTTACCCTTAGTAAAACCATTGTCCAGAAGAAATTGAGATAGAGTGTCATACCATGCTCTGGGTGCCTGCTTCAGCCCATAAAGAGCTTTCTTAAGCTTAAACACCTTGTCACCTTGTTCAAAACCAGGAGGTTGTTCCACATACACTTCCTCAATGAGAATCCCATTAAGAGAGGCAGATTTCACATCCATCTGGTATACTTTGAACTTCATGTGAGCAGCATATGCTAAGAACAATCTGATGGCTTCTAGTCTGGCAACAGGAGCAAATGTCTCATCATAGTCTATTCCTTCAGACTGAGAATAGCCCTGGGCCACTAGCCTTGCCTTGTTCCTAGTAATGACATCATTCTCATCTTTCTTATTTTTGAAAACCCACTTAGTGCCTATCACCTTTTGATGTCTTGGTCTGTCTACCAGCTCCCAAACATCATGTCTGATGTATTGATTCAACTCCTCCTGCATAGCAACAATCCAATTTGAATCTTCCAGTGCCTCCTTGATGTTCTTGGGCTCAATCAAGGACACATAGCAACTGAATAAGGCAGCTAAGTTAAGAGTTCTCCTAGTCTGGACACCCTTAGTTGGATCTCCAAGGATTAGGTCATTGGGGTGATCAACCAGGGTCCTCCTTCCCGTGGTCTTGCCTGGTTGATCATCTTCTGTAGTACCTTGGTGATTATCACCACCTGCAGAAGAGCTTCCCCCTACAGGAGTTCCAACCTCTTCTGGTTCTGCTCCTTGTGAAGGCTTCTGCTTCAGAGAACCAGGAGATGGGTCATCATCTGAATCTGAATCTGAATCAAGAACAGGTGGATTGACTTTGATAACTCTGGGAGTAGTCTGATTTTGGGTCTCATCAGAAGACTTAGAATCCATCTT
The DNA here is from genome assembly GCA_947034835.1 of Ballota nigra. NCBI lineage: Eukaryota > Viridiplantae > Streptophyta > Magnoliopsida > Lamiales > Lamiaceae > Ballota > Ballota nigra. Next base: position 117,896,771 of record OX344720.1, on the reverse strand, counting down.
GCACTCAAAAGCAGATTCATCAAAAACAACATGAGGTGTTTCCTCCACACAAAGTGAATTCTTATTAAAAACTCTAAAAGCTTTACTGGTGCTGGAATATCCTAAAAATATTCCATCAGCCACTTTAGCATCAAAGGTTCTTAATTTAGATTTCCCATTGTCATGGATGAAACACTTACATCCAAAAACATGAAAATATGAAACAGATGGGGTTTTACCTTTCCATACCTCATATGGAGTCTTATTATGTCTCTGGGCAATCAGGCATCTGTTCTGAGTGTAGCAAGCTGTATTAATGGCCTCTGCCCAAAATCTCTGTGGAGTGCTGTATTCTGCCAGAAGTGTTCTTGCAGCTTCTTTGAGGGTCCTATTCCTCCTTTCTGCTACTCCATTTTGTTGGGGTGTTCTGGCAGCAGATGTCTCATGAAAAATCCCATGATCCTTGCAGTAATCTGCGATGTGTGAATTCAAAAACTCTGTTCCTTTGTCACTTCTGATTCTGACTATGCTCTGGTTCTGCTCATTCTGAATCTGCTTGAAGAACTCTGGCAGCTTAGTCATAGTTTTATTTTTCTTAAACAAGAACACTACCCAAGTGTATCTTGAAAAGTCATCTACTATCACTAAGGTGTACTTCCTTCCACTGAAACTAAGAGGAGAAACAGGTCCAAACAGGTCCATGTGAAGTAGTTGAAGTACTCTGGTTGTGGTTGTGCTCTGGACATCCTTAAAGGAAGTCTTGGGTTGTTTACCCTTCTGGCAGGAACCACAAACCTGATCCGTCTTAAACACTTCATTAGGAAGACCTCGAATGAGACCTTTTCTGGCAATCTTGTTCAGTGTTTTGAAGTTAAGATGACACAATCTCTTGTGCCAAATCCAGCTATTCTCTGCAGATCCTTTTGCAACTAGGCAAGCATTTCTTGGGCAACTGTTAAAATCTGCAAGATAAATGTTACCCTTCCTCAAGCCTATTAGCAAAATATCATTATAATCAGAAGAGAAAACAGTGCATGAATCACTAGAAAATTTCACTGAGTATCCCTTGTCACAGAATTGGGATACTGAAAGCAGATTATGCTTGAGTCCTTCAACATAGTAAACTTCTTCTACAGAGACTCCATTGAAGGTCAACTTTCCAACTCCTCTGGTGACGCCATAGTTGTTGTCACCAAACATCACTCTTGGTCCATTCAATGGCTTGAAATATTGGAGATTATCTTTCTGGAAGGTCATGTGCTTGGAACATCCACTATCAATGTACCAGACATGGTTGCTTGAAAATCCTTTCTCCAATGGACTCTTATCTACCTGCAGAGAAATCAATTAGGTCCCCTACTAGTGCTGGGTCCTGATTGGTTAGTTGCAGGTTTTGTAGGAATCCATAGATAAAGATCATCCCTTGATGGATGAGGAGATCTTATCTTCCTTCCAAATCTATCTACCAGCACATGTCCTCTGACAATGACATATTGAGCTACTGGTCTGATAAGGACACCTTTCCTATAAACAGGTCTGGTGTACCTTTTCTCAAATTTGGCCTTTGGAATGGCCTGCCTCAAAGACATGGTCTTAAAGGTCTGGTTGTAAGGATACATCCTAGAAGAACCATCTCTGGTGTCATAACTACCCAGATCAGTTGGTTTTCTATAGATGGGTCTGGAAGACCTCCTCTGGTTCTGATAATTAGACTGTCTCTGGTGGTTATAGTTCCTTTGAGTATACCTATTCTGGAATTGATTCCTCTGAGAAAATTGTCTCTGGGGTACCTGGTGCTGTTGAACATTGTTCCTTCTCTGGTAGGTCTTACTCTGATTGGTATTCCCCTTTCTTGAGTGCTTTCCTTGAGGTCCCCTAATCTGGTTAGGTTCCCTTCGAGGATTACTCTGGGGTCCTCCAACTTGAGTAAGTTCTACTCCTTGGGACTCATTGTTCACAGGACCATTAATCTTTAATGGTTCCCCTTTTTGACACTTATTCTCTAGCATCTTCTCTTCCAGAACAGTCAACTCTTCTGGACCATATGTTATGTGATTAGCAGAGTGATTCCTAGGATTGTGAACCACCCTGTAACCATTACCAGTTAAGTCTTTTTCATCCCAGATTTCTACCAATGTACCAGCTCTTACAGACTTGTCTTTATTATACATGTATTTATGAGTTTTAGTGGTAATTCCAGAATATCCTAAACCACTCTTATCATTAATGCGCTGAGAAGACTCTGATATGATAGATACAACAGATGGTATCTTAGGAGCTTCTCTGGGCATGGGTATCTCCTCTATGCTGTGAGCAACTTGTTTTCCCTTGATAAGAGTCTGGTATTTGGCTCTGAGTTCATTGAACTCATCTTCTTGAGAGTTCTTTTCTTTCATGAGTTGATCTACTAGAGTATCTCTTTCTGTTATCTTATCCTGAAGTTCAGAGACTTCTTTGGAATGATCTTTCATGAGTTCTCTGGTGGATTTATGCTCATGAGAGAGAGATTGAACTTCAGCTCTGAGCCTACCATTCTCTTTCTCAAGTTTTTGACAAAGTTGGACACAATTTTAGAGATCTGATAGCATTTGTTGCATATCAGACTCTCTGGAGTTACCAGATGAATTAGAGAATTCAGTACATTTGGAATTTGATAAAACTAGAGTAGTTTCATTTACCTCAGTGATGTCTGCCATGAGACACACATCATCATCTGATCCAAAGTCAGAAGAAGAAGAAGAACTGGAACTAGTATCCTCCTCCTCTGCTTCTGCTAGCAATGCCCTCTTATCTGCATATCTCCTATCTCTCTTGATTCTTTTCTCTTCTCTTTCCCTAGGAGTAAGCTGAGGACAATCATAACTGTAGTGACCAGTCTTGTTGCATGTGTAGCAGGCATTGTCTCCTCTGGAACTAGGACTTGGCTCTCTCCTCCTCTGGTTGTAGTCTGATCTGGCTGGACTACTCTCTCTCCTCTGGTAGTCAGGTCTGCCAGAGCTACCATCCCTCCTCTGATAATCTGATCTCCCAGAGTTGCCAGGGTTGTCATCTCTCCTCCTCTCTGGAGTTCTGAATCTGGTCTCCCTTGAGTCTACAGATGTCTTCTCCTTCTCTGCAAGCTTGAAAGAACTCTTCCTGTCTCTGGTAGACTCCTTCCAATGCCTTTTGTACCTGTCATACTTTGAACTCATTTTATCTAATTTATAAGTTAGAAGTGCTACCTGTTCCTTGAGGCTCAAGTCATCTGCAGTAGACTCCTTTGGCTTTACATCAGGCTTGAGAGTTGAAGAGAATGCAACTCCTTTCTGGCCAGAAGAGGAAACCTCTTCTGTTTGATCCTTCTCTTGAAGATCATACTCGTAAGCTTTGAGATCAGACAACAGAAGATGGTGATCCAGAGTGTTGAGATCCTTGTTGTCCTTGATCACAGTGACTTTAATTCTCCACCTGCTTGTTAGTGAACGCAAGATTTTACTATTAATTTCTTTTTCAGAGTAGGTCTTACCTAAGGCACTAGCCTTGTTCAAGAGGTTTGTGAGACGCATATCCAGCTGGTCAATGGTCTCGTCTGGTTTCATTTTGAAAGTGTCAAACGAGTGTTGAACAGCCTGGAGCTTGTTATCCTTAATCTTCTCTGTTCCTTCTCAGAGAAGTGCAAGTTTGTCCCACATCTCCTTCTGGGCAGCTTCACTAGTTTCTTCTCTGGACTCAGACCTGCCACTATCAATAGGAGTCCAGTAAAATTGTATGGGGCCACTTTCAACCACATCAAGCATGCGGTGGTGAATAGCTCCAAGATGATTGCTCATCATGAAGCTCCAGTGGCTGTAATCCTCAAAAGAGAATTCTGGGAGCTTACGGCTCTTGTAAGAAGATTTTGCAAACATTTTGATTAGAAATTTAGGGAAATAACAAGAACTTGAACAAAAGTACTAAAGAGCAATGGATATGCCCGGTGACCACCAAAAGATTTACAAAGCAGTGGTCGTTGGACACACTACTCTGATACCACTTGTTGGTCCCACTAGTTAGATTAATTGCAGAAGCTTAAGTTAAATGTCTTTCAAAGTCTTTTACAAGAGAGCAATAATCAACAAACAATAAGTAAAATAAAGCGATAAAGAACACAAGATGTATAGTGGTTCGGATTGAATATCCTACGTCCACTCTCCCTTATAACCAAGGGGTCTCACTATCAACCAACTCACAAACTTACTTACTGGAATTGGGAAGTACCAGTTCCTTCTTACAACCTCTTTAGATTTAACTTCAATCTAAAGATCAACCAGCCAACAACCTTGTCTAATAGATGAACAGGTTGTGGTTTCAATAACTCCTTTAGAGTAGATAAATATTGTGAACAGTAAGAGTGCTTGGTATGAATATCAAAAGCTGGGATCACTTATGCGCGTGTAGAGTCTCTAGAGCTTTTTCTTGAACTGCACTCTTGTATATATAGAGGGGATTAGGGTTAGCCGTTGGAGGGCTAATCCAATCAGATCCTCTATATAAGGAAGCCTCAATCAATCAATTCCCTAATTGATTGATTGGGTTGGTGGGATCCTTGGATTGATTATCTTCAAATACTTTCCAATCCTGATCATGTTGACTTGATTGAATCACCAACGGTCAATAGCTTCCTCTGCCTAACTCTGATTCTCTCCAGAGAAGGCAGGACCAGACACCAGGCAACCTCGGTGTCTTCTGGTCCTCATCTGGTCAAGAACCAGAATACTCAGTAGAGTCAGGGGATCAAATTGAGCATCTTTTGTTCTACCAGACTCGTCTGGTCCGAACTCGTCTGGTCTGGGGAAGGTCCTCTGCCTCTGGTCATATCTCATCTGGTGAAGTCTTCTGGTGGAGTCCTCTGGTGGGGTCTTCTGGTGACTCTTCTGGTGAAGTCTTCTAGTCTGGCAGTTCCCCCTAGACTAAGTCCTAATCTAGATCATCATCTGGCTAACAGGTCCAGATGGTCCTATTACATCTTCTGGTTTGTTTTAACTCATCAAAACTAACAATTTTTATCCTAACACAAGCTTAAGCGAGATGAGGAGGAGAAGCACATTTCCGTCAGTGCCATCTTGCCATTCGGTACGAGGATGTCCATCCTAATTGCTCATGCTTGCCATGAGTATACCTTTGACTTTGAGGACAGTCTCTCCTCAAAGAAGGTAATGTTTTCCTCACTGAGTGATACCTATTCAGTGCTTGGGTTGACTGATCCCAATGCGAAAGCAAAGGGTCAGGCCAAAAAGCCAGCTGGTAAGGCCAAGAGAGTGGCAACCAGTCTCATTGAACGGGTAGATGAGCTCCTTGAGAGGAGTAAGGAGGGTGAGGAGGTTGCAGCTGAGGAGGTGGAGCAGCCTGAGGTGGAAGCGGCTGAGAAGAGGAAGAGGGTGAAAATAGTGCTGTCAGGGAAGAGCACGAAATCTGGGACTGAGTCTGATCCCAAGAAGGCCGGGTCTGAGGCTGAGGGAACTGACGATGACGTCAGAAAGGAGGGTGCTCAGGGAGAGAGGCCCTTGAAAAGGCTTAGGAAGGGGACCAGAAAATCCCCTGCTAAGAAGCTGCCTGAGGTGAGTGAGAGGGAGAAGTCAAGCTCTCCTGGAGCCTCTGACTTGGAGGAAGTGAGAAAAACTGTCGAGACGGCTGAGTCGTTGTAGCCTGAGACAGTACCCACTCAAACACCCCCACACCCTGAAACCCAAACACCTTTCATCCCTGGCCCCACACCTCAAACTCCCCAACCACCCCGAACCTCAGAGCCAAACCATCCTACTGAGTCAGCGCCTTCAACATCACACATGAATGAGCCTGACCAGTCAGCCGAGCCGAACCTTCCAAACCCCTCAGATTTTCCCTCATACCCTAATCCCAAAGACTGTCCCAAATCCATTTTAGCTGAGGAGGACGAATTCCTTGAAGTGGAGGAGGAGGATTTAGATGTACACATGGCTGGAGGGATTCTGGAGAACACGCTCAGGGGGAACGCCACAGAATGGGCAGGAAAGTGCTGGCCTGGGCTATCCAAGTATACTGAGCTGCTGGCGTATGTGATAGAGCTCAAAGTTTGGTTGGACTTCAAACAATCAAACATGCAGGAGCAACATATGCTGGTGGATGCTCGTGGCTGGGAGCACTGGGAGGCGGAAGAGGCCAAGATTTGCTCGTTCTTTGGACTTACTAGCTGGCTTCAACTCTTGAACTTTGACAACCTGAAGCAGCTAGTGGCTGATATGATGTCCAAGAGCAAGGCTGACCTCCTATCTGATGACGAGAAGGATGGTGATGAGGATGATGAAGGAGCTCAGGGTGGAGACCTGGAGAAGGCAGTAGAGGAAACTGCACAGGAAGTTGATGAGATGAACTCTGAGTCTCAGGCTCAGGGGGAAGGTGATAAGAACACTGGTGTCAAGGGTGGACCAGTGGCTGAGGATGTTGTGAACATCTCAGCTGCCAATGAGACATCTGTCAATGACGGGATTCCCTGCCCTGAGACAAGAGAGGAAGATGTTGAGGCATTCAAGGAGACTCTCAGTTCCGAGGGACTTGCTCCTAAGGTTCAAGTTAGCTTAGCTGAGCCTGAGGAGGCGGCTATGACTACTTCACAACTGCCTTCAGTGCACCTTGAAGAAGGGACTGATGCTGCAGGAGCTGACAAGGGAAAGCAGCCAATCACTGATGCGGTCATTGATGATGAGGATGTGATCATAACCGGGGTCGGACGTGCTGAAATCACAAGCATAATGGAGGTCAAGCAGGAGAAAACCACAGAAAATCTAGCTGAACTTCAGGAAGAGGTAATGAGGCTACGAGCTGAGAAGGAAGAGGACTCCAAGGCCCTGGCGAAGCACATCAGGTGGACAAAGTCAACTTACAACACCCTTGCTAACAGGGAGCTGATTTTATTAAGGAAAACGATGACTGACACGGCCAAGTCAGTGAGGAATGAGAGGAAGCGCACCAAGAAGATGCTCAGGAACACTCTCAAGAAGCTTGAAGAGAGGGATGCGATCAGAGACGAGAAGATGAATCAGGGAGTGGACAGGCTTGCAGTTCAGACTGGAGCTATTGTCACTCAGGCCATGAAGGATTCAGCGTCCAAACTGGAGCTGGAGTCAGGGAGATTGGATCGCACCTCTCAGTCAGTGGCCGACACTTTGGCAAAGGCCACTGAGGAATCGGCAAAGATACTAACTGAGGCTAGCAGAATCAGCGGTGAGTCCTTGAAGGTGGAGGAAAGGATCACCAAGGCTGAACAAAGACTCCAACTCTCCATGGAGGTCTTTGAGAAGAAAGTCAATGTTGTTATCAGTTCAGTTTCTTTTGCAGGCACTGGGATTGCCACGGGAGTTGAGATGCTGAAGGAGGGCGTTTTGGAAGTTCAATCCTTAGCCTCTTTTGTTATCAACAGTGGAGCTGAGTCACTCCCATCCCTGGCCAATGATGATGCCAAAAAGGGGGAAAAGAAGAAGAAAAGATCCCGCCCTGAGGCATCGGAGGCAGTCAATCAAGGTGAAACCGTTCTAGCTGACCCTGAAGCCAATCCTGATGGAAACATTTTAAGGGTGAGGAAGTCAGCTAGGTTAGCGGCGGTGGAAAAGGAAGGAGAAGAAATTGTTGCCAAGCTGAGAGAGGAGGCAACAAAGGCAAAGGCTAATGAACCTTCCAAGCAACAACCTGAGCCAGTTCAGAGGTCGTCTCCCATGAGCTCAAGGAAGAATCCCATCACTTATTCAGGTGAGTTGGTTGCGGAGTTATGTGCTGAAGCATGGGGAGATCAACCTGAAAAATCTGAGGCTATGCGCAGAGCGGAAATTGCTCAGAAGGAGAAGATGAGCATTTTGGAGAAGAAGGTTGAGAAGCTGACTGATATCACTGAGCTTCAACAACGAGAACTGGATGATGCAGTGATCAGCTTGCTAAGGAGGAGGAAGGCGAAGCCTGAGCCCAGGAAGTACAGGAAGAAGCCAACAGTTAGGAAATCAACAATTCTTCAAGTCAGAAGGCCAGAATCAGGAGCAAGGGAAGCTTTTGTTAATGAGTTCGTCTCAGAGACATTGAAGGAGTTTTGGACTGATGCAAGGGATGAATTTGTTAGATTGTGGTTTGTTGTGAAGAAGTGGGGCGACACTGACGATATCAACGCCCACTTCACTGACTACATGATGGATAATCATCCTGAGCTATTCCAGAAGATCTTGGAGGAGGCTGAGGCAGCTCAAGTTCAAGTGAAGGCTCCTGAGTTCACCATTCGAGCTCCTCCCTTGGTTCCTGGAACTCAAAAGCATGATACAAAGGCCATTATGATGGAAGTTTTGAAGATAGCCAAAGATGAAGGGTACGTGAATCAACCTGGAAGACTTGACGAACTGAAGGCAAGAGTTTATGCAGGATATGGACTCAAGCCTGAAATGAGATTAGTCTAGGTGTTCACAGGCTTCTTTGTAATAGATTAGATTCATTGTAATCATTTTCACATCAATCAATGAAATCTATTACTTTTGCCCACAGACAAAAACTCATTGTCTTTTTTGCTGTTGTTTAAAATTCTGTACTTTATCAAGAATTGCTCTAACACTGTCTTATCTTATAGATAGGTTTATCTTGTTTCCTCTAAGTGTTTTGAGGATCTTTTCAGTGTTTTGGCATCATCAAAAAGGGGGAAATTGTTGGGACATTGTCAGTTTTGATTAAGATCCCAAAGCCCCTGAAAAGATGATTGCCTTAATCTGTCTTTGTCAGGCTAGTCTTGGTTAGGATTTGTACTTAGTCATTTTACACTTCACAGGTACTCAGTGAGAGGAGAACTCACTGGAAACAATCAAGACTCAGAGCCTGAAGACAAAGAGCACCATCCTGAACTTATGGCAGTCTTCTAAGCTGGCTAAGTAAGTGTCAGTGATGAAGAGTATGACCCTGAGGTCATTACTAACTCATTCCTGAAGGGAACGGGATGTCACTGAGTTAATGGGAAGACTTGGAGTAGAGCCAAGCAATGCAGAAGGAATTTCAGCGTCAGGACTAGACTGGTGGGCTCAAGACAAAATGAACTTAATAAGACAAGCCTGAAGCTCAGGAATAAGTTCTGACATTCTCACCAACCTGATGACGTGGACCAATCCGAGAAAGACACGCACGTACGGAACCTGACATGAAGACTGAATTCAGACTGCATATTCAACGGGCAAGCATTCAATGTGCATTTAATGCAAATACCAAATCCATGCAAGGACGGCTGCTGCATGAAGATATGTCCGTTTGAAGCCACTCTACATAGATGACTCGAAGGCTATCTCTCCAACGGATAGTTTTTCAAATCACCTATAAATACAGAAGACCTTGAACCCATTCAAGGTTACGGGAAATTTCCAAGCCAGAAATTACTCAAACTCTCAAGCATTCAAAGCATTCAACCCTTAAGAGAAGCACTCGAAACCTTCTAAATTTCCCAAGTGTTTCTCAGCATTTGAGAGTTATTCTGTATTCCAAGAGCTAATTAGAATTATCTTAAGCTTAGAGAGATTATCCAATCCTTAGCATAGCTTTGCCTTGTAAGGATAATCTCAACCTAGTTGGAATCCAAACTGAAACCAAAACCCTAAGTTAGGCTTGTTGGGAGTAAGTCAGTTAGAGTGTTAGTAAGTGGAATTGTATAGATCAGTGAGGTTAGCTGGTCTTGGTGCACCTTGGCACGTTAAAAACAAGAATCCCTTGAGTGGATTTCCTGTTAAGTCAGGCCGTGGACGTAGGAGCTTGAGACTCTGAACCACGTTAAACTCCCTGTGTTCTTACTGCTTTGATATTGTGCATACTTGCCATATTATTTGTTCATTCATTGCATTCAAGTTTATCAGGCCTGAATCAATCAGGCTGATCTTCAAAAGAGCACTGCCCTACTAAACACTATTCAGGTTTGAGTAAAACAAGTTTTTCAGAAAGCAAACTAAACAAGACTTTAAACTTTCAGGGCTCAAACATTTCCGCACTGAACTTGAACTGATAATTAGCCAACTGACCCGCACCAAGTGTAGTCAGTAGGTGTGTTATCAGCTCCTAGTTCTTTACCACTCTGAGCAAAGGGGACTCAGTCAGTTTTAAGGTTGAAAAATTGGTATACGTGTATTCCCCCCCCCCCACATACACGTATTCCTCGGTCTTATACCGGGACCAACATCAACAGCCTTCAACCTTATCTTGTAGATGAACAGGTTGAGGTCCAACAACTCCTCAAGATTAGATATATGATGTGAACAATAAGAGTGCTAAGAGTGATTATCAAAAGCTTGGATTGTGACTTATGCGCATAGGGTCTCTCTCTAGAGCTTTTTCTTGTGATTGCACTCTTGTATTTATAGAGGGGATTAGGGCTAGCCGTTGGAGAGCTAGTCCAATCAGATCCTCTATTTAAGGAAGTCTGAATCAATCAATTCCCTAATTGATTGATTGGGTTGGTGAGATCCTTGGATTGATTAACTTCAATAACTTTCCAATCCTGATCTTGTTGACTTGATTTGGATCACCAACGGACAATTGCTTCCTCTGCTTAACTCTGATTCTCTCCAGAGAAGGCAAGACTAGACACCAGGCAACCTCAGTGTCTTCTGGTCCAGATCTGGTTAACAACCAGAATACTCAGTAGAAACAGGGGATCAAACTGAGCATCTTTTGTTCTACCAGACTAGTCTGGTCCGGACTCGTCTGGTCTGGGGAAGGTCCTCTGCCTCTGGTCAGATCTCATCTGGTGAAGTCTTCTGGTGGAGTCCTCTGGTGAAGTCCTCTGGTGGGGTCTTCTGGTGACTCTTCTGGTGAAGTCTTCTGGTCTGGCAGTTCCCCCTAGACTAAGTCCTAATCTAGATCATCATCTGGCTAACAGGTTCAGATGGTCCTATTACATCTTCTGGTTTGTTTTAACTCATCAAAACTATACAATAAATTTTCCTAACAATTTCCCCCTTTTTGATGAAGTTAAAACACTACCAGAACTGATCAAAACATAAGACTTAAGCATGAAAACAGTAAAGGATAAGACCTTAGAATAGATCTTATCAGGTAAACAATTAAGACAACAAGAGGTTGTCTTTTGAACAGAGAAGATATGATATTTTCATTGATAATAAGGACAAAATGATTACAAGTTACATTGAAGTTCAGAGTCCTATTCTATGCATATCTCTTGTTTTCCTTGGGCACAAGAAACCAGTCAAGGAACCTATCCTGGACGGCCTTCAACTCTGCAGAAGATGTTGGAGTGAAGTTCACCAACACCTTTGTCTTGTACAACCTCTTCAGCTCAGCCCAATCAACCTGGTCTCCTACCATGGGTGTGTTGAGATAAGTAAACTCAGGAGCAGTCACCTCCAGGTTGAACTCAATGGTAGAGTCCATCAATTGCTTGTACAACTCTGCATCATATGCTTGCATCCAGGAGTGAAAGGTTCTGTTGATCAGCTCATCATCCTCTGGTGCTGGCCTCTGGATATAATATTGAATGAACCAGAGAGTCTTTGCCTCCTTCCATTTCTCAATCAAGGGCACAGGCACAGTAGAGTCAAAAGACCCTTCTATCCTGAGAGGCAGAATGTTCATCACCTCAATAGGAGCTTTCCTCCTCTGACTAGATCCACATGCACCAGAAGGAGCACCAGCTTCTATGCTCTTCTTATTTTGCCTCCTAACATATCTGAGCCTCTGCTCTTCTTCTATGTTCTTTCTGATCCTGGCTTGCTTCTCCTCTGGAGTCTCTTCCTTATATCTCTTCTGTGCTTCTTCAACAACATTCTCCAGGAAGCTTTTCTTGACTTTTCTGATTTTCCTCTTAACAGGACCTGGAATGGTAGCAGAATCCTGCTCTGCTTTAGACTCCTCTTCTGCAGCAAACTGCTTAGCCATGGTAAGAGATTTAATCTCCTCTTTCTTCTTCTTCTGCAGCTCTGCCTGTGCCAATGTGTTCTCTAGCAGGTCCAGGCGCGCTCCATGGCTAAAAAGAGTTTCATTGGTGATCTTCGCCAGATCAGTTCTGGCCTTCTCTTCCCCCTTTTTAACTTCAACAAGCAGGGGCTGCACCACCTGCCGTATGAGATCAGGCAAGGCAGTGGAGGAGGAAGAGTGAAGATCACGAAGTTGCTTTGCTTCCTCCAGGTAGGCTCTTGATTCAGCAACAAGCCTCTCCTGCTGCTCCAACATCTCCTGGAGGGAGTCCTTCAACTTAGCAGTTTGAAGCATTTGTGAAGCCATCTCCACCTTGAGCACCGAGACAGACCTCACCTGGTCTAGAACATATTGTTGGACCTGCCTCTGGCTCTCATGCACATCCATCTTCAAAACAAGACAGTCAGATTTGAATGCAGCTTAGGCAGAGGCAAAGACATTCTTTATCTGCTTCAAGAACTTCCTTCTCTCATCCTTGATCTGGTGCTCAACCAGAGCAGGCGCCAAATGCTGCATTGCCTTGGAGAATCTTCCTATTTGCTGGATTTGTTCATTGAAGAACAACTTCATCTTCTGGAGCACAGCAGGAGTAACCTCAAAATCTTCCTCGTCTGAATATAGCTCTGGAGGGAAGACAAAATGAGGCCCAAACTTGTAAGAGGGGCCCTCTGGAGAGATCATAACACCCTGCTGGATGAGGAGAGTACGAATCACCACCTTCGCCGCCTCTGGTGACTCTAGCTCTGCAGGATTTTGGATATTCAACTTCTGCTTCTGCTCAATCTCCCAGGCTGTGAATGTGGAGGGAGTCATCTCTTCTAGCAACAGCAGCAGATCCTCCACATCCTCTAATCTGGCCTTACTCCAGACTTTGGCATCAGTCAACTCTGCCAGAAGTGGTAAGTGCTCCAAAAGGATTGGGAAGTGCTCTTTTAGCCAGAGCTGAGCACTTACAGTCATACTCTGCCTAATGGGACCCATTTCTGCAGATGAGAAAGTGAAGGGTTTGGGCCCAGAGGCAGAGGAGGAAGGTGCTAAGTTAGCATGCTCAAGTGAAGCTTCCTCATCTTCACTATCATCTCTTGTTAAACAGGTGGGAGAAGGGGCAGGGGCAGGGAATCCCAGAGCCATAGAAATGGTTGGGTCCTGGTCTGTATGGGTTTGGGGAGGGGTAGGATTTTGAGAGGTGGAGGTGGAAGGAATGGGTTGCTCTGCACCAGAAGTAGATGGGATCTCTGGTACAGAGGGGTGAATTGGTATTTGTGATGTGAAAGTGTTTGGAAGGGGAATTTCTGCACCAGAAGAGGTTGATGGGACCTCTGGTACAGAAGCTGGGGGAGAGGGATTTGTATTTAGAGGTATTTGGGAGGGTGGGGGAGAAGGTACGAGGGATGGCTGAAGTAGTGTATATTGGGGTGTCTGGTAAGGTCTGCTCTGGTGATGATATAGATGCACCAGGGGCAGAAGATATGGGTTGTGTTTGGGTGTCTGGTGGTGAAGTAGTGGGGGTAACAAGGTTAACATGAGCAAGGGGGGGAATAGAGGATGGGTTGGAAGGGTTTACCTCTGCTGAGTCAACATCAACAGGCACAACAGGCTCTGGAGCAGAAGCATCCTCCAACATCTGAGAAGCCTCATCAATTGCCTTCTCCAGGGCCTCTCCAAGATTAGAGCCAGAGTCAGGATCTTGAAGAATGGCCCTCTTGGCCCTGGGCTTCCTCTTAAGAGGCTCAACCTCTTCTTCCTCTTCATCTGATGGCTCATCCACCAGAAGAGTCTTCTTGGCCTTTCTGCTAGTTCTGTGCTTCTTAGCAGAGCCTCTTTTGGCCTCCTCTGGCCTCTTCCTCTTGGCTGCTCCAGCCTTCTTAGCAACCTCAGCAACCTCACCCTTCTTCTTCAAGATATTTAGAAGGGGAATCTGGTCCTCCTCCGAGGAACCAGAGAAGACAACTGTTGAGGAACCAGTTGCTCCAGCAGCTTACTTCGTACTCTGCTGCTTCTTCTGTTGTTTCTGCCCCTTAGCAGGTGAGGGAATGGCTTGAATAGGAGGGGCGGGGATGGCTTGCTCACCATCAGAATCAGGATGGCCATGAAGGGGACCATCCTTAGAGAACATAATTTTGGACTTATGAAAGCCCTTACACCAGGATTGTCTCCATTTCTTCTCTGGAAGGATTGAGTCCAGAATTAGGGTGAGCTTTGTACCCAATGATACATTAGCATTGAACACAAACTGTTGCTCCCCTGGCAACTGGGGGCATTCTTCCTTCTGGACCTTCACCTTGTTCTTTCTCAGCACTCCCCAGAAAAACTCAGCCCAGTTACATTGGGCACCATCCAGAATGGCCCTCATAACACAGAGCCTGCCAGTGAAGATGGCATCTGTGCTATGGCTCTCGTACATGAGAATCTTCACCACAATGTCAAATAGAACCTTATACTTCTTCCTAAGATGCTTGTCCAAGAAGCCCTTAGTAATATTCTGGCATGAATTTTTGGCAAACATCTTGAAGGAATCCAACGCCTCTCCTTCTTTGTATTTCAATGGATCCACACCTTCCGCAGAAAGATTACCAAAAAGACTACAGAAGTCTGCCTTCGAGAAAACGACATCCTCTGAATCAATCTTGGATGAGATATGGTCTTCATGGATCTTCATCCGGATAAGGAACTGAGCAGCATATCCATCCAAGGTGCGCAGATCCTTGGGAACCTTTGAAACCAACTCCTCCAGCCTAGAACGATGGAGTAGCTCCAAAATCTCCAGTGCGGCTGGATTCTTGGTGGAATAGAAGTCCACCACCATTTCAGTTTTGAGTTTCTTGCAAACATGGTCTGGATCGAAATTGCACTTGGGTGCCATTGCTGAGAGAGAGAGAGAGAGAGAGATCGAAAGACTTGCAGACAGAAAGTTAGGGCTTGAAAAGATATGAAACGTGAAAGGATATATTGAATAGAATTTTGATTTAAATAGGGCAAGACGCGTGGCTTGATTAATAAATGAAGTGTGAACGCGTGTAATTTCAAAATTTATTTTAGGGAACAAAATCAATTTTTGAATTAATTGACATATTGCACATTGATTAAATCTGATGGCCATGATGAAAGGCAAGATACAGATTTAATCTGGTGCGTTGGCGTGGTCATTGGGACTGGGTAAAAAGGGTTTTTGTGGCAGTCAAGAGAAAAAGCGAAATGATTGCCTAGGCCCTATACCCTAGTCTTAAATACACTCCGAAGTTGAAACGTTTTGAGTGTACTTACTAATTTGAAAAGTGTATCCCAATGATCAGAGGCCAAAAAAGTAAAGACATACCTGTCACCTGATGTTGTAACCAGATGATACCACAGCTAGTCTGGTGTTACATCTTCTCTGGTGGAACCCATCTGGTCCTGGTCAGAGAAGACTCCGGACTTTTCTGGAATCAGACTCAGCACCTCATCTGGGACAAGTGTCACCTGGTGCATACCTCATCTGGAGATGCAACTCCTCTGATATGTCTAATCTGCAGGTATGTTAGTTTTAAATAGCAAAGAATATGCAGTTAGGTATAAATAAAGGATACTTCTCTTATGTTCCCCCTAAAACAAATCTGTCTCTGGATCCAATAATCCCAACTCAAAAGCTAACTCTCTGAACCTGGTCTCAGCCAAAGGCTTAGTTAAAATATCTGCTCTCTGCTTCTCTGTTGCAATCTTTTCCATCCTTATATCTCCCTTCTCAACATGATCTCTGGTAAAATGATGCCTTATATCAACATGTTTGCACCTGGTATGAAGAACTGGATTCTGGGTGATGGCAATTGCACTATTACTATCACAGAATATAGGAATATCCTTGGCTCTAATCTGGTAGTCTCTAAGTTGTTGACTAATCCAGAGTAGTTGAGAACAACAGCTCCCTGCAGCCATATACTCTGCTTCTGTTGTAGATGTAGCAACTTAAGTCTGCTTCTTAGAAAACCAAGATACCAATTTATTCCCTAAAAATTGGCATGTTCCACTTGTAGATTTTCTATCTATTCTGCATCCACCATAGTCTGAATCTGAATAACCACTCAACTCTAAGTTGTCTTCTGCAGGATACCATAATCCTAAATTCACTGTTCCCTTAAGATATTTCAATATCTTTCTAGCTGCTTCCAAATGACTCTTCTTGGGATTAGCTTGAAATCTGGCACACACTCCTACAGCGAAGGTAATATCTGGTATGCTTGCAGTTAGGTACAGAAGAGAACCAATAAGTGTTATGTACTGAGTCTGGTCCACACTCTCTCCAGACTCATCTGGATCCATGTTGAAATTTGTCATCATAGGAATCTTGGCTGCTTTGCTAGATCCTACTCCAAATTTCTCTAACATGTTTCTGATGTATTTTGCCTGATTTATGAAAATTCCCTTCTCTGATTGCTTTACCTACAAACCTAAAAAGTAATTCATTTCACCCATCATAGACATCTCAAACTGACTCTGCATGAGCTCACCAAACTTCTCACACAGCTTCTTGTTAGGGGATCCAAATATAATGTCATCAACATATATTTGGACCAGAAGGATGTCCTTTCCTTCTTCTTTCCTAAACAAGCTCCTATCAATCTTACCCTTAGAAAAACCATTGTCCAGAAGAAATTGAGATAGAGTGTCATACCATGCTCTGGGTGTCTGCTTCAGCCCAGAAAGAGCTTTCTTAAGCTTAAAACCCTTGTCACCTTGTTCAAAACCAGGAGGTTGTTCCACATACACTTCCTCAATGAGAATCCCATTAAGAAAGGCAGATTTCACATCCATCTAGTATACTTTGAACTTCATGTGAGCAGCATATGCAAAGAACAATCTGATGGCTTCTAGTCTGTCAACATGAGCAAATGTCTCATCATAGTCTATTCCTTCAGACTGAGAATAGCCCTGGGCCACTAGCCTTGCCTTGTTCCTAGTAATGACATCATTCTCATCTTTCTTATTCTTGAACACCCACTTAGTGCCTATCACCTTTTGATGTCTTGGTCTGTCTACCAGCTCCCAAACATCCTGTCTGGTGAATTGATTCAACTCCTCATGCATGGCTACAATCCAATTTGAATCTTTCAGTGCCTCCTTGATGTTCTTGGGCTCAATCAAGGACACATAGCAACTGAATAAGGCAGCTAAGTTAAGAGTTCTCCTAGTCTGGACACCCTTAGTTGGATCTCCAATTATCAGGTCATTGGGGTGATCAACCAGGGTCCTCCTTCCCGTGGTCTTGCCTGATTGATCATCCTCTGCAGTGCCTTGGTGAGTATCACCACCTGCAGAAGAGCTTCCCCCTACAGGAGTTCCAACCTCTTCTGGTTCTGCTCCTTGTGAAGACTTCTTCTTCAGAGAACCAGGAGATGGGTCAACATCTGAATCTGAATCAAGAGTAGGTGGATTGACTTTGATTACTCTGGGTATAGTCTGATTCTGGGTCTCATCAGAAGACTTAGAGTCCACCTTGTACTCAAAAACAGATTCATCAAAACAACATGAGGTGTTTCTTCCACACAAAGTGAATTCTTATTAAAAACTCTAAAAGCTTTACTGGTGCTGGAATATCCTAAGAATATTCCATCTGCCACTTTAGCATCAAAGGTTTTTAATTTAGATTTCTCATTGTCATGGATGAAAAACTTACATCCAAATACATGAAAGTATGAAACAGATGGGGTTTTACCTTTCCATATCTCATATGGAGTCTTATTATGTCTCTGGACAATTAGGCATCTGTTCTGAGTGTAGCAAGCTGTATTAATGGCCTCTGCCCAAAACCTTTGTGGTGTGTTGTACTCTGCCAGAAGAGTTCTTGCAGCCTCTTTAAGGGTCATATTCCTCCTTTCTGCTACTCCATTTTGTTGGGGTGTTCTGTCAGCAGATGTCTCATGAAAAATCCCATGGTCCTTGCAGTAATCTGCAATGTGTGAATTCAAAAACTCTGTCCCTTTATCACTTCTGATTCTGACTATGCTCTGGTTCTGCTCATTCTGAATCTGCTTGAAGAATTCTGGCAGCTTAGTGATAGTTTCATTTTTCTTAAACAAGAACACTACCCAAGTGTATCTTGAAAAGTCATCTACTATCACCAAGGTGTACTTCCTTCCACTGAAACTAAGAGGAGAAACAGGTCCAAACAGGTCCATGTGAAGTAGTTGAAGTACTCCGGTTGTGGTTGTGCTCTGGACATCCTTAAAGGAAGTCTTGGGTTGTTTACCCTTCTGGCATGAGCCACAAACCTGATTCTTCTTAAACACTTCATTAGGAAGACCTCGAATTAGACCTTTTCTGGCAATCTTGTTCAGTGTTTTGAAGTTCAGATGACACAATCTCTTGTGCCAAATCCAGCTGTTCTCTGCAGATCCTTTTGCCACCAGGCAAGCATTTCTTGGGCAACTGTTAAAATCTGCAAGATAAATGTTACCCTTCCTCAAGCCTATTAGCAAAATATCTTTATAATCAGAAGAGAAAACAGTGCATGAATCACTAGAAAATTTCACTGAGTATCCCTTGTCACAGAATTGGGATACTGAAAGCAGATTATGCTTGAGTCCTTCAACATAGTAAACTTCTTCTACAGAGACTCCATTGAAGGTTAACTTTCCAACTCCTCTGGTGACGCCATAGTTGTTGTCACCAAACATCACTCTTGGTCCATTCAATGGCTTGAAATCTTGGAGATTATCTTTCTGGAAGGTCATGTGCTTGGAACATCCACTATCAATGTACCAGACATGGTTGCTTGAAAATCCTTTCTCCAATGGACTCTTATCTACCTGCAGAGAAATCAATTAGGTCCCCTACTAGTGCTGGGTCCTGATTGGTTAGTTGCAGGTTTTGTAGGAATCCATAGATAAAGATCATCCCTTGATGGATGAGGAGATCTTATCTTCCTTCCAAATCTATCTACCAGCACATGTCCTCTGACAATGACATATTGAGCTACTGGTCTGATAAGGACACCTTTCCTATAAACAGGTCTGGTGTACCTTTTCTCAAATTTGGCCTTTGGAATGGCCTGCCTCAAAGACATGGTCTTAAAGGTCTGGTTGTAAGGATACATCCTAGAAGAACCATCTCTGGTGTCATAACTACCCAGATCAGTTGGTGTTCTATAGATTTCTACCAGTTGAGTCTTTATCATCCCAGATTTCTACCAATTTACCAGCTCTTATAGACTTGTCTTTATTATAAAGGTATTTATGAGTTTTAGTAGTAATTCCAGGATATCCTAAACCACTCTTATCATTAATGCGCTGAGAAGACTCTGATATGATAGATACAACAGATGGTATCTTGGGAGCTTCTCTGGGCATGGGTATCTTCTCTATGTTGTGCGCAACTTGTTTCCTCTTGATGAGAGTCTGGTATTTGGCTCTAAGTTCATTGATCTCATCTTCCTGAGAGTTCTTTTCTTTCATGAGTTGATCTACCAGAGTATCTCTTTATGTGATCTTATCCTGAAGTTCAGAGACTTCTTTGGAATGATCTTTCATGAGTTCTCTGGTGGATTTATGCTCATGAGAGAGGGATTGAACTTCAGCTCTGAGCCTACCATTCTCTTTTTCATGTTTTTGACATAGTTGAACACAATTTTGGAGATCTGATAGCATTTGTTGCATATCAGACTCTCTGGAGTTACCAGATGAATTAGAGGATTCAGTATATTTGGAATTAGATAAGCATAGGGTAGTTTCATTTACATCAGTGATGTCTGTGATTAGGCGTGAAATTGTCATGATTCGTAGCTAGAAAAACCCTAGTTTTGGTCGAATTTATTGAGTTTTTAGAGCCAAATGAGTACTATTTCTATACATTGATGAATTTATCTCTTTGATACTCATAGGTGAATAGAGGGCGAAAAGAGGAGTTCGTAGGACTTTGAATCGACTCAAACGGATGCCCGGATGAGAAGATATCGAAGAAATACGATTGGTATTAGTACGTGTGAAGAAAAGTGTTAGTTGCAAAGGAAGGGAAGCCACTCGAGGGACATTGCTCGAGCGCCCCGCTCGAGCTAAGGGCTCGAGCGCATAAAAACATACAGAACATTTTGGGCGCTCGAGGGGCACAGCTCGAGCGCCTCGCTCGACCTCAGGAACCGCACGACCAAGGTAGCTCGAGCGCACCGCTCGACCACTTCAGCTCGTGCGACCCGCTCGAGCGGGTCTGCTCGTGCGCTTCCAAGGCATTTTCTCCAACTTTCGTTTTTCGGCCCACGAGTTCACGAATCGGCCCGTTGCCTATATATACCTCTTCCAAACACGTTTTGAAGGATCCCAAACTTTAGAAATCACTTTTAGACTTAGTTTTTGGAGAGGAAGGAGACGAGCAAGCTTTACTTACGTTTTGTTGAGGTTTTTCATACGAATTCTAGTTTCTTTTCAATTTTTAGTTTCTTTTCATTAGTTCGTTACTTTGAACACGTGTAAATTTTGTTTTTATTAATTCAATTTCAGATCTTAGTATTTATTTCTTTAAAACCCTAGTTCATGTTTCTTATTTTCTTCGTTCAATTCATTATGTTTATGTTCGTAGTTTCTTCTATTGCTTTTATGTTTGTTACAACCATATCCGGCTAAAACCCTTGCATGCTTAGGGTAGGATGAACTCGTAGAAGTAGGATGTGGGTACGTAATTAGGGTAAATCGTGACATTAGTTTTAATTCTCTTAATTAATGAATTCTTATAATTAATCTTAACTTTACCTATGAATTTCGTACGAAAGTGTTAGAGAGAGGACGACCGCATCACTCAATAACGATTAGTAGTCTTAACGAGAGGGTTTAGAAAGGGTTAATTCATCTACCGGTTTAGCGAAGGAGGACGACCGCATCACCTTAGTTAAATTAGGGTCTCATTAATTAAGCGCTATCTATTAACTTGTTAGTGGATTAGTGAAGTCGATTGCTAGGATAAAGTATTAGGGTTAGAAATCTTGAGCTTTCATTCTACGATCTTTTACTTAGGTTAATTCTTGTTTGTCACGATTACTTTGATTATGTACCTGCTCCGTTAGTATACGTAGGGATTCCAATCCTAAGCATCATCATCTCATACTTGCATACACACCTTAGATACTTAGTTTAATTTTCCTTTTGCATTCGTAGAGTAATTTAGTCTAGACTTAATTCTGTTAGTTTTCAAATCCAAAAACATACACTCATATTAACTACAACGCGTAGATCTTCAGGGATCTATTCGCATATACACCATCCCTTGGGTTCGATAATACTTGGTCCCTATACTTGCCCATACTACTGTGAACCCGTACTCTTGCGGGGAAGCTACTAGTAAAAGCTAGTATTTTCGGTTCAAGTCAATGGCGCCGTTGTCGGGGATGGCGTTGTGTGCTTTTTGAATAGGACTTGTAGATAGCTTAGTAGTTAGTAGTGAGTGCTTTATTTGCTGTTTTATTTTTATTTTTATTTATTCGGCAGTTGCGTTTTGATCCTTCTGCTAGTGTGTCGGGTTTATGAAAACACGCTCACAAGGCAATACGAGCGAAGAGAGATTACCTGCAGATCCTGAGACAATAGCTAGAAGGAACCGAGCTTTCTTGAGAAGGATGAACGCTGCCGACTTAGGGAAAGAACCAATGGACATCACCAATGAGTTGGAAGATGCTGAGAATGAGTTTAACCAGGGGCTGAACCGGGTTGATGGCACTGACGGAAACACCAGTAAGAACCAAGATCCGTTAGGGGATAGTCAGAGCCAAAACCCGGGTGCACAAAACGTTATCAATCCAGCTCAAAATCTTGTCCATAATCCTCTGAACAACCCTGCTTACCCACAAAACCCAAATAACCCTTTCAACAACCCAGTATACCAACATTACCCATACCCACCATACCCTTATCCACCATACCCATATCATCCACCTCCTGTTTACAACCAACCACCTGTGTACCAACCACCACCCCAACAAGTACCCGTACCAGCTGTTAATCCTCAACACGTTCCTCAGAACGCAGATCAGGTGGCTATTCGAGGGAGGTTTGCAGCACAGCCACAGCGGTACTATGATGGAGTGGCTTTACCTCCTGTTGAGGCGAACAACTTCTCGATATCCCCGGGGATTTTAAAGCTGCTTACTGAGAATCAGTTGAAGGGGGTGATCGGGAAGGAGAATCCTCATACACATCTGAGGAGTTTTCTCATGATAGCCTCAACATTTAATTACAATGGCATGTCTGAAGATGCCAAGAGGCTTAGGCTGTTCCCATTCTCATTGACGGGAATAGCCAAGGAGTGGTACGATAATACGCTCCCGCGGGGAGGTATTACCATTTGGGCTGAGCTCGAGCGTCTGTTCCTCGAGCGATTCTACCCTCCATCTAGGACGATCAAGGCTAGAATTGAGATCTCGTCCTTTCGCCAGAAGTCTGGAGAAGATTTACGCCAAGCGTGGGAGAGATACTCAAATATGCTGATTGAGTGCCCGCAGCACGGGTACAATGAGGGAGACATTATGGCGTTCTTTTATAGTGGTGCCAACAAGGCGGGGCAAGACCATTTAGACGCTTGTGCGGGCGGAGCATTTTTTAACCAAGGCATAGAGAGGTGTAGGGAAATCGTGGACAACATTGTCACGAATGCCGGTGCTTGGAGTGGAGATGCAGATTTTCAGAGAGTGCATCAGGTTGAAGAGGGTGAAGGAACGAGAAGGCTGTTGATGGCTATGATGGAGAAGATCAATAACCTCGAGTTGGGGAAGAGTTTGGTTGGAGAGCATGCAGTAGAAAATGAGAGAGTAGACCAACCAAGTGTACAGCAAGAGGTAGTCAATTACATGGGAGGTCCGTTTTACAATCAGAATGGCTACCAAGGTGGAAACCAGTATGGAAGGCCTTCTTATGGCCAACCATTTGTACCTCCAGGCCCTCAGCCACTTCAAAATCAATGGAGGAACACACTTGGGTACCAAGGAGGCCAGCAGCCTCCTCAAAACACATGGAGGAAGAATGAGAACTTTTCTTATGCTAACCCAAAAGCCGGTGTTACTGTTCCTGCAGGTGTTGATCCGGGGTCTAAACCTCCTGGTGGAGAAGGCGGTGCATCAACCGAGGAGATGTTGAGAGCGATCCTGCAAGAGGTGAAGAAAGTGGATGTGGTCCCATTAGAAGGGAAAGGAGGAGTTAAGAAGAAGAAGTCAAAATTCAAGAAATTGTTTAGTAAGACTCCTCCAGATAGAGGCAAGAAGGAGTTGAGACCCATAACACTTGGGGATGAGAAGAGAGCAAAAGAGCTCATGATGGTAGGGAATCAAGGAAAGGAGTTCAAACACCACTCTTATGAGAGTGAGGGAGGTAAATTTGAATTTGTTGTCCCATAAGCTCCTTTGAGCTCGGTCCGGCATGAGGACCTTAAAAATAGCGCTGAATGGGAGGCAACCCATTTTTATTTGCTTTCATTTGTTTTTGCTCTAAAGGAGTAAAGGTATCATAGAGTTATTCAGATTGAAGGAACCAACTTGAGACAAGGAAGTGTGCAAAGCTAGTGAGAGAAACGGAATTATTTGGTTGAGGTAACCCACAACCCCAAACTTAGACCTCTAGCAAGGTCGAAGTTTGGGGGGGTGGAGATTTTTATGTTTCTTGTTACATTGCACATGCATGCACGTCCTTATCTTTGAGTTGAGTTTGATTGATTATTAGATTGTTGAGATACTCCTTGAGGTGATTTTGATTTGACTCGCTATTGCATATTTCATGCCTATCAATCATCTTATGCTTGTTGATTGTTATCTTTGAGTATGATTTGATGAGTAGAGTGAGTTGTAAGGGTGAGTTAGAAATTCTTTTGTGTGAGTGTTTGAGTTTGAGCTGATTTGAGAAAGAACTTGTATGCTTGTGAATTTTTCTTTTGAGTACTTGTGTGATGAGAGTGAGAATGCACTAGACTGACATGGATGTGAAAGTCGTGAGCTTTTGAGCCTTATGAGATTTTGATGCATTAATTGATCTCTTCGTTTGTGAGTGAATCGTCACCTTAGAGGATGCTAGAACTTGTGTGTGCTCTTGCTTCTTGATTGTGTCTAGTTTGATATGCCGAATAGGATCTTAGGCCATCTTTGATTTAATTGAGTCACTTAGCCAAAATTTTCCTTACCAATGACATTGAATCCCTTGTTAGCCCCTTTGAGCCTTAAGCCTATTTTATTTGCTAGCACATATGAACACTATTCCAATTCCTAAGCCTTTTTGTCCCAATTTGAGTGGAGAATAGGAAAGTGTGAATGTGAAGGGAGTGAATTGAGTTGAAAAAGGAAAAGGTTGTTTGTTGAGTGAATATGAGAAGAAGGTGCAATGAAGTTTTGAGTTGTGGGAAAAAGGAAAAAAATTTGAGAATGAGCAAAAGAAAAAAATGAGCTCATGCGTTTGTGCGAAAAAGAAAAAAAAAAGGTGATTGAAAAAAAAAAGTGAAAAGAGTGAGAAAGAAAAAAATTGAAGTGTTGAGAGAAGTGGAATTGAAAGAGTGTTGATTGAATATGTTTGAAGTAGTCTGTTCCTAATCTCGAAGTGCCAAAGTTTGACTTTCTATTCTCCATTCACTTAAGTCACTTACCCATATTGTTATCCCACCTATCCAAAGAGCCTACATTACAACCTTGAGAAAAGTCCTTTTTGATTCGGCATTGATTTCTAGAGTACGGTCGAAGTTAAGAGCACTTACAAGCCTATGGCTGCCAATTTGTGTGATTGATTGTTTGAGTGAGTCCCTTGATCATTGTTATACACTTGTGAGGGAGCGAAACACATCGTTGAGTGCACATCCATGCTTGATCTTGGTGTTTCTTGTTACTGTTGCATGAGTATGATAAAAGAAAGTGAGTGAGTATACGGGTGATTGATTTTTGAAGCTCGAGTTCATTAGCTTGCATGATTGATTCTTTGACTCATTCCTAGCAATTTCACTTGACTTATTCTTTCATTGCTTGGGGACAAGCAATATGGTAAGTTTGGGGGGGTTGATTAGGCGTGAAATTGTCATGATTCGTAGCTAGAAAAGCCCTAGTTTTGGTCGAATTTATTGAGTTTTTAGAGCCAAATGAGTACTATTTCTATACATTGATGAATTTGTCTCTTTGATACTCATAGGTGAATAGAGGGTGAAAAGAGGAGTTCGTAGGACTTTGAATCGACTCAAACGGATGCCCGGATGAGAAGATATCGAAGAAATACGATTGGTATTAGTACGTGTGAAGAAAAGTGTTAGTTGCAAAGGAAGGGAAGCCACTCGAGGGACATTGCTCGAGCGCCCCGCTCGAGCTAAGGGCTCGAGCGCCCCGCTCGAGCTAAGGGCTCGAGCGCCCCGCTCGAGCTAAGGGCTCGAGCGCATAAAAACATACAGAACATTTTGGGCGCTCGAGGGGCACAGCTCGAGCGCCTCGCTCGACCTCAGGAACCGCACGACCAAGGTAGCTCGAGCGCACCGCTCGACCACTTCAGCTCGTGCGACCCGCTCGAGCGGGTCTGCTCGTGCGCTTCCAAGGCATTTTCTCCAACTTTCGTTTTTCGGCCCACGAGTTCACGAATCGGCCCGTTGCCTATATATACCTCTTCCAAACACGTTTTGAAGGATCCCGAACTTTATAAATCACTTTTAGACTTAGTTTTTGGAGAGGAAGGAGACGAGCAAGCTTTACTTACGTTTTGTTGAGGTTTTTCATACGAATTCTAGTTTCTTTTCAATTCTTAGTTTCTTTTCATTAGTTCGTTACTTTGAACACGTGTAAATTTTGTTTTTATTAATTCAATTTCAGTTCTTAGTATTTATTTCTTTAAAACCCTAGTTCATGTTTCTTATTTTCTTCGTTCAATTCATTATGTTTATGTTCGTAGTTTCTTCTATTGCTTTTATGTTTGTTACAACCATGTCCGGCTAAAACCCTTGCATGCTTAGGGTAGGATGAACTCGTAGAAGTAGGATGTGGGTACGTAATTAGGGTAAATCATGACATTAGTTTTAATTCTCTTAATTAATGAATTCTTATAATTAATCTTAACTTTACCTTTGAATTTCGTACGAAAGTGTTAGAGAGAGGACGACCGCATCACTCAATAACGATTAGTAGTCTTAACGAGAGGGTTTAGAAAGGGTTAATTCATCTACCGGTTTAGCGAAGGAGGACGACCGCATCACCTTAGTTAAATTAGGGTCTCATTAATTAAGCGCTATCTATTAACTTGTTAGTGGATTAGTGAAGTCGATTGCTAGGATAAAGTATTAGGGTTAGAAATCTTGAGCTTTCATTCTACGATCTTTTACTTAGGTTAATTCTTGTTTGTCACGATTACTTTGATTATGTACCTGCTCCGTTAGTATACGTAGGGATTCCAATCCTAAGCATCATCATCTCATACTTGCATACACACCTTAGATACTTAGTTTAATTTTCCTTTTGCATTCGTAGAGTAATTTAGTCTAGACTTAATTCTGTTAGTTTTCAAATCCAAAAACATACACTCATATTAACTACAACGCGTAGATCTTCAGGGATCTATTCGCATATACACCATCCCTTGGGTTCGATAATACTTGGTCCCTATACTTGCCCATACTACTGTGAACCCGTACTCTTGCGGGGAAGCTACTAGTAAAAGCTAGTATTTTCGGTTCAAGTCAATGGCGCCGTTGTCGGGGATGGCGTTGTGTGCTTTTTGAATAGGACTTGTAGATAGCTTAGTAGTTAGTAGTGAGTGCTTTATTTGCTGTTTTATTTTTATTTTTATTTATTCGGCAGTTGCGTTTTGATCCTTCTGCTAGTGTGTCGGGTTTATGAAAACACGCTCACAAGGCAATACGAGCGAAGAGAGATTACCTGCAGATCCTGAGACAATAGCTAGAAGGAACCGAGCTTTCTTGAGAAGGATGAACGCTGCCGACTTAGGGAAAGAACCAATGGACATCACCAATGAGTTGGAAGATGCTGAGAATGAGTTTAACTAGGGGCTGAACTGGGTTGATGGCACTGACGGAAACACCAGTAAGAACCAAGATCCGTTAGGGGATAGTCAGAGCCAAAACCCGGGTGCACAAAACGTTATCAATCCAGCTCAGAATCTTGTCCATAATCCTCTGAACAACCCTGCTTACCCACAAAACCCAAATAACCCTTTCAACAACCCAGTATACCAACATTACCCATACCCACCATACCCTTATCCACCATACCCATATCATCCACCTCCTGTTTACAACCAACCACCTGTGTACCAACCACCACCCCAACAAGTACCCGTACCAGCTGCTAATCCTCAACACGTTCCTCAGAACGCAGATCAGGTGGCTATTCGAGGGAGGTTTGCAGCACAGCCACAGCGGTACTATGATGGAGTGGCTTTACCTCCTGTTGAGGCGAACAACTTCTCGATATCCCCGGGGATTTTAAAGCTGCTTACTGAGAATCAGTTGAAGGGGGTGATCGGGAAGGAGAATCCTCATACACATCTGAGGAGTTTTCTCATGATAGCCTCAACATTTAATTACAATGGCATGTCTGAAGATGCCAAGAGGCTTAGGCTGTTCCCATTCTCATTGACGGGAATAGCCAAGGAGTGGTACGATAATACGCTCCCGCGGGGAGGTATTACCATTTGGGCTGAGCTCGAGCGTCTGTTCCTCGAGCGATTCTACCCTCCATCTAGGACGATCAAGGCTAGAATTGAGATCTCGTCCTTTCGCCAGAAGTCTGGAGAAGATTTACGCCAAGCGTGGGAGAGATACTCAAATATGCTGATTGAGTGCCCGCAGCACGGGTACAATGAGGGAGACATTATGGCGTTCTTTTGTAGTGGTGCCAACAAGGCGGGGCAAGACCATTTAGACGCTTGTGCGGGCGGAGCATTTTTTAACCAAGGCATAGAGAGGTGTAGGGAAATCGTGGACAACATTGTCACGAATGCCGGTGCTTGGAGTGGAGATGCAGATTTTCAGAGAGTGCATCAGGTTGAAGAGGGTGAAGGAACGAGAAGGCTGTTGATGGCTATGATGGAGAAGATCAATAACCTCGAGTTGGGGAAGAGTTTGGTTGGAGAGCATGCAGTAGAAAATGAGAGAGTAGACCAACCAAGTGTACAGCAAGAGGTAGTCAATTACATGGGAGGTCCGTTTTACAATCAGAATGGCTACCAAGGTGGAAACCAGTATGGAAGGCCTTCTTATGGCCAACCATTTGTACCTCCAGGCCCTCAGCCACTTCAAAATCAATGGAGGAACACACTTGGGTACCAAGGAGGCCAGCAGCCTCCTCAAAACACATGGAGGAAGAATGAGAACTTTTCTTATGCTAACCCAAAAGTCGGTGTTACTGTTCCTGCAGGTGTAGATCCGGGGTCTAAACCTCCTGGTGGAGAAGGCGGTGCATCAACCGAGGAGATGTTGAGAGCGATCCTGCAAGAGGTGAAGAAAGTGGACGTGGTCCCATTAGAAGGGAAAGGAGGAGTTAAGAAGAAGAAGTCAAAATTCAAGAAATTGTTTAGTAAGACTCCTCCAGATAGAGGCAAGAAGGAGTTGAGACCCATAACACTTGGGGATGAGAAGAGAGCAAAAGAGCTCATGATGGTAGGGAATCAAGGAAAGGAGTTCAAACACCACTCTTATGAGAGTGAGGGAGGTAAATTTGAATTTGTTGTCCCATAAGCTCCTTTGAGCTTGGTCCGGCATGAGGACCTTAAAAATAGCGCTGAATGGGAGGCAACCCATTTTTATTTGCTTTCATTTGTTTTTGCTCTAAAGGAGTAAAGGTATCATGGAGTTATTCAGATTGAAGGAACCAACTTGAGACAAGGAAGTGTGCAAAGCTAGTGAGAGAAACGGAATTATTTGGTTGAGGTAACCCACAACCCCAAACTTAGACCTCTAGCAAGGTCGAAGTTTGGGGGGGTGGAGATTTTTATGTTTCTTGTTACATTGCACATGCATGCACGTCCTTATCTTTGAGTTGAGTTTGATTGATTATTAGATTGTTGAGATACTCCTTGAGGTGATTTTGATTTGACTCGCTATTGCATATTTCATGCCTATCAATCATCTTATGCTTGTTGATTGTTATCTTTGAGTATGATTTGATGAGTAGAGTGAGTTGTAAGGGTGAGTTAGAAATTCTTTTGTGTGAGTGTTTGAGTTTGAGCTGATTTGAGAAAGAACTTGTATGCTTGTGAATTTTTCTTTTGAGTACTTGTGTGATGAGAGTGAGAATGCACTAGACTGACATGGATGTGAAAGTCGTGAGCTTTTGAGCCTTATGAGATTTTGATGCATTAATTGATCTCTTCGTTTGTGAGTGAATCGTCACCTTAGAGGATGCTAGAACTTGTGTGTGCTCTTGCTTCTTGATTGTGTCTAGTTTGATATGCCGAATAGGATCTTAGGCCATCTTTGATTTAATTGAGTCACTTAGCCAAAATTTTCCTTACCAATGACATTGAATCCCTTGTTAGCCCCTTTGAGCCTTAAGCCTATTTTATTTGCTAGCACATATGAACACTATTCCAATTCCTAAGCCTTTTTGTCCCAATTTGAGTGGAGAATAGGAAAGTGTGAATGTGAAGGGAGTGAATTGAGTTGAAAAAGGAAAAGGTTGTTTGTTGAGTGAATATGAGAAGAAGGTGCAATGAAGTTTTGAGTTGTGGGAAAAAGGAAAAAAATTTGAGAATGAGCAAAAGAAAAAAATGAGCTCATGCGTTTGTGCGAAAAAGAAAAAAAAAGGTGATTGAAAAAAAAAAGTGAAAAGAGTGAGAAAGAAAAAAATTGAAGTGTTGAGAGAAGTGGAATTGAAAGAGTGTTGATTGAATATGTTTGAAGTAGTCTGTTCCTAATCTCGAAGTGCCAAAGTTTGACTTTCTATTCTCCATTCACTTAAGTCACTTACCCATATTGTTATCCCACCTATCCAAAGAGCCTACATTACAACCTTGAGAAAAGTCCTTTTTGATTCGGCATTGATTTCTAGAGTACGGTCGAAGTTAAGAGCACTTACAAGCCTATGGCTGCCAATTTGTGTGATTGATTGTTTGAGTGAGTCCCTTGATCATTGTTATACACTTGTGAGGGAGCGAAACACATCGTTGAGTGCACATCCATGCTTGATCTTGGTGTTTCTTGTTACTGTTGCATGAGTATGATAAAAGAAAGTGAGTGAGTATACGGGTGATTGATTTTTGAAGCTCGAGTTCATTAGCTTGCATGATTGATTCTTTGACTCATTCCTAGCAATTTCACTTGACTTATTCTTTCATTGCTTGGGGACAAGCAATATGGTAAGTTTGGGGGGGTTGATTAGGCGTGAAATTGTCATGATTCGTAGCTAGAAAAGCCCTAGTTTTGGTCGAATTTATTGAGTTTTTAGAGCCAAATGAGTACTATTTCTATACATTGATGAATTTGTCTCTTTGATACTCATAGGTGAATAGAGGGTGAAAAGAGGAGTTCGTAGGACTTTGAATCGACTCAAACGGATGCCCGGATGAGAAGATATCGAAGAAATACGATTGGTATTAGTACGTGTGAAGAAAAGTGTTAGTTGCAAAGGAAGGGAAGCCACTCGAGGGACATTGCTCGAGCGCCCCGCTCGAGCTAAGGGCTCGAGCGCATAAAAACATACAGAACATTTTGGGCGCTCGAGGGGCACAGCTCGAGCGCCTCGCTCGACCTCAGGAACCGCACGACCAAGGTAGCTCGAGCGCACCGCTCGACCACTTCAGCTCGTGCGACCCGCTCGAGCGGGTCTGCTCGTGCGCTTCCAATGCATTTTCTCCAACTTTCGTTTTTCGGCCCACGAGTTCACGAATCGGCCCGTTGCCTATATATACCTCTTCCAAACACGTTTTGAAGGATCCCGAACTTTATAAATCACTTTTAGACTTAGTTTTTGGAGAGGAAGGAGACGAGCAAGCTTTACTTACGTTTTGTTGAGGTTTTTCATACGAATTCTAGTTTCTTTTCAATTCTTAGTTTCTTTTCATTAGTTCGTTACTTTGAACACGTGTAAATTTTGTTTTTATTAATTCAATTTCAGTTCTTAGTATTTATTTCTTTAAAACCCTAGTTCATGTTTCTTATTTTCTTCGTTCAATTCATTATGTTTATGTTCGTAGTTTCTTCTATTGCTTTTATGTTTGTTACAACCATGTCCGGCTAAAACCCTTGCATGCTTAGGGTAGGATGAACTCGTAGAAGTAGGATGTGGGTACGTAATTAGGGTAAATCATGACATTAGTTTTAATTCTCTTAATTAATGAATTCTTATAATTAATCTTAACTTTACCTTTGAATTTCGTACGAAAGTGTTAGAGAGAGGACGACCGCATCACTCAATAACGATTAGTAGTCTTAACGAGAGGGTTTAGAAAGGGTTAATTCATCTACCGGTTTAGCGAAGGAGGACGACCGCATCACCTTAGTTAAATTAGGGTCTCATTAATTAAGCGCTATCTATTAACTTGTTAGTGGATTAGTGAAGTCGATTGCTAGGATAAAGTATTAGGGTTAGAAATCTTGAGCTTTCATTCTACGATCTTTTACTTAGGTTAATTCTTGTTTGTCACGATTACTTTGATTATGTACCTGCTCCGTTAGTATACGTAGGGATTCCAATCCTAAGCATCACCATCTCATACTTGCATACACACCTTAGATACTTAGTTTAATTTTCCTTTTGCATTCGTAGAGTAATTTAGTCTAGACTTAATTCTGTTAGTTTTCAAATCCAAAAACATACACTCATATTAACTACAACGCGTAGATCTTCAGGGATCTATTCGCATATACACCATCCCTTGGGTTCGATAATACTTGGTCCCTATACTTGCCCATACTACTGTGAACCCGTACTCTTGCGGGGAAGCTACTAGTAAAAGCTAGTATTTTCGGTTCAAGTCAGTTTGCCATAAGACACACATCATCATCTGATCCGAAATCAGAAGAAGAAGAACTGGAACTAGTATCCTCCTCCTCTGCTTCTGCCAGCAATGCTCTCTTATCTGCATATCTCCTATCTCTCTTGATCCTTTTCTCTTCTCTTTCCCTAGGAGTAAGTTGAGGACAATCATAACTGTAGTGACCAGTCTTGTTGCATGTGTAGCAGGCATTGTCTCCTCTGGGACTAGGACTTGGCTCTCTCCTCCTCTGGTCGTAGTCTGATCTTGCTGGACTACTCTCTCTCCTCTGGTAGTCAGGTCTGCCAGAGCTACCATCCCTCCTCTGATAATCTGATCTCCCAGAGCTGCCAGGGTTGTCATCTCTCCTCCTTTCTGGAGTTCTGAATCTGGTCTCCCTTGAGTCTCCAGATGTCTTCTCTTTTTCTGCAGGCTTGAAGGAACTCTTCCTGTCTCTGGTAGACTCCTTCCAATGCCTTTTGTACCTGCCATATTTTGAACTCATTTTATCCAATTTGTGGGTTAGAAGTGCTACCTGCTCCTTGAGGCTCAAGTCATCTGCATTAGACTTCTTTGGCTTGACATCAGGCTTGATAGTTGAGGAGAATGCAACTTCTTTCTGACCAGAAAAGGAAACCTCTTCTGTTTGATCCTCCTCTTGAAGATCATACTCATAAGCTTTGAGATCAGACAACAGAAGATGATGATCCAGAGTGTTGAGATCCTTGTTGTCCTTGATCACAGTGACTTTAATTCTCCACCTGCTGGTTAGTGAACGCAATATTTTACTATTTATTTCTTTCTCTGAATAGGTCTTACCTAAGGCACTAGCCTTGTTCAGGAGGTTTGTGAGACGCATATCCAGCTGGTCAATGGTCTCGCCTGGTTTCATCTTGAAAGTGTCAAACGAGTGTTGAACAGCTTGGAGCTTGTTGTCTTTAATCTTCTCTGTTCCCTCACAGAGTAGTGCAAGTTTGTCCCACATCTCCTTGGCAGTAGCACACATTCTGACCTTTTCAATCACCTCTTTAGTAAGTGTGTTGATGATCTCGGTTCGTGCCACCTGGTCCAAGTTGTAGAGCTTTCTTTCATCGTTATCAAGCTCATCTTTCTTTTTTAGGATTCTTTGCCTGGGGGCTCTGTCCTCTGCAGCTTTTTGGGCCGTTTCACTAGTTTCTTCCCTGGACTCTGACCTGCCACTATCAATAGGAGTCCAGTAAAATTTAATTGGGCCACTTTCTACCACATCTAACATGCGGTGGTGAATAGCTCCAAGATGATTGCTCATCATGAAACTCCAGTAGCTGTAATCCTCAAAAGAGAATTCTGGAAGCTTACGGCTCTTGTAAGAAGATTTTGCAGACATTTTGACAAAAATAAGGATTTAACAAGAATTTGAACAAAAGCACTAAAGAGCAATGGATCTGCCCGGTGACCACCAAAAGCTTTTCAAAGCAGTGGTCGTTGGACACACTGCTCTGATACCACTTGTTGGTCCCACTAGATTGATAAATTGCGGAAGCTTAAGTTAAATGTCTTAGACAACTTCTTTTTACAAGAACAGATTAGAATAAACAAGAATTTAAATGCAGAAAATAGTAAATAAGACCGGATATATAGTGGTTTGGATCTGAATATCCTACGTCCACTCTCCCTTGATCAAAGGGGTCTCACTATCCAACCAACAGCCAATTTACTTACTGGAATTGTGAAGTACCAGTTCCTTCTTACAAACTCTTTAGATCTAACTACGATCTAAAGATCAACAGCCTTCAACCTTATCTTGTAGATGAACAGGTTGAGGTCCAACAACTCCTCAAGAGTAGATATATGACGTGAACAATAAGAGTGCTAAGAGTGATTATCAAAAGCTTGGATTGTGACTTATGCGCGTAGGGTCTCTCTCTAGAGCTTTTTCTTGTGATTGCACTCTTGTATTTATAGAAGGGATTAGGGCTAGCCGTTGGAGAGCTAATCCAATCAGATCCTCTATTTAAGGAAGCCTCAATCAATCAATTCCCTAATTGATTGATTGGGTTGGTGAGATCCTTGGATTGATTAACTTCAATAACTTTCCAATCCTGATCTTGTTGACTTGATTTGGATCACCAACGGACAATTGCTTCCTCTGCCTAACTCTGATTCTCTCCAGAGAAGGCAAGACCAGACACCAGGCAACCACGGTGTCTTCTGGTCCAGATCTGGTTAACAACCAGAATACTCAGTAGAAACAGGGGATCAAACTAAGCATCTTTTGTTCTACCAGACTCGTCTGGTCCGGACTCGTCTGGTCTGGGGAAGGTCCTCTGCCTCTGGTCAGATCTCATCTGGTGAAGTCTTCTGGTGGAGTCCTCTGGTGAAGTCCTCTGGTGGGGTCTTCTGGTGACTCTTCTGGTGAAGTCTTCTGGTCTGGCAGTTCCCCCTAGACTAAGTCCTAATCTTGATCATCATCTGGCTAACAGGTCCAGATGGTCCTATTACATCTTCTGGTTTGTTTTAACTCATCAAAACTATACAATAAATTTTCCTAACAAATAATTCCTCCCACTTATACTTAAAGCAGATTGGCAATAGTCTTGACTCCCATTCCATCCACATGACTCTCGAATGTACTCTGAGGCAGACCCTTTGTGAATGGATCCGCTAGGTTGTCACCCGACGCTATCTTTGCCACCTCTATATCTCCTCTCTTAACGATTTCTCGTATAAGATGGTATTTTCTTTCTATGTGTTTTTTGGCCTTGTGGGCTCTCGATTCCTTTGAATTTGCAACTGCACCAGCATTGTCACAAAAGACAGTTATCTTGTCGGGCAAATTCGGAACAACGTCCAAGTCCACTAAGAAGTTCTTGAGCCAAACTGCCTCTTTCGCTGCTTCACAAGCAGCTACATACTCGGCTTCCATGGTCGAATCGGCGATGCATTTCTGCTTAACGCTTCTCCATGAAATGGCTCCTCCTCCCACGCAAAACACATTACCCGAGGTTGATTTTCTTGAGTCTATGTCTGATTGGAAATCCGAGTCCGTGTATCCCACGGGAACTAGACTATCTGACTGGTAAATCAGCATCCGCTCACGAGTTCTTTTCAGATACCTCAAGATGCACTTTACGGCAGTCCAATGGTCTTTCCCGGGATTACTTTGATATCTTGCCACCATGCCCACGGCAAAGCAGATATCCGGTCTCGTACACAGAATTGCATACATAAGGCTTCCTACGGCCGAAGCGTACGGAACACCTTTCATGTCATCTATCTCCGCTTGCATCTTAGGGCTCATTTCTTTCGATAGATGGATTCCGTGCCTAAAAGGTACAAAACCTTTCTTGGAATCTTGCATGCTGAAACTCTTCAAAACAGTGTCAATGTATGAAGCTTGCGATAAGCCCAACATCCTCTTCTTGCGATCGCGAGTGATCTTGATCCCAAGGATGTGACCGGCTTCCCCTAAGTCCTTCATATCAAATTGTTTTGACAGCCATACCTTTATGTCTGACAATACCTTTACATTGTTTCTAATGAGCAGAATATTGTCTACGTATAATACTAAGAATACAACCGCAGTTCCGCCACGCTTCTTATACACACAACTTTTGAACTCGCTTTGATCAAACCCATAAGACTTAATCACTTGATCAAAACACTGGTTCCAAGTACGCGATGCTTGCTTAAGTCCATAAATGGATCTCTTAAGCTTGCATACGAGATTCTCTTAGCCTTTTTCAATGAAACCTTTGGGCTGTTGCATATAGATATCTATCCCGTCAAGACTTCCGTTAAGGAAAGCTGTCTTGACATCCATTTGCCAGATCTCGTAATCTAGGTGTGCAGCGATCGACAAGAGAATACAGATGGACTTAAGCATAGCTACAGGCGAAAAGGTTTCCTCATAATCGATCCCTTCTTTCTGACTATACCCTTTGGCCACAAGCCTTGCTTTGAAGGTCTCAACCCTTCCGTCCGGTCCTCTTTTTCTCTTGTACACCCACTTGCATCCAATGGGTTCTACCCCATTGGGTGGTTCGACCAACTCCCACACTTGATTATGATCCATCGAACCCATCTCAGTTTCCATTGTCGTTTGCCACGACTCCGCGTCTTTGTCTTGGATTGCCTCGTCGTACGTCCATGGGTCTGATTCATCACCGGGAACCAAATCCGAAGATTCTCCTATCCCTATGAATCTCTCGGGTTGCCTAGCAATCATCCCACTACGACGGAGTTCTGGTTGTGAAGATGTGACGTGTGGTACATCATCTTGTATACTTGGTATCGAGGTTTGACCTCTCAATTCTTCTAAGGTAATTTCACTTTTAGGTTTCCGATTGTTCATATAGTCTTCCTCCAAGAATTTAAAGTATGTACTGATCACAATCTTTTGATCCTTGGGACTATAGAACATACACCCTTTCGTTCCCGCGGGGTATCCTATAAATAGCCTTAATTCCGAACGTGGATCCAACTTACCGGCTTCCTTGTCTAGCACGTATGCCGGACAACCCCAAATCTGCAAATGTCTTAGACTGGGCTTGCGCCCGGTCCACAATTCCATTTGGGTTTTAGGAACCGATTTGGATGGCACCAAGTTTAGAATGTAAGCCACCGTTTCCAAGGCATTACCCCAAAATGACTTGGGTAAATCCAAATAACTCATCATGGATCTGACCATCTCTAAAAGAGTTCGGTTTCTTCGTTCCGCCACACCGTTCTGTTGAGGGGTTCCCGGTGCGGTTAATTGGGATACGATTCCTTCGTCCGATAAGTAGTTCAAGAATTCATCGCTGAGGTATTCGCCTCCACGATCTGATCGTAGAAACTTGATACTCTTTTCCCTATGTTTCTCGGCTTCGGCCTTAAACTCCTTGAACTTATCAAAAGTTTCAGACTTATGCCTCATAAGGTAAATGTACCCATATCTCGAGTAATCGTTAATGTAGGTGACGAAATACTCATACCCCATTCTGGCTTTGATTGTCATTGGACCACACACATCGGTATGAACGAGTTCTAACACTTCCGTGGCTCTATTCTCCTTGGCTCCAAATGCCCTCTTGGTCATCTTACCCTCTAAACAGGATTCACAAGTTGGAAATGGTTCGACTTGGAATGATTCCAAGGATCTGTCTTTCACCAATCTCTCTATCCGCTTTAGATTAATATGACCTAGTCTAAGATGCCATAGAAGTGTTTCGTTCATCTCCGAAGAACACTTTCTTTTATTTCTCGAAATGATCGACGTGTTATTAGATTCATTATTTGAGTGGTGTGCACACTTAATCGTATAGAGATTGTTTACCAACGTTCCATGACAGATAGTATCATTCTTAAAAGAAACAGTAACAACTTTATTAAAAGTAACTGAATATCCATCAAAAAATAACATAGAAACTGAAATTAAATTCTTCCTAAAGTTCGGAAAGTATAAAACATCTCTTAAAATTAAAACTCTATCTTCAAAAGATAGGTACACGACTCCCACTGCTTCGGCTGCCACTCTCGTAGCATCGCCCAAAGTGATGGTGATCTCATTCTTGCTAAGTCGTCAGGTTAGCTGGAACCCCTGAAGAGTGAAACAAATATGATCAGTTGCCCCGGTATCCACTACCCAAACGTGGGCAGCATACGCTGCAACATATGTTTCAACGACTAAAGCATGAGACTTATCTTTCTTTACCGCCTTCTTAGGCTTAGAACAGGTCGCCCTCCAATGTCCCTTTTCACCACAATTGAAGCACTTACCCTTAGCAGCTTTCTTTCCACCTCCTTCTCCCTTTGCCTTGGGTTTCGCAACGGTTAGATTTGCTTAGGTCTGGCCTTTCGTCCTCTTTCTCTTCTTCCCTCCCTTGGGACCCGTAGAGGCAGACGGACCGTTTGCCACCATAGCAACAGTTTGATGATCCATTAACATCTCCGCCAATACCAAAGCTTGCAAGAGCTCGGGCAAACTATTTGCCCGATCATTCATCTGATAGTTCAACTGAAACTGCTCAAAGCTCTTCGGCAGAGAATGGAGAACGAAATCGACCTTAGTAGGGAGATCAAATTCCATACCAAGTACTTCCAACTTGTTGAGATAACCCATCATCTCGATAACGTGATCCCTTAAGGGCGTACCTTCCACCATCTTCAACGAAAGCATCTTTCGCATGGTGATTTGCCTAGCTGTACGGTTCTGATGTTTAAACATCGCTTCAAGATTGAGCATTATCTCAGAGGCGATCTCCATGTGTTGGTGTTGGTGTTGCAACACATCTGACATTGAAGCCAGAATAGTACACCTAGTCATCTCATCGGAGTCAAACCAACTCTTATGCTCTTTCTTGACCGCCTTCGTCGCATCTTCGGCAGGCTCTTGGGGCTTAGGAGTAGTAAGTACCCATTTGTGGTGTTGAGCGGTTAGGACAATATCAAGATTACGTTTCCAATCAACATAGTTCTCACCAACAAGTTTGTTATCTTTAAGTATACTAAACAGTGGATTAAAAGGTTGCGACATGATGAACTGAGAATAAAACATACATTCATATCAATATCTAGAAAAATACAAAATTATCACATAATTCGATCACATCAATTATATTGAAACCTTAAAATAATATAATCATGCATCAGCCAACATCTCGAAATAATTTAAATGCGCCACGAGGGGTGGTTTATACATTTAAATACATTCAAGCGGATCATAAACTTAAAAGTTACAAATCCTCAATTCAAAATTAATAGTTGGCTCCCATTTTGACCACATAGAAATTGACAGGGACTCTAAGGGGAGTAAGTTACTATGCCTAAGTAATAACCATAATTAAATACAGGATTATTATTTCGCTTTGAGCAAGCCACTCGTGGTGAGGGTCAATACCGCCACTAGTAATAATCCACAATCATCCTTTCGGAATTTATTCATGTAAAATCCGTTCTTTTGGCCGATCCGAGGGGGAAATGTATTCCAAAAGAACTTCACAAATAAATAAATTATGGAGGCCAAATTAATCCAATTTTAATATCCGGAATAAAATTGCGATTAAATAAGCATACTTAGTAATTTTCGAAAGTAAGGTTTTTCTTGGACAATAACATTCATGCAAACACATATTAACAAATAATAATAAGTGCACGAAATAAAACATCCATCAAAACAAAATTAAACACATTGGAGCACTCAAATCCAATTGCTACGGTTTAATTTCTTCATGTCTTGATACGAATGTCGTCCTTTGTTGCTTTCCGTCGTTCGTCTCGACACGCTCCCACTCGAACAGCAACACTTCATCAAAAAAACAGCATCGTTTGGGGTTCGGGACGACATTTAAGATCACATAAAAAAATGCAGAACTGGAATTAATTTAAAAAAAAATTCCACGGCCCGAGATACGACGTGCGTCGGCCCATGGAGTGGGCCCACACGTCACTCGGCACGGCGCCGAGCAGCCGCCGAGCACGCCTACGTGCGCGTGCGCTACCGCACCCGTCTTGCGCAGGTCATGCGCCTCGCGCACCCCGTGTACCGGGTTTCGCCGTTCGTTCTCGTTTTTCCACCTCATGCATGATTTTACGTCCATGCATGCGCCGCGCATGCATGCGTCGTCCGGGTACGCCGTCTTTAATTCTTCTTTCTTCGTCACGATCCGGTTACAATTTATTTTTCAAAAAAATAAATACTAGATCTAGACTAGTCTATTACAATGATCTAATCAAAATAAAAACAACTAATCTACTCGTGGATTTTCTCACGAGAAAAACGAATTCGAACGAATCGAATTAAAAACAATTAATTCACACGCATGAAATATAACAACATTAAAACCATGACAATTGGATGCCTGCAAAAAAGATCTAGCAATTCTACTATCCAATTTCAATTTAATGTTTAAACAATTTAAATTCCAATTTAAAGATCAGAGCCCGAAACCGTGGCTCTGATACCAGTTGTTGGGAAAATAGGGGTGCCCGGAATCTATTCGGGATGAAATTTAAATACGAATTTAAATTCAATTATTACTAGCATGAATTAATCCTAATTAATTCAAATAATAATTCCAACAACTAATTTATCATCATGCATGTTGAATTAATTCACATATAATCTATGGCGGAATAAACAAGAAAGTATGTGACTTACGTACCTCTCGTAGAACTTGGCCTTTGAATAAAACGGGACAAACATGAACGCGCTTTATCAACCCAAAAGCCTTCTCAAGTATTTCCCTTTCACCTTATTTGATCACCGGTGGGAGATGCTTTCGAATAATTTAA
The DNA here is from genome assembly GCA_947034835.1 of Ballota nigra. Classification (NCBI taxonomy): domain Eukaryota; kingdom Viridiplantae; phylum Streptophyta; class Magnoliopsida; order Lamiales; family Lamiaceae; genus Ballota; species Ballota nigra. The sequence goes on along the minus strand of OX344720.1, from coordinate 117,856,719 downwards.
ATAACTAAGGAAAAAGAAAAATATCTATGCTCTTGATTTTTCCAACACATGGAATTATGTACTTGGGGATGAAATAATCATCCCCTATTTATAGAGAGTAATGGCCGAAAATTATAGGAATATTGGGCCTTGGAGAAAATCTTTTCTTAGACTCTAAGAAATCTTAAATATCTCATATATTCTTTTCTCCATAATAAAATATTCCACAAATATCTCACTCTCCTAAATATACTTGAAGTTTTCGAAAATAATAGGAGAAATCCTAAGATTTGGATCTCCTTGAATATATGAGATATTCTTGTATTTCAAGAATACATATCTTCCATAATATCTTTCCAAGAAAATCAACAAAATCTTTTCTCTCCTACTTACAATTTTCGAAAATTACACTTAGAAAAATCAGCAATATATTTTCTTTTTATTTTAATCACCTTATCATTATTGGGCTACTTAATGGGCTACTTGAGGGGACTTTAAGGAGAATTAAGATTGGACCTCCTAATGGACTTCTGAATTTCAATATTGAGCCCCAATATAATTAAATCCATTAATATTAATTATTACCACTAATAAATTAATATTGCACTATCCATCTTAATCCATATTACGATAATATGGGCTCCCGATTATTATTTCCCGCGTTTAAGATTATCAAGTCCATTAATTAATTAAGCTTCTGAATAGCTCTAAATTACTTAATATATTTCACCTTGGAGTAAAGACAGCTCAACATTATTATCCGTACCGAAGAAACTAATTCTTCACTTGCAAGATTTGGTACGATAAAACTTCTGAGTCCACCAAGGGGACTAATCACACGAGCCGTACTCGCACGCGTTTCTCCGTATTAAATCTTAGCAACCGTCGTATGATTAATATTACTGTCCAAAGCACAAGGTTCAAAGTCACAATGATTCTCACCCAACATGAATCAAAGCAGTAACCATTAAGCACACACGGTCCTATTTAAGTGACGGAGATTAAGAAATCAACAACCACTGAGGTCTAATTCTTCACATTTCAGAACAGAAGAATTTATCCTCGCTGTAGGTCCTCTTCAACACATACTAAATGTGCTAGTGCAATCTCTTAGTCAAGACAGACCAATCTGAGATTTACACATCGACCTTTCACGGCGGATTGTTCAATTCCACCTAGGTCGTGAAAATGTACGTTTAGTTACAAGGAGACTGTTAATGTTGTCTTTCGTGATCGGGTATCACCACATTAACTACAATGCAACTAGTACCATATATTGAACGGTTTGCAATAGAAATTCAACATTCAATCATAACTAAAGAAAATGTGATAAAAGAATTATTCTCATAAAACAAGTGTTTGATACACGAGTTATACAAAGTAAAAGCATACTTTCACGTATAACTCCAACAATCTCCCACTTATACTTAAAGTCTGTTTTTAGTATACATCACGCATGTTCTAAGAGCCCTACCTTCTGAGTGGGACATGAAAGTTGTTGCTATGAGAGAATCTAAGGATTTATCCAAAGTGTCTACATTTGAATTATTCTCTGACCTCAAAGCCTTTGAATTTGATATTGACAGGAGGAAAGACAAGGACTCAACTAGCTCAAAAGTTACAGCTCTTGTTTGCTGCAAAGTCTAATCCAACTGTAGAATCAGACTCAGAAAGTGATGAGATGGCTCTTCTAATTAAGCAATTCAAGAAATTTGCCAAGAGAGCCAATTGGAAGAAGAGTTCACCTAAACAAGAAGGTAAGCCAGTTAAGCCAAATATTAACTCCAACTATCTTTGTTATAATTGCAGGAAACCTGGACACTTCATCAAAGATTACCCGTATCCTGAACCAAAGAAGTATACTGAAGAGGAGAAAGTTGCAAGACTGGAAAAGAAGAAAAAGTTGGATAAAGAAAGAATAAGAGCACTACTATCCGAGTTTGAAAAGACTCGGGAAGAAAGTCCCTCTTCTTCTTCTCACCCAACTGTAGAGTGTGAATCCACAGATTCTGAGGATAACGAAGCACTAATTTATCTTATGGCAAAGGATAAGGAGGTGCAATCCTCATCCAGTTCTTTAACTGAAAATGATTCTTCCAGTGATATGATTCACTTGCTCCAAAAAGGTTTTGAAGGACTGCTTCACATAAGAAGTGATTATGATGAACTCTTAATAGAGAATCAGAAGCTAAAGCAAAGAATTGAGGAATTGCTTATTGAAACTTGTGAATACAAGCACAAGCTGTCCTCAATGAATGATTTGCAAGAAGAATTTGATTACTTAAAGATGAGTCATGAAGAACTTTTTGAAGAAGCTACCTGCAGAATTGTTGACTGCATAGATCTCAAGAATGAAGTTGCAAAGAAAGACAGCATTATTAAAATGTTGAGGCTGAGAGAGATTATTTCATAAAAAGATTGGATTGCTATGGTAAATTTTCTAGAAAGCTAAAAGCAATGCTTTTACAATAAAGACCCTCTGGAGATATGACAGACATTGGCTACAATCCATGTGATTGGATGGAATATCTTGAAAAATCTGTTCCTACCTTTGTGAAATAACAACAAGAGTTCGAGAGAGAAAGCATTCTACTACAAGAACTTGAGGAACCAACTGTCCAAAGATTAGTCAAAAATCTATCTAATGAGAAACAAAAGAAGATTATTGACATTATCTATGGAAAAGTTGAAAATGAACAACATTTGGAAGAAAAGATCAATTTGTACACAGACAAGATCAAATCAATCTGTAAAGAAGAAACTTCGAGTTAAACTTTACAGACAACAATTGTGCAGCCAGAAGCAGCTGAAGACTTCAAAAGAAAAGAAAATTTTAATAAATTCTGGAATGGAAAGAAGTCTACAGATGACAAGAAAGTTGCTCAGGAAGTTCCATACAAGAAAGGCAAAAGACCAACTATTGTAAAACCAACTTGGGTGGTTAAGAATGTCACTGGAGGAGATCCAAATCTCTGGACACCTAGAAACCAATCTTTCAATTTTTACAGGGACATTTGACAACCACTCCAAAGGAGATATGGTACATTGATAGTGGTTGTGTGACTTGAAGCGAACTACACTAGCTTCTACTAGTAGCTACCCCGCAAGAGTACGGGTTCACTGTAGTATGGGCAAGTATAGGGACCAAGTATTATCGAACCCAAGGGATGGTGTATATGCGAATAGATCCCTGAAGATCTACGCGTCGTAGTTAATATGAGTGTGTGTTTTTGGGTTTTTTGAAAGATTAATTAAAAGACTGAAATAAACTAAGTAAACTAAAATACTAAAGCAATTAAATTAACTAAGGGTTGTGTTCTAATGAGATATGGTGATGCTTAAGATAGGAATCCCTACGTATACTAACGGAGCAGGTACATAATCAAAATAACTGTGACACACAAGAATTAACCTAAGTAAAAGAATGCAAGGTGAAAGCTCAAGATTCTAAACCCTAATACTTTACCCTAACACTCGACTTCACTAATCCACTAACAAGTTAATGGATTGTGCTCAATTAATGAGACCCTAATTTAACTAAGGTGATGCGGTCGTCCTCCTTCGCTAAACCGGTAGATGAATTAACCTTTCCTAAACCTTCTCGTTAAGACTACTAGTTGTTATTGAGTGATGCGGTCGTCCTCTCTCTAACACTTTCGTACTAAATTTAAAGGTAAAGTTCAGATTAATTATAAGAATTCATTAATCAAGAGAATTAAAACTAACGTCACGAATTACTCTAATTACGTACCCACAACCTACTTCTACGAGTTCATCCTACCCTAAGCATGCAAGGGTTTTAGCTAGACATGACGTTAACAAACATTAAAGCAATAGAAGAAACGACGAACATAAACATGATGAATTGAAGAAAGAAAATACGAAACATGAACTAGGGTTTAAAGAAAATAAATACGAAGAACTGAAATTGAATTAATAAAAACGACGTTCAAAGCGTTTAAAGTAATCAAGCTAATGAAAAGAAACTACGAATTGAAAAGAAACTAAAATTCGTATGAAAAACCTCAACAAAACGTAAATAAAGCTTGCTCGTTCCCTTCCTCTCCAAAAACTAAGTCTAAAATTATTTCTAACGTTCGGGTTCTCTTCAAAACGTGTTTGGAAGAGGTATTTATAGGCACGGGTCGAAACGGGAGTTAATGGGCCGAAAATATGCATCAGGAGGCAAAAATCCATGGGCGCTCGAGCAAAACGCTCGAGCGGTCCCGCTCGAGCAGTGTAGCTCGAATGACACAATCGCTCGAGCGGTTCCGCTCGAGCCGGTCGAGCGCTGAAATCTCTCTGCATGTTTTGGGCGCTCGAGCAATTCGCTCGAGCGGTGGCGCTCGAGCTGCTCGAGCGCAAGAATAGTTCTGTAAGTTTAAGCGCTCGAGCAATGCGCTCGAGCGGTGGCGCTCGACCTAGTCACTCGAGTGACTTCTAACTCCTCCCAAATGATACTTTTCCTCGTCCGCACTAATACTAATCGTATTTCTTCAATATCTTCTCATCCGGGCATCCGTTTGAGTCGATTCAAAGTCCTACGAACTCCGTTTTTCGTCCTCTATTCACCTATGAGCATCAAAGAGACAAATTCATCAACGTGTAGAAATAATGCTCAATTGACTCTAAATACTCTATAAACTCGACCAAAATTAGGGCGTTTCTAGCTACGAATCATGACAATTTCACGCCTAATCAACCCCCCCAAACTTACCATATTGCTTGTCCCCAAGCAATGAAATAATAAGTCAAGTGAAATTGTTAGGAATGAGTCAACGAATCAAATCATGCAAGTAAATGAACTCAAGCTTCAAAAGTCAATCACCCGTATACTCACTCACTTTCTTTTATTGTACTCTATTTATTTTCTTTATCAATTTAGTCATGTATCTATTAAAATTTTGTCAATTAGGTTCTAATTTGCAAGAAAATACACATAATCACCACCTGCTAAAAAACATAAGCACGTGACCATAACGGTGCTGTTTTGTGCATTTTCCGACCTAATTGATGAAATCTGATTAGATATTAGACTAAATTGATAAAACAAATAAATAGTGGACCGAAACAACGGTGTTTCGTGCATTTTCCCATCAATTAGGACCTAATTGGTGAAATTTGAATAAATACAGGATTAAATTGGTAAAACAAATACATTCTTCATCCCTGAGGAATCCAAGTTGAAAGAAGGCGAGTGGGAAAAAGAAAGATAGATTTTTTTTTTTTTTTTTGGGGTGAAGATTTCTGCTGCGTTTATATCCAATTCAAGATCAGTTTTTTAATACAAAAATCAGCTGGTAATCAATCAAGGGTTTAAGTTCAGATTTTGGATAAAAGCCCGTTTAAAGAATCTTGATTTTGATATGAAATTTGCTGTTTTTGCAGAGATGTCAGCATGCATAATTAGTGATTCTATGGTGATGGGTTCCGGGCCGGACGGGCGCGTTAATCTAATTTCGGGCCAGAACGAGGTGGATTTTGTGAAATGCGATTGCTGCGGGCTTTCCGAAGAATGTACCCCTTCTTACATCGAGACCATTCGAGAGAGGTACAATTGATTTATTTTAATTTTCTTGAATCAAATTCGTCCCCAGTCTTTTCACCTTTATTGAAACAATCCACTATTTATTTATTTTATCAATTTAGTGTTGTATCTCTTCAAATTTTGTTAATTAAGCAATCTCAACTCCGACCATACTCTAGAAATCAATGCCGAATCAAAAAGGACTTTTCTCAAGGTTGTAATGTAGGCTCCTTGGACAGGTGGGATAACAATTTGGATAAGTGACTCAAGTGAATGGAGAATAGAAAATCAAACTTTAGCACTTCGAGATTAGGAACAAAATACTTAATACATGTTCACTCAACACCCTTTCAATTCCATACTCTCAACACTTCAAATTTTTTTTCTAACTCTTTCACTTCTTTTTCAATCACTTCACTTTTTTTTTTCTTTTCGCACAAACACATGAGCTCATTTTTTTCTTTTTGCTCATTCTCAATTTTCTTTTTCTTTTTCCCACATCTCAAAACTTCATCACACCTTCTTCTCATATTCACTCAACAAACAACCTTTTCCTTTTTCAACTCAATTCACTCCCTTCACATTCACACTTTTCCTATTCTCCACTCAAATTTGGACAAAAAGGCTTAGGAATTGGAATAGTGTTCATATGTGCTAGCAAATAAAATAGGTTTTAGGCTCAAAGGGGCTAACAAGGGACAAATATCAATGGTAAGGAAAATTTTTGGCTAAGTGACTCATTCAAATCAAAGATAGCCTAAGATCACATTCAGCATTTCAAACTAGACACAATCAAGGAGCAAGAGCACACACAAGTTCTAGCATCCTCTAAAGTGATGATTCACTCACAAACGAAGAGATTAACTCATGCATTTAAATCTCATAAGGCTCAACTCTCACGGCTTTCACATCCATGCTAGTCCTAGTGAATTCTCACTCTCATCACACAAGCACTAAAAAGAAAACTTATAAGCATACGGGTTCTCTCCCTAATCAGCTCAAACTCAAACACTCACACAAAAGAATTTCTAACTCACTCTTACAACTCACTCTACTCATCAAATCATACTCAAAGATAGCAATCAACAAGCATAAGATGATTGATAGGCATGAAATATGTAATAGCTAGTCAAATCAAAATCACCCCAAGGAGTATCTCAACAATCTAATAATCAATCAAACTCAACTCAAAGATAAGGGCGTGCATGCATGTGCAATGTAACAAGAAACATAAAAAAAAACTCCACCCCCCCAAACTTCGACCTTGCTAGAGGTCTAAGTTTGGGGTTGTGGGTTACCTCAACCAAATAATCCCGTTTCTCTCACTAGCTTTGCACACTTCCTTGTCTCAAGTTGGTTCCTTCAATCTGAATAACTCCATGATACCTTTACTCCTTTAGAGACAAGCCTACAAGCAACTCACTCAAATATGAGGTTAAACATACGACTCAAAATACTCCCTAATAATATAAAAAGACACTAAAAATAAATGAAAGCAAATAAAAATGGGTTGCCTCCCATTCAGCGCTATTTTTAAGGTCCTCATGCCGGACCAAGCTCAAAGGAGCTTATGGGACATCATACTCAAATTTACCTCCCTTACTCTCATAAGAGTGGTGTTTGAACTCCTTTCCTTGATGCCCCACCATCATGAGTTTCTTTGCTCTCTTCTCATCCCCAAGTGTTATGGGTCTCAACTCCTTCTTGCCTCTATCTGGAGGAGTCTTACTAAACAATTTCTTGAGTTTGGACTTTTTCTTCTTAACTCCTCCTTTCCCTTCTAACTGGACCACGTCCACTTTCTTCACCTCTTCATCCTTCAACTTCTTCACTTTATCCCTATCAAAATAATCAAGAACATACTGCTCATGGGTTAAACTATTGAGTGAAGGATTAACAAAATCATGAATATCAGAAGGGTTAGGGATAGAAGGCGTGTCTTCAACACGAGGATCAATTGCATCCATGCAATACAAGCTCTCATCCTCCTTCGGGTGCTTCATGGCTTCATATAGGGAGATCTTCACTTCTTGATCATCAACCTTCAACGTGATCTTCCCATTCGCCACGTCTAGCACCATCCCCGCCGTAGCTAAGAACGGCCTTCCCAAGATCAGGGGTACGTGCTCATCTTCCTCCATTTCTAGCACTACAAAATCAGCTGGAAAAATGTGATCTCCAACTCTCACTAGGACGTCTTCAACCACACCTTGAGGTCGAGTAATAGACCGATCGGCAAGTTGAAGCGTCATCATTGTGGGTTGAAGTTCACCACCTTCCAACTTCTTGAAAAGCGACAACGGCATGAGATTGATGCTCGCCCCTAAATCACATAGCGCTCCTTTCTTGATCTCGTTCCCAATGTCACATAGGATCGTGAAGCTCCCGGGATCCTTCAGCTTCGGTGGAAGCGCCTTGTGCACTAATGCACTCACCACGTGGTTCAACTGCACCAACTTCGGCTCATCCACTCGCCGTCTTTTCGCGATCAAGTCCTTCAAAAACTTCGCATAGTGCGGCATCTGTTCCAAAGCATCATAAAAAGGAATATTAATATGCAATTGTTTAAAAACATCAAGGAACTTAGCGAATTTCTCATCAAGCTTCTTTTTCATGAAGCGTTGTGGATATGGGACGGGTATCACAGATTTGGGTACCCCCCATTCATCTCTTTCTGTTTCTTTCACTTTCTCCCTTGCTTCCTTTGCCTTTTTCCACTTAGGAACTCTCTCTATCTCCTCAAAGTCTTTCCCCTTCTGGGACTCATCCATATCTTTATGCTTCTCAATCCCTTCACTTTCAATCCCCTTCTCAACTTGGGGCGTCTCAGAATCAGCAGGCATCTGAGGACCTTCATAGTTGGTTCCACTTCTTAGCTGGATCGCCTTGCACTGCTCTTTCGAGTTCCCCTCCGGCATTCTATTCACTGACTTCGCAATCTGGCTCATTTGGAGCTCTAAAGAAGTGAACCTTCGATTGTTCTCTTGTTGAGTTCTAGTCCACTCAACATTCATCTTCTGGAGCTCTTGATCACGTTGATCACCCTTCTTATGCAACTCCTTCACATCATACTCCAAGGATGACAACCGCTTGCTCCCTTCCTCCACCTTCTGAAGGATCGCTCTCAACATCTCCTCGGTTGATGCACCGCCTTCTCCACCAGGAGGTTTAGACCCCGGATCAACACCTGCAGGAACAGTAACACCAGCTTTTGGGTTAGCATAAGAAAAATTATCATTCTTCCTCCATGTGTTTTGAGGAGGTTGCTGGCCTCCTTGAACTCCTTGTGTGTTCCTCCATTGATTTTGAAGTGGCTGAGGGCCTGGAGGCACAAATGGTTGGCCATAAGAAGGCCTTCCATACTGATTACCACATTGGTAGCCATTCTGATTGTAATATGGACCTCCCATGTAATTGGCTACCTCTTGCTGTCCACTTGGTTGGTCTACTCTCCCATTCTCTACTGCATGCTCTCCAACCAAACTCTTCCCCAACTCGAGGTTGTTTATCTTCTCCATCATGGCCATCAATAGCCTTCTCATTCCTTCTCCCTCTTCAACCTGATGCACCTTCTGAAAATCTGCATCTCCACTCCAAGCACCGGCATTCGTGACAATGTTGTCCACGATTTCCCTACACCTCTCTATGCCTTGGTTCAAGAATGCTCCGCCCGCACAGGCGTCTAAATGGTCTTGCCCCGCCTTGTTGGCACCACTATAGAAGAACGCCATAATATCACCCTCATTGTACCCGTGCTGCGGGCACTCAATCAGCATGTTTGAGTATCTCTCCCACGCTTGGCGTAAATCCTCTCCAGACTTCTGGCGAAAGGACAAGATCTCAATTCTAGCCTTGATCGTCCTAGATGGAGGGTAAAATCGCTCGAGGAACAGACGCTCGAGCTCGGCCCAAGTGGTAATACCTCCCCGCGGAAGCGTATTATCGTACCACTCCTTGGCTATTCCCGTCAATGAGAATGGGAACAGCCTAAGCCTTTTGGCATCTTCAGACATGCCATTATAATTAAATGTTGAGGCTATCATGAGAAAACTCCTCAGGTGAGTGTGAGGATTCTCCTTCCCGATCACCCCCTTGAACTGATTCTCGGTCAGCAGCTTTAAAATCCCCGGGGATATCGAGAAATTATTTGCCTCAACAGGAGGCAATGCCACTCCATCATAGTACCGTTGTGGCTGTGCTGCAAACCTCCCTCGAATAGCCATATTGTGATCTACGTTCTGAGGAACGTGTTGAGGATTCGCAGCTGGTACGGGTACTTGTTGGGGTGGTGGTTGGTAAACAGGTGGTTGGTTGTAGACAGGTGGTGGATGATATGGATATGGTGGGTAAGGATAAGGTGGGTATGGGTAATGTTGGTATACTGGGTTGTTAAAAGGGTTATTTGGGTTTTGTGGGTAAGCAGGGTTGTTATGAGGATTATGGATAAGGTTCTGAGCTGGATTCCCTACGCTTCGTGTTTCCGGGTTTAGGCTCTGGCTATCCCCTAATGGAATTTGATTCTGGCTACCACTAACTCCAGTGCCTTCAACTCGGTCTACTGCCTGATTGAAATCGTTGGCAGCATCGTCCAACTCATTATTGATATCCATTGGTTCCTTTCCTAAGTCGGCATCGTTCATCCTTCTCAAGAAGGCTCGATTCCTTCTGGCTATTGTCTCAGGGTCCAACGGTATTCTCTCTTCGCTCGTATTGCCTTGTGAGCGTGTTTTCATAAACCTGACACACTAGCAGAAGGGTCAAAACACAACTGCCGATTGAATACAAATAAAAAATAAAAACAGAAAATAAATAACCCACTACTAACTACTAAGCTATCTACAAGTCCTATTCAAAAGCATACAACGCCTTCCCCGGCAACGGCGCCATAGACTTGAAGCGAACTACACTAGCTTCTACTAGTAGCTACCCCGCAAGAGTACGGGTTCACTCTAGTATGGGCAAGTATAGGGACCAAGTATTATCGAACCCAAGGGATGGTGTATATGCGAATAGATCCCTGAAGATCTACGCGTCGTAGTTAATATGAGTGTGTGTTTTTGGGTTTTTTGAAAGATTAATTAAAAGACTGAAATAAACTAAGTAAACTAAAATACTAAAGCAATTAAATTAACTAAGGGTTGTGTTCTAATGAGATATGGTGATGCTTAAGATAGGAATCCCTACGTATACTAACGGAGCAGGTACATAATCAAAATAACTGTGACACACAAGAATTAACCTAAGTAAAAGAATGCAAGGTGAAAGCTCAAGATTCTAAACCCTAATACTTTACCCTAACACTCGACTTCACTAATCCACTAACAAGTTAATGGATTGTGCTCAATTAATGAGACCCTAATTTAACTAAGGTGATGCGGTCGTCCTCCTTCGCTAAACCGGTAGATGAATTAACCTTTCCTAAACCTTCTCGTTAAGACTACTAGTTGTTATTGAGTGATGCGGTCGTCCTCTCTCTAACACTTTCGTACTAAATTTAAAGGTAAAGTTCAGATTAATTATAAGAATTCATTAATCAAGAGAATTAAAACTAACGTCACGAATTACTCTAATTACGTACCCACAACCTACTTCTACGAGTTCATCCTACCCTAAGCATGCAAGGGTTTTAGCTAGACATGACGTTAACAAACATTAAAGCAATAGAAGAAACGACGAACATAAACATGATGAATTGAAGAAAGAAAATACGAAACATGAACTAGGGTTTAAAGAAAATAAATACGAAGAACTGAAATTGAATTAATAAAAACGACGTTCAAAGCGTTTAAAGTAATCAAGCTAATGAAAAGAAACTACGAATTGAAAAGAAACTAAAATTCGTATGAAAAACCTCAACAAAACGTAAATAAAGCTTGCTCGTTCCCTTCCTCTCCAAAAACTAAGTCTAAAATTATTTCTAACGTTCGGGTTCTCTTCAAAATGTGTTTGGAAGAGGTATATATAGGCACGGGTCGAAACGGGAGTTAATGGGCCGAAAATACGCATCCGGAGGCAAAAATCCATGGGCGCTCGAGCAAAACGCTCGAGCGGTCCTGCTCGAGCAGTGTAGCTCGAATGACACAATCGCTCGAGCGGTTCCGCTCGAGCCGGTCGAGCGCTGAAATCTCTCTGCATGTTTTGGGCGCTCGAGCAATTCGCTCGAGCGGTGGCGCTCGAGCTGCTCGAGCGCAAGAATAGTTCTGTAAGTTTAAGCGCTCGAGCAATGCGCTCGAGCGGTGGCGCTCGACCTAGTCACTCGAGTGACTTCTAACTCCTCCCAAATGATACTTTTCCTCGTCCGCACTAATACCAATCGTATTTCTTCATTATCTTCTCATCCGGGCATCCGTTTGAGTCGATTCAAAGTCCTACGAACTCCGTTTTTCGTCCTCTATTCACCTATGAGCATCAAAGAGACAAATTCATCAACGTGTAGAAATAATGCTCAATTGACTCTAAATACTCTATAAACTCGACCAAAATTAGGGCGTTTCTAGCTACGAATCATGACAATTTCACGCCTAATCATTGTGCAAGACATATGACAGGTAATAAAGAAGCACTTTCCAACCTTAGAGAACTAAATGGACCAAGAGTAGTTTTTGGTGATAATGCCAGTGGAACTGCCAAAGGTTCAGGTTCAATAAGAAGAGGAAATGTTCAGATCAATGATGTATATCTTGTGGATGGATTGAAGCATAATTTGCTCAGTGTAAGTCAATTTTGTGACAAAGGCTACATTGTAGACTTTACACCTAACTCATGTACTATCAAAGATGATGAAACCAAACAAGTCAAACTTTGTGGTACTAGAAAAGAAAATGTGTATATAGTCGAATGGAGCTCAGCTGAAGAGAATGTTTGCTTTATTGCCAACAACTCTACAGATACAAGTTGGCTTTGGCATAAGAGACTGAATCACATAAATTTCAAAACCATGAATGATCTTGTGAAGAATAAACTTGTAAGAGGTCTACCAGAGACAAAATTTAAGAAAGATCATCTTTGTGATGCATGCCAAAAGGGTAAGCAAACAAAGAAGACTTTTAAGAATAAAATCTTTGATGGCTCAAACAAGGTACTAGAAATGCTTCATATGGATCTTTTTGGACCCATAGAACCAGTTAGTATCAGTGGGAAAAAGTATACTCTAGTAGTTGTAGATGATTACTCAAGATTCACATGGACTGTGTTCCTAAGGAAAAAGAGTGAGACTCTACAGAGACTGCCTGAACTCATGAGAAAAATTCAAAATGAGAAAGGTTTGAAGATTGTAAAAATCAGATCTGATAGAGGAACTGAATTTACAAACCAAGTTATTGAGGAGTTTTGTTCTCTCCATGGAATTCATCATGAATACTCTGCAGCCAGAACACCTCAACAAATTGGTGTGGCTGAAAGAAAGAATAGAACTCTGAAAGAAGTTGTTAGAACCATGTTAGTAGAAGCTCATTTACCTAAAAGTTTTTGGGAGAAGCTACCAACACTACTTGTTACACACAAAACATATGTTTAATCAATAAGACACATTCAAAGACCCTTTATGAATTGTGGAAAGGTTTTAGTCCTAATATATCTTACTTTCATATTTTTGGATGCAAATGCTACATTTTGAATAATGGGAAAGACTATCTACAAATATTTGATCCTAAAGCAGATGAAGGATTCTTTCTTGGATATTCAATAGTAAGCAAAGCATTTAGAGTATTTAATAAAAGGACTATGCTTGTGGAAGAATCTACACATGTTATGTTTGACGAACCACACATTGCAGATACAGAAAGGAGAAAATTCTACATATAGAACTCTACAGCCATATGTAACAGTTGAAATTCCAGTAGGAATAACTGAACAAGGCAATAGAGAATCTTCTAAAGAGTTGCTAAGAACTGAAGAACACTTGAATGAAATGTGTCAAGACAATCAAGGTAATACTTCTACATAGGGGTGGCAAAATGAGCCCGGCCCGATGGGCCGGCCCGGTTGGCCCGCCTTTAAGGAAAGGCTGGGCCTAAATAATAGTGGCCCGAAAAGAACCGGGCCTATTTGGCCCAGCCGGATAGGCCCGGCGGGCCGACCGGGCTTGGGCTGGGTCGGCCCGGAACTTTTGGTTGGCCCGGTTTTTTTTTTTTTTTATATATCAAGTGTAGTGTTGTCTAATATATCGAGTGTACCTATTATCATGAAAAGAATTTCATGTGATGTTTAAAAGTGTTTGTTGAGTTAATATTACTATTTTCTTGTTGTAATAGCTTTTTTCTAGAGATTAATATAAGTTATTTATTGAAAATGGATAGTCAAATCATATCATAAACTAATATTAATGGTCATTATAATTTATATCTTGACCAAAAAAATAGGACTATAAGATTTGTTTAAAAATAAAATTATTTTATTGAATATAAATAATTTATTTGACAAAAATAATTTTTTTAAAAGACGGGCCATTTTGGCCCGGTGGCCCGCCTAGGGCCAGGCTGGGCCTTTAAAATAGAGGCCCGGTTGCAACCGGGCCGAGCCCGGCCCAGCCCGCAAAATGAAGGTGGCCCGGCGGCCCAGTGCCGGGCCGGCCCGGCCCTTTTGCCACCCCTACTCCTATAGTAGAAGAGTTGACTGAAGAATTAAATGAATCTACAGTTAATAACTCTACAGCTGAACAGAATATTATCCATGACCCTTTGAATATGAAATGGCTTAAAAACCATCCCCCTGAACAAGTTATTAGAAAAGTAACTGATAAGGTAAAGACTAGAAGACAACAGCATGAAGCTATGTTTGCAAGTTTTCTATCACAGATAGAACCTTCAAATATAGAAGAAGCCCTTATGGATGTCAACTGGATACTTGCCATGCAAGATGAACTGAATGGATTTGAAAGAAATCAAGTTTGGGAATTATTTCCCAGACCAAGGCTCCAAAAAGTAATTGGTACAAGATGGGTATTCAAGAACAAGCTTGATGAAGAAGGTGTTGTTACAAGAAATAAGGCCAGACTAGTAGCACAAGGATACTGTCAAGCTGAGGGAATTGATTTTGATGAATCATTTGCACCAGTTGCAAGATTAGAGGCAATTAGGATATTTTTAGCCTATGCTGCTCATATGAAATTTATTGTATACCAAATGGATGTAAAGAGTGCATTTTTTAATGGACTTTTGTCAGAAGAAGTTTATGTAGAGCAACCTCCTAGTTTTGAAGACTCTACAAGATGGAGACAAAGTTTACAGACTAAGAAAAACTTTATATGGATTAAAGCAAGCCCCCAGAGCATGGTATGATACTCAATGTGATCATTTAATCAAGAATGGTTTTAAGAAAGGAACGGTGGATAAGACCCTATTTAGACTCAAACATGGTGAAGACATCTTACTAGTTCAGATTTATGTTGATGATATTATTTTTGGATCAACTAATGAAGAACTATGTGGGAAATTTTCACATCTTATGCAAGAAAAGTTTGAGATGAGCATGATGGAAAATCTAAATTTCTTTTTGGGGCTGCAAGTAAAGCAAATGGATAAAGGAATCTTTATAAGTCAGGCGAAATACACTCAAGAACTGATCAAAAAGTTTGGAATGAGTTGTTCAAAGCCTACATTTATTCCTATGTCCCAATCAACCCTGTTGGATAAAGATGAAAATGGAAAGAGTGTGGATGTTACATTATATAGAAGATTGATTGGATCTTTGATATATCTTATAGCTAGCAGACCAGATATCATGTTTGTTGTGGGTGTATGTGCTAGATTTCAAGTCAGCCCTAAGGAATCACACTTGAATGCTGTGAAAAAGATAATCAAGTACATCAAATCTACCCAGAATCTTGGATTATGGTATTCAAAAGAGGGTGGAATGGAACTGAAAGGTTACACAGATTCAGGACTTTGCTGGATGCAAAGTTGACATGAAAAGTACTAGTGGGATATGTCAATTTCTTGGACAAAGATTAGTTTCCTGGCATAGCAAGAAACAAAATCCCATTGCACTATCTACAGCTGAAGCAGAGTATATAGCTGCAGGAAGTTGTTGTGAACAAATTTTGTGGATGCAATACCAATTGAAGGATTATGATATTGAGTCAAAGAACACCACTATATTATGTGATAATACAAGTGCCATTGATATCACACAGAACCCTGTTCTTCACTCAAGATCAAAGCATATTGATGTGAGACATCACTTTATTAGAGATCATATTGAAAAGAAAGATATCAAAATGGAAAAGATCCATACAGATCTTAATCTTGCGGATATACTTACCAAGCCCCTATGTGAATCAAGATTTTCTACTTTGAGAGGTGAATTAGGAATGTTAAAGTTATGAGAAAATCACTCAGGAATGAAGTACACAGATGAAAATTCTCAATAGTAAGTCAAAAAGTTATGATAAGTTATTCAAATGTAAGCTTAAAGTATGCAGATGCAGACTTAAGTTTACAGATGCAAACTTTAACTAACTGCAGACTATTCTAAGTGAAGAGTTCTAACTGCAAACTTCAAACTGTAGATTTAACCTTTGACTTGTACATTCTTAAGTATTAATTGCGTACACTACTTAATTCCAAATACTTGTACTTGACTGTGCACAGAATTTTGGATTTTTGTTCCAGGTTTTTAATTGATAAAATCGTACTGGACGATGTACATTTATATATTGACTTTCAAAATTGGATTTTATTTATTTCATATTAAGCCGTTGATCTTTTAAGTGAATAAATATTCCAAATATTTTTTACCGTTGATTTCCAAAATTATAGGAAAAACTGTTGCCAACATTAACATTTTCCTTAAGCTTTGTGCGCATATATATACGACCCTTGGTTCAATATTGGTTCATTTTTTTCATTCTTGCACTTACACCTTTCACATTCTAAGATGCAAACCTTGAACCAAAATTTTTTTTGATTCTAAAAACACCAAGAAATCATGAAGATACTCTTTGGTTTTTTTATTTCAATGCTCTAATCGACGCCCTAGATAAGTCTGAAGTTATAGCTCGTATATTCAGACGTATCAAGACTCAAGGTCTGGAATACATTTTGACAAATAAGCCCAAAGGTTATGATGATGTGTTACCCCAAAAATTCTACGAAACTGCCTCGTATACGGAAGGGAAAAACTACATCGCCGCTGTTTTGACGGAGTTCACGTGAAGATCACCATTGGTGTGATAAGTGAAGCCTTGAAGATTCCTTATGGAGGACTTCACTTCATGGAGTTCGATTTTAAGAATGAAGATATCATCTACTACAACAAGTTCACAGTAGGTTTAGATTTGCCTGAAGGATGGAATAGACACTTCAAGAAGAACAAGTTGTCAAAGGAATATGTCTACCTCTATGAAGTCATGGACAAAGCTCTTCTCAACAGGACTGGAAGCCATGTTGATGGTCCTGAGATAGCTTGGGACTTAATGATCGCCTTTGATAAAGGAGAAAAGGTAGATGTAAGCTTGTTAATCTTTAATAGGATTGTCTATAATGTGTCAAAATCTGGCAAGACTAAAGGATTTGGACTGTTTTTTAACTACATATTGAAACACCTGGGTATTCCATTGTTTCAAGCTCGTGGTCTTGTACCCATATTTGTACACAAGATTATGGGGTTAGGAAAATTCAAGAGAGGTGCTGCAAATGCTCCTCTGGCTGCTAAGAAGAAGCAAAAGAAGTCCAAAGTTGTTGAAACCTCAAAGCCCCCAGTTGTTCACCAATATAAATCTAAAGCTAAGAGAAAGTTTGAGCTCGTTGATGAAGATGAAGATGATACAATAATTCCCAACAACAAGGAGATTTCGAAAGAAATGAGGAGAAAATGAAGACACTCTAAGGAAGCTATGGAGTCTACAGCTCAGATGACTAAGTCTACAGATACAGACTTAGAAACTGCAGCTGAGACTGATGTAGAAAATGAGATCATTGTTAAGGAAACTCATGATATAATAACTTCTATACCTGCAGACTTGACAAGACAGGATGTTACAAAGAAAGTACAAGAGTTGCTATTGGAAGAAGGATCTGCAGACATGGATTTAGAAGATGAGCAACTATCTGCAGAACATGTGCAACAACTGCAGAGATATGAGAAGTGGAGAGATCTGAGAAATAGACTGGAGATTCTTAAGAAGAAAGAACAAGAGGAACTGTTATGGATTCAAGAGTGGAGCAATACTTCAAACATTGAAGAACTCTTGGACAACAAATTTTTCTTCAAGATGATTGCTGAATTGAAGAAAAGGCAGATTTTAGAGAGAAAAACCCTTGAAGCCAAGAAGGCAAAAGGAAAGAAAGTGGTATTTGAACACCCAAGAGGAAAACCTCTGAGCAAAGCTGCAGCTGAAGCTTTGAGAGTAGTATTAGCCAACGAACCAGATGATAAAGCTATAATCCCTGGAGTGGAACTACTTTCTGCAGCTGGAGAAGAAGAAAGCTCAGATGAGGAGGATATGCCTCATGTTGGAGATGCTGGTGGAAGCTCAGTTATGCCACCAAGTCCACCTTTGGAAGATCTATCTAATCTCAACACCTTAGTTGAAGGAGTACAGATTGCTGCTCAAACTGGATTATTGAGTGAGAAAGACACTAAGGAGAATGATGAGGAAGTAGATGGAGATGATACTGAGAAAGCTAATAAATCTCCATGTAAGCCTGAAGATCTGAACAAAGGAGGAGATGATGAAGATGATGATAATGCTGGAAATGGTGGTTTACCACCCCAAGGAGGACAATGTGTTGCAAATTTATCACTTGAACCAAAAGCAAGTGAGGTAGAGTCTACAGAAAGGATTGCTCAGGAGTCTGCAGATGGGACTCAGCAGTTGTTGTCTACTGGCAATTTGGGTAAGGACTTTGAAACTTTTAAAGCCCAATATGCCTTCATTGTTTTAGACACTGTTGACCCATCTACACCTTTAGGTGAAGAGACCATGACAGAGAATGACTTTGATGATTATCTAAAGGAATTGGCTACACCAGATGTGCCTACTCCTTTAACCCAGAAAAGGAAGACCCCTGCCCCTCCCAAGACTGACCCTAAGAGACAGAAAATTGTTGAAGGAAAAGGAAATTCTGAGATTGTACTAAGAATATCTGAAAATGAAGAGGGGGATATTCTTGAAGATGAAGAGATTATGAACAATGAGGAAATTCTGAAAGTGACCAAGATTGAAACTACTGTGGAGGAAATGTCAAAGAACATCAAGGATGAGTTAAGAAGAATCCCTGATCACATTATTTCTAAAAAGATCAAAGAAGGAATTCAAGATATGCTGACCAAGCTCTTTGAGAAAGCAAATGAAGAGAAACTGCAGATTCAAGAAAAATTCAAAGAATCCATTGAAAACCTTGTGAATATGCACTTAGTAATGAAGAAAGAGCTACAGCAAAAGGATGAGATGATTGCTGACTTGAACAAGACCCTTGAAAAGGTTCTGGATGATAACAAGTTAATCAAAGATGTTATTGTTGGAATCAATAAGAACATCAGTTCTTTAGCTGTAAATTCCAATAAGATGGAATCCAACCTAACTGCTAAGATGGATACCCTCTTAGGATATTTTGTTGATGGCAAAAAGAGGGAAGATGCTAGTATATCCATGGAGCTAGTAGGGTAGTCAGATGAGAATCAAGCTTTTGATAAAGCCTTTACCAACATTCAAAATCTTCAAGGAAGTTTTGAGAAGGAATTGAGTCAAGCATTCACTGCTGGACAGAGTAGTTTTGAGAAACCTGTTGAAAATGTGTCCTTACATGCAAGGTCGCAAGAAAAGCCTCAAGGACAATTTCATAGAAGAATTATCAAACTTCCACAAAGACATAAACATATTGGGAAATGGGAAGCTAAGGTGATTCAGAGGAGAGAAACTAAATTGCAAGCTTCCAGAGTACAAGAGAGGACTATTCAACTTGTTTCAGCCTTTACTCAAAAACTATTGGGAACTATTCAGAGTGAAGACTTTGAGAACCCTACTGTAGAGAGAGACTTAGTGTCTGCAGACCTGGTTTCGGAAGCTGAGGTGAAGCCTGCAGCTGAAGTGGTAGAGAAGTCTGCAGCCATTATTGTTGAGGAAGATGAGAGTATGGTTGTAAGGACTAAGAATTTGGTGGAAGAGTTTAAGAAGATTGGCCCCCTACATCCATTACTCAAGAAACTTTCAAGTCTCTCGGACAGATTCAAACTCTTTAAGACCATGAAAGGACAAGGAACTCTCTATACAAGAGACAATGCTAAGTTGCTCACCAAGATAGGAAGTGGAGATCAAAGGAAACAAGCTGCAAAGAAGAAGATGCCTAAAGATTTGCCACCCAGATCCAGAGCAAGAAAGGAAGAGGAAGAAGCTGAAAGTGCTAGGATCGAATTCGAGATATTAAAAGCCAATGAAGAGGAAGACATGAAGAATGCTGCATTGATTGCCCAAGGGATCATTCCAGAGAGTCCAGAGAGGAATGATTCTGATGAAGAAGATGTTGATCCTAAACACAGAAGGAGGTAAGATGGTTGTTATTTAGTCTGATTTAGGAAGAATTGTAATAGATTTCCAGAACTATAATGATCTTGCAGAAGAATACAATTCTCCCTATATTATATGATTTTTTTTTTTTTTTTTGTTTATCTCTTTATGCAATTTTAGTCTTTCAATATTTTGTTTGAAGGTTTTGCCATCATCAAAATAGGGGAAAATTGTTAGGATACTTTTGTCCTAAGAATGTTCTTCCAGATTTTGATAATGTCAAAACATATATTCTTGTGAAAACTAACATTGCAGGTACACAAAGACATGAAGAACTTAAGAGATGGAAAGTCTACATCTGCAGGATTGGATAAAGACTCTACAGTTAGTTCAAGACAAGCCTACATCTGCAAAGTTGAAGACAAGTCCACAGCCGAGAAGTCTACATCTGCAGAGTTAAGGACTGCAAGTTATAAACTTGAGATTAGTAGGACTAATTGAGTGTAGTACAATCTGTATATTCACCTACTTAGTTTGAAATATCTAAGAGTTTATCAGAGCTAATTACTAGCCAGTAGAAACAAGTGTCTCAGTGATTAAAAGCTCCTTGAGCAGTCATCACTAAAAGACAACTTGTACTACTTCAAGTACTAAGCTATATGACAAGAAGCTTTTATTAACTGAAGTCAAAGTTGAAGGAGAAGCTATTTCAAATTATTTTGAATCCCTCCAACGGCTAGAGGACCCCTCAAGACTCCTATAAATAGGAGAGGAGACCTCAGAGGAACAACAACATCAACCTCAAGCATTCGAGCAAAACATACACCAAGTCTACAGTTCTCAAAAGTCTACAGCTATCACAGTTAGAATTTTAGGACTTAGAGGATAGGGATTTGTGTTGTATTTCAGTTTGTTTGTTGTTCCCTCACTAATATATACCCTTGTAAATCTACTTAGTGTAGATACCATTCTTAGTGGGTGTAGTGTTCTGAGTGAAAGAGAGAGAGAAAGTAATTCTGAGTGAAAGTGTGTTTTCTACTTAGATTAGAGTAAACTGAGTGAATATTCTAAGTCTAAAGGGGAACAATCTTGTATCTTTGTGATACTGTTCTTAGTGAATTTGGCACCTCTGTGGTGTAACAGTAGATGTAGGAGGATTACAACACCTCTGAACCACTATAAATCTCTATCTCTCTCTATTTATTTTGTGTATCATTCATACTTATATTATTTCTGTGCTTTGTGCTTCATTCATATTTTTCTCATCATCTGGTCATTTGATTTTTTTCACTTCACACACTTGTTTTATTTCCGCTGCACACAGTGTTAAAATACTCAAAAGTATTACAACACTAACTTTGATAAGTGTTTGAAACCCACAGACTTTGAATTTCTTAAGTTTGCAGCTGCAAGCTTTTGTTTTCTAACTCTACAGCTGCAGAGTTTAAAACTGCATAGTTTTATTAAAGCTTATTTTTAAAATCAGTTTTTTAAAAAACAAGGTCTCTTATTGAACATTTGTAGCAATTTTTAGATAAAAAATTTAGCATATATAATATTCTCATTCAGGCATTGTGCTTGATGTTGTTTACACCAAAATGAATAAGATAATGTTATTGAGACTTCTCCTTACATAAAGAAGATAAGTTTTTGTATTTAGATATTTTTTATTCATATGCAATACAACCTATAGGTGATTAATTATTCTAATATTTTTCACCTCCGTGTTGAGTAAGTTCTATAGAAAAGCCTCATGTAAAAACAGTTTGTCATAATTTAATTTGTTATTTGCTAATTAAATTATATTACCCTTTTGACAACTTTTTGTTTGACAACATTTGATATGGAAATTCCTTAATTATTTTAAATAGTTGTACGTAATTCATATTTTTTAATTTTTTTTAATAAATAACTTTTTTTAATATCTTACTAATGCAGTGCACAGGGGCGTATCCTTTCAGGGCATTGGAGGGGCTTAACACCCCCTCCCCGTCCCCAAGTTTTTATAAAATGCCTACTATTATGAAATTTGTAGATGTATTTTTATTAGTTTAGCGATAATCTTCACAAATCCCCCATTATAATAATAGAGGGTGTCTTTAGATTAGTTTCGCTTACGTTTCATCTTGTGGTCAGTTTCGCTTATGTGTCATAATTGTGGAAGCTATACATGTCAATTCTTATATCTTTTTGTGTCATGTATATGACATGAATCTTATATGTCATGTCATCTATGTGGTTTTATATAATAAGGAGTCTAATAAAAAAATGTATCCATATGGATTAGAAACCAACACATCATGAGTAATGTTTAATATGTTTACCGATTAAGCTATGCTATAAATCTCTATAAAGTTAGAATTCAATTGTATTAACTTGAGTCTATAAAAGTATATTATAAATTACATTGTAATTGTGCCAATTATATTTTATTTTACTATATTTGAGGATATCATGATATATTTAAAAAATCTTAACGTGTTGATAATTCAAACAAGCTAGTAACTTATATATGTTTAAATCTATATATTATAACTAAATTGATTAATTAATTTTTTTTAATTATGTGAAATTTTAATGTTCAGTTGAATTATTCTTATTGTCTCACTGTATTTGATTTATTTTATCGATTAAATTATTAATCAATTTTTTAAATCTATCTATCTTAAATTTTTACATTTAATTGATAAATTTTATTATCTAAAAAACACAAAAAACCAAAATTATAGTTGAATATATTTATTAATATAATTATATTATTTTACGGTGAGTAAATTTATTTAAATATATATAATACATATATAATTTATTTTTATGAAAATCCCGCGTATTAGTCTTTATATAAAAATCAATGTTACTGAAAATGAGAAGTTCTCACTTCCCAGTTCCCACGAAACCGAGAGATAAATTGGACCACGTCTTTGGATTTGGCCTTTGTATGGATTGACTGAATAAGACAGGACTCAGCAACAAAGTCTTCACACTAAACATCAATCATCATCCTTCAATTAATTATTTAGATACTGTCTAACATCGGCTAAACGACTACGAAGAAGACTTTTCAAGGTGGTTTTATTTTATGTATATTTAGAATATAGAAGCAATTTATATGTAACGTTGTATCTACAATATTCGTTAAATATAAAATTAAACAAGAGTTATGTGGGTAGAGAGATAGTATTCCCTCGGTTAAAAAAAAGTTGTTTAATGTTAAAAAGTATAAAATTAAAATATTTTTTATTAAAGGAAGTTTAGTTCATTGGTAAAAATTGTATTGAAAATTAAAGTGCTATGAGAAATAAATAAGTCATTAGTTTTAGAAAGTAAAACTATTTTTTCATAGCTTGAATTAATTTAAATTGTAATAGAGTGAGTATTATTTATTGAAATTATATATTTTTTATACCCATTAATCATTATCGGGAGTATATATTATATTAATAGCAGTGGTCCCACCAGTGTTTTCCTAAAGAATTGATTTCTAGAAGGAACTATGATTTTAAGGTTTTTTATTCAAGTTCAACTTTGAATTAGCTTTATTCCAAGTGTAGGTTAATGAATTATGATTGGTTAGTTGATAGAGTTCAGTTTGATTGATTGTTTTAAGAGGAAAAAATGTGGGCGGGTAGCTAGTTCCGGGGGCTGGGAAAGCAAACTACTACTCTTTTCTTTTTTTCTGTCTTTCTTCTGTGGGTCTCAAAATTAACTAAGCAATGGAAAAGAGATATGTGTGTATGAGTAATCTAGTGATGTGCATTTTGATGAACGAGTTTGGGAGAGGGCAGGAGCAGAATCTGTATTTATGTAGCAGGATGAATGGAAATTACACAAGAAGCAGTACATACGGCGCCAATCTTAAAGCCTTGCTCCAGTCCCTGTCTTCCAACGTGAGCGACTACGGCTTCTACAACTCATCCGTGGGCCTCAACCCAGATAGGGCAAACGCCTTTGCCCTCTGCAGAGCCGACCGAACCCACGACCAGTGTATCGATTGCGTGGAACCCGCGTCCCACAAAATACTCCAGAGATGCCCCAATCAAAGAGCGGCTGCTTTATGGGACGAATACTGCACCTTGCGGTATTCAAACAACCCCACACTCGGAGATCGGAACGTTGGTACGGGTATGATTCTGTGTAACACCGCACGTGCCTCGAACGAAGATGAGTACTTTAGGGAGGATGTGACAAGACTGCTTTTAGATCTTCGGGTGAAAGCTGCTCAAGGGAGTTCTGGGGCGGGGAGCCGGAATACATCAGGCTCCGGTTCTCCCATTTATGGATTGCTTTGTCGCCCCAAGATTGCAGGACTTGCTTGGACAACATCTCCCATAATTTGTTTACAGCCTGCGATTTAACTCGTGGGATTAGAATACTGGTGCCCAGCTGCTATATTCGCTACGAGCTTTATCCATTTTACAATGAAACTAGGCTGACCCAACTCCGAGTTCTACCATCCCTCTCTTCTCCACCTCCACCCCCAGGTAATCATCTTGTTCCCGAACATCACTTCTTCCAATCTTCAAAACTTTCAATACATATCACATCCGTATATATCAAATTCTGAGTGATTCAGGTTAGTAACTTCATGAAAATTTACTTTCTATTTATATACTTGTAATAAAAATAATATGTTGAAGGGTGAATTATTCAAATAAAATGTCATGCTCCAAGTAGACAATAAGTACTTATTGATAGATGAATAGAAGAATGATTGAAAAGGATAATTGTAAGAGGGGAAATGAATAATCAAAATCTTATTTCAAAGGAAGGATAATAGTATTGTTTGCACTATTAAAATTATATTAAGTTTTAATCTCATTCTCATTTTTTTTTTTTTTTTATCTCGTCACTTGTGCTTTCCAAAACTTAATTTTTTCAATTTAATTTCGTAACTCCATTCCATTTTTGTTTCGATGACAAAGTTGTCGGAATTTGAAGAACTACGTCGTTTCAATGACAGTTTTTAGAACGTGATGTGTAAATTTGGAGGAATCAGGAAAAAGATGAGTATGCTGACTAATATATATACCCAAGTCACATTAATCTTATCTTTTTCTTCGAATAATCTAATAAAATATTTCCATATTATTAATGATGTGGACCGTAGGTGCGAATTATTACCTTCTAATTTGTGTCCAATTTTTTTTATATATATATTGCTAGGGAAGAAAAAAAAAAAGGCACACACCAATCCAAAAATATTATTCCCTCCCTCCACAAATATTTTACCATCGATAACATAAGTCTATCGTTTTTAGATTAAGAAATGAAGATGTCTACATAATTAAAAAAAAAATTATAGGCAAGTAAGTCGTAGACAATCTTCACTGCTAAACTTATTGCTGGAAATTTTTGTAATATTAAAAAGAAAATCTTGTCCATTTTAATTGAGTGTGTATAGAGTGAAATTGGTTCATATATGAATATTTGAAGGGTATTAGTTGTTTTCACTAAAGAGTATTAGTTGTGTTCACTGAAGAGTATTAGATGTTTTTACTTAAGAGTCTTAGTCGTTTAGTGAAAACAAACTAAGACTCTTAAATGAAAACATTTAATACTTTTCAGTGAAAATAATTAATATTTTTCAGTAAAAACAACTAGTGTTCTTTAATAATTTATATTTGAATCAGTTTCACTCTATATTTTGTCATTTTAATTTTGTTGATAATTTTTTATTTGCTTGCCGTGGAAATAGAAGTTTAATCCTATTTTCTTCTATATACCTTTATCCTTAACTGAATATTCCATGGAAAATATCCGAAAAAACTGTTTAACATCTTCAATTTCATGAGCTTGGGTTTTGTTATTAATTTTTAGTATGTATAGAGTGAAACTAGTTTATACATGAATCATTGAAGGGTATTAGTCGTTTTCAATAAAAAATATTAATTATTTTCACTGAAAAATATTAATTGTCTTCACTGAAGAGTCATAGTTTGTTTTTCTATAAATAACTGAGACTTTTCGGTAAAGACAACTAATACTCTTCATTGAAAACAACTAATATTCTTCATTGAAAACAACTAATACTTTTCAGTGAAAACAACTAATATTTTTCAATGGTTTATAGATTAAACATTTTCACTCCATATGCTGTCAAAAAATTTAATTAAAAAAATTATATCAACAATTTTTTTATTATTAAAAGTCAATTTAATTTCTTGTGGCGATATTAAACAAGTTGTATTACCAAAAAAAAATAGAAGTGGCAAAAGAGTAGTTTTAGTGTGCACTACATTGTATGTATTTGCGCTTTAAAAAAAATATCCAAATCAGTATTACCCCAAGTATTCATTGATACCCCAAAAAGTGGTAAGTAATACTCCAAGAAAAAACAATAATACTTCAAAAAATAATAAGTAATATCACGATTGAAAAAATACACACAATTTGATGTATTTGCGTGTGTTTTGGTAAAATTAAAATAGAGTTTAAAATCTAAGTGCCCGCTATGCACTTGAGTGCTAAAATCTGTAAAGGCAAAAATGTTGTTAAAGATGTTGCATGACATTTAGCGCATCCTATTAAACACCCGGTATTATTTTATCTCAGATGCATACTTATTCTATTATTATTATGTAATTCATTAAATTATCTCATCTCAACCGTCAAGCATAGATTTGTAGTAGTAACGTATGTATGGTTGTGTACCGCATGCACATTCACATAGATATAGAAATGAAGATATTCTTTATGAGATTTTGCAGGAAAAAGTGATGATGATAAAACAAAACTAGCTATACTGATAATTGTCCCAGTTGGTGTATGTCTAATTATCATTGCTTGTGTTGCCATCGTCCTGAAAAAAAGAATGAAGCGAAGGAAACAGGAAATTATCCAGAGTAAGATTTATTTTTATCTTAAAAAATTACATTATGTATCGGAAATATTAATTGGTACTGGTCAATTGATTAGCTGCCGACGAGATTAGCTCTGTTGAGTCCCTGCAATATGATTTTGGGAAAATTAGAGCAGCAACAAGTGATTTTGGTGATGCTAACAAGTTGGGACAAGGTGGATTTGGGTCTGTTTATTGGGTAATATATATATAACATTGCAAGCCATAAGAAAAGCAAAGTTCATTGTTTTGATTTGGTTCTTATTTGTTTTAAACACAGGGAAAACTTGAGGACGGGCAAGAAATAGCAGCAAAAAGGTTATCTCGAAATTCAGGACAAGGCGACACAGAATTCAAAAATGAGGTGTTGCTAGTAGCCAGGCTTCAGCATAGGAATCTAGTAAGACTTTTAGGGTTCTCCCTTGAAGGAATGGAGAGGATTCTAGTATATGAATTTGTTCAAAATGCCAGCCTAGATAAGTTCATATTTGGTAATATTTTTGTCTAATTTTAAATTTTCATAATATTATCATTTTCAATTGAATGGTAATGATCATTTTTTTTCTTGGCCATAAATTTAGACCCAATTAGACGTTCAGAATTGGATTGGGATGCTCGCTTCAAGATCATTGGGGGTGTTGCAAGGGGACTTTTATACTTACATGAAGATTCTCGACTCAGAATCATTCATCGTGATCTCAAAGCTAGTAATATACTTTTAGATGGAGATATGAACCCTAAAATTGCAGATTTTGGGATGGCAAGATTATTTAGGCAGGATGAAACTGAAGGAAATACAGAAAGAATTGTCGGAACTTAGTAAGTCTTATAATAGAAGTATACACTTTTTAGCTCGAGGTATTTGTACTTGTTTAGTTGTTCATTTCTAACTAAGCATTTGCATAACATGACTATGCAGTGGATATATGGCGCCAGAATACGCAATGCATGGACAGTTCTCTATTAAATCAGATGTGTTCAGCTATGGAGTGCTAATTCTTGAAATCATTAGCAGTCAAAGAAATAACGTTATCCGACGTGGAGAGAATGTGGAGGACCTTCTGACTCTTGTAAGTATCAATTCGACTCTTCTGTTTTACTTTAATATGTTTATATTTGATTTATAAATGCTTAATTTTGATTCACTTTTTTAATAGGACATATGTCATAACACAAAGCGAAATATAGAAAAAAGTATAAGCGATATATTTGATACCGAATGGGATATGCAGCTAATAAGAATTACATTCGCAGACATGGGAAAATTGGCGAGAAGGAAGAATTGCAAATATAATAGATCCTGTGCTAAGGAACAATACGAGCTCGATAGGTGAGGTTATGAGATACACGCACATCGGTTTATTATGTGTTCAAGAAAATGCTGGTAATCGGCCAACGATGACCTCTGTTGTTTCGACGCTAAATAGTTCAACCGCAACATTCCCACTACCTCTCGAGCCAGCATTCTATATGGCTAGTCGCGAAGGTCATAAAGTTCCACTCATTGAAGAGTATGATTCAAAGTCGAGCCTAATTGAAGAAGGTGCATCTCTAAATGATATGTCAATCACTGAGTTAAATCCTCGGTAGTATGCAACCATTCGAACATTATTTTTGGTGATCTTTGTGAATTGGCTTCATTCAACCTTTACTTTTACTTGTCAATGTTGGAGAAATAAATATTTGTTATGTGTCATTAAAAAGCTAGTATTGTACACGGTCATATCACTCATATTACCACTACAAAAGAAAAAAGAAAAAAAAGCGTTAGTGATGGAAATTTGAGATGGACAGCAAATTCGCCGCTAAATTGTGGAATTAGCGATGACTTTGGAATGAGCGAAGTCCGCTGGTCTTTTTTAAAAAAATTAGCAACGGACAATGTAATATGTCGCTAATCCTCTGTTAGGATATAAAATGTTAGTTTTGAAGATGTTAAAATCAGATGATGTAATAGGATCAGTTGAACCTGTTGGTCAACTGATGAAATAGATTAGGACTTAGTCTAGGGGGACTAGTGGACCATAAGAGTTAGACCAGAAGAGTCAGATCAGAAGACCTCTTCCAGATGAGGTTCCAGAGCAGAAGAACATCAAGTTTTCCCTAGTCCAGACGAGTCCTGAAGATCAGACGAGTCTGGTGATTTAAGAAAAGTCTTAGAATCACGTCTTGAATCTAGAAAACTCTTTAGATCACTAGCCTGGTCTGGACCAGATGACATCCTAAGTCCTCTGGTATCTGATCTTTCGCTTCTGCAGACCAGAGAAGATATTTAAGGAAGTCTTTTACCGTTGGTGATTTAAAGCAAACTGAAGATTAGGATTGGAAAGTCAGCAAAAATTTAAATCCAAATGATCCCACCAACCCAATCAATCAATTAGGGAAATTGATTGATTGGCTTCCAAATATAGGGGATCTGGTTAGATTAGCTTTTCCAACGACTAACCCTAATTCACTTCTATAAATATGAAGATCTGGAATGAAGAACCTACACACGCAAGAACATTCAAGCACAAAGCATTCCGGTACTCGATCCAGAATCACACTCATATATCTACTCTTCGAGGAGTTTTTGTTGGAAACAAATACTCAACATGTTCATCTGTCTAGACAAGGTTGTTGTATTGAGATTAGATCGATAGATCTAAGGTGTAACAAAGAACTGGTACTTGTCAATTCCAGTGATTGATTGAGTGAGTGAGAGAGAGAGTTAGTAAGAAAGGCCTCTTGTTAAAGGGAGAGTGGACGTAGGATTTTATATCCGAACCACTATACATCTTGTGTTATTTACTTTATGCAATGCATTTTTATTACTCTTGCATTCAAATGTTTAAAGCATAAAAAGGATTTTTATCAAAAGTTAACTTAGAAGCTTCCGCAATTTATACCAGACGATCTTTTACCAGACGGCTCTAATCAGAAGATATCAAGTCTTCTAGTAATTTCAAAAAGTTTATTAAAATCAAGTTTTTGTGACAGAAGTCTGTTCAACCCCCCTTCTAGACTTCTTAACCCTTTAAAACTGTTTCTAGTGGGACCAACATCCTCCAAATTAGCGACGATTGACCGTCACTAAACACAGCTTTCTAGATTCATCTGTGTTGAACTGTACCTAGGGCTGTTCATGGAGTTCGGAGATCACCGAACCCGTATTGAAATCCACACCGAAAAAGATTTGAACCAAAAAAATTATGACATTTTTACTTTAACCGTACCAAAATTGAACTGAATATTTTTTTGGTACGGATCTGGATATTACTAAATTAACAGTGCCGAAAAACCAAATGTGACCGTACCGAACCGAATAACCGAATTAAATATGTATTAAATTTTAATTATTTTTTATTTATCAAATATTATTATAATGTTATTGAATTCAAGTACAACTATACAATAGCATAATTTCTCCTCCTTTTCAGAATACAAAGACTATATTATCTATCTTATGAGTAGGTCTTGTATGAGACGATGAGAGTGTGTATAATTAGGATATTGACTCATTAACACTTTGGTAGTGGTGGGTGTTAGTTTGTATTGTCTCATACAAAATTTTGTCATATCTTATTAAGTTCTTAGAACGTTAAATTATGTTTAGGCGTATATCAAAATGATTAAAATTTAATATTTTATTTTTTTAATTTCATTGTTCATGGATATTCATTTCTTACAACAACTTGGATATGGTTACTTTGTGTCAGGAAATATATCAACGTGATTTTAATATTGCACTTTTCATTCACAAGATATTTCAAAAAAAAAAAATTAATATATATTATATATACTGTATTTTAAGTACTATATTGATGGTGATTTACGTTAATTTTTTAACCACCTATTATCATATAATGTGTTATAGTCGTGCTTGTAATGATATATGATTGATTGTGGTTGAAGTTGTGTAGTATTCGTGTGAGTTTCCATGCATCAATATGTTTTGTTAATTGATTAAAAGAAGGAGAGAATGATAAAAAAAAAAGTAAAAATTTGTTTCTCCGCTCCATTTCGTACCAATCAGATCCGGTCCATTTGTAACCGAAAATCCGCTCCAATCCATACCAAAAAATAAAATATTTGTACCGTATCGTACCCGAATTTCGGTACGGACACGGACACTTAAATTTTAAAATAATCGAACTTTGGTACGGACATGGATATTTTCAAATATCCATTTTGGTCCATACCGTGAACAACCCTAACTGTACCGCCAAAATTAACGACGGATTGCTCGTCGCTAATTTAAATATTGGAATTTGCAATTTCTCTTCCATCGCTAATCTAAAAACGACATTGTTTTGGTCGTTTAAGCAACAAGATTAGTCTGTCACAACTTTTTTCCTCATTTAAGGTAACAGTGGGCGAAATGAACAGTGAAGGGAGAGAAAAGAAGAAATAAAGAAAATCGATGGAGAACCACCGTGTCGTCACCAAAGAGTCATTCCGTCCCATTTAAAGTGTTCACCTCTCGATCATCAACACATTAACTGTAAGTTATTTTATTTTTACCGTTTCAAATTAATTATGAAGCATGTTTATATATCATATGTTTAATCGTATATTAATTTTATGTAGAAACATTTTAAGTTTAGTATGTTTTAGAGTTTAGGGTATTAGATATGGATATTAGTATATTGATTGGGTATGATTAAGTATATGGGGTATTAGTATGTTGAATATTGTGTAGAACTGTTTAAGTTGAATATATACATTAATATGTTTATTGAATAACAAATATTTGAATTGTTTTAGATTAGTATGTTGATTGAGTATATATATGTTGAATCTTTTAAGATTAGTATGTTGATTGTATAATATAATTGAACTATTGAAGATTAGTATGTTGATTGAGTATATACATTTAGTCGTTTAAGATTAGTATGTTAATTGTTTGTTATACTGCATGGTTTAGGGTTTTAATATTTTAAATTGTTCGTTTATTAGATTGCGTATTTTATAATTATGTTAGTTAGTTGTTTGTTTATTAAATTGAAAGTTGTTATAGTTAAATATTAATTATTAGTAGGTCATTAGTGTGAAAATTGCTTGAAATTTGTGTATTCAATTTGCCTATTTTATTGATTTCGTGCAATTTTTTATATTAAATTGACTATTTGTGCTTAATTGTCGAGAAAGATAGTGTTTTGTTAGTTTTGCAGGAAATTGGTTTTTTAAAGGCAAAACACGCCTCAAATAATTTTTAAAGTCAATTGAAGGATTAAGCCGAGAAGGACAAACTTGGCAAAGTGAGCTAAAAAAGAAGTCACTCGGCCTGATAGGTAGCCACTCGGCCAAGTGACTTTAATCCTTGGTCGAGTGAAGGCTACGACGTTATTCACTCGACCAAGGCTTGAGGTATGTCACTCGGCCGAGTGAGTTCGCGATGTTGGGGTAAAATTTGGAATTTGCAAAAATTCATCACAAACTCTCGTCCAACATTATAAATACCCTCTTTTCAGATTTCTCAAGGATCCATCATCATTTTTTATACACGTTTTTCCAAATTCCAGATTTTAGTGAGAGATTAGCTTAGGGTTTGAGAGTCTTCTAAACACACCTTCACCCACTAGGAGGAGTATCTACTTGGAGAAGAGAGAAGAAGTTTGGGCTACAAGGATAAAAGGAGATTCTACCACAAGATGTCATCTAGGGTTCACTCTTTTCTTTATCTCTTGTATTTTCCATTAATTAGTTTTGTGATGTTTATTTTTCAATTTATAATTTGGATTGTAAAATCATGAGTTAAACTCTTTGTGCTCTTAGAAGATGGGATGATTATGAATATTAAGCTTATGTTTTGATATAATTTGTTTTTGTTCATTTTTTTAATTGATGTTGATTAATTTGGTGGGTTTTGATATATCAATTGCATGAGCCTTCTTTACTTCAAATTTTGATGCATGATTATTGCAACGAGAGTTGGATAGTTGTGTTTAGATATATGTATGTATGTGGGTTGGATTTGTGTGGTTTGAGTGGATATTGGTTTATCGCAATGAGAGTTGGATAAATTTATTAGAACCCCATCAATTTACGTTGATTATTTGAATGAGAATTTGAGTAATTAGTGAGGTAGCCTAGAGGAGGGAATGTCTTATTATTCAAGTGGAAAAACACGCTAGGTTTAACCTATAGACTCGTGCGATTACCCGAGTGAGAAACGGTAAGCTCATCATAACAATCTGAGGTACTTAATTTGATACATCAATCCTAGGCTTATCCAGTACGGATTGATGCAATATTTTGTGATTGCCCTTATCGCTCAATTAAGTAATGAACTAGAATAATTTTATTAATTCATTTATTTTATTTTCGTAATTTGACCGTCGTCTAAGTTCACGATTGTATCCCCTTGAATTCACCTAGTTGGTATCTTTTTTTATTATTTTTGTGCATTTTCCATTAGTAGCTTGTCTGTTGGTGATCGATTCTAATCGCTTGGATTAGTGGATGTTTTTAATCAATTTAATAGACCATCCAACAATTACGTGTGATTAATTACCATCGTAAATGATAAATACGAAGAATCGGGGTAGAAACGAGTGAATACGTGTATGGATTATGTATTTCTTTCGTATTGATTATGTGATCAAGGTGTATAAGTGTGTGTAAATGTATTTATGAATTTGGACCTAGTTTATTTACTTAAATTCAAGGTTTTTTACATATCATCAAGTAGGAGTGGCTAAACCCTTCAACTACCATGTGTGCATGCTTGACACATGTTGTTGACTTTTTTTACCTTCTCTAAGTCTAATTCTATCTTCTAAGCATGTTTAGCTCATAATTACATGATGTTCGTCATGTTTGGCTCCCCATTGTAGAGTTTTAGCTTTACTTCCCTTCTAGCTGCTCGATTCTGTTGGAACTTTTATCTAACCTGTTCGCTCAACTTTAAGGGTTTTTGGGCAGAATCTGGCTAAATTTTCATAGGTTGCTCGTCTCTTTAAGTTGTTCACCCAATGATCTTGGGTCATCCCTTGTTCACTTGTTTTGTTAGAGCTACTGGTCATGTTAGGGTTGTTCGTCATTTCTTGGTCTCTAATCGGTATAATTCATAATCCTTGGATTAAGGACTTGAAAGTTGCTCACCAATATCCGAATGTTGCTCACCTATCAACAATTGCCCCCTAGTCTGTCCTTGTGTTGAAAGGTTAAAAACAAGCAATAAAGGGCTGACTTTGCTTCGATGCTTGATGACGAGCTACCCCAGTTGAGACGTTTGGGTTCCCGAGGTGAGGTGCATGTCCAAGGCGTGATGTGGGCACCATGATTGCCGCTACCCACGCACGCACGATTTCAAGGCGATGCGCCTTTCGAAATTATGGAGCAGGGCCTGCATGTGCCTCCTATTTACATAAAGGTGCTGGGTTTTAGAGGCACGAACACCATGTTCGGCGCAGCGGAAAAACACGATTCACCAACAACGAATCTAAAACATGGTTGTATAACATAAAACATAAAGGATAAATAACGATATATAAATCCTTACAGCGATTTGTACGCGGAATCCTCAACTATGGTATCCACGTAATGACTTTCTACCAACCCGCACCGATATGCCAGCGTTGAATCTCGAGACGAATTTGCTAGGAAAATTCAATCTGAGATTTTATGGAGAAATTATATTTCTTGTATATATTTTCTGAATTCCCATAAGACTCATATTTATAGGGATTAACTTGGCTTAATTCCTAAGCAAGATATCGGGCCTAGCCCGTAATATAATCTCTACAGATTATATTTCCCTATCTATGTTCCTACGAATAATATCTTTACCATATCTATTATTCTTGTATAATAATATTCCAAATATTATTATTGGGATTTCATATTTAATTAAATCTAATTTAATTAAATAATAATAATAACTAATTCCAAATATAATTATTATTATATTCTCCATAAATTAAATATTATATCCAATACAATATTTAATCAACCAACTATAATTGGTAAATTGTCATTACTTGTTGTGTGACCCATAGGCCCTCGTATATCGAGCGATTAGTCAAACTAACGGTCTTAATTGAACCCTAGACAATAAATCAGACATTCTCAATATACGAGGTACGTTGCGAGGAAATCTGCAACTACCTGTAATACTGTAGGCTATTGTGATATCTTCCTTTCATTCACGAATACTCAATTAAGTCTTGAACATGATGAAGTGTCTATTCAAATAACTTAATCATATTATCTCCAATCACTAATTGATCAAGTATATCACACTTAGCCACAAAGTCTAAGTTGATGGGCGTCGGCCGACGACTTAGATCCAATTATGATGAGAAGACAAGTATTCTCTCTAAATCCACATTGAGGAATGAATCATATTCTTGGCTCAACTACCACGCACATGCATTTCGTGATGAACCCAATTCATGCCATATCTACCCGTGGAAGGGTGCAAGCGTCGGTCATGGTCAAAGTTCACCACTTCATACATGTCGTGCGTATTGACCTCAAGTCAGAGGAGTATCACATCGCTCCCACTAACCGAGACACCCGTAGACACATTATGTGGAATTACATCAAACGGTTTCTCGGATGGGTATACCAATACCCTCTAAGGTATCTGTGCATCCATCATGAGATACCTGGTATCTCGTAGTAAGTGAGATCTTACTACACTCTCTAAGAGTATGATGCAGATCGCACACCAATCTCAATTGCATCATCAATATCCCATTCTTGATGATCCTTGATCGGGGCTATTTGAGAATCATACTTAAGTCATCTGAGTTCTCACTCACTCAATGACAGTAGTGATTCATGGGAACACTAATAAGAATATATGCAAACAATCAAACATCATATTCATATAAGTGTAACGCCATACATTTAATATTAAACCAATAATAATATTAAACCAAATCTGAATATTATCTTAGTATTATGTCCTTTCGATGGATTGTCTCTAGGACACTAACACTAACAATCTCCCACTTGGACTAGAGTCAATCACCTACATGTCTAACCCCTAAACCATCAAATGTCTAGTGTGTACATGATCAGTGAAAAGGATTTGCAAGATTATCCTTTATAGGAAATGTTTTAATTTCATTTCTCCTATCGATATGATCTCTCAGATCAAATGATAACGCCTCCGTACATGCTTATTTCTGTTATCAGATCTCAGTTCCTTTGCTCATGCAATCGCACCAATATTGTCACAATACGACTCTATTTGACAACTGGCACTTGGAACTACCCCTAGTTCTCTCAAGAACCTTAAAATCCAGAAAGCCTCAAAGACTTCTGATACAACAATGTACTTAGCTTCGGTTGTTGAATCTGCGGTGAGATCTTGCTTGGAACTATTCCAACTTACCGCCTCATCATTGAGATTGAAAATATAATTTGACTGTGATTTGTAATCTTCACAATCTGACTGGAAACTCGCATCAGCATAGCCCGTAACGACTAGCTGTAGCTGCCTACCGTAGACAAGAAAATGTTCTTTAGTACGCCTGAGGTACTTCATAACATTCTTGACAGCAATCCAGTGAGACTCACCTGGATTCTGCTGGTATGCACCAGTGATGTTGACAGCGTAGGCCACATCTGGCATGATGCAAGTCATGGCGTACATGATGGATATGGAATGCCCTTCATGTGCTCGATATTTGCTTCGCTAGAAGGACAATCCTTCTTCGACAGTCATATCCCATGATTTGCTGGTAGAGACCCTCTCTTAGAGTTCTCTATCACAAAACGCTTCAACACCTTATCTACGTAGGTGGATTGTGACAGCCCTACCATCTTCTTGGATCTATCCCTATGGATCTTGATCCCTAAGATGTAGCATGCTTCACCAAGATCATTCATCATGAAGGTCTTTGATAACCAATCTTTCATGGACTGCATTGGCGGGATGTTATTTCCTATAATCAATATGTCATTGACATATACGACTATAAAGACAATACTCTTCCCGCTGCGTTTACGATAAACGCAAGGATCTTCCAAATTTTAGATGAAGTCAAAGGATTTGACAGCTTCATCAAATTGGATATTCCAACTCCTAGACGTTTGCTTCAATCCATAGATGGATCGTTTAAGCTTGCACACAAGATTAAATTTTGGCTTAGATATAAAACCCTCCGGTTGAGTCACAAACACTTCCTTATCAATGTTACCATTGAGGAGAGCTGTTTTGACGTCCATCTACCAAAGCTCATAATAGCAGTGTGCTGCTATCGCAAGTAAAATTCGAATGAACTTGATTTTCGCAACTGGCAAGAAGATCTTGTCATAGTCAATACCTCGTGTCGACTATAACTTTTCGCCACCAACCTATCTTTATAGGTTTGTACTTTGTCATTTGCATCGGTCTTACGCCTGAAGACTCACTTGCAACCTATGGGTCAAACCCCTTTTGGCAACTCAATTAAGTCCTAGACTTGATTGGTGTACATCGAGTCCATCTCGGATTTCATGGCTTCATGCCACTTCTCTAATTCAACATCTAATGTTGCTTCAGTATAAGTTCTAGGTTTGTCTTTATCCGGAATCTCCACGTCATCATGTTCCTCCACGAGGAAATCATAATACCTAGAGGTTGGATTACGAATCCTAGTCGACTTACGGAGTTGTGGTTGTGCAGGCTGTACATTCTGATCGTGAAAATTTTATGATGCAGCGACTTCATCGTTGACCGGAGAGTCCTCAAGAGCGACATTTTCATATGTCTCTTGGCCGGGAGTTTGAACTATGTTATTCTCATTCAACCCACTTGGAGGTTGTTGCGAAGGCAATGCAACTCCAATTACGCTCCCACTGGCTGAAAGAGGATCACCTAGTGATAAACTTCCACCATGAGAGTCGCTGAATGCTCCCACTGATTCTTTGTCATGTTGCTTTGACAAATCATCAGTCTCTATGTTAATTTGTGGTTCTTGAATCTCTTCAAGTTCTATCTTCTTACGGCTTTGTTCCTTAAAGACGTACTCGTCTTCTAGGAACTTAGCTTCCCTAGAAACAATCACTGTTTGTTTCTCAGGTAGATAGAAGTGATATCCTCTTGTCTCCTTAGGATATCCCACAAAATAATCATTTTCACCTTCGGATTCCAACTTATTAGTTAGCATTTTCTTCACAACTGCAGGGCAACCCCACATTCTAATGTGTAGAAAAGATGGCATCTTGTCATGCCATAGCTCGTATGGAGTCTGCTCAACTGATTTGGATGGAATCCTATTCAAAATGTGGATTGAGGTTTGTAATGCGCATCCCAATAAGAATGTTGGAAGAGAGAAAAACTCATCATGGACCTTACCATGTCTAACAAGGTTTGGTTTCTCCTTTCGGACACACCGTCCATCTGAGGTGTTCCGGGAGGAGTCCATTGTGACTGGATCCCATGAAGCTTCAAGTAATCCATGTATTCATGGCTAAGGTACTCACCTCTTCGATCCAATCGAAGAGTCTTGATACTCTTACGAAGTTGTTTCTCTACTTTGTATATTAAGAACATCATGTCCATAACTCAACAAATGCCTAGCAGTTTGAACTATTAGTGAACATGTTTATCTTAACAACAACCATACTTGTTCTAGCAGCTGAAACACCTTGTGTTTTTCTTCTCGGTTGCTAGAACCTTATAGTTCTTCTTCCAATACCCCTTTCAATTGCAGTGGGGCACACATCCTTGTCAACCCGCTCTTACTTTTGAACTCCACCTTTTGCCTTCAGGAAGTTGGGCTTGGAGCCCTCTTAGCCTTACTCCTTCGCTTCTTCTCGCCTTTCGAGCCAGAAGAAGTAGAAGCACTCACCATGAGCACGGGTTTTCCTTAGCAGTGGAAGACTCAAAAGTCTTAAGCATGTTATGAAGCTCCGGCATCATCGCTTCCGTCTTCTTCATATTAAATTTACTACGAAACTTGAATATGAATCGGGGAGCGACTTGAGGATAGCACATGAGGTGAAATCTGATCTCTCAATACTTCATAAATCTCAAACGAGATCTAGAATCAAAGAGATCCTTCATACGCTTAAGCATCTCGAAGGGATCCATTTTCTCATGCTTGCCTTTGCAATTTCGGAGTCAAGTCGAGCAATCATAACATAGAGCTGGAAAGCATCATCTTGATGTTTCTTTGAGCCGTAACGTCAAACGTTGCAGCCTCAACTGAACCAGCCTCATGGGTAAAGGGATTGTCGTGTCTAACACGTACTCAATCTCTTCTTGTCTTAGCACTAAACGCACGTTTCAGTGCCAGTCCAGAAAATTTGGCCCAGCTAATTTTTTCGTTTCCAAAATATTTCTCAATGACAAGTTATTAATTTCAACAATTATAGAGAAATAAACTAAAACGGGAATTAAACACATAATTCCTACGATCAATATTCAGCAATCAAAATAAACATGGCCTTTTAATTTATTTTGTCTCCATTATTTTCACATACTCAACGACCTCATCGGAAGAGTACGAATTTATATCTTATATAAATTGTAATGGACTAGGATCCACATTCCTACTATTACAATGACTGCTAGGGCTGAACATTGCAATAGCATAACTGGTAGGTCTCTAAACCAATTGCCTCACGCAATTCCTAGTTGATTAAACCTAGTTCAATCGGATGTCACCTAATTCTCGTTTCCCTGCTAGGGCTGGTGAAACAGAATTAAGTTGGTTCACAACCACTAAGCGGCGACAAACACGTCCCTATAAAAGTCCCGTTAGATGTAGATCCGAGCAAAAGACTTGGGCCTTAAATACTCATTGGAATGAAATCTCCGGTTTACTTTTAATTTTAATGGAAGACATCTTTCAATCTAATGAAAAAACCATATTTTAGTGAGGATCATTTTTAAAGGCGGGGTATTAATTGCTTAATCGAGATCCAACATGATAACTACGTCATATTTGAGCAATTATTGGGCGCCGCCTACCCAAACATGATAAGTGTGGACAAACATATATTGGGCGCCGTCTACCCAAACATTTAATACGGTCCGACAAATATTGGGTGCCGCCTACCCAAACAATTTAATGCGGGCTATATAACTAACAATGTAAATATCGATTCACATAAGCAATTATACAAGTGGGGAGCAACTAATCAAGTTCACATGCTTTATTTCAAAATTTAAATTTGCATAAATAAAGCATATATTAAATATTTAGCACATAAATCAAATAAACATGCAAAATATCCAATAGCACGTAAATCAAATAAACGTGCTTAACAATTAATTATCCGCAGGTAAAATATTGCTAAAATTAGAAATACCAACAAGCTCCAAGCTTGTCATTTTCAAAATTATTTTGCCCAAAATATTATTTTATAAAAATAATCAAAACTTTGGTCCAACCAAAAAAAATTTCATGTTTTAATTTGCAGAGGTCTAACCAAACAAATCCTTACTAAAATTTCAGAATTTACAAAAACACTCTAGGGAGCAAATTACAATTTTCCAAAAGATTAGAAATTGAAGAAAGGCCAAAGGCCCAAAATACAATTTTCATGTTCATGTTATTTTGCAAAAGGTCCCTGAAGAGGTTTTAATTTCCAAAATTTAGTCTGGGGATTTGAAACGGCGGCCGCGATACTACAGTAGTGTGGCCACCTAGTGCCGATCATCGCAGTCCGTGCTCGCACATCGTGCGACACAGCAGCCTTGGAAACCGCGGTCGAACTGCCACTCCGCCCGTTGAGTTGGAAGCGCGAACTCCGACCATGTCGGACGACCACGATCTAATCCGGTCTCGCGATGGAGCTGATCAACGGTGATGCAATAGAACCGATGCTCGCCCAGTGACGCCGGCGTGTCTTGCAGCCACTGCTAATCGGCCGACGCGATTCCGAATCTGAGAAATCGCCCAGCGAATTTCTCAATTCGTGGTCCTGGCCGTATTCAAAATTTATAACAGTGCCTAGCGCCGCCATTGTCCGATCGCCACCGTAAATCGGGGAAGCAATCGTCGCGATTTAGCAGCCCTCAACCGCGATTGATGGATGCGATTTCCGCATCTATACTCCATCATCATGATTTCTCGGTGGTCGCGTTCGAAATCTGGATGTGATTTAAGCTTCCCAAAACTAGAACCCAGTGGAGGATTTCCAGTAGCCAGATCGACGGTCGCGCACCGGAACGAGGTCCGGTCAGGATCACCCATCGGCGCATCCATGGCAATTTCTAGTAATGCTGGGAGCGTATCCAATACGTCTCCCACTTGCAAAACCTTTTTTTTTTTTAAATAAAATCAAACTTTATTTACTTGGTCAAAGGATACGGCATACGCACATGGTTTCCCAGAAAACTCTCATAAACATTTATAAATTAAATTCATAAAACATAAACAAATCTTATGGCGGCGCTATGAGGGAATAAGAAACCAGCGTCTGGGTTTATCATACCTTCCTTTTTCTTTTAAATATGAAATCCAATTTTATCGAATAGAAAAAGTTTGTGCAGTATACGGTTCTTTTGATTATAAAATCTAATTTTAATATTCAATCAATTTCAATCCAATTGAAAATTCACGTCATAATTCAATTAATAAAATAATTTGATTTCTAAAATCAAATGATTTCTAAAATCAAATTCGGGCAAAATAAAATTGAAATTACACATAATTTTACCTACGAATTAATACACAAAATTATGCATACAACCGAGCCTAGAGCTCTGATACCACTGTTGGGTTTTAGAGGCACGAACACCATGTTCGGCGCAGCGGAAAAACACGATTCACCAACAACGAATCTAAAACATGGTTGTATAACATAAAACATAAAGGATAAATAACGATATATAAATCCTTACAGCGATTTGTACGCGGAATCCTCAACTATGGTATCCACGTAACGACTTTCTACCAACCCGCACCGATATGCCAGCGTTGAATCTCGAGACGAATTTGCTAGGAAAATTCAATCTGAGATTTTATGGAGAAATTATATTTCTTGTATATATTTTCTGAATTCCCATAAGACTCATATTTATAGGGATTAACTTGGCTTAATTCCTAAGCAAGATATCGGGTCTAGCCCGTAATATAATCTCTACAGATTATATTTCCCTAGATATGTTCCTACGAATAATATCTTTACCATATCTATTATTCTTGTATAATAATATTCCAAATATTATTATTAGGATTTCATATTTAATTAAATCTAATTTAATTAAATAATAATAATAATTAATTCCAAATATAATTATTATTATATTCTCCATAAATTAAATATTATATCCAATACAATATTTAATCAACCAACTATAATTGGTAAATTGTCATTACTTGTTGTGTGACCCATAGGCCCTCGTATATCGAGCGATTAGTCAAACTAACGGTCTTAATTGAACCCTAGACAATAAATCAGACATTCTCAATATACGAGGTACGTTGCGAGGAAATCTGCAACTACCTGTAATACTGTAGGCTATTGTGATATCTTCCTTTCATTCACGAATACTCAATTAAGCCTTGAACATGATGAAGTGTCTATTCAAATAACTTAATCATATTATCTCCAATCACTAATTGATCAAGTATATCACACTTAGCCACAAAGTCTAAGTTGATGGGTGTCGGCCGACGACTTAGATCCAATTATGATGAGAAAACAAGTATTCTCTCTAAATCCACATTGAGGAATGAATCTTATTCTTGGCTCAACTACCACGCACATGCATTTCGTGATGAACTCAATCCATGTCATATCTACCCGTGGAAGGGTGCAAGCGTCGGTCATGGTCAAAGTTCACCACTCCATACATGTCGTGCGTATTGACCTCAAGTCAGAGGAGTATCACATCGCTCCCACTAACCGAGACACCCGTAGACACATTATGTGGAATTACATCAAACGGTTTCTCGGATGGGTATACCAATACCCTCTAAGGTATCTGTGCATCC
Organism: Ballota nigra; assembly: GCA_947034835.1. Taxonomy (NCBI): domain Eukaryota; kingdom Viridiplantae; phylum Streptophyta; class Magnoliopsida; order Lamiales; family Lamiaceae; genus Ballota; species Ballota nigra. The sequence continues at coordinate 117,814,060 of OX344720.1, read as the reverse complement.
ATCATGAGATACCTGGTATCTCGTAGTAAGTGAGATCTTACTACACTCTCTAAGAGTATGATGCAGATCGCACACCAATCTCAATTGCATCATCAATATCCCATTCTTGATGATCCTTGATCGGGGCTATTTGAGAATCATACTTAAGTCATCTGAGTTCTCACTCACTCAATGACAGTAGTGATTCATGGGAACACTAATAAGAATATATGCAAACAATCAAACATCATATTCATATAAGTGTAACGCCATACATTTAATATTAAACCAATAATAATATTAAACCAAATCTGAATATTATCTTAGTATTATGTCCTTTCGATGGATTGTCTCTAGGACACTAACACTAACAAAAGGTCCCAGAGGTTTTCTTTTCTTCGTGATTTTAACCCCGCTCCTGTTTTCCTTACAAAGGGAAATTTCCATTCATTTTATCAATTTTTTGAAAACTGAAGCTCTGAAACTCCTTTGTGCATTTTTCAATTTTTCGACAATTCTTAATATTTCGGCCATAATTACCGTTGTCGTTGTCTTCAAGGTAGTGGGTTTTTTGTTTTTTGTCACTATTTTTCAGGGTCTTATTCTATTTTCCTTTATTTTCATCTTGAATCCCCCATCGCCACCGTCAGTTCTTTTTCATCATCGCTTCAAATCTTCGTTGTAAACCGCCATCGCCGCCTCTTAAAAACCTCAAATTCAAAAATCCATGTCCTCTTCTCATAGCGAGTCATCCAACCCTTCTTGTAACCCCGAAAAATGTCCTATCGGAGAAACATCTTTTATTCCAGCGGTTGTGGTCTCCTCCAACTCAGATCCCCACGCGGCTTTAGTTGCTCGCTTGGTTGACTCGGGTGCTTGTCCATCTGGGAAAAAAGTGGCTCAAAATTCCCCAGTTCGTCAACCCAACGATAATACGATATCAGATCTGGGCGAGGAGACCGAGTCCGAGCTAGATCTTGAAGATGAGCTCACGTGGGAGTACTTGGCGAGCATTAATTTTTCAATGTTGAATCCAATAGAGTGTCGAATTCCTACTGCAATTGCTCGACAAAAGGATTGGGCCTCGTACGTGGAGAGGTACGCTGAATGGTACACTCGACCTGCTCACCATATACTTTGTGATCTTGAGCTGCCAACTTGTTGGTGATCGATTATAATTGCTTGGATTAGTGACTGCTTTTAATCAGTTTAATAGATCATCCAACACTTATGTGTGATTGATTATCACCGTAAATGGTAAATACGTGTATTGATTACGTATTTCTTTCGTATATGTGTGTGATCAAGGTGTATGAGTGTGTGTAAATATATTTATGAATTTGGACTTAGTTTATTTAATTAAATTCAAGGTTTTTATACATACCATCTAGTGGGAGATGACTAAACCCTTCAACTACCATATGTGCATGCTTGACACATGTTTTGTTGACTTTCTTGACCTTATCTAAGTCTAAGTCTATCTTCTAAGCATGCTTAGCTCGTAATTACATGATGTTCGTCATGTTTGGCTCCCCATTGTAGAGTTTTAGCTTTGCTTCCCTTCTAGCTGCTCAATTCTCTTGAAACTTTTGTCCAACCTATTCGCTCAGATTTATGGATTTTCGAGCAGGATCTGACTAATTTTTCACGGGTTGCTCGCCCATTTGAGCTATTCACCCAATGGTCTTGGGTCATCCCTTGTTCACCTGTTTTGCTAGAGTTGCTCGTCATCTCTTGGTCTAATTGGTTTAATTCATAAGGATTAAGGACTTGAAAGTTGCTCGCCTATCAACGTTGTCCTTTCATTTCTTCTCGTAATCTTGGTTCACAACTACAATAGCATGCCAACTCATAGCACTAAGACCACACCGTACTCACTAATTCCTATGGATTGATAATTTAACCGGACACTTACTTTAATTACGCAGTCCTCTTACAATTGAGTGGTGAGTATTGTAAAACATGTGTCAGTATGTTAATTAACTTGTCATTTTATTATTAATAATTCTTTTTGGTAATTAAATTTATCATGATGCCTATTAACGAGATTTCGCGGGTCATAAATTATATCTTAAAAGGTACATCACATTCATTGATCGGAAGTCAAGTTGTGTATAAAGTCATGAATAAGGTACATATGTACAAGAATTAACTGCATGGTCAACTCGTGAGTATTAAACTCAAGCCCCCCCCACCCCACCCCACCCTTTTTCATTGGTTGTAATATTTGAATTGTAATGTTGATTGTAATTTGTAAGTATTAAGTTACGTACAAGTCATTTGGAATTGGTAAGTATTAAGTTATAAATTATTTGGAGGTTGTGATTTGTAGATTTTGTAAGTTAATTTCATTAAAAAAAATTAATATGACTAGGAAATTTCCAACAAAAAAATCATAATGAAAATTATCTACGACTTGCGTATAAAATTTTATATAATGCGTACATTTTTATTCCATATTTACAAAAAAATTTCTTAGAAAAAATTTCATAAACAAATTATTTATAGGGATTATATATTTGTAAGTCCCGTAACTATGTACTGTTTTGAATTTGGTCCACATAAATTACAGGTTTTGATATTGGTCCCGTAAGTCTGGAAGTTTTTTTATTTTAGTCCTTTTAAAACTTATTGGACCAAAATCAAAACGTGTAATCCAATTTTTTTTTAAACAAAACTCAAACTTACAGGACCAATATCAAAAAAATCAAGGTAATAGGACTAAAATCAAAATAATCTCAAACTTACAGGACCAATATCAAAACATGTAATTCATGTGGACCAAACTCAAAATAGTGCAAAGTTACGGGACTTACAAATATATAATCCCTTATTCATAAATATTTTTAGTAGGCAAAATACTTGTAGGTAATCAGTTACTTATGAATTTTATTTTTTAAATAAACTGTTTGTAGGTTGAGAAATAAAGAATCTTACATGATTAAAAATAATAGTAAGCAAGTTATAGGTCGAGAAATAAAGAAGCTTACACAATTAAAAAAAAAAGTTGTGGGTAAATCGTAGACAATCTACTAGAAATATTTTTTTATTAAAAATTTCATAGCCATGTTAAAAAAATAGACAATTATTCATTTCCTTGAGGTGGTAGAGTCAGTCGTGTCGTCGCTATAGTTATTGCTTAGGTTATTAACTTTTTCCCTAATTTTCATAAATTCTTTTAGTAATTTAATTAATACTATTCCAATTTATATATTTAGTGAAAACAACAAGTACCATTTAGAGTTGATACTTTTAATATAATTTATTGATTTCTTTAGTGAAATTTACTAATACCCTTCAAATAAGTTTCACGATAATTATCATTCATAATACCTTCTCTTTGTAAAATAGTTTCACACTGTTTTTTTACTTAATTTTTCAAACAATTTAGTACCGATAATTAACGTTGTAATTGATCATGGAAAAATCAAAATATTATTTTTATTTAAAACTCAATATTTGTTTGACACGTGTTCAAACATATATAAAATGTTGTGCAACATATTTTCATCAACCAATAAAATTACTATACACATAATAAAATCAATAAACATGTTGTAAAATATAAACGCAAAATAGAGACACCGGTTTGTTTACCCAGTTCGCCATGAATGACTACGTTTGGGGGCGTACCAAGCCAGGAGTTTTCACTAATATTTCTGTGTGTATGTACATGTGTGTATTACAATATTGAGTACGGGGATATATATATATATAATATCAAAACCCTAAAGCCTATAAGACTACTTAGCCCATAAGTAATGTCCACATCAAATCTTCTGAATTTGACATATCAAATCTTCTAGATTTACAACACTCTCCCTTGGACATTACAGCGTAACGTCCATCTCACGTCAAAAACTCCATAGACTAGGTTGCTAGAATAAAATATTCGACTGGGGAAAGAGTACAACTATTGATCTTTCGAATCCAATCTTCAGGATTGTTTCAATGTTGTTACTCCCCATGAAGACAACAACTTCATAAGTCTTCACATCCAAATACCATAAACATACTTTTCAAAAGTAGAGGTAGATAGGGACTAAGTGAATAGACCTGCTAGATCGTGATTGTCGCTAGGTCGCACATGTCGTATGGTAATTACGTCACTCTTCTATTCATATGGGAAGAAGAGTTTCGGGGAAATATATTCCGTTAACGTACCCGTTGTTCATTTGTGCAACACAAATTGCGTTGTCTTCATCGATTACAGTGGAGAATGTATTATTTAATGGATCTCCATGAGATCACAATATCATCAGAAAGAAAAATATAACCAATCTGAGTTATCATAGAATGTGTTTAACATCATTCCAATATCTCCTTCTAGGAGAAGCGCTATATCTCGCAAGCAAATTTATCGCAAATGTGATGTCATGTGTAGTTTGTGAGATAAGGTATGCACCAAGTAGTGCTTAGATAAGGAACTTCCGGTCCTAAAATATCCACTGTATCTTCTTTGGGCCTAAATGAGTTCTTATCCACTTCAAGGGATCGAACTACCATAGGTGTACTAAGTGGATGAGATTTATCCATGTAGGATCTCTCAAATAACCTTTTCAAGTAGGTTGACTGGTGTATAAAATTCATTCATCCTTCATGGAGATATCATATTCATTTTTTCCTTCAGGGAAATGCTCGAATTAATTTTCCTTCCGGTAAAATACTTAAATTTAATTTTCCTTCAGGGAAGTACTTGAATTCATTTTTCCTTTAGGCAAATTCTCGAATCAGTCGGTCGAGACTATACTTGGTTTTATCCAAGATTTTTATTTGGAATTCAACTTTCAAGATTGAACTGACTTCTTCAATCTCTTTGTATGTTCCAATTATGTTTATATCATCAACATAGACGGAGATGATGCAAGAACCACTTTGCAATTTCTTTATAAATGCGCAAGGGAAAGTTTTATTGTTTGTATATTCCTTCTTCGGGAGGAATTCACTAAGTCGATCGTACTATATTTGATCCGACTATTTCTAGATCATGTAATGACCTTCGCAGTTTTGTACTATACATACTGCGATTTTCATCATTCCTCTTCTGGGGAATCTTAAATCCATCAGGGATATAAATATTGGTATGTAATAACCATATAAAATATGCGGTTTACAGGGTCCATTAACTGCATTCTATTTTTAGCTGTCAATGATTAGCAGAACTTTGTTCATTCATACCAGAAGAATATGTTTGATCACAAACAATCATGGGTCTCTGTGAAAATCATGGGTTTCTGCGAAAACCCTAAAGCTATTAATCTTGCTCACAACCTTATTTGGTTTTCGTGTAAACACTCATTATCCTGCAGGGATAACTCTTCGAGTGTACGTACGATAGAACCAAACCTTATTTTTAGCGAGTTTAGCTCTGCCACACGTTTGCTTCTTCCTTATTGCACTCAAATCAAAGTGCTGCGGGCACTCAATTTAGGTACTGGATCCAGATTTTAGAAAAAGCAATTATGGACACAGATACGTTGTTGACAATAAATTTATATTGTTTCTCTTGTATTTATTTATTGATCTCATGTTAACCAGATTCACATCACTTCACTTATGTATTTGATCTGGTCGTTCCGCAATCCTAGTATTAGATCATTTTGTGCATGTGCTTTATTACTAGGATAGATAGGAAGTCTACAAGTGGAACATGTCAATTTTTAGGGAATAAGTTGGTATCTTGGTTCTCTAAGAAACAGACTTCAGTTGCAACATCAACCACAGAAGCAGAATACATGGCCGCAGGTAGTTGTTGTTCACAACTACTCTGGATTAGTCAGCAGCTTAGGGACTACCAGATTAGGGCTAAGGATATTCCAATCTTTTGTGATAGCAACAGTGTTATAGCCATCACCCAGAATCCAGTTCTTCACACCAGATGCAAACATATTGATATAAGGCACCATTTCATCAGAGACCATGTGGAGAAGGGAGATATAAGGATGGAAAAGATTGCAACAGAGAAGCGGAGAACAGATATTCTCACTAAGCCTTTGGCTGAGACCAAATTCAGAGAGTTAGCCTTTGAGTTAGGATTGTTGGATCCAGAGACAGAATTGGTTTAAGGGGAATACCAGAGAAGTATCCTTAATTTCAATTATATTCTTTAATGTCACTTGATATACTAACTTGTCTACAGATTAGATATACCAGAGAAGTTACATCTCCAGATGAGTTATGTACCAGATGAGATGCATTGTCAGATTCCAGAAAAATCCGGAGAATTTTTTTAACCAGATTCAGATAAGTTCCACCAGATGAGATGTACCATCAGACTACTTGAGGTATCATCTGGTTACGATACCAGATGACAGGTATGTATTTACTTCTCTGTCTCTGATCATTGGGACATACCTTTTAAATTACTAAATACACCCAAACCGTTTCATATTCAGAGTGTATTTAGAACTAGGGTCGTAGGCCTAGGCGATCATTTCGCTTTTTCTCTTGACTGCCACAAACCCTCTCGAACCCAGTCCCAATGACCATGCCACACACACAATTAAATCGGTAACTTGTCAAATTCAATCCTGGCCGTCAGATTTAATTAAAGTGTAAAATATTAATCAATTGACAAATTGATCTTGTCCCCTCAATTAAATGCTAATTCCACGTGTACACTCTTCAATTTATTTCAAATACACGCGTACATCTCTTTTATAAACTAAATTTGTTCATTTCTGTCTCTTCACATTTTCAAACTTTCAAACCCTAACTTTTCTATGCAAGCATTTATGTTCTATCTTTCAAATTTTCTTCACAGAAATGGCTCCCAAATGTAACTTCGACCCAGACTACGTTTGCAAGAAGTTGAAGACGGAGATGGTCGTAGACTTCTACACAACTTGCAACCCTGCCGCGTTGGAGATTCTGGAGTTACTGCACAAGTCTGGCGTTGAAGAGTTTATCTCTGCTGTCCCCAAAGGTCTTCACACTTTGGATGGATATGTCGCGCAGTTTCTGGTGAGGATGAAGATTCACGATGGACATATTGCTTCCAAGATCGATGGTGAAGAGGTTATGTTTACTAAGCACGACTTTTGCAAGCTTTTTGGCAATATTTCTTCTGCTGGTGTTGATCTGCTGAAGTATAAGGAGGGTGAAATTGTAGAATCATTTAAGATCTTCGCCAGATCTTCTTGTCAGGCATTGACGAAGGGATTTTTGGACAAACATCTTCGTCAAAAGTATAAGGTTCTTTTTTATATTATTGTTAAAGTACTGATGTGCGAGAATCACAGTACAGATGTCATCTTCAATGGTCGTATGTGTGTGATGAGAGCCATTTATGATGGTGTGCAATGTAATTGGGCTGAGTTCTTCTGGGATGTTTTGAGGAAGAATAATGCAAAGGTTCAGAGGGAAGACTGTCCAAACAAGCCAGGGGAGTTGCAGTTCGTGTTCAATGCGAATATTTCTGTGGGGACAAAGATGACTCTAATTCTGGACTATCTGTTTCCAGACAAGGTGTGGAAGGCAACCTGGTGCAAAGGCTTCCACAAGTCCAAGATTTTGTTTCACAAGGATGGGCCTTTACATGGTCATTTTGATTCTGATGGTGAAGGGGCCATCCCTGCTCAACCATTGCAAGCTGTGCCTTCCCCTGCTAAATGGAAGAAGAAGTCCTTGAAGAAGAATGATGCTGCTCCTGCTTCTTCCAATATTGTGATTTCTGGCTCATCAGAGGATGACCAGATTCCCCTTACTGCTGCTTTGACGAAGCAGAAGGCCGGAGGTGAAGAATTTGTTGTGTCACCTAAGGCAAAGAAAGCTAGTCCTACAAAGAAAATGACCAGGCAAGATCAAGGAGGTGTAAGCAAAATACCCAGAACTTCGAAGAGGGCAGAGAAGAAGAAAACACTCCTGGTGGATGAGCCATCAGAGGAGGAAGAAGAAGAGGAGGAAGTACCCTTGAAGAGGAAGTCAAGAGCCAAGAGGGCTATTCTTCAAGAAGATCCAGATTCTAGCTCCGATCTGAGAGATGCTCTGGAACAAGCCATTGAAGAGGCTTCACAGTTGATGGAGGATGTTGTGTCTTCTCCTGCAGCACCAGAGCCCTCTGTACCAGCTGATCTTGACTCAGCTGCGGTAAACCCATCTACTTCATCTCCTGTTAATCTTATTTCCCCATCCCTCTCTCCACCAGAAACCCAGACACAACCCCAACCCCCTGACTCTGGTTCACAATCTCCCCTACAGAGCAGCCTATTCCTTCTGTTTCTGGTCCACAATCTCTCATACCAGAACAGACTATCCCAAACACTCCCCCTCCCACTCATATAGCCTCTCCCCCTCAAACTCAATCTCAAACACCTCTACCCACTAACCCTCCACCCCCACAAACAGCCTCTGCACCAGAGGCACACTCTACCTCTTCTGGTGCAGAACAACCTACTGAAACAAACCCCTCTACCTCTCAAACTCAAACACCTATCCCTTCCCCACTCAAACTGACCAGAACCCCTCTTTTTCCATGGCCTTGGGGTTCCCTGGTCCTCCTCCCTCCCCCACACTGTCACTTAGCGATGATAGTGAAGATGAGGATGCTTCACTTGAGCCTCCCAACTTAGCCTCATCCTCCCCTGCCCCTGGGCCAAGACCTTTCACTTTCAATGACACTAAAATGGGTCCCATCAGGCAGAGTATGAGTGTAAGTGCTCAGCTCTGGCTAAGAGAGCAGTTTCATATCCTTTTGGAGCACTTACCCCTGTTAGCAGACTTGACGGATGGCAAAGTCTGGAGTAAAACCAGATTAGAAGATGTAGAAGATCTGGTCATGCTGTTGGAAGAGATGACCACGGCTGGTTTTACTGCTTGGGAGATTAACATCAAGAAGAAGCTCAATGTGCAGAATCCAGCTGAGCTTGAATCTCCAGAGTCTGCCAAAGTGGTGGTCCGTACTCTCCTGATCCAGAGAGGGGTCATGATTTCTCCAGAGGGCCACTCTTACTCATTTTGCCCCCACTTCACTTTTCCTCCAGAGTTATACTCTGATGAAGTGGACTTCGATGTCACTCCGGCTGTGCTCCAGAAGATGACACTGTTCTTCAATGAACATATACAGGAGATTGGCATATTCTCCAAGGCGATGCAGCATCTGGCCCCTGCCATGATAGAGCATCAGATCAAGCAGGAGAGGAAGCGTTTTCTAAAGTAGATCAAGGCTACTTTTGCCTCTACCAAGGCCTCTTTCAAGGCAAATGACCTCTTCCTGAAGCTGGATATCATTGAAAGCCAGAAGTAGTTGCAAGAACAAGTTCTAGACCAGCTTCGCCCGGTCTCTGTTCTCAAAGTTGAAATGGCATCTCAGATGTTAGAGACTGCCAGGATGAAGGACTCCCTCCAGGAGATGTTGGATAAGCAGGAGCGCCTGGTGGCTGAGGCACAGGCATATGTTGAAGAAGCTAAGAAGCTCAAGGATCTTCACTCTTCTTCCAACACAGAGTTGTATGTTCTGACCAGGCAGGTTGTAGAGCCCCTTCTTGAAGAAGTTAAAAAGGGGGAAGATAAGGCCAGAACTGATCTGGCAAAGAGCACTAATGATACTCTCTTCAACCACTCTGGTCGTTTGGACCTGTTGGAGAATACTCTTGCTCAGGCTGAGCTGCACAAGAAAAAGAAGGAATAGTTGAAGTCTCTGGCAATGGCCAAGTAACTATCTGCTGAAGAAGAAGTTGTTGATGCTGAACAGGACCCTGTCTCCATCTCTAGTCCTGCCAAGAGAAAGATAAGGAAAGTAAAGAAAAGCTTCTTAGAGGAAGTTGTTGAAGAAGCAGAGAAGAGGTTCAAGGAGGAGACAGAAGAAGAGAGACTTGCCAGAATCAAGAAGAACATAGATGAAGAGCAGAGACTCAGATATGTTCGAAAGCAGAACAAGAAGGCAAGAGAAGCAGGTCTCCCTCCTCCAAGTGCTAGTGGAAGTTCAAGCCAGAAAAGGAAGACTGTTGTGAAAGTTATGGATATCCTGCCTCTGAGGACAGAAGGGTCCTTTGACTCTACTGTGCCTGTGCCACTCATTGAAAGGTGGAAAGAAGCCAAAACTCTCTGGTTTATCCAGCACTACATTCACAGGCCACCTCCAGAGGATGAAGCATTAATCAACAGGACATTCCACACTTGGATGAAGGCTTATGATGCAGACTTGTACAAACAACTGATGGACTCTACCATCCAATTCAACCTGGAAGTCACTGCCCCGGAGTTTCACTATCTCAACACTCTCATGGTTGGGAACCAGATTGACTGGGCAGAGCTGAAGAAGTTGTACAAGACCAAGGCGCTTTTGAACTTCACTCCAGCAAACTCTTCTGAACTCAGAGCTGTTCAAGACAGGTTCCTTGATTGGTTCCTGGTACCCAAGGAAGACAGAAGATATGCTTAGATAGGATCTCTTTGTAATCTCATTGTAATCTCTTCTGATTATTATCTTAATGAAATATCCTATCTTTCTGTCTTAAGACAACTTCTTGTTGTCTGATTGTTTACCTGATAAGATCTATTCTAAGGTCTTATCTTATTTGTCTTTCATGCTTTATGTTATTTGTTCAGTTCTGGTGTTGTTTTAACTTCATCAAAAAGAGGGAAATTGTTAGGAAAAATATTGTTAGTTTTGATGAGTTAAACAAACCAGAAGATGTAATAGGACCATCTGGACCTATTAACCAGATGAGGAACTAGATTAGGACTTAGTCTAGGGGGAACTGTCAGACCAGAAGACTTCACCAGAAGAGTCATCAGAAGACTTCACCAGAGGACTCCACCAGAAGACTTCACCAAAGGACTCCACCAGAATACTTCATCAGACCAGAGGCAGAAGACCTTTCCCCAGACCAGACAAGTCCAGACCAGACGAGTCTGGTGAATCAAAAGATGCTCAAATCATCTCTAGATTCTGCTGAGTAATCTGGTTCTTAACCGACTCTGGACCAGAGGACCTCTAGGTCATCTGGTGTCTGGTTCAGCCTACTCTGGAAGAATCAGAGTTGTGCAATGGAAGCATTTGACTGTTGGTAATTTAAATAGAGTCAACCATGATCGGATTAGAAAGTCAGAATGAAGATATCAATCCAAGGATCTCACCAACCCAATCAATCAATTAGGGAATTGATTGATTGAAGCTTCCATAAATAGAGATCTGATTAGATTAGCTCTCCAACGACTAAACCCTAATCACCTCTATAAATACAAGAGTGTCAGTATGAAGTAAAGCTCTAGTTACGCGCACGAAGATCATACTCAAGCCTTAGTATTCTCAAGCAATTAGCACTCTTATAGTTCTTGATTCATATCTACTCATAAGGAGTTTGTAGTTGGAGATTAAAACTCAACCTATTCATCTTGATAGAGAAGGTTGTAGTTGAATATATTTTAGATCGAAGTTAGATCTAAAGTGTGTAACAAGGTGCTGGTACTTGTCAATTCCAGTGTTCGTAAGTTGTCTGGTTGGTTAGTAAGGCCCCTTGAAAAAGGGAGAGTGGGCATAGGACCGTTATATCCGAACCACTATACATCTTGTGTTATTTACTGCTTTCATTTATATTTTGTTTATATTTGTGTTCTTGTTAAAAAGATCTTGAAAAAGGTTTTTCTTTAAGCTTCCGCATTATATTAAAAACTGACTAGTGGGACCAACAACAATCCTTTCGGGATGTCCATAAAATGCTAGGATCTATATCAGTAAGGTACTCATATTTCAAGTCATGATTTAAGTGGTATCTGAAATAAATTAACGTTTCTACCTTCTGGGCATCAGTGGATTTTGGACCATGGACAATGATTCCGCTTAATTAGGATGATGCTAGATGAATCTCAACATCTATGGCTCATGTCACGTAGTTATTACCATTGAGAGCAAGTTCAGAAAATTCTCTCTTAGTAATACCAAGCATTTTCACTACGTTTTAAATGGACATGGCGAGACATACGATTTAAATTTTTATTAACAAAGGAGAAAGAGGATTAATTTACATGCTCAATCACAAAGGAGCAAATATTGGGTGCCGTCTACCCAAACATGATTTACGGTCCGACAGTTACTGGGTGTACCCTGCTCAAACAATATATGCGGACTAAAGAGTAAATTTAATTTACACAAATAGGTATACAAGTAGGAGCAATTATTCAAGTTCAAATTTTAATCAATGCTCATGTTTGATTCAGGCAAACTTGTATGCGAAAATTTTGGGCATTGTTTGAGTGAATTAAATTAGCAGCAAAGATAGGCACACAAGGATTTTTATATAAATCCTAATTTCTACAACAAATAATTTACAAGCATATGTTGCGGCAAAATAAAGAGCGCAAACAGTGTTAATTGCTAGAAATATAAAAGAAAGAATTAAGCCTTTTATCGGGGCTGAACCCTACGATAAGGGTTCCTAAACATTTGTTGATGGATTCAGCTAGCATCGGGCAGCCTTGGACACGTCTCAAGTGGGTGAAGCAATCATACAGGTATCGAATCCAAAAGAAAGCTCAACACGAAATGGATTAGTAAATTCCAAGATACAATTTATTTAATATATTGAGAACTAATATAAAAATTAATTCTAAAAATTTTGGGCTTAATTTTAAGCAACAATTTATTTCATTTTTTTCATAAAAAGATTGGCCCAAATTAAAAGCAGCAGGAAAACCCATTTATGCTTAAGAAATAATAGGCCCAAGTTATGTTCTTTAATTTGTCCAAAGGTTGATATTTGGGCTGCAAGCCCAATAGAGAGGGCAGGGCACGGGAGCGAGGAGGAAGGCCAGCACGAGAAGGCGTTCTGACCATGGCTGGTGGCAGCAGCCGACCTGCTCTCGGGCGGTGGCGCGGTTAGGCCCGCGCTCGGCCGCTGCGTGGCGGCGCGGTGAAGGTGTGCGGCACGGATGTGGTGCGTGGCGCTGGCGGCGCACGGTGGTGCGTGACCGTCTGTGGTGCGCAGCGCTTGGAGGTAGCGCTGGCGCATGGTGGTCGCTCAGCGCTTCCAAGCCTGAGCATGGCTGTACCGCGGTGGTGCGCGGCCGTCGCTCGGCGGTAGGACATGATTTTTTTTAACCCAATAATTTAATAATTGCAGATTCAATAATATAGATGCAATGTATAAATTAAGTGCACAGAGATATATAAATTCATGGCACATAAGGATCTAGAAATTAAAATGATAATTTAATCAGATAATTAATTATCATGTTATTGAAAAATAAATAGAGATTCTTACCGATTAACTGCGGGTAGAGACTCGTGCTGATAACGTGTTGTAAAATATAAACGCAAAATAGAGACACCGGTTTGTTTACCCAGTTCGCCATGAATGACTACGTCTGGGGCATACCAAGCCAGGAGTTTTCACTAATATTTATATGAGTATGTACATGTGTGTATTACAATATTGAATACGGGGATATATATATATATATATATATATATATATAATATCAAAACCCCTATAAGGCTACTTGACCCATAAGTAATGTTCACATCAAGTCTTGGCATATCAAATCGTCTAGATTTACAACAAAACATTTCATCAAAATTAATCAGAATACCAAACATTAGCCGACAAATTCCCTAATGGGTAAATTGCGTCAAACACCCTTTTATTTGAAATATCAACGTGAAATTCCCATGTGCTTTAAAAATTGTGTGAAACATCCTTGTGGTTTTATAAATATAGCATGAAACCCCTTATTTTTTAAAGATTAATTAACAATAGTGTAACCCACTCACGCTTCATGCAAATTTTAGTGATTTTTTTTAAATATTGACGCACTTATACCTCCATTAACTATATTAGATGTTTCTTGGCCGTGCCTATATATGTTCACAATAAGCAAATTTCTTCAAGAAATTCACAGATATCTAATTTTTTTTGTGTATATATTTGAAATTTTACTTGGAGATAAACCGTAGTTTGCGTTCTGGTGTTCATATGGAAAAACGTCAACATGTCAAAGCTATAAACAGGCCATACGGATTAAAAATTAACGTTATTAATTTTTTCAAGAAAAAAGGGGATCTTGTGTTATATTTATAAAAACACAAGGGGATTTAACACAATTTTTAAAGCATAGGAGGGTTTCACGTTGATTTTCCAAATCATAAGGGGGTTTGACGCAATTTACCCCTAATATATGAGTGATAACTTATATTTTTTTTATCTTATTTTAACTCAAACACGTCATTTTCACGTCTTCAATTTTTTTAAAAAAAATTTATTCTAGTTCAAGACTATATTCTCATACAAACTGTTTAAATACACCCAATAGATTTAGGCCCCGCTTGGTTGGGGGTAATGAGTATAAGGTAATGGGAATGATTCCATTAGTAGTGCTTGGTATTATCAATATATTGTAATAAGATTAAAAATGAGTTATAATTTACCTATCAAAAGACTCTTCATTCATTACTCTCTACTTGAATGACTCCTCATTCACTTTAATTCCCATTACCCTATAATTATTACCCCAACCAAGCGGGCCCTTAATTTTTTTTTTACTAATTTTCAATTTATTCTTATAAGGATCCCTCAATTCCTATAATGCTTGAAGTTAAGGTTCGAGATTGGGGCCCGAAGCTGTTTAGAAGCCTAAATGTGTGGCTCTCGCACCCAAGTTTTTCAGAATTTATTAACAGTAAATGGGAAAGCTATAACATTGAAGGGTGGGTCGGATATGTAATCAAGGAGAAAATGATATGTTTGAAGAAAGATCTTAAAGCTTGGAATCGAGAAGTGTTCGGGTTCCTGAATAATCGAATAGAGAACCAACAGAGGGAAATCTCTAGTCTTGATTTGTCTGATGATTTGTTTGGGCTGAATGATGAAGAAATTTTGAAGAGGAAAGAGATTACAGCAGGGTTGTTCAAGGATTTGAAAATGAGAAACAACATCCTTTCACAAAAAGCTAGGAATAAGTGGGTGAAGGAGGGGGATGCGAACTCGAGTTTCTTTCATAATTGTACCAACAAAAGAAGGAAGAGAAATGAGATAGTGGGGATCGATATCGATGAGCAATGGATGGAAGAGGTTGAGGACGTTAAAAAATGAATTTTTGATTATTTTAGCAGACACTTCCAGAAGGCAGAATTCAAGAGGCCGACATTAGTGGAAAATTTCTCGAGCCGAGTTATCTCAGAGGTGGACAACCATTTTTTAATTTCCCCATTTACGGAAGAAGAGGTGAAAGCAGCGTTGTGGAGCTGTGATGGTTCAAAAAGTCCTGGGCCAGGCGGTTTTAATTTCAATGTCCTAAAGAAATTGTGGGGCTCTATGAAGACAGATTTGTTGAAGATGATGTCGGAGTTCCACCAGTGTGGAAAGCTCGTGAAGGGGATTAATCCATCCTTCATTGTACTAATTTTGAAAAAGGAGGCAGCTTTGGGCCTAAATGACTACAGGCCAATTTCTTTAATTGGAGGCATATACAAGATCATCTCTAAAATTTTGGCAAAGAGGCTAAGTGGTGTTCTTGAGTCTATTATTTTGGAGAATTAGAGTGCCTTTGTTGGGGGGGAGACAAATTCTGGATAGTGTCACTATCTTGAATGAAGCAATTGATGAGGCAAAGAAGAGAAAGTTAGAGCGAATTTTTTTCAAAATAGATTTTGCAAAGGCTTACGACTCAGTGGAATGGGACTTTATCAGCCTAATGATGGAACAGTTTAATTTTCATCCTAGATGGAGAAAGTGGGTGATGGAATGTGTGTCAACAGCCTCTGCCTCGGTGTTGGTGAACGGGAGTCCTTCAGGCAAATTTAGACTACAAAGAAGGCTCCGACAAGGGGACCCCCATCCCCATTCTTGTTTTTGCTAGCAGCTGAAGGATTAAGCTTGATGATGTCGAAGGCTGTAAGCGAGGGGATGTTTGCACCAGCGGAAATAGGAATGAATAAGGTTGTCATATCTCATCTTCAATTTGCAGACGATACAATTTTTATGGGGGCAGCCACTATGGAGAATGCACTGACCATGAAAAAAGTTTTGAGGAACATGGAAGTGGTGTCAGGTTTAAAAGTAAACTTTGATAAAAGTTGTTTGTATGGTGTGAATGTAGTAGAGTGGAAGTTACATGAGCTAACTGGAGCACTTAATTGTAAGGTTGGGAAACTGCCATTCTCATACCTAGGCATGAAGGTGGGCATGCATCATAACAAAGTTGCCGAATGGGAAGGAGTTGTGAATAAAATCAGAAAACGTTTGCAAAATTGGAAGGATAAGAAATTCTCTTTAGAGGGCAAAATCACTTTATTGAGCTCGGTCTTCTCATCCTTACCAATATACTACCTGTCCTTCTTTCAACCTCCTAAGAGTGTACTTCAAAAGATTGAGAGCATACAAAGAAACTTCTTATGGGGGAGGGGGCGGGGAGAGTTCAAATAATGTTAAATGGGGTGAAATGGAGCACGATTTGCAGATAAAAAAAATGGGGGGACTTGGAGTTAGGAAGTTAGAGGAGTTTAATAGGGCATTACTTGGGAAGTGGATGTGGCGTTATTTAAATGGAAAAAGGTAGTCTTTGGGTAAAAGTGGTGGAGTCGAAATATGGAGAGTTGTGGGGGATGGGAGAGGAGTGTTTGTCGAGAGGTGTGTTAAGTAGAATGTCGGGTGGTGGAGGGATATTATTAGCATCACTTCGGGAAAAGCAGGAGGGGAGTGGTTTGTTGGGGGTTTAGAGAGAGTTTTGGGGGATGAGAGAAGTGTTAGGTTCTGGAAAGATAGGTGGTGCGGGGAAGAGGTGTTAAAAGATAAATATTTTAGGTTATTTAACTTGAGCTTAGATAAAGGAAGGGTGAATCGTATCGGGGCATGGGTGGGAGAGGAATGGAGGTGGATTTGGAGATGGAGGCGGTCTCTCTGTGATCATGAAGTTGATATGCTAAATAATCTTATTTCTGATTTAAACAGGTACACCATCAAGGAAGGGATTGGAGATTCATGGAGATGGAAGCATGCTCCTGGAGGCATATATACAACGAGGGATGCATATACATTGCTGGCAAACTACAGTGACCCGGTAGTGCTGCCAAGAGACGAGGAACATGCTTACAAATTGATTTGGAGCAAGTTGGTCTCCCCTAAAGTTGCGGCGCATGGGTGGCGAGTGATCAAGGATATGCTTCCCACAAAGTCAGATTTACATCGGAGAAGAGTGCTCGATGACAAAGCAGATTTGAGGTGCGTATTTTGTGAGAAAATGGTAGACATATATTCTTTGAATGTGAGATTTCTTATAAAGTGTGGATGGAGGTGTATAAATGATCCCCTGATATCGTCTGTGGTGAACGTAGAATCTATCCCAAATCTTCTTACTCATAGTAATTGTGTAAAATGAAAACATGGTAAAAGGAGGGCAATCACAATATGGCTCGGGTTAGTGTTGCTACTTTGGAAATGGAGGAATGATATAGTGTTTAGAAGCGGGAAGATGTTGATGGATAAATTGATAGATGAATTGAAAACTAGAGTTTGGAGTTGGTTGAGTGTGAAGGATTCGGTGTTTTCTTCCTTTTCTTTTGAAGATTGGCTCATTAATCCTAGAGTGTTGTTAAGACAAAATATGTAATTTATGGATTGACTCTTTTGTATTGGGTATTCCTTATACACCTGTTTTTTGCTCGTTTATAAAATCCGAAAACACCCAATAAAAATATTGTTTATTAAATACACCCAATAAAAATTGTTTATTAAATGCACCCAATTTTTATGATGCTTATGCCCTTCATTAAGGTCTGCTGGGATTTAAAACATGGGCCTGAGGCCTGAAACAAAATAAGTCCAGCCCAATCCAAAAAAACCTCTCTCAGTTGATAACTGAAATGGTATAAATTCATATAGCCTGCAATTAGGGTTTTCCTCTTGCGGGTAAAGCCTCCCTCAACCTCAGCGCAGCGTTCAGGTATGCGCCGTCGTCCGATATTCATATCCATTACGGCATTCACATTCGGTGCATTTTTTAAATTTTTTGCTTTTGTTGTGATTGTAGTTCATGTGCAAATGTTTTGGATTAAGATCATCTTTGGATCCCAGTCGTTAGATTTATTTTTTCTTTTGAATTTAATGATATCATTTCAGTTCATGGTACAGATTTCTTTAAACTCTTTCGTGTCTGCGTGAATGGTGATGTAGCTTTTGATGTTTGAAAAAAATTCAGAGGAAAATTGTATTTCTTTTTTCAAATGTTGACTATAATATTTGGTTTTTTAGATTGAAGAAGGTGCAAAATGTCGCACAGGAAGTTTGAGCACCCAAGGCACGGTTCCCTCGGTTTCCTCCCCAGGAAGAGGGCTAATCGTCACAGGGGAAAGGGTAACGATTTAAATTATTGTCAATAGTTTATAGAATTATTTGTACACACGGTTGTGAATTGTGCTCATAATGTTGATTCAAGCTTGACTTACGAAGAGTCTCATTCGTTTTATCACTTTGCAACAAAAAATGAAGTTTTTATTAATCATTTTAGAAGAATTTTTTTTTTTAGGATATTTGTCTAAATTTGAATGTACCATTACCCCTAGAGAAATTGAACTGCATATTATTCCTGGAATCTGGAAAACATAGTAATGACAGTAAAGAATATACTTTAATCTGGTATTTCGTTAGCTTGGTTGTTACCTGGATTTCCTTATAGTGTACCAGCTGAGTGTATGTCCATCACTTTGTTATCGCTGATATCCTTTCATATTCTACATGTTCCATGCTGTTATTTGATTTTTTTTCTCATGATTAATGCAGTGAAGGCTTTCCCCAAGGATGACCCCACTAAGCCCTGCAAGTTAACAGCATTCTTGGGCTACAAGGCTGGGATGACACACATTGTCAGAGAAGTCGAGAAGCCAGGATCAAGTAAATTATCATTCGTTAAATTTCTCTTGATTGCATATTGTGTTATTCTCCAAGAATTAGATGCAACTTTTTTTTATAGAAATTGAAATAGATGAACTATCTTCCTGCATCACATCCTACAATGCTGCATGCCTCAAATTTGTCTTTCAACCAAGGTTTTTCCTTTAAATCTTCACTTACCAAAAATTGAGTCTGAGAGACCATGTGCAACTGTGTCTGATGTTTGAATCACATTCATTTTAAATTTATAGCTAATAAAAAAATTAGCATTCCTTTCTCCTATTTTGATCTCATATGATTTTGTGATGACCTGAGCTAAGTTCTTTATTTACTTTTGTGTGGAAACTTAGCACCTGCCATTGATTCCTATACCTTCTTGTCTCCATAGTCCGTACCAGAAAATGTATTTGCAATTTTGCATTATAGATTTTGTTAAGCTAGTTGAATTATTCTAGATTTTCTTTTTTTACTGGAATTTAAATTGAATTTCACATCTGGAAATAATAATTACAGAACTTCACAAGAAGGAGACTTGTGAGGCTGTTACCATGATTGAAACACCACCAATGGTTATTGTTGGTGTGGTTGGGTATGTCAAGACTCCTCGTGGTCTTCGCTGCCTTAACACAGTCTGGGCTCAGCATCTGAGTGAGGAGGTGAAAAGAAGGTTCTACAAGAATTGGAGCAAGTCGAAGAAGAAGGCCTTCACCAAGTACTCAAAGAAGGTGGAAACCGATGAGGGCAAGAAAGACATTCAGTCACAGCTGGAGAAACTGAAAAAATATTGCTGTGTCATTCGTGTGTTGGCTCATACCCAGGTACTTGATGCCCTTGTTCTCTTGCTATTATTACTATTATCATCATTGTCATATTATTATATTACTTGTGTACGATTTGATTATCCTGCAGATAAGGAAGATGAAGGGACTTAAACAAAAGAAGGCACACTTGATGGAGATCCAGGTTAACGGTGGGACAATTGCCCAGAAGGTTGACTTTGCTGTTGGTTTCTTTGAGAAACAAGTCCCTATCGATGCTGTCTTCCAGAAGGATGAGATGATTGACATTATTGGTGTTACTAAGGGTAAAGGTTATGAAGGTGTGGTAACCCGATGGGGTGTTACCCGTCTTCCTCGCAAGACCCACAGGGGTCTCCGTAAGGTGGCCTGTATTGGAGCATGGCACCCTGCTAGAGTTTCCTTCACTGTTGCTAGGGCTGGTCAGAACGGGTATCATCACCGTACTGAAATGAACAAGAAGATCTACAGGCTTGGCAAAGCAGGAACAGAAGATCACGGTGCCAGTACTGAGTTCGACAGGTCCAAACATTTTTCATGCATTATTTGTCATGATGCTTTAAATAATATATTATAATAGTTTCACATCACCTCAGGGCTTAATTGGACCTGAGGTAATGTGTAAATGTACATTTTTCCTCTTTTAAATGCAGTAATTGTGAATATTTTTCTTTATATCTTATATCATGTAGATGAAAATTATGCAGGACTGAGAAAGAAATTACACCAATGGGTGGATTCCCACACTATGGTGTGATTAAAGATGATTTCCTAATGATCAAGGGTTGCTGTGTTGGTCCTAAGAAGAGAGTTGTCACTCTTCGGCAAACTCTTCTCCACCAGACTTCTCGGGTTGCTCTTGAGGAGATTAAGATCAAGTTCGTCGATACCTCGTCCAAGTTTGGACATGGTCGTTTCCAGACAACCCAGGAGAAGCAGAAATTTTATGGTCGTCTCAAGGCCTAGGAGAAGTCCACTTTGCTATAATTTCATAAGCATTCTTAGTTCAGTTTTGTTCTAAGCGTTATTTCGTTGGACGATTCCAATTTTCGAACTTGTGTTCAGTTTGTGAAAGTTCTGTTGTGGGACCAGGTTTTGTTGCCAGTTGTTTTACTTGATGAACTACATGAATTTTGTTTATGTTAATCTTATATACATCGTTTATCTCTTTTCCTTGTTTTGGTTAAAAAGTAAGGGGGCGCTTGGTTTACCTAGCAATTCTTCAATGGTAATGGGAATGAAAATTTATTTCCATCTATGCTCTCATAAGAAAAATGATATGTTAGGGAAAGAAGTGTTCCAATGATGACACCATTGCTAGTGTCATGTCCCAATTTTGGAATAGAAGTTGACAACAAATGGTTGTTGGTGGAGCAATGGGGAAGTATTGAGGAGGATGATTGTAGGAAAAGAGTAGGGTAATCAAAATGGAGTAGTGATTATCTTATTTAGGAGGAGAGGTAGTGATTTTGTTCTCATGAACCATGCTAATTACACTAATTTTCAATTTCATTCTCATTACCATTGAAGAGTTGTTAACCAAGCACTCACTAACGAGTTGGGTGAAATTTATGATGTAAATGTAAAAGATGTTTAAGGATTAGGATTTTAAAATGCAAAATTCAAATTTGAGTTTTTAATTTAGATTATTTATAGGGTTGTAATGGATGTCTTAGATGCTCTATTTGAGTTAAAAGCAAAATATAAGAATTTGCGTTTTTTCTTTTCTTTTTGGTTATATTAATTTTATTAATTTACTTATTAATAGTATAGAGGCATGATGTTTTATATATCGGCTCGTTAGGCTCGAACTAAGATTTTTTTTATTATTCCATTAGGTTCGATAGGCTCGGCGACTCAATAGGCTAGTTAGATTCGTTAACGAGTTGAGTTGAGCTTGTATTACTACTTGTTAATATTAACGAGCCTAGCTCGACTCGGCTCGATAAGAGTTCGAGTCGAGCTCAAGTATCAAGTACTTGAACTCACTCAGCTCGAATAATAGCACTAGTCGTCTGCATTGAAAAAATAATATTGAAATATTTATTATATTTATAATACCACATTATGGTGTAAATCTAATGTATAACACTATCCAACTTCTGACGGTTTAAGTTCGGACAGAAAACTAATATGTTCATTTGTGACGAAATTACAATATAGAAAATTTGATATCGTAGAAAGTTTCAATATTTCATACTGATATCGAATTAAAATTTCGGCATGTAAGAGTACTTAGGGTATGTTTTGAAACTCTATTCATTTTAAAGAAGTGATATTAATTGATTTTTATAGTAAAATTAAAATTGTTAAATGTTTGGAAATAAAGTGGTTTTAAATTAGATTTTGAAAGCAATGTGTTTGCAAAAAAAATACTTTTGTTGATAGTGGGGTAGTTATGGTAGAATGGATTTTAGAGAATCCAAAAGCAGGTAAAACCTGCTTTGACAAAATTGATTTTAATAGCTTAAAATAGTGATTGCAAACATTGTAGAAGTGATTTGTTTTTCAAAACATAATCAATTCTATCTATAAAGTAGAGTTTGCAAACAATCACTTAATGATGTCATACTGAAAATTTGAGATCATGCTTTAAAATAGTGATTGCAAACATTGTAGAAGTGATTTGTTTTTCAAAAAATAATCAATTTTGTCTATAAAGTAAAGTTTGCAAACAATCACTTAATGATGTTATACTGAAAATTTGAGATATCATACTTTAAAATATTTTTTTTATTGAAAATATCAAAATACCAATATACCAAAATATAAAAAATTGAAATTGCATACCATTACTATATAAAAAAAATCAATATATACGGTAATATAAAATTATACTAAAATTTTCATATATTCTTCGACCTCGTAGTCATATCAGCATGATACTAGTACTCGACATTATTATAAAATCGAAAAATCACTTGCCCGTTATTTATTTTATTTGAATTGTTATACATGTCACTCGTGTTTAATTTTATACATTAATATATGCATGCCACTCGTCTGTTTAAATCACATCAACGAAACGAACTCTCTTCTATTGGCGTCATTTTAAATTTGACAAATCTACTAGCTCAAACTCAAGCTTGATTCGTATTGAAATATATTCAAATTCAACTGAACAGATAACTAAACAAGTTCAAATACAATTTCGCCAACACAATAGAATCTCAATAAACACTAGAAGAATAGTGTGTAATTCTGCACATGGAAGACATATACACTCCATGTAAACTAGCTGCACAACTTAAAGCAAAATGTTACCTACATTCTTTCTATGAAACTAACGTGGAAATAGAAAACCATCAATCAATAAAGAAAAATTAGAGCAGAAGAACAAAACTTGCAGATATCCCATAGCTCATCACATGCTTTCTTCACTACTTTAGCAAAAAAAAAAGCAACTTTTGGGGCTAAGCTCAGTACATGGGGTTTCTGCTTTTCTAATAGCTTAACCATATCTGCCTTAAACTGGGAATTCACTTCGTAAATTCTCCATCTCTCCATGCATGTTTTCCTTCTTCGGAAGAAAAATGGTAAAAGAGAAACCAAAAGGAAGGGTAGTGGGGCAAATGTGTTCGATGAAATGCTTGAATGAAGATTAGACGCTGAGCCCATCGAATCCACACTGCTTCGATATTAAGGCCTGCTTTCTTGGACTAATGGCTATTGTACAATCCACAGACACCTGCCCAACAGCAACCAAACAATTAAATTAATTTAACATATCTCCTTATATGTGTTTTTGTGCATGTACATTGAAATAATCAAATTAACTTTAAATTTTCAATAAGCACCTCGACTCCCACATTTTGTTCTATCAGAGTCCTCTTATTTCTGTATTACTTTATTGAGCCTTTAAACTTAAAACTTTTGTTCATATTGAGAACTTTTTTTGTAGAGATTCAATGTGAGTGAAAACAAAAGTTGAAAGGTTACAAGATATTGTTTACAAAATCGTTCAAGAGCTCAATTCAATGAGATTAAAGTGCAATGCTTCACATAGAAAAATATATTACTTTTCTCTCTGAAGTTTGAAAATAGCAATTCACCAACATTTCACATCTTCTCATGTAAAAAGAATAGAAAAACAAAAAAATAATAATAAGTCCAAATATGGCTTCATTTTTACGCAAGAATATAATGAGAACACAAAAGAGAATTGAGAATAGAAACAGATAAAGTCCATTATTTTGAAGAAACCAACAAAATAAAGTCAATATAAGTGGGCTCAGGGAAAAACTGTCCACACCTATGTTGCACGGATTCTTCAAATTTTGGGGGTATGCAGTATCGGATACGCGGGGGATACGGGTGCGGGTGCGATTCGCGTCGGATTCGCACCCGATACGCCACGTGGCGTATCCGAATTTTTTTTTTAATTTTTTTAAGTCGGATACGCGTATCCCCCTTCTAGGATACGTGGGGGATACGCGAGGGATACGCGGATCAGATAAAATATTGCAAAATTTATTAATTTTTGTAATTTTTTTTAAAATTTAATATTAAAATATAAATAATTAAATTTATTAGTCAACAAACAAATCAAATAATACATCATCCAACCAAGTATTTTGATTTCTTAATTCTTATATAATTAAATAATTTGGAGAAATTTCTAAAATATATATATGCTTTCTAATTTTCTAGTAATTATTCAATTTTCTATAGATAATAGTTATGACAAGTGATAATGATAATGATGTTAATGTGAGTTGGTCATTGTATAAATATGTAGATTGAAATTTTTATTATGACTTGTGTAAGTTAATGATATTTAATATTTAATTGTTGCATATTTAGATAAAATTTATCTATATTTTTTATTTATTACATGTATTATATATAATAAAAATAAATTTAAATAGACGTATCCTTGCCGAATCGTATCCTAAGTTTATTGAAAAACTCTGTATCCCCGCACCCGTGTCGTATCGCTCCCGCACCCCGCACCCGCACCCGTGCAACATAGGTCCACACCCAAGGTGCGGTAAAAAACAGCAGGTAATATAGAATAAATAAAAAGAACAAAAATAAAAATCTAGGGAGATTCCCACCGTCCAATAATGAAGATAAATAAGTGAGTGCGACATCAGTTCACTTATTGCTGCAACTCTACTATCCAATCTTATAATATTTATCATAAATTTCTCAGATATATGTGATTATTTGAACATAAAGAGGCTAAGAATTACATATATGTGACTTTAGGTCCTATCTTCTTTTATTCCTACGAGAAACCCAGTGGAGCAAATTAAAATTTTCACCATAGTTTCCAACTTCATACAACTTATACAAATCTCCACATTTTCCATTACTTCTAGGACAAAATGATACTCCCTCTGGCCAATTTTATTCATCATTTAAGAATGTTCCACACAAATTAAGAAAGTCATTAAATAATAATAAATAGATATGTAATGTGACTACTTTACCCTTTTAATTTACATACATGCTTGTTAATGCATATTATCACAAAAAACAAGTTAAAATTATCCTAAATTAATACAAAATGACAATTATTTTTATTTTGGGTCAAAAATTCTTCTATAGAAAGAAAAATTAAATAGTTGATTCAGTTCAGTCAATTACTAACTTGTAAATATTAAAATATGATGTATCATTCTATATGTTGAAATATAAACTTGCGAAGATAGAGACCGCATGGATGTTGATGCAATTGAACAATTAAAAAAAACCAGAAATATAACTTGCAAGCAGTTAATTTTTTTTTAAAAAGATGCTCTTTATAACTAATAAGCTATAAAAATAAAATGCATTCTTTTGTTTCTTCTGATAATGTTTGCTTCTTTTTTGAAAAAAATACACATATTCTGCATGAAAATATCATATAACCTAGTGGAAGGAAAAACATAAATATATTATGGGGCTCCAATACATATAATAAAATCATAGAAATAAATTATGTTGAGTTTTTTTCGAATTTGTTTTTCTATTCACATAATATTAGTTTTCTAAGAACGTTAACCAAGTCCAAATTCAATTTGATTATTTAGTGTTTTAACACAATTGTATCCAAATAGTGCACACTCCTATTCATAGCTTCACAATTACAGTAGAGGTTGAGGCAAACATTGCCTACTCCAAAACAAGAAAAACAAAAATCTTTCAAGAATAAAAATGTACATTGTAAAAATATACTCCCTCCGTCCCACCATTATTTGCACACTTTCCTTTTTCGTCCGTCCCAAGATTATTTGCACACTCTAAAAAAAGGAAACATTGATTTGCGTGCACACTCACAATAATATACACATATTTACTTATATGACACTACTTTACTTAAAAAGTAATTTTTTCTTAATATGTGTGCAGATTATGCTGGGACGGAGGGAGTAGATATTTTGAGAGAAAAATGGGGTAAAAGTAAATAAAGAAGAAATTGCAACATTTTTGGTCGAAAAGAGCAAAATTCCAGAGTTGCAATAATTAATGATGAAGGAGACATACTGTTTCTGGTGTACCCTTGCAACAACTCACCTCACCTAACCTCAATCATAACGCCACTCCCTACAGGCTACATTGGACCATTCTTTTTTACAACTCTCTCAAACTATATGTCCCGGCCATTAAATTCATTATTTATACTCCATATTACTGCATAAATCAAGTGTCTCGCCAAATTCCAAAACCAAAAAATGGAAATTCAACAAATAGCATAAACAGTTAATCCCTCCTACATCAAAATCGAGTAAAATATTTATATATATAAAAGGGGGAGAGGTTAATTACCTGTACACCGGGTGAAGTGAGACCCAGAATTCGGATCTTTGCCCCGACATCACCGACGACCCGCAACTCGACCCGGTCATTCAGCGAAGCGTCTCTGACCAAATCGGCGGCATCGGCCTGGAGCAGGCTGACCCGGTCCACAACAATGACGGTCTCGACCCGCCGAACGCTGTGGGTGGGTTGATAGAACCCGGGAACGGTGCCCCGACCCAGGGGAATGCCGCGGTACATGACAGTAAACCTGGACTCGCCGTACTTGATCCCCACCTTGTTGTCATTGGTGGCGGTGAACAGCATCCGGATGTTGAGTGACACCGCGGCGGAGGAGGCGGTGGTGGAGCTGATCCCCATGTACTGGATGCCGACCTGCTGGAGGTCGAATTCGGGCTTTTTGGGCTTCACGGCCAGGACAATTACGAGAATTACGGCGAGGACGAGGAGGGCGAGGAAGGAGAAGAGGAGGAATAGGCAGCAGCAGCAGCCTCGTATGGAGGCGGAGGAGGAGGAGGAGGAAGTGGCGGCGTTCGTCGGTGGGTAGTAGTGGTGGTGGGTGCCGTTGGGGGCGGCGGCAGCGGTGGGGGGTCTGGTGGTGGGGAGGGGTCTGGAGGTCATTTTGGGGGTTTTGGTTTTGATGGGAAAATTTGGGAAATAGTGAAAGGGTAAGAAGCCCCACCACCAGCCACGGCGGTGGCCACTTCTTCTTCCTTTTGATGCTTTAGCTTTTGCAATATGCTTCCCCTCCTTCCTTCCCCCCCTCTCTCTCTCTCTCTCTCTAGGTTGCTTGGTTTGGAAGAGAGAGAAAGGGAGTGTTTGCGTGGGATATAAAAGGGAGCATGTGACAGTGATTCGGTGCTGCTGTGTATAACATCATATATTCGGAGAAATGGGGACTTATTTATTAATGTCTGCTTTATCTCAAACTTTAACCACTACTCCACTCAATTATAATCTCCACAAATAACACTTTTGCCATTTTAGTAACTGCGATAATTTACAAAAAAAAAAAAACTATCTTCAAAAGTGACATGGTATTTAGAGTTGAATGATGTTACTTAAATAAAAGGAAAAGATTCAGATTTTAAGGAAGTATGTATATCCGGTATATTTCTAAATGAATATTCACACACCGCTCCTCCTGATTTTATAGCTATTTTAAAAAAACATAGATAATTTTACTCTCTATAAAAATATTGAAATAGAAATAAAAAATTTATGGCATAGTAGAAAAGATATGAAAGATGAATATTTTTTAATTAAAAAATTATACTCCTTCCAGCACCAATTAATTTCATGTATGGGGTGATAAATTTTTTAAGAAAAACAATTTTATTATTTTTTGGACCAATAAATGAAGATAATTTTGAAATAAATTAGGTATTGTAAAAGTATTTTATTTCTATAGTAAGATATGAAAAATATTGTAGAACGTTTAAAAAAAAGTGTAAAAATTATTAAAGTACGAGGAAATAATAAATAAAGAGAGTTTTGTAAAAATATTTCTACCCCTATAAGTATCCAGAAATGCAAAGTTATTTACTTATGATTTTTTTTGTTATGTATATTGATTGATTGTTTCGTAATTTAACAAACCGTTTGTCATATAAAATTTTCTTTGTACATAATATTTTATAATTTCAAATTATGGGATTCTTTTGATAATATAGAGAAACCTCGACATTATTTTGGTCATTCGCCCTTTAATAAATAGGTTTACTTTAATTCAGTTTCACACAAACCATTAGTTTCGCAAGTCACAACATCTCATTATTGAAGCAGGGATTTCGAATCAGTACTTGAAATATTTCTAAAGATAGACCATCTCCAACGATGATAAGTTTGCTGGGGCTTAGGTGTTTTGTACAGTTCAAATGAATTTCACAAATACTCCAAGAATTCTCCAAGCCTTCTTATAACTCCATTAATTCGTTCTCAAATGGAATCGAACCTGGGTCACTCACTAAAGTGAAGAACCCGATGGTTAGGTGGGCTAAGCCACCTGGTTAAATATACGACAAAAACTTGTATGAGACCGTCTCATGGCATGAGACCATACAAATTAACAACTACCCCTACCAAAGTGTTAATGAGTCAATGCCCTAGTTACACTCATTCTTATTGTCTTATACCATAAGACGGTCTCACATAAGACCTACTCTAAATATACATTATAATTGTACGGTGCACTTAATGTATATAAAATTAAGATAAACTTTTAATAGATAACAGGGGAAGTGAATAAAAATTATTTGAGTAATTTTAAGATGATGACAAAAAGACATATTTGGAGAGTTTTTTTTTTTTTGTATAAATATGACTTTTTATGTGACAGTAAAGCGTCAATTTAATTTGCGTAAAGAGATTATTATTATTATTATTATAAATGCCCATATATAGAAGTTGAGATGTGCAAGTATTGAATTGAATACTTATTTCCATCGATCTGATCTATCAATATAATGCATACAGGCGAATGAGTTACATTTCGTACAGTTTTTGCTGTCAAAAGTTATATTTTGCAGAAAAATTCTTTGTGTAGGCAAATTAATTTGCCACGAAAGCTAACGTGTTATGTGATTGTAAAGGCAATAAAACAAGCTGCAATACGAGAACATCCTGATGCGTGTATTCCATCATATATGAAGAGCAAACTTGAACAATATTGCAAGGGACATTTTCTACAAAACATTAGATAGAATTAGAACCATGTTCGATAGGACATCTAGCATAAGTTACCATAATCTCTATAGGGATAAACCAAATTCAAAAAAAAAAAAAAAAAAAAAACTCACTGCCATGAAATTTTTTCGTAACTTCAAATCAATTTGGTTGGAATATTTGAAATCGGATATTGCTAATAGACTATCCTCTCTAGGACGTGTGTCACTCTCAAAGTCATTAGAGCTCGTCCAAGTAAGACTACATGAGAATGAAAGTATCTCTTAAAAGATGACAACTCACAAGTAGACATGCACAAAAATACTGTAACTTGTGGTTAAGGTTTGATGGTTAGAAGGTAAACATATCAGAAAGCTTATTTCATCCGGTTAGATTATGGTTAGTGATTTTCAAAATCAAAACCAGCAATTAGGCAGCTAAACCATCGCTTTAATCTCTTTTTTTTTATCAAAGATTCAAAATCAACAGTTGAGAAGATCATGTTTGAAACTAAAGTGAAACCAGCAGTTTGGATTCGGAACCACTTTACTGCCTGTTAGGTTCCGGTAAAGCCCCCAAAACTTTCAAACAGCTGGTTTCCAAAATGGAACATGCAGTCTTCAAACCGTGTGCATCTCTACTCACAGATTGTTTTAAAATCTAAAAACCTTGAAATTTTCTGAGTCAGGGAAAAAAAAGCCTAGCGCTTGCAATATGGGTTGCTCCACTTAGTTCCCTTTGGACATAAGAGCCCTGACTCAGACCCATTTTTCAGGTCAAGTTGATAGTATGAAAAGGTGAATATGGGAAGATAAGCAAGGTCGGACCATTGATTCGTAAAAGTTATACAAAAGCAAGCCTAAAAAATGAACCAAATACGGTGTTACTAGATCTGGTGTACCTAAAACTGCCAATAATGGGTTTTCCCTTATACTAACATAGATGCTACCTTAATGAACACAAGTCATGGGTAAATTACTCTATTGAGTGCAATTACTTCATAAATTCTGTAATGTATCTTCTCAGTGTATGCAGGAGAGGAAATCTAAAAACCTAAAGCATCTAACATTAAAATCCTTTAAAATTTCACAAATGTAGCAACATAGAAGGACCTAGGCAAACAACCATCCAAATACTCTAAAAACTTACCTAAACAAAGCAGCAAAATACAAGCATAACGAAAATGGGGAAAATTTTGGCAAAGGAGAGCTACTCATCCTTCTTATCATCCTCAACTGGACTACTATTACCTGTTTCAATTTTCACTCCTTCATCAACCCTCCGCACATTTTCATCAACATCCAACACATCATCCATCATATCATCCTCAGCAACATTTATGTCTTCCACATCATCTTCATCTTCGTTGTCATTTTGGCCTGGAATTTTTCTTGTCTTGGGACCATTCTCCAGCTGATGAGTCTCCAGTTCTTTGTCCATTGTCTCCTGTAAGTTTGCCATTGAATTATTTGGTCTCCTCCCTTTTCTTCCATTTTGCCATCTTTCCAGATCCTTGTCAACATTTGAGACATATTGCTCTGCAATCTGTTTCTGATATTGAGACAGTTCCTCTCTCCTAGCAGCCTTCCATTCTTGAAACATCTGTTATACATATGGGGTAAAGAAACAGTTAATTTACCAAAAAAAAAATATGTCTAGTTAAGAACTGTTTTGTTTTTCAACAACATATGCAACTAACTTGTTCTTTCTGCTCCTCAGTCAAAATAGGTTCTTGGTCAAGAGGTTTAGCGAGCATATAATAAATTGGTGGCTCTGCCTTGGTCCTGGAAGATCCACACGCAAAAGAAATTAAAGAGAAATGTTATAAACAAATATAATGAAAATTCACAGGTTGAAATGGAAACTATGGGTCATTAAGCTGCTTCAACATTCTGCACATGAATGGACACTTATCTTGAAGTCAATAAAATTGTGAATATGGATACTTTTGGACCAAAATTAGAAATAACCTGCACCAGAAAGATAGTAGAACAGTCAGAGTTTAATTATACTTCCATAACAACAAATGCAGGTCCCGTAAAAATAATATACCTTATGAAATTTCCAAGTTTTTTGTGGTGCTCACTCCACCGAAGAAACAGCAATTCCAACTTCTTTTCCTCTGCCTTTGCAGCTATACGCGCTCTGAGGGTCTGACAAGGAACCAGGCAACATAGAGAATAACAGATTTCAGAAACATAAAATACAGAGTGATAAACAGCATAAAAATTCAGAAGAGAGGGAGTAAACAGTGACTGCCCACAGGTGGGCTGATGCATTATGCTAGGGAAACAAAATACCATATCTCTTTTTCGCTTTTCTGCAATTTGTTCACGCTCTTGTTGCCTCAGCTTTTCACTCTCTTCACGTGCTCGTTGCTCAGCCTACATTTAGCATATAAATTAGAGTTAAACTCATAAACAAGAATATCATTTGATTAATTCACTCAGTTTCAGTATCCAGTTACATGCAAGATCAAGTAGTTGCATCTTTAAATTCCCAGCATGAAGAATAAGCAAATGGAAGAAAAAAGTAGTAATGAATTTAATAGATGAATGTCTATTATATAAGTTTCAGGCAACAAAAGACATTGATGCTAATATAGATGCTTACCAGTATCATAGTCCTTTTTAAATTCTTTTTTACCTGTTTAGAACCAAAAAGTGGATGGACACATGAGCATAAACCTATTATATAAAGGTAGAAGTGGGTTACAATAGTTCTGGCAGTTGATTACTATTTCCACTCTCTGTATACGTGTCTTCAGACATTTGTATATTCTTCTTTACAATGTAAAGGTGTCCTTTAGCAACAAGGTTATTTATAAAGACAAGTAAATTCAATGGTAAAAAAACAAACCAACTGGTACATACAATTTAAAAGAGTATTAATGTCTAAACACAACAATAAGTCTAGTAAGTGTATTTTCAATCTATCACCATATCTGGCTTCACAGCTGATGTTCTAACTTTACAATTACTACAAGAAATTAGAAATAAACTAGAAGGCAAAACAAGGAAATGCAAATCTCACCCTTTTCAAAGAATCGGATCTCCTCATGTATGCCTCTGTGCCTGAAAGTTGCATATCCTCTTTCCTGAATCTCTGGACGTGCATCAAACAACAAAAGTTAAAACATTTGTCAAATTAATACATCTTCTGAGAGATAAACACTTGTTCCAATAACTTT
The DNA here is from genome assembly GCA_947034835.1 of Ballota nigra. Classification (NCBI taxonomy): domain Eukaryota; kingdom Viridiplantae; phylum Streptophyta; class Magnoliopsida; order Lamiales; family Lamiaceae; genus Ballota; species Ballota nigra. The sequence goes on along the minus strand of OX344720.1, from coordinate 117,781,862 downwards.
AGTCCTTAAATTAAATTACTGAGGGTACTCGTAAGGCGAGGGATTATAGGTAGGGAAGCGAGTGCTCTAGAGAACTAGAGAGTTGATCATCTTTTGTCTTGATATAAGTCATGCTCTAATATTATAATGCTTTCATGTGTATAGTATATGCTGGAAGCATGCAACCAGTCACTACTATAGTGATACAATATTTAAGATTATATCAGTGTAGAGAACAAAGAATGTTTGCCTGTAAAGGAAGAAACAGCAAACAACCATACCGCGGACCCACTCATGCATGGTAGACTGTTCGTGCATTTTCTTTTCTCAATTAACCAAGATACAGAGTCAGAGTTCTTACTGCCCACAGCCGCATGACCAATGCCTGGGCCCGAAAGTGATCAGGAGTAGTTGTGGCTGTGAGGCTTAGAACCGAGACATTGCCTTTGTCTTTTCCACACCAACCAAAATAGGCTCGAAAGTGATAACACCAAACAATTTTCTCGTTTTTAGATAGCATTTCACCAGCCATAAGTCAACATGAGCCAAAATTTACCACAAGTAAATATTTTACTCAAAACATAATTCAGTAACTTAATCAAAGACTATAGGAACCCATTTAACAATCTTTGGCATTGGAGACATGGAGTAAAAAGTAACATTATAGAATTCCATCAACAATTTCACAGCCCAGTCTCCTCATTGAACTAATAGCAGCACATCGAGTAGCCTATAGGTGGAGTCAACACTTACGTTTTCATCACTCAGTTCTCACAGCAATAGCATGTCAAGAAGCCAATAGGCCCAATTCTAGAATCCAATGTAAAGCAATGATCTCAGAATTTAAACCATGTACTGAAGAAGCCACCAAATATAAGAACCAAAACAGAGAACTTGACATATTATAATAAGCTAGAGTGTCTGTACTGAGAAAGGGCAGACAGATCCCTTTGGATCACTAAAGCACATGCAACTGTCCAGATAACGAAACATGAAAAGGTACACAATGGCATGAGCTAATATACCTCCAGCGTCCCAAGAAGCTGGCCTAGCATCCTCTTATTCCTGTTGACCAAACTAGGGTCCTCATCCTTAGGCAACACCCTTGGTACATGCTCCGCAGGAGGGATATCAAAATCCTAAATTATCAAACAAAAACCAGACCAAATAAGCACTCATTCAGCTCAATGATAAACTAAACAGAAGACGCATTCAAGAAAAAGAAAAAAAGGAAATATTTATTTACCATTCTAGACGGCCTTTGATTACCAGCCCTCTGAGGCCAATTGGATGGATTTTTCTCACCCTGGCTTGCATTTGAATTCGCATAGGCATCATCTCCTACTCCAGAGGCTAAATCTTTCTTTTCTGCATCACTTGCAGCCTCAAGAGCTCCCTCAGCTATTTCCCCATCCTCAATCTTTCATCCAAAAAATAAAAACACAACTTAAAAGGTCACTCTAGGCCTTTAAATCGGTTCAAATTTCAGTTCCCTAGATTACCACACACCTTTACAACAGCTGAAGAGAGCCGCCTTTTAGCTGGAGGCTGACCTTCGGGGTCGGTCCTCTCCGCCTGCACAATGAATTAATTAAGGAATAAGGAGAGCAACAAACAAAAATGATTTTAAAGTTTTTAATTGAATGGGTGAGAACGAAAAGAAATACCGGCCGAACGAAGCCACGCTGACGGCCGCCATTGAGGGCAAAATTACGAGGTCCGGCACCCGATAGGCCACCGCGGCGAATCCCTCTGGGATCGCGAAGTCGCTCTGTAATCTGTAGTGTTGGAACAAAGATTGAGCAAACACAAGTTCTAGGGTTTCAATATACTGAGATAAAGAAAGATGTACCTCGCGCTGTTGGCGGTGGAGCTCATCGATCTCCTTTCGGAGCTCCTCCTCTGTCTTTTCGGCTGCCACCGTGCTGCCCATCGTGTGTGCCGACCACTGCAAAACCCTTGCAACCCTGCGCTCAATATTGTGTAATTTACATAGTACTAATTCTTTTTAGTTTTTTTTTTTTTTATATTACTCGGAGCGAAAAATGCGATATATACTAATGTGCACATCACATGATAATTATGTTATTTTTTCGTTCCATACCCATTGTTTATATTCATGACATTTGGAATATGAAGAAACTATTTATAAATTAAATTAAATTAAAGTATTTATAAATTTATCACCTTAAATTAAATTGAAATTAATTATGATAAATTAGTATTTATAAATTAATACCATAATATATACATATATTAATATAGTGAATATATAATAGTAAAAAACAATGTTATTTTATTGTGATTTATGAAAATATCTATTTAACAAGAGAAAATGTAGTTTTGGTATATGATACTCCCTCCGTTCCACAAGTGTTTGCACCATAATTTGGGCACAACTTTTAAGACAAAAGTGTAATGAGTAGTGTTTTGTGGGGTATAAAGTGAAGAAATTGGTTGAATTGAGTGTATTGTGGGTCCAAAAGGTAAAAAGTAATGACAATTTTTGTAAATATGTGAATATTGTGAAAGTAAAGTTTATAAAAATATTTCCTTTTATGGGTGTGCAAACAATTTTGGGACGGACGAATAAGGAAAGTGTGCAAACAATTATGGCCTGAAGGGAGTAGTTAAATTTGAGATAAAGGGAATATAATTTTGAATCATACCAGAGATCCAAAAGGTAAAATATAGTATATTAAAACATATAAGGTGCTACGAATGAATTGAACTATTTTTTGTACGTAGTACTGTTGAATACCATAGGTACAGATGAATATAGGTGAAAATTGTAAAATTAGTTTGTACTCCATAATTATTGTGTCTTGATAATTTTAGTCTCGTACAAATTAATTTTTGTATTTAAGTTTCATAACTATTTAAATATGATAATTTTATTAAACTATCGGATTTTTTTTGTATGATAATTTTATTAAACTATCGGATTTTGTGTGTGAACTCCATGTCGCATTAGAATAGATGAGGCATAATTTAATTCTTAAGCGGTAAATGATAACTTAAATTGTGTGTTGTACTTGTGTGGGGGTGCATGGAAATCGTGTAACATATTTTCTTTGAATGCCCTTTTTTTTATAAGATTTGGATGGTAGTGCTAAATGAATTGTAATTAGCTCGGTGTTATTTTCGAATTCCCTAATAAACTTATACTAACATTTTAGTAATTTTATCATGAGGAGAAAAGGGAAATCGTTAGCAAGTTGCTTTTGGGTGTATATTATTTGCCTCATTTAAAACGGGAAAAACGCATAGCTCTTTAGACTCTGTTTGGTTAGGAATGGTGGTGGATGAGATGGGGATGGAGACGGGAAAAGAGGAATGTGGGTAATCCAATGAATAGTAAATCTGTGTTTGGTTAGGGATGAGATATAGACTTGAATGGAACTTTATGTCAAATGATGTTGAAATATTTTATTATTGTTAGTTAGTGAGATAATGATTGGGTGAGAGAAAAGTAGGAGAGATGATAAGAAAATGTCTGAGAGAGAATGAATGTGTAAGAAAAAGTAGGAGAGACAATAGATAAATATGGAAAAAGTAGGAGAGAAGATGAATGAATAAGTTAAAAAGTAATGTGATTATATAAGAGTATCCACAATGGTGGATGGGTTATAACCCTTCTCTCTCCCCTCCACCTCATTGTCACCTCACATTTTGTGTAAGACTAACCAAATTAGGCTAATTTTTACAATGGTGAAAGAGTTATAACTCATTTTTTAGGGACCCACCATTTATTTCATGTCAAATTATTATATTTTTTATTTACAATCTTAATAAAATTATCTAATTTTTCAATATATGATAATATGAATATATTAACATTATTTTCACTATTATTTATTTAAAATATTTAGTGCTAATTAATGAGATTGTCCAAAGTAAAAAATTAGAGAACTATAAATTTACATTGTAAACTTGAAAAATCATACTACCTCCGTCTCCATATTATTTTGTACATTTACTGTTTTCTCGTATTTTAGCGAACAATTTTTTTATTAATATTTAAAATGATAAAATAAAATTTTAAGGTGATATATAATAGAAGAGAAATCGATTAATCATACCCCTTTTTTAAAGTAAATTTATCATTTCAAATACTAATAAACAATGTGATCGTTAAAATTGAAAAAAAAAATTAGTGTACAAATAAAGTATGTAAATATTGAATGAGTCGGACTTCATTTTTTTAAATCCTAATATTAATTTTTAGAATATAAACATGTTTATCATTTTAAAAATTATTTTATTTCAATTAATTATTTATATAACATTTTATAGATGCAGCATATGATAATGAACCTAGTAGAGGCGGTATATTATCTTGAAGGCATGGAGACAGTATATATTAGAGGACAATATATGTTTTATAACTGTAGAATAGAAACAAAAATAAAAAGGGTATATTGCTGTAAAAAGTAGGGTTAGTACTCTGCAGTAATCCTGCATAGGAGAGAGAAAAAAAACTTTTAGTTATAACTACAACCCACAATGGTTGTAACTCATTGATGAGTGTTATAACTCATATAAAAACAACCATTGTAGATGCTCTGAAATATAATTAAAATATCTAAAATAGGATGGGATGGGATGGAGGATGGCCCCATCCCTAACCAAACACAACCTTAGGAAAGAGGAACTATCAACAGAATGATGGCCGTTGAGGAGGTGAAGGCGGTATTGTAAAGTTGGTTTGCAGTAAAAAAGACAGGGTTTCCAAATTTTAGCTTTCAAGATTAACTTGTGAACCCAAAATTAGTTCCTGGTATATAATAGCAAAAAAAAAAAAATATATATATATATATATATATATATATTGCATTCACAGTATAGCAATAGATTGATTTTTCTTTTCTTTTTGTAATTATGTGAATGGTTGTTGTAAGGTATAATTGTACCTTCCTTTCGATTTTAATAACAAAAAAAGAAAAAGGGAATTCACTGATTAAAAAATAAAAGTGGCAAATGAATTTACAAAATGAATTTAAAATGTTTACAAATATATCAATTTGCCCACCTAAGCTAAAAGTCAAATAATATCAATTAACCCACCCAAACTAACGGAAATGATCACATGTATATACCCAACGTGAATGTGTTAATGACATATAAACAGAGAGCTCACTATTGTTTTAAGTGTAAATTGCGTCAAACTCCCTTGTAGTTTCAAATATCGGCATGAAACCCCCCTATGCTTTAAAAATTGCGTCAAACCCCCTCATAATTTTATAAATATAGCATGAAACCCCCCTATGATTTATAAATATAGCATGAAACTCCACCGTGGTTAATAAATATAGCATTAAGCCCCCAACTTTGTTAAGATTAACAGTAGTGTGCAATTCACGCACACTTCATGCAAATTTTAGTGATTTTTTTTAATATATTGATACAATTATCCCTCCATTAACTAAATTAAATGCTCCTTCTATTATGATTTTTTTTTAAAAATTTTATTTTTATTTTTTATAATCTTATGCTTTTATATAGTTCATTTATTTAATAATTATTGTCTTTAAAATATTATAAATAGATGAGAAGTGAAAATACTTTTAAAACATTCTCTTTATATCTAATTATATATTAATATAGCATTTAGTAAATAATTTGCGGTTAGAAATATTAAGAAAAGTACAAATAAAAAATAAAAGAAATTGAAACCTACCCTGGGCATTTCTCGTTTTAAAGAAAATCAGCAACAACAAATTTTTCTTGGTCAAGTCTTTGTATGTTCACAATAAGCAAGTATTTTCAAGAAATACACATATTTTTTGTTAATAAATTGTATAATTTTTGAAATTTTACTTGGAGATAAACCCTAGTTTGCGTTTAGATGTTTTATGAAAGAACGTCAACAGATCAGATGTATATAATATGTCATACGGGTTAAAATTTAACGCTATTAATTTTTTAAGAAAAAAAAGGGATCTTGCGCTATATTTATAAAACCACAAGGGGGTTTGACACAATCTTTAAAGCACGGGGGGTTTTCATGCCTATTTTTTAAACTATAAGGGGGTTTGACTCAATTTACCCATTGTTTTAATTAATTATTTATATTTGCTTATGTGTCATTAACACATTCGCGTTGGGTATATAATATTATGCCCACCGGTTGGCATGTGATCAATTCCGCCCAGACAAAATATTTAAGCGCAACAGTTTCAGAACTTCAATAGGTCTCCAACATATGTTCTGAGTTTGGCATAACTATTTTTTTTATCGGTAAATGTTAGTTGTTAGTAGTTAGAAGTTAATTCACCAAGCCTCCAAATACTCCAAGAAATCTTCAAACCACTTTATAACTCTCTTAATTCGTTTGAACTCCCTTAGTTCGTTCCCAAAAGAAATCGAACCTGGGTCACTCACTAAAATGAGGAGTCCAATAACCAAGTGGGCTAAGCCACATATTGAGTTTGGCATAACTATAACGTTGCATATTCCTCTTGAGTGTGATAATCAAGTTGCGATACATATTACTGCAAATACAGTCTTTCATGAAATAACTAAGCACCTGGAGATAGATTGTCACTTGGTGAGGAACAAATACAAGGACGGATTTCTCACACTTGTTCATGTGGCTATCGTTTTCAACTTGCAGGTATGTTCATAAAGCTTTTAGAAGATGTTCGTTTGGATTTTCTAATGTCCAAGTTGGGTCTGGTTAATTTCACCACTGCCCAACTTGAGGAGGGGGCCTAGGAGTAAAAATCGTGTTTTATATATCACATTTTTTACTTATTTTTTTTGCTTCATTTTACAACTTTATTCTTTTCACATTTGTATATATAACTATACTTTGTACTTCGACCTGTAACCGTTTTCTTCTTTACGATTTGCTATGGAATAGCCTAAAATTACCAATTTCTTCCCCCATCGAGGCATTGGCGAAAAGCAGCAGAAGTGATGGTTGTGGAGATGGACCGTGCATTTCAAAATTTTAATGGATAGGGTATTTTAAGGAATGGAGGGAGAGTCTATTTATCATACAAGTATTCGTTTGGTAGCCTTGATAGACCCCTGAAAAAAAAAAATCAGATGATTGCAGTTGTTTGGTAGCACTGTAATCTTTTCAGACCTGGCTGAGAAAACACCGGTCAAAGAAATGGTTCAAGCACAAATAATGTAGCTCTTCAACAACCCCATCGCACCTCCACCCCTCCGATACATTTTCTAAATTCCTAACAGGTTAGCTTAGTCAAAAATGCTTTGAACTTTGAAAAATTGCCCTTGTTGCCCAATCATTGCCACCGACAATCGTCTTTGTTTCCAAATCATCGCCGCTGCCAATCGTGTTTGTCACACGACCCTCGCCCCCGTCGTTCTGTGCTCCATCGTCGGAAATTGGTTGGAAATTTAGGGATGGAGATAATCTGCAAAATATTGGGGATGGACGTAATTTGCAAATATTTTTGAATCTATAATTTGCTGATGGAGTGATAAGGAGATCTAAAAAGTATGTGACAAAGGAAGGCAAGGATGGAGAAGGGATGGGAGAGTCGGTCCACGGCGGCGAAGAACGACGATGAAATTGATGAATATGATTAAAAGGATATATGATAATGTTGACGAAGTTGGAGATTTGATGTTGAATTTTTGTTAACTATGAAATTGGTTCCTGGATCTATGTTTCTGATATTGAAATTTTGTTCAACTATGAAATTGATTCTTGGATCTATGCTTGTCGATTTTTACAGCGGAGAGATGATATTCTACTAATGAAGAAGATGATGAATTTGTGGATTGCTGAGGGCAGTATAGTAATTTTAATGAATTCCTACTATTTTCTTATGAATTGTCTTTCTCTACCAAACAAACAAATTATTATAATATGATTATTATTAAAATCTATTAAACACCATAAAATATTTTCACTCTTAAAACATATCTCAATTCCTATCTTGGTCTCTTTTCTCATCTAACCTACCAAATGGGCCCTAAATGGGGTATTTAACCGAGGATTGTATTTCCTAAGGCTCCACTTGGTAGGGAGTATCAATTTTAATAAGGGGTACATATTTAATATAGAAAAATCATATAAAATTGCTTGGTAGAACATATAAGAAAGGTCATACAAATTTATGCAAAATTCTTATACTTACTTGATAGGAAGTAATAAAAAAGATAAAAATTAGGAATAGTGGTGGTCCGGCAGCCTCCGGCGACGCTCCGGCGCCGGCACGGCGGCGGTTCGTGTGACAAACCAATAATAAAATAGTACGACCTTTCGGACCGAATTAATTTTGTAAAGGTGAATAGTGTTTTGGAGGTATTACGTCTTACTATTTTACAGGGCCAGTCATATAAAAAACGGGTCAATATTATTTTAGTATGCCCTACCAAGCAGAATATTAATTATACAACACCACATAATATGGGCTTATATGTCCTACCAAGTGCAGCCTAAATACAATATTGTAAATAAGTTGACCCATCAATTGTAAATTGATGTCCTCTTCGTTGTTTTTGGGCCTTTATTATTTTTTAGGCTCAGGTTAAATACAGTCTCATGTTTTGTGAATACACCTCACCCAAAAAAATGTTCGAATTTTTTTTCCGTAAAGTGTAACAATTTTCGGAAAAAAATTCCGAAAATTCATATGTTTAGTGTTTTTTTTTTTTTTTTTTGCATTTTCTAAAAAAAATTCAAAAATTATCAAAATTTTCGGTTTTTTTTCTGAACACTTTTTGGTGAGATTGTATTAATAAAAGATAGGACTGTATATAACCTTGGTCTATTTTTTATTCTCAATCGGGAGTAAGGGCTTGTTTGTTTCGGGATTTAGGTGGGCGCGTGAAGTAATGACTTTACATCCACAAGATGTAAAGTCTTGGATGATAATAAAAATATGTGTTTGTTTTGAGATTTTAGTATGGTGAGATTTTACTTTATGTCAAATCATGTGTAAGAGAAAAGTAGGATGTGTAAGAGATGTTGGAAATTGGTTTAAATAAAAGGGTTTATACCCTGACTTTGACTAATTTTTTTAGGAATGCAAACGTTAGTTTTTGGGAAAACAAAAATAACGAGGTTGTTCTACTCGCGGAGTAGATGAACGTGGTATATTTAATATCTCAAAACCGATTTCCGGTGAGTGAGAAATTAATTTGGGAAGTTGGATAATTATTCACATGTATTAAATGACTTCATGGGAATAGAAAGTTTGAGTTTCATCCCACATTGGAAATTTACAAGAAATGTTCCTTGTATATAAGAAGGAAAGTATTCATGTTCTTTAACTTGGTACATGGGGACCCTAATCATGGACCACACGCGCGCGCCCCACCCCGCCCGAGCCCAGGTTCTTGGCAATTAGGCTTTGGGGCCTACCTATATTTTTTTAGTACCAAAAATATGAAAAGACCCAATATCTTTTGGGCCGAATCGGTTTAGGTGGCCCATCGGATTTGGGTCGGCCCATTAACATGATTAATACACTCGAGTAATGATTAATACACTCCATATTTCGAATTTGATTTTAAATTGAAATATTCGATGTAATATTATGTTCTTGCTTCCCAAAAAAGAGATAACGTCTCTATCCACTGATTTCGTGGTCAGTCCACGATTTTCTCAACCCATCATCCTCATCTGCATTGCAGATTTTCGCCTATATATACCCCTTCATATCCAGACTTTCGTACTCACCTTTTCAGCCTACGAATCTTGGAGTTTAGAAAGCCTTTCGCATATACTTATTTCGTTCAGTTCGAAATTTCGATTTCGTTCGCCGAGAGTTTATACACGGTGGTGCTGCTGGTGTAAACTGTTAAACCGTTTTACCTTTGGAGACTCATACGCACGATACCGTAAGCACTATACGGGGCGTATTCAGTCTTGCGGGAAAAGGATTTTCCTTGACTCGATTTTTTTTTACGAATTTGTTTCGTATGTATTTTTGTTCGTGCAGTGTTCGAGACACACCTCATAAACAACAAGAGAAAAGTAGGAAAGAGAGTGTAAGTGGGAGAAAAGTGATATTGTATTGGGATGAGTAATAATATTTTTAAATTATACTCCATAAAGTGAATTGTATTGGAATGAGTAATAATAGGTATTTATAGGTGTGAGTGAAGAATTGGATGTAAAAACTGGATGTTACATCTCTAACTAGAATGGGGCGGAGACCGAAAAGTCATAATCCTATCCGGGTGAATTCCAAAACAAACAAGCACTAAGGACCCTTTTGGTGTCCAAGATAGGTCAAGATAATTTAGTTATGAGGTTTTGCAAGTCGTTTGGTAGAAATTTCGAGGCCTAAGATTAAGCTCAGGGCCCGTTATTAATCACTGTTTTCCTCCATAAAATTATCTCATTAATTTGGATAGATAACAATCTTAAAAAGTAAGATAATTAATTGAATTGAACTCATATTTTGTCATGGCAACCAAAAGGGCCCTAAATGACCAAAATGTGTCCGCTTCTTCGGCCCTTTGGTTGCTGGAAATTTAATGCTGAAACTTTTCTTCCTTTACTCGGTTTTTTTCTCAATTCTCATACTACTCCTGTCTTGATCTCTTTTTCAATTTCTCCTTTGATTGACTTCAACATATATTAGATACATATTTTGCTTCTAAAAAATTTCATTTCCCTACCTAAAAAAAATAAAAATACTGCCCATCTTGCACCCTACAAAAAAATATAGAATTGTCTACGAAAATTATCTATATAATTACAAAAAAAAATTGTAGTGAGATTTGCCTATGAAATTGCCTACAAATAGTCTAAATATATAATCATATTCATTTCTACCTACAAAGAATTTATCTGCGCAATTTTCTTATGCAAATTATTTATAGATAATTAATTACTTAGGAATATCATTTTGTAGACAAATCGTTCGTAGGTTGAGGAATGAAAATGTCGGAATGAAGTCGTAGATTATCACACCACAAAAAAAAAAAAATTGTTGAAGATTCATTATGTTCTTGTAGTGTTAATAATTAAGCACAATTAATTAATTCTATTTAAATAATGCATGAAATACTATCAACTTAAACAAAATATACATATAAATTTTAAGCAATTTTCACAATATTCCAATTTACTCATGAATAATGGCAACGAGGAATTGCAAATTTGGAATCTTATTCTCACGAGTAGTGCAGGTTTCTTCAATCTGATATTTAATCGCTGGATAGCTGAGCCCAAATTTCTCTCACATCGAAATCTACCTTCTTCTCTTTCTTTCTTCTTTTTTAATTTCATGTCAATTTAATTGATTTTTTAAAAAAGAAAATTATATGCACCAATTGCATTGGGTGCAATTTTGGCTCAATTTCGATCAAAATTTGACTCATTCATAATATGTACTCCCTCCGTCCCACTCTAAGTGTCCTACTTTCCTTTTGTGGTTGTCCCACACTAAGTGTCACATTCCATAAATGGAAAAAACAACACTCTACTACATATAAACTTTAACCTTCAAATTCACACAATATTACAAAAAATGCCACTCACTCAATCCACTTTTCAACAATATTCATTACTTTATTAAACACTATTCATTACTTTTCAACACTATTCATTACTTTTTCACCATATATTAATAAACAAATACACTTTCTTAAACCATTCAACCAAAAGAAATGGGACGCTTAGACCGGGACGGAGGGAGTATATAAAAGTGGGATTTAAACCAAATCCGTCATATATCTTTTCACCTTTATCAAAATGGTCCTCTATTTATTTGATTTATCAATTTAGTCTTGTATCTATTCTAGTTTCGCCAAAATTGTCCTAAATGGCATAAAAATGTATAAAATTTCACCGTTTTGGTCCTATATTTATTTTCTTTCTCAATTTAGTCCCGTATCAATTCACATTTCTCCAATTAGGTCCTAATTGAACGCATAAATCATAAAATGCCACCTTTTTAGTCATGCACACTAGTGTTTTCGGTGGAAGCCTATGATGTGGGTTTTTTTTCAATGTGGCACGTTAGGTGGCCATCTTTGCCAAATACAAAAAACTTGAAATAAAATACAAAAAATCAATTAGGACCATTTTTCACCAAATTAGGACCATTTTGGTGAAACTTGAAAAAATACAGGACTAAATTGATAAAGCAAATAAGTAGAGGACCATTTAGATAAAGTTGAAAAGATAGAGGATGGATTTGGTTTAAATCCCTATAAAAGTTTGTAACTTTCACAATATATTAGTTGATACTTCTCATCATATTAAAAGATACTTCTCATCATATTAGGAGGGTGTTTGGCTGAGCTTATAAGTTTTTTAAAACAGTTTATAAGTTGTTTAAGAGCTTATAAGTTGTTTAAGAATTTATAAGCACTATCAATGTGTTTGACAAAATAAGATGTTTAATAGCTTATAAGATCATGAAATAAGTTCCTAACATCTTATAAGTTGTAAAAAAATAAGTTGGGATTTCTCAACTTATTTTTCTAACCACCTCCACCCCAACCACCCTCCCTACCCTAGAACCACCCACCCACCCCACCCGCCCGCCCCTACCTCAACATAAAAAAATAGAAAAAATTTATTTTTATTAAAACTAAAATTTAAAAGTATTTGTTATAAATTCTCAAAGATCTTATAAGTTGTATTAGTCAAACACTTTAGCAATTTATAAGCTACTTAAAATTACATCTTATAAGCTCTTAAAACAACTTATAAGATGTTAGAGTTTATAATTTTTTTTTTTTAAATAAGCCAAACACTTCTAACTAAAACGTTTGAGTTGAAATATTTTTTATTATATTTATCAATTAAGCTAACAATGAATCGTTATGAAATTTAAATATTTATTATATATAATTTGAGTTAAAAATATATGTACCTTTTTTTTTCTAAAAGTCTCTTGATTATTTGTAATTTAATTATCCCAAACTCTAAATCTTTTTTTATTTCTTTTTTTTTTTCACAGTGTTGTTCCTCAATTATTTATCCACACATAAATGTCTAATTGATAATATTCGACGATGAGTTTATTTTCAATTTTTTTTTCAAATAAACTCTAATTTATTTCTCTTATTCTATCTTGACGATATTATATGTTTATTTTTTATGTATTGCAAATTGACGGGTGAAAACTTTTAAGGTAAAATGTGGTGTATGTTCTTTTTTAAAATTTCATTTCGGCTGATGATCATTTTTTAATACCGATTACATTATATAACATTATAATATTGAACAAATGTGAATTAATTTTGTGAACAACCCGCGTAAAACGCATGGTACTCATCTAGTTTAATAATTAAGAAATGAGGGTGAAATATTAATTTAACCATTTATTATTGATAGATGGTATCCGTAGGAAATGATGATAGTGAGAAAGGCTCATCTTCAGCGATATTAATTTGAACTCTATAATATCTTATTTGAATGCAAAATTTGAACTCTATAATATCTTATTTGAATGCAAATTTAATTTGATTATTCGCATTTTATACTCCTATTTTATAATATAAAACAATAATTATGTGTAAATACTTTTAGGTTATCGATATTCCCTATTTAAAATTATGAGTCTATATACGACATGCCCAACTTATAATTACTCTCATCAAACGATTACCTATTTTTTCACAAACATGCATATTGCACTTTAACAACCCAAACATATACGTAATTAACTTCAATTGTGCATATATATTCAATCAAGAATATCAGTACTTTAAAAATAAAGGACAAGTTAATTTTACAATTTTCCCAACTATATATCCATTTGATATATATATATACTTGTGCTTTCACATGCATGCAAGCATGATAAACAATTAAAACAAAACATGCAATATGTCATTATATAGGGACTTAAACCAAACCCGTCCTCTATTTTTTCACCTTTATTTAAATGGTCCTCTATTTATTTATTTTATCAATTTAGTCATGTATTTGTTCAAGCTTCGCCAAAATAATCCTAATTTGGTGAAAAATTGTCCTAATTGATTTTTTGTATTTTATTTCAAGTTTTTTTATTTGACAAAGATTGTCATCTGACGTGCCACATTGAAAAAAAAAAAAAAAAAAACCCACATCATATGCTTCCCCTGGAAAACTAGTGCATATGACTAAAAAAGTGGCATTTTATGTCTTTTGCGTTCAATTAGGACCTAATTAGAGAAATGTGAATTGATACGGGACTAAATTGGTAAAGAAAATAAATAGAGGATCGAAACGGTGAGGTTTTGTAGAATTTTAAGCCAATTAAGATCATTTTAGCGAAACTTGAATAGATACGGAACTAAATTGATAAAACAAATAAATAGAGGACTATTTTAATAAAGATGAAAAGATAGAGGACGAATTTGGTTTAAATCCCGCATTAGACAAATTAATAAGATAAATTTGCAGAACCAAGTATATATCTCAGATCCAAATTTAATTTTTCTCGGAAACCTAACTAAAAAAACATAAGTTAACCAACTGTTACATGTTCAAGTCCTTGAGTTTTACAACAGTCAAGGCTTCACATGGGGCGATCTCCTCTCATAAAGCAAATCCATTTTTATATCCCAATGATACATTAACAATTACATAATCTACAACAAAGCAAACTAAATCCAATTTATAAAAAAACAAACAAAAAAAAAACCCTCATATATCTTCTAAATAATTAATTCCTTCATTAATATTTCCGGGTGGGGCTACCGGATTCTACTATCCAAGTCTCATCCATAGGTCTTTTATTCCCACTGTTGCCATCTCTAGGTCCTAAACTGGTAGGTGCTACACAATGACTTGTTTGGCTTTCTTTATTAATGAGTGAAGAAATTGCTGCTGCCACAGCAACCCTAAACTTAGGATCAGAAGCAATTGCACTCACATTCTCACCCAACATTAATTGCTTATTATCACTTTCTTGAATATTACCTCTGGGACTATCTTGTTGTTTAGGCATCCAAGAATAGCCCAACTGGGCCATGGGATTTGAATGGCTTCCCACATTATTGTTTGTGAGGTCAAGTACAATGCCCTTACTAGGGTCATGATAACTAGGGTTGAGGGTTCTTAGGTAATTTGGTACAAAGGGATTAGGGGTAGGGTTGTGGTAAGGGAAATTTACTTGGTTTAGAGATGAGGACAAAATTGACCCGGTGTCGCAGAACCGGTTGCCCGACTCCAACAAGACGAAGGAGGCGGCGGCTGAGGCTGTCGATGCCATTGCCGTTGCACCAACGGGCAATGGATGATTGTGTGTTCCTTCGTACGTTGTGATCAGTATCGACATGTCCTCCAAACATCTTTGAACCTGTTTAATTTTTTAAATATTATTTGAAGGCAAAGTATATCAATGAAAATTGTTTTCATTTTGTGTGTATTTTTTTAATGGCAAAGCTTTATAGGAATAATAGTTCATGATAAATATATCATGAATTATGAAACTATTTTAAATTATTGAATATTTGATTAGAATAAGTATCTATAATCCCATCTGGAGTATATATCAAAAGTTAGGGTCATGAAGAAAATTTAAAACAATTACAATATAATAACATTGACCCTGATTTTTTATACTCCTGATGAGATTATAGATATTCATAATCAAATATTGGATACTTTAAAACAGTTTATCATGAACCATTTTCATATAAAACCTACACTTTTTTAATAGTATTAGTTATTTCATTAAAATATATTAGTTTGATAGTAATACTGTACAAAAAAACTACACGGTTTAACGATATGAAATGTTATTTGAATCATTCAAACATTACAAATTAGGAATTTGGAGTGTGTACCTGTTTTCTGACGGGGCATCCGGGAGCTACAGTGCAACGGTAGTATGCACGAGGGCAAGGATTTCCTTTAGCAATCTTTTGCCCATATTTTCTCCATTGACATCCATCGTTCATCTAATTATTAATAAAAAAAAAAACCATTTGCTAATTTTTGTTAATAAGTATGCATGTAATATTTACATGATGCTAGAATATATGAAAATCATAAAGACGTACAAGATATTAAAATTAGTGATGTTGATTATACTCACAGTTGCAGATTCACACCTTGCCCTGACCGAAACCCTAGCTCTTTTATTGGGTGGAGAACACATTATTCCTGCAGCTTGTACTAATGGCCTATTATAATTATTCTTCTCATCTAATTCCACTTTGCTCGGCCGCAAAGACAACCCTAATTCATCATCATTAATATAATTACATGATGATGATGATCCTCCTAGGCCTGATAATAATGTTTGGTTGCTCATTATTTGATGATGATTAATACTTCTTCTATTGCCATCTTCCTCATCCAGCTTTTGATTAATTCCAGCAAAGGAGAAATCTGTGTTGGGATCCTAAATATATATATATGTATATAATAAATTAATTAATATTTTCATCAAGCTGAAAATTAGATGAAGCTTGCTTTTGATCTGGGGCTTAATTAATGAATGACCTGTTTGTTTAGATTATTTTGGTGCATGATGGATAATTTAGCCTGCAGTTGAGAGTAATCCTTCATGGTCTGCTCCACTGCGCTCCGTAAAACCTTGTTCTCCTCCTTCATCCGATCCATCCGCATCTGAAGCCCCGACAACTATTCATATCCAACATAAATTAATTCACACACACACATATATATATATAATTAAAAATTTGAGAAACTCTCTAATTATACCTTTTCTATGTTGAAGCTCTTTCCGTCGACACCATTTTCAGCACCAACGGGCACGTCGTCTTCTTCTCGTTGTTTTGCATCTAGCTTCAGGGATAGATCCATTTCCACAAGACTTTCTTTTTCTCCACTCCCCATTCAAAACCAACAAACCTTAATTTCTCTCTCTCTCCACGAGCGAGTCAATTCCCTTGTCTGTCTGAAATTAATTAACAGAGGAGAAGCAATTAAAGACGCATCTAAATTTTGACTTTTTTAATTACTAGTAGTATATATTTTCTGTACGTACATAATAATATATGTATATATATGTGTGCGTTTACGAGGGCATATATATATATAACATCATATCCTATCTTAAACACCGCCCTCGACCTCGCTCTTTACATTTTCTCTTCACCCCCAAAATTACTATAATGACCTTAAACCACATCAACCATCCTTAATTCGAGAATTTTATAAACTTTTACATTTTACATATTTTTAACTTAAAATATACATTTCACAAAAAAATTTACGCTCTCATGTTTGATGTGTGTGTATGTAGAGGCGTACCGAAAAAATACCGAAAATACCGGAATTTTGGTATACCAGAAATTTCGGTACGGTATGATACCAGATCGAAATTTTTCAGTACGGTAACGGTATGAATATTCGAAATTTTCGGTATTTTGGTATATACCGAAATATTATCGGTATATATATGTCGGTATGGAACGGTATACCTTTACATTTTTCAGTATGGAACGGTATACATTTACATTTTCTAATTTCGGTATGCCAAAAATATCGGTATATATATGTCGATATTTTCGGTATGAAACGGTATACTGATTATTCGGTACGGTACGGTATAAATTTTTAGGCATACCGAAAATTTATGCGATTTTCGGTACGGTACGTATACCATACCAACCCAACCCTGTATATATGTGAAACATGATACTTTTGTAAATATTTGTAATATTTTTAAAACTTGAGTATTACAAAAAAATTAGAAAGAGAATCACATTATATACAAGACTTATGTAGGTGGAATTACATCAATGCCTATGCAAATTTGTCACAAATACCGGTGCAAATTTATCCTCTTTTTTCTCCATTCCCAAACACTTTACACAGTTCACTATTAATCCCTTACAAAAACCTCTAAATTATATTTTAATTCATTAATAGTGATACTCTAAAACTAATATTTTTTGTTTCATTTACTTAAATTAAACAATAAACTCTCATAAAAAAATTGTATCCATTTAAATACTACCCTTCATCCCCTAATAACTTTCACACTCTCCTTTTTGGGACGTCCCACAATAATTTTCACACCCCAAATATGGAAATAAAACGCTCTCACAATACCTACTTTAATTCAACATACTCTTTTTTCATTGGTTCAAAAAGTCAACAAAACAGTATTTCTTAAAATTTATGTCACCCCACCTCTGAAAGTTAAGAGGTGACGAATGAGCACAAGTCAACTCTCATTTAAAAATTCCTAAAAAAATTAACCCTGAAGAGTGTTAGATACACTAACTAATGAAAATTGATTTGTATATGTGAATAAATAAATGGGACAACTGGAATGAAACGAAGTGAGTGGTATACAAAAAAAATCACTGAAAATAAGAGCTCGCAAATTAATTGAATGATACACCCCTCCTACTCAAAATATATGTCATTTTATATTAGTAACACACATACTAAGAAAATTATAAACTTTCTATTATACCCTTAATTAATAGAATTAAAATTTTAAATAATTAAGACTTTGATGACAATTAGTATATATCTAACCTATTTTTAAATAGTGCAAGGGTATGGGTAGAAACATATATAATTCACATTAAAACGACGACATTAAAATTGCAAATAAAGTGAATAAGCCAAAATTACATTTAAATGAAATATGAGGAGTGTCAAATACTAGCCACGTGCATGCAATAATCAATTGATCAATTGCCCAAATAGAGGGGACTTTGATGGTTACTCAGACCTAATTAACTAGGGTATTAATGGAAATTCAGTAGCTCAAAGCCTGTTAAGTTCTAAACATAAGAAAAAATAAGTCATATAATTAATAGTAGAAGAGAATACTATATATATATAGTTGACATCATCAGATCATGGAATATGAGCCGAGTACGAAATCCCAAAAACAAAAGAAACATTGGGATCGGATCTGAAAGACTTCCACACTCTTTCCAATTTCAACTCTTTCAAATTCAATAATTCTAATTATACTATGCATCAACTTTTCCACCACCACCTATATATATGTTAACTTCGACATGACTCTTAATTAATTAGTAATTAATTAAACTAGTTTCTGACCATCATCATATATATTGTTAGTTCGTTAATTTCTTCACGCTATGGTTTATAGGTTATTTAATACGTTAATACATATATATGGAGTTATTAATTAGTTAGAAGTTGAAAGGGAGTCCAGGACCAACTAATATGTAACACGGACATATAAAACATAACGACCTTAATTACGAAATATCAATTTATTAAGTGCTTTTTTGCGTGTGTACATATATTAATTATTTAATCTATATATATATCTATAACTATATAAAAACAGCAGTAGCTGTCAAAGAGTAAGTGCATTCTGCTGTCAATGTGATTTGCACTCGCTCTCAGGTGAAACCGTGCCGTTCACACGCTAAAAAATCAAGTGAACAATACTTTCAATCTAATTTTTATATATTTTATTTAGTGCTTCTGATAAGGAATTGACTTTTTTATTTTATCGAGGTAAAAAGCCATCCTCAAAATCAATTAAAAATCAATATGTATTAATTTATTATATTTCTGCAATTATACCATAGATTCATGTTAAAAGTTGTGCCAAGACAACAATATTACGCGGTTTCTCAGAAATCACGCCAAAATCAGATTTAGATTTAAATCCTAAAAAAAAAATCAAAATTTTCAAGACTTTTCATGTACGCTTTGTACAGTATAAATAACCTTTTATACTATTTGTGCGGCATTCATCCCTTGCCCGAGCAATTTCCGCCGAAGCCACCACTTGACATAAATCTTTTCATCATTCGGCAGAGTTAAAATCCCCAAAGGTCGAGTGATTTTGTTTTCTGAATCAACGTCGTTCTCTTCGTTGAAATCCTGCACTAATGGTGACCAACTCTGCTTCTTCTTTCCTCTCCGATTTCTGGCGATGGAACGGCTTTCAATTCCCGGCGGTATTTCCTCCATTAATATAGGTGTTAATAACAGCTTGAGACTTCAATTCCGGTTTGAGCTTCGTATTTCCGGCTTCCTCCATTAATTCCGGCACCGCGGCTCGCTGCAATTTCCTCCCTCTGGCGACTCGCGGTTTGAATGTGGAAGGCTCAGACGTTAATTGCTCTGACGAGCTTCTTCTTCAGTTTCTGTTGTGAATTCCCGGCACAACTTGCAGGTTTTCAACCTTGATTTCCGACATCAATGGTAGCGTTGCAGCTGCTTGATTTTCGGCGACGAGATTTGAAGCTTTCCGGCGTGAATTGTAGATTCCAGGCGATATGGCGCTGCTCTCCTTTCTCCATTAGTAGTTTGGGGCTCGATTTCTTTACTATGAGTCTTGATCAAAGTCTAAGAGTGGGATCCAAATAAGTTAATTGCTGAAATTGTACGCCTCATTTTTAAGACTGTTCATGTACGCTTATGTACGATTTACAAAGGGATTTTCATTTTCATTTTCCATATCTACTGTTGAGATGACACTCATGATTCCTCGAAGATATAGTGGGCTCTAAATATTCAAATCAGCAGAGTGCAAATGTATAATTTCACCATTGCAACAATGTCTTAAATCATTTGGTTTCAAAATTCAATAAGTTATACATTAAGAATTCAAAATAAATTCCATGAATATACACTTGACCTCTGTTACACAAAATCGAATGTAAAGTTTTAGTCATCACTTAATCAAAAGGTTTTTTTGTTAGTTTGGGGAGTTACTGTATGTTTTCAGAGATAAGATTTCTCAACATATGGTTCAATATCATATATAGGATGAAAACTTATCAATTTATCTTGCAAAAGAAATTCCTGTTTAGCATCCTCTGCTTGGCTGAAAACCATCTATATATATCATTTTCTGTTAAAAATAAATAAATTAAAAGAGCAGCCAAAAAACCATATCCAAATTATTGAATGGAGGAGTGCATTTATAGTGAGAGCCCAATCAAGTTTTAGTAACTAACATTCCAACTCTGTATAGATGCAATGAGTTAATATAAAAAAGGGCCAGTACAAACCTCAAAAAGTAAAACCTTGTGATTTTTGAAATAACATAACAAAAATTATCACAAGTACTATCACAAATTCGCAGTCATTTTTGGCAGCCTAAACGCTATGAAAGAAAAAGTCATTTGATTTGCTTAAGTTTTAGTGCACGAGTGAGTATTTCTTTGGGCTTGAATGTTATTATTAGATGAGTCTTTGTTTTATATGGATCAAGTTATTAGTTTGGGTTTCAATAAATTTTTCATTGAACATTTTTTTTGGCTCAAGTTCGTTTTTCGATAAATTGATTGTTTTTTTAAACTTATATAATCAAGAAATGCATATTAAATTTATTATGTATTTTATTTCAAGTTATATTTCGTATTTTTTCATGATTTTAATTTAAAGAATTTGATGATACTTAATAATATTATAGTCTAAATAATCAAACTTCTTAAAAAATTACCCCTTCGTCACGAAATAAACTTTCCTTTTTTTCTTTTTTTTTGTTTAAGAAAATATTTGTGGTAAGCCAACAATGTTGACTTTTGGAAAAATAATGAGTAGTTGTTCAACGTAAAAAGTAATTGTATAAGTATAGATTTGTATATTAATATATAAAATGTTGTTTTTTTGCTATTCATGAAAGTAGAAATTTAGTGTATTCTAAAATTAAAAGTGAAAGATTTGTTTATTACCTTTATCTCATACCATGATACATGCTTCAATATTCTGTATTTAAATAGTTTAAGTACTTTCATGGTTGCACTTCCGAATAAGGATGCTTAGCTTCACTTAATTTTTGAGAAACTTTTCTGCTCAAAGAGATTTAATGCAACGTACTAATAAAATGTACATATACAAGACTAAGTATTTTATAATAAAGCCACGTAATATACATTAATAAATATTATAACCCGTGCATCGCACGGGCGAAATACTAGTATATATAAAAATAGAAGTGAGGAGAGAGAAAAAGTTGTATTTATTGGAGCAAGTGAAGTGCACTTGTTTTATGGTATAATAGTGAATCTCACTCTCCACTAAAGAGAGTGGATTAATTTTAGCAATTTCTTTTCATTTTTACTTTGCACCAATAATTTCAAAATTCTTTAACTTTTTAATTTTAAATCTATTTTCAACACACTATATATCAAATTAAATTGTCATTTGAACATTTCTAATTTAACATATATATTGCACAAATAAAAAGAAAAATCATATTTAAAATATTTATTTTATTATTAAATATTTTCTATTGACTTTAACTATATGATTGATTGAATTTAAATAATTTTTATTTTGAATATAAGTTTTTTAAATATTAAAATAATTTTATGAATTTTAGTATTTCTTGTGAATTTAGTATACAATTAAATAATTATAATACTCACATATATATACAATATAATCTTGACATATTAACTGATTTATGAATAAAATAAATTTAATTTAAACTTTTTTTTTATAATCGTTCATTATACACTCTTGAGTTTAAAATTTATAATATTTTATCCGTGCATCGCACGGGAGAAATACTAGTATTATTAAAAACGCTTGGCTACTCATCAAAAGGTAAAAGAGAAATCAGATACAGTCAATTAATTAAGGTAGCAAGCTGTCTACACCTGATCTTAATTTCATATATTAAAACTTAATTAATTAAATGAGATTGCAACCAATTATTGAAGTTGGTGAATATGTGAGATCAAAAAGTTATGAAGTCAAATTCTCCTATTTATAATTGTCGTCTCATCAATCGAGCTCAACAAATGACTTTGCTCAACTTGATTTACCTCAATTTTCATGTGTTTTGGGAAATATATAGTGAATGGAAACTGAATTTACCTTTCTTGTCAACTTTTTTCTCTTCTTTAAATTTAATGTGCAAAGTTTCTTTCAAAATTTTATTTTAATGTGTATGCACATACGAACATACTATAATGTAAGAGTAGATTTTGCATGAAATTGTCTAACGGTAAAACAGAGCATGAGTTGAATATGACGTAGTGCACCTTGAAAAAATTTAGTGCTAATTCATATTAGTTTTATTAAATGCATCACTGTGAGACCGCCTCACAAACTGTTGTCTAACAAACTTGGTGTGTGGTTATTATAATATTCGAATCCAAATCTTCACATATTTTGATGCCTTTTATATTTTGAATTCATGACAAATCAACAATTGAGTTTCATGTATATCTATATAGATAATAATTTAGAAAATGTAATACTAAATTATTAAAAGAATTGTTTGTATTAGTTGAAAAACATATATAAAAATAAAAATGGACAAACCATTGGACATAGTGTATAGTTTTAGTTTGACTCCCCCGTACATTGTGTGATGGCGTACTTGGAATTAATAAAAAAAAAGTAGTGTCCAAATTACAAGTTTGTGAAGTTGATTGGGTAGCGATCCTATGCAGAGAGAGTTGACTTCTACCACCACAGACTTGTGTGGCGGAGCAACCGTCGCCGCACCTGATTCTCTCCTCCTCCCAATTCAATATAATTTACGTACAGACTGTAGAGGAGAGAGAGTATGTAAAATATAGTTAAGCAATGGAGTGAGATGTATATCATTAATTTAGCGTCTAATTAAGTATTCAAGTTTGTTTCAATATCCATCTGATTGACTTTGGTTCTTACTCTTTAAGTTTTGTAATACACAAAAGTTTCAAGGGCGCTTTGGAATTTAATGAAAATGAAGATGAGTACCTGTTATTGTAGTTAATATGAACCAAATATGAAAATGACTCTACTTCACTCCTTAAACAAAGTTATCTTTTCTATGGTCATTTCTCCTCTATCATTTCTTTTCTTTACCACCTATAACTTTTGGGATTTAAATTAAATTCGACCTCTATCTTTTCATCTTTATCAAAATGGTCCTCTATTTATTTGTTTTATCAATTTAGTCCCGTATCTATTCAATTTTTGCCAAAATGATCCTAATTGGCCTAAAAATGCACAAAACCTCACCGTTTTGGTCCTATATTTATTTTATTTACCAATTTAGTCCCGTATTAATTCACATTTTTCCAATTAGATCCTAATTGAACGTATAAAGCACAAAATTCCAACTTTTTAGTCATGCGCGCTAGTCTTTTCGGGGGAAGCCTATGATGTGGTTTTTTTTTTTTTCAATGTGGCACGCTAGGTGACCATCTTTGCCAAATAAAAAAAACTTGAAATCAAATACAAAAAATCAATTTGGACCATTTTTCACCAAATTAGGATCATTTTGGCAAAACTTGAAAAAATACAGGACTAAATTAATAAAACAAATAAATAGAAGACTATTTAGATAAAGATGAAAAGATAGAAGACGAATTTGGTTTAAATCCCTATAACTTTTTTTTGTCCTTTTTTCCTTTTCAAAATTGAAGCACAACACTAATGATATAATCATAATCACCATGATACATTCTTTTCTCAAACATATCTGGGGCATAGAAGAAAAAAATATTTTCATCATATTCTCATTTAAGGGTTTGAAATAAGCTCCACCTTATAATAGAAGACAGGCTCAGACATTATTTATGATACTTTTATAAATTTTTGTAATATAATTTTACTTTGAATATTACAAAAAATTATTAAAAAATTGCATCTCTCGGATGAAATAGTTGTTCTATCTAATAATTGCGACAATTGGAATTAGACGCTCAATTCTATTTTTTGTTCTAGAAGAGAAGATTAAATAGCATTCACACCATGCGAAAATAAGCTAGGCGTGACTTAGTAGTAAATATTATGCCCGTGTACAATTCCTTAAACAACCGTTTTTTTATTTTTTTTATTTAAGAGATGAAATATAAATTGGAGAAATTTCTATAGTTTCCGCCATTTTTTTTTCATAATTTATGTATTTTTTGCTCTAAAAATGTTTTATTTTATTTTGGTTTCCTTTTTTTAAGTATTTTGAGTGCATGATTGCAAAGCTTATTTCGATGGAAAATATATAGGTCATGAGACTTATCACCTACAAATAGATAAGCAATCAAATAACTAAATTCAAGTGAGACTTTTTCCACTCCGAAGAGCCTTAATTTCCTCAAAATTGAAAAGGTGAAAAAATAATATTAAGGTCCACGTTTGTATTCTATTACGCTACTACATTTTTTATTTTTCCCTAAGATGACAAAGTAAAGAATGAAATTCATGCTAATATATTCGAGTTTTCAAATGCGGTCACTTTCACGTTTGTAGCAATTTTTTTTTCCGTTTTGTCGACTTAAATGACCTATTCACACTTTCCATGTCGACTCATACAATTTGGTATACACTATCATTTGAAGGATTTTTTTGTTACTATATGAGTTCCAATAGCACATATACCGCGCGTACATATAAATTTGAATCTTATCACCAGAGTATTAAAATAATACAAAATTCTTATGCACCTAATTAAGAGGTTATTTGACTGAGTTTATAAATTATTTAAGAAACTTTAAGCACTATCAATGTGTTTGGTAAAATAAGGTGTTCTACAGCTTATAAGATCATAAGATGTAAAAAAATAAATTGGGATTTCCCAACTTATTTTCCTAACCACCCCAACCCCACCCACCCACCCACCCACCCACCTCTACCTCAACATAAATAATAATAAAAATTATCTTGTATTCAAATTAATATATAAAAAGTATTTCTTATAAATTCTTAAAAGTCTTATAAGTTGTACTCCCTCCGTCCTAATTTTGTTTTTTCATTTGACTTTACACAGAGTTTAATGCGAGAGTTGAAATGTAGTACTTAAATAAATAAAGTAGTTGAATTGTAGGGGTGGAATTTAAAAAGGTGAATCACTTTATTTCTATTTTGGGGATGGTAAACAAAATTGGGACGGACCTTTTTGGCAAATGGAAAAACAAAACTAGGGCAGATGGAGTATTAACCAAACACTTTAGCAACTTATAAACTACTTAAAAATTACATCTTATAAGCTCTTAAAAGAACTTCTAAGATGTTAGAGCTTATAAGATTTTTCAAATAAGCTTTAACCAAACGGGTTCTAAGTGCATAACATGCATTTTGATTTTGAGTTCAATTTCAAATTAATTTTGACTTTTCAAGCTCATTAATTAATTGGTCATGAAAAGTAAAAATTAATTTGAAATTTTACTCAAACTCTAAGTGCATGTTATGCATTTGAGTGCACACAAAAATGACTTTTTAACATAAAAGTTAGGTGGTGTTTGTCTCAAACTCCTCTACGTCCCTAAATATATTAGAAGAATGATTATTTTTACAGTGGTTATATAATTAATATTGTGTTATAATTTTTAAAAGAAAAAAATAGACAAAAAATAATTGTTGTTGGTGGAGGAGAAAAATTGAGGAAAAACAATTGTTGGAAGGAAAAATATTAATCAAAATGAATAATAATTAGTAGTATCATAATTATCTTTTATTCTCATTAAACATCATAATTATCTTATACTCATTCCATTTCCAGTTAAGCGTCCTCTCAATTTTCACCAAGCTTCATATATATATATATACACCTGGTGGGAGTTTAAAAAACATCACGAGTATAGACATAGAAGTTAATTTTCACCTAGTCTTATATCCATTTAGTGCACAAGTTTTAAATTCATACACATTATATGGTACATAAATTTTAAATTCATACACTCGTCACATCTCATGCTACACATATTCTGTTTGATACTCGATAGTAAACCAAGGAATTTACAGGCGCTGAAAAGGAGATCAACATCACAACTACTTCAACCAATGATTAACCCAACAGATAGCCAGAAGAAAGTGTGAAAATATAGAGGGAAATGGTATTTTTTTTTTTTTTTTTTTTTTTTGTTGAGGGAAATGGTTTGTTAATCTCTGATTCTGTAAAGGAGATCAGAAAAATACAGTAAAAATTTATCAGGTTTACTTTTTTTTTTTTTTTTTTTATATCTATAAAAAATAACAGTACTGTGTTGAAAAGAAGCAGCTCTAGGAAAGGGACCATATTAGGCACATGGTGAACCAGTAAACAAAGAAGTAACTGAAGATAAACTAATGGCTTAGAGGGGAGATAAGGGCTTTATCCTCTCAATCAACTTCTCCGCTTCGATAAATCCACCAAATGGCCCTAAAGACATGTATTTTATAGCTTTCCACCTGTTTTTAAGAATTCTACCATCAGGATTACTTAATCAAAGGGTAAAAAAATGAAATTTAAGCAAGAACACATAGCTAGGGACATATAATTATCATATATGTCGAGAAATCACACCTTGGAATAAAAGGGAGTGCGAAACAATGAAGATGCAAGTGATTGACACTATTAAATGGAGGCCGGTGGAACCCAAATCTGATGAGCAGAAAATCATTAGCAGTATGTCATTTCATTGCAAGCTTAAAAGCCAGTTGACTGCTTAGATACAGGAACTATGATAGATATAACAATAAGAGCACTTGATAAATAAGGATATACGAAGTTTAGAAAGAATAAGTTAGATAACAATTACAACATCAAGTAACATAACATACAAAGTTACATAATCTCAAGCAAAATTTCTTTATTTACAGGTGGGGGAGTTCAACTTAGCAATGAATACACACTCAGTCAATAATTATCCTCCACCTAAAAGTTGTAGGCGGTAAAATGGAATCAATCAGTCAATAATGAAACAATTTTTTAAATTAAAGAGTATTAATTGCACGGACAATAGTGGGAAAAACTAATACTTATTGTAGATATTTAACTGGTCAAGTTCGTGAGTTTCAAGAACTTCTTGCTTCAACTGATACAACTTTCTGCTTTAGTGTAACAAGTTAAGATGGAAAAGTATAAGAAGAAATTTGTGTTCAGTAAAGAAAAGAATGAAGATCCAATTCTGTGCAATAGAAAACCATACCTATAATGCTTGGCATCAGGTGCATCTCTTTGTAATAGACTATGACCAACGTTTAACATGTGGCTGACTACAAACAGAAGAATGTGGGATCAAATTATGAAAAAAGAGTTCCCAGAAAATAAGAAAGACAACAAACAAGAAGCACCATTATATTCTTGTCACCTAACAAAAAGTCCTCTGATCTCCTTTGAAGGTCATTCACTGTCGGTATGTGCTCAATCGGAATCACCAAGTAGTGCCTAATTTACAATTCAAGCAGAATGCATAGCAGAATTCCTGAATGTTAGTTAACATTAATAAATTAAGCCATGCACCCAGGCACACCTCCAATCTTCTTGCTTTAAAAACCAAGGCACTTTCAACAACAATTGTAATTTACAAAATAAGCTTTGACATGTCTTACAACATCTCATATTAAATAATTAGTCAAAAGGTTAACTGCTGGAAAATTTTAGTCCATTTGGGCAGCTACGGTTTTGTTTCGGTCATGTCATCAAACCATTTATATACAATCTCGGTAAATTAGAAAGTTCACATATGACCTGAGAACTAAATATACACTCATGGGTGCCGCTGTCAAAAGTGTGGATTGTTTATTATTTACAGCTCTTCGATTTACAAAAGAATGAAAGATTATTAAAAAGAACTGTAAAACTGTTAGTGTTCAGTCACAATTGTAAGTTCTCGGAAAACTAATAACTTCATATTCTCGTGGGAGAGCCTAGTGACCATAGCTGGGTAGACATTTCTACATTTCATCTTTATCTATGTCTAGAAAAACTGGTGCACGTTGATTGATTTCTATAATTAGAGTAGAATATCTGATGGAGATTTAATTTAGTAAAAGAATATCATTATCAAAAATCACCAAAATTTTTGGCAGCACAGACAGGGTTAAACTAGTTTTGATTCTCAAGTGGGGTCTTTTTGTGATGTTTCTCTCTCATACTATAAACGAGCTGTTGGAATTGCATTAAGAGATTATATTCTATAATCAAAATATACAGTAACACACACTCCTCAAGAAATCATACTTTGATACTTGAATAAAACATTTCATGGATAAATCCAACAACCACCAATTTATCTCCACGACTACAATCACTGGGGAACTCGGTAAAGAGGGGCAAATCATTCATAATTCTGAACAAAAGATGGTGATGCCAAAAACCAGCTCGTTGCGATCACTCAGCAGTGAAGCAATTAATCAAACATGTTCCGCCCATAATATCGGCATTACGAATGCAAAACGAAATGAACAGCAATAAAAGGCTTGTAAAAACCTGAACGCCGATGGATTGATGTCTTGAAAAGCAACGATCTTATCATCCTGATTGGAAAATAGCAGTCATAATTAGGAATTGAATCAAATACACGAAGGAACAATAAAAAAATGGGGGAAAAAAGAGAAGAAGAAAGAGGAACCTTGTGAAGGAGGGTTGTGGAGGTTGAGGAGCGGGCAATTTGGCAGAAGATACAGGAGGATCGCAGAGCTGCCTCCATTGCCACACTTCAGAAACGTCATCGATCGTTCCATTTCTGTCTTTTATAATTAATT
Source organism: Ballota nigra (assembly GCA_947034835.1). Classification (NCBI taxonomy): domain Eukaryota; kingdom Viridiplantae; phylum Streptophyta; class Magnoliopsida; order Lamiales; family Lamiaceae; genus Ballota; species Ballota nigra. Next base: position 117,752,614 of record OX344720.1, on the reverse strand, counting down.
ATAAGAAAAGAAGTGAGTGTTGTGAAAATAGAATCCCAAGCACCACGCCACCAAGTACTAACCCACTGCGACTTTAAAATATACTACATCCGCCCAATTTTCGTTTAATTTTTATTGACTTTAATTTAATGTGACACTTAAAATTATTTTTTTATAATTGTGTATTATTCAATTTAAGTGTATAAAACAAAATGAAGATATTTTTCTACGTAATTATTAATGGAATGAGGTGTAATTTAGAAATGTTTGAAGGGGATAAATAATAAAATGGGTAAACAAAATTAGGACGGAGGAGGGAGTACTATCATAAATGGTTTAGAAGTTTATAAGTATTAAAAGTGTTCTGTTAAAAATAAAATGGATAAAGTTTATAAAATTTTAAAATAATTTTTTTCACCTTCTTCATTCTCATCCACCCACCCAATTCGAACCCACGTCACTCTTCCCCCTGCTCCACTCATATTTACCTCAACATAATAAATAAATAAAAATTATTTTATACTCCCTCCAATTCATTTTATATTACTCTTTCCATATAGTGCAAGTTTTAATAATTAAAAAAAAATTATTCATTAGTGTTAAAAGGTGTAAAATTGAAAGTTTATTAGTCCGATTTTTTTATTGAAAGAGATTTAGTTCAGTGGTAAAAGGTATATAGTTTAATGAGGTATAAATAAGTAATGTTTGGAATCAATTAGTTTTAGCAAAGAGTAATCTAAAATGAATAGAGGAAGTATTAAAATTTTAAAAAATATTTATTATAAATTTTTAAAATAGTTATTAGTCATACAACTTCACAATCTATAAATTAATTAAAAATAATATCTTCTAATCTCTTAGAACAACTTATAAAATATTTAAAATAAATTGCTTTAAACGAACTCCAAGTTTCTAAAGTTCACTAAAAAAATTGCAAGTGAAAAAAATTACTCCCTCCGTTCCAAAGTTAATTTTTCATCTTTTCAAATCTAACGTCTCACAATAAGCTTCTCATACCATTTTATAAAAGCTCACGTGCCCCAATTATTATTTTTTTTATTCTCACACTTCACTTTATCATATTTATTCAATCACATTATTTACTTTATTTTCAATCACATAATTTGTAATACACTCTATTTTGTATTAATACTCTTTAATTTTCGTGATAAAGATCCATGGGAAGCTTACTTTGGGACGGATGGATATATTTTTTTTTTTGTGAAAACAACGTATTTTTCAATAAAAACAACCAATGGACCTGCTCTTTTACAAAAAAACTTAATACATACTCCCTCCGTCCCACTATTATTCGCACTTTTACTGTTTTTTCGTGTTTTAGCGTACGAGTTTTTTATTAGTATTTAAAATGATAAAGTAATTTTTAAGTCATTTTATAATAGAGGAGAGATAGATCTATCAAACTCTACCTTAAAAATTATTTTATCATTTCAAATACTAATAAACAACTTACTCGCTAAAATACGAAAATAAAGTTAGTGTGCAAATAATGATGAGACATAGGGAGTATAAGTTGTATGAATAACTAATATGTATTTTTAGAAGTTATTAATTATTTTAGAAATTTTTTTAATCACATTACTAAAAAATAATTGTATTTTTTATTTAATCCTTAAACGGTTAAACATGAAACGCTAATATTTAGATTTCTTGCTCTATTGCCGTTCTGTAGTTCATGCGTCCCAAATAAGTTTAACTGAGATTATTTTTCTAAAATGCGTACTGTGTCACGTATGCTCGGATAAAATTTTGAGTATTAAGGTGTTATCATCAATATTCCAAGTTATAATCATTAATACAACAAGAATTACTCAATAATAATATCTCAAATAATTATTCAATAGTACCCAAGACTTAATCATTAATATCCCAAGTTATAATTAGGGTTAATAACAAACTGCAACCTATACTATGACCTTAAAATCAATTTGCAACATGTACTATTTTTTTTTATCAGATTGCAACATGTACTATAAAAATTTTACCGATTACAACCTAAACTATTTTTTTTCAATTTTTTCCGGCAACATGTGCAAGATAGACTTATGAGTAAGGTCGAAATTGTCCATTCATAGTTATAAATATTTTTTTAAACACGCATAATTACACTCGTCTAATATTATCCCAGTTCAATCTTTAAATCCCTTATTTTACAAAGACAAACCAAAAGGGAAGAGATGATGTGAAATTCAAATTTAAGTGAGGATGTAGGGTGGGTCTTCAGTGACCATAATCGAAGTAAATTTTGTTCTTCGGCTTATACTGAGAGCATGTGTACTACTAGTAGACGGGCCGTGTGATGGAACTGGATGCTGCCAAACCTCAAAACCCAAAGGGCAGAAGAGTCTCTTGGCTTTATTCATATTCCAATCAAACATGAATCCATGGTTTTGATTTATGTGGTTATGCATCAATAGGAGATCAAAACAGATTTCAATTTCGTAGTATGGAGTTTCGTATTGTTCCTTCCCTCGTTTGTCCTTTATGAAATTAGGGATTTGAATGATGGAATTAGGTGTAATATTGTAGAATTGTATTTAGATGTGTTCAAAAAATAAAAAAATAAATAAGAATGGACAACTTTGACCTTAGTCATAGACGTGCCTTGGACATGTCGCCGGAAAAACCAAAGAAAAATAGTTTAGGTTGTAATCGGTAAAAATTGTATAGTATAAGTTGCAATTTGATAAAAAAAAATAGTATAGGCTGCAAATTGATATAAATGTCATAGTATAGGTTGCAATTTGATATTAACCCTTATAATTAGCAATACTCCAAGTTATAATCACCAATGTAATGTCCTAAGTTATAATCACGAATACTCGTATTACCAATACCCCAAATTATAAAAATTGATCAACCCTGCAGCTTTTTTACCTTTAATTGTATTTTCACACTTGACAAATGGATTTCCTTGTTGTTTTCATACCTATTTAATTTATTCGTCATTCTCTCGCCCTTCCTGATGGGTGAGCGTCATAGCCCAAAAAGTGAGGAGCCAAATTGGGTTATAGAAATGGAAGTAAAAAATTGAGGATCCACTTCCGTCGAGGGAAGAGGAGCTATGGGAGAAAATCCAAAGGCAGCGGCGGTCGAAATATTATCTTCCTGGTACACTTCCTCAGGAGTTTTGGTATGCCAGTAGAAAGCTGCTACATGGCGTTGAGAGAAGTGGTTGATGAGCTGAGATGCACTCGACTGGAAATAGCAGAGACGACCCGCGAATTTTATGTTTTGGTCAAAATTGATTTCAAATTAGGTGCAAAATCCAAGTGCATACTATGCACTTTGATGCACCCTAGAACCACTCTCCATTAATTAGAAAGATAGAAAATAGCACTACTGAACAATATTAAAAAGATATCTCAACTATAGGACCTGAAAAAATGCAGCTATGATTTTCTAAATGTCTGTTGAATCAAGTCTTTCATGTTTTCCTTAATCAAGATAATTTTTCCAATTCTATTCTATATTATATTTTGCCGAAAATAAAAAAAATCAAACAAGGCCATATTGTTTCCATAACCTAAATTTTTGGATTTAGCTAGTGGGCCATTGAGACATGTTGGACAGTAAATATTTCACTCCATTTAATATAAGTAAAAAGAACATATTTTCCGCTATCAAGCTACCATTCTTTTTACTTTTATTATATACCCAATATACTTGTTTTTTTTAAATTAAAAAGAAAAATAGACCTATTTAAATGGATGGTGGAGTAATAAATTGGCACCCTATCTTTGAAGTCGGCTAATAAGCAGTCGCATATGAAGAGTGTTTTACCCCCAGAGCTTAAAAATTACAGCACCATTCCTCTGCTAACTCGAAAAAGCCACAGACAAATAAAGCAGGGAAATAGAACTGAAAGTAGCTAAAAATTGCATCTACTGGGGGATAAATATTAAAAGATGATCAAAAGATAGCATTACCAAGCATGTAACTGAAAACCAGAGGAGATATGTAGTTAGTTAATTCTTGCTTTCCTATCCATCTCTAATCGACAAAAGAAACCAGAAATCATATGTATCAAGGATCTCTCTCTCTCTCTATTCAGGGGGGGAAAAGAAGAGATGGAAAATCAAAACTGTCAAGATCTAGACTTTGCAGTGTGGCAAAGCTCGATAAAAATCTGTTCCTACTCTTTTCTCAAACTTTTGACCTAAACAAGAGTCTCCGACCCACAGTGGGCAAAACGGTCATTGCAATTGATCATCAGTTATTACTATCCGACCTCCAGGTACACCAAAACAAGATCAGGAAAAACCCCTCTTCATCAAAATGAGGAATCCCAGCAAAAATAGCACATTCATTCACCAAATTAGGATTCGAGCTTAGCATCAGATGAACTCAATCCAGAAGAAATCCCACCAAGCTGTGAATCTAAGGGCATCAAAATTTTTAGCTGTACACGCTGCAGAATTCTAAGGGATGGTTTTGAATTGATGTACTGCAAAAAATACAAGGAAGACTTCTTTTCAAAAAAACGGTGAAGGAATAATATGGAAAATCACATTAACTAAGCTCCAGGATTACCTTACTTAAATCCCTGTAAAAGGCACTGATTTCTTCTTCAGTAAGACCACCCTCATCATCATTTTCCTCCCAACCCAAAGAGCGAAGAAAGGCAGCCTCTTCCTCTTCAGAAATAATTGGGTCAGGACTAGGATGTTTCTCTCCATTGCTAGTGACATACTCACAAGCATCACCATTGCATATCGAGTCAGTTTTCTCTTCAGATATGTGGTCTACACTTAATGAAGCTTCCACTTCCACAGGATGACTCATAGTAGGCACAGCTTCCATTTCAGAATGTTTATCTGAAATAGACGGTGAGGCCCCTGTTCCAGTGTCAACAGATTGAGAATTTTCCACAGTTGAATCTGAAGAAACAGGGTTTGCCATAGATTTCTTTCTCATAAGTTTGAAAAAGTCATTTCGACTTTGAGCTTGAGGGGTAGGTCGTTTCTCTAGCACAGTCAGTACAGGCTTACGGTCAGGGATTGCGCTATTAAGAGGGGCCTTGGTTGATACAGATCCAGTAACAGATGGAGAAGCAGCTATAGAACTAGCATTTGTTGGACTCAAGTTATCCTTTACAACAGAGGTTACACCATTCTTTTCTCGGGCAGGCTTAAGAACATGGAGCTTTCCCACGTTAGATGACTTTGGAGCATCCCCCTTCACGGGTCCACCACGAGGAGAGTGATTGAGAGGAACTGAAGAATGTTGCTGCTGACCCACTTTGCTTCGCATTTTATCTGAAGAATTCAACGCCTACACCAGCATCCACGTAGAAATGAATAGCATATTAGCAATGTAATGTGCAAGTGAATGGTACAAAGTAAAATCATAAATCTGCGGTGACTACTTGATCTATTCAGCTATGTAACCACACACCATAGAGAACTATGCAAAAAATGACGTAGTGTATTGGGTCACGATTACTAATCACTGGCAATCAACATTTGCTCTTTTTTTTTTTTTTTTTTTTATAACAAAAAAAAAATCTCTGTGCTGCAGTCAATCAAACTACAAATGCTACTACATAAAACCCTGGAAGCTTGTTTGTCTTACAATCACCCCCAACAATAAGTGTGATTCGTACGATAGTAGCAGACATAAATGAGGCAATTGTAATTTGCAAATTTCAAAGGTAGTTATCATAATTATACCAAACAAAGTCATGGCTATCTCTGAGCTAATTAGGGAACATTTCTCCCTACTGTGTTGTTAGGTCTTGTCAACGACAATCAGCTTACAATTTTATCAACACTTGATGCTTTTCTCTGCATGGTTTAGAAGAAAAGTTGAATAATTTCAGAAGTTTCAAATTCTATAATAATGCTTTACAGCCCTCCATTTAGCATGTTCCAAGGCCTCTTTGTTTCCTTCTCCAACCACTAACATAGTAGATGTGATTTATAAACTAGTATGTGTTACCAATATCCTAAAAGTCAATTAGGAAAATATCAATGGATCCACAAGTCAACCAGCACAATAATCTCATCCACAACATTACACAACTGGAGCAATTAATACGCAGTTGTAATCTATAAACAGATTACATTTCTTAATGAAAGTTTGATGAATGTACATTCATCAACAGCTTGGAGTAATTTTCATATGGATCATGCTTCTGAAGTATATGTTCTCCCTAGCTCAGGTAGAATATAATTTTCTAAAGAGGAACATAATGGTCATCCTGAACGGTAAAAACTCACAACATAGTTTTCATTGAGTGTGAACTGTGAATTGAAGTGTCATAAACCAAAAAGCAACAAAATTTTCAGAGAAAATTAGGAAAAGAAATCAGCAACATATTTATTAGAGGCACAAACGACATAAGGTGCAGGTAGCACAGAGGTCAGCGCCTCTCCAGGCAAGAGAGGGGATTTCAAAGGCATATGCCTCCCAAATGCCAGTGTTTGTCCACCCCAAAACATGTTTTAAGTTCATTTTTAGTTGCAGAGGGTCGCACCTCGATGCCAGGGAGCCCTTTGCCCCTCTTAACATATAGATCAGTACGTTTCCGTGATAATTAGTATGGCCCCAATTTCTCCTGACATCGTCTCAAATTCTAAGGATGTATTTTTACTTTTGCATTATCAACAATTGTTCAGTAACAATCCAAAAAGTTATGCACCATTTCTTCCAAAATGTGTCAAATGTCAGTTCTTGATTGCTTATTAACCTAAGGATATGTACTCATACATATACATAATATAACCACATAGGTGTGTGCATAACCCCCCACAAGTTTAAAGGAAGTTGCACACAAAGGTAGAAGTCACAAATCACACTCCTTTTAAAAAGAGGGGAGAGAGGGAAATCCTATATATCCCTCCGACCTCAGTGGCTTACTGTGTAAATAAGAATCATGGAAGTTACACATATTTCTCTTTGCTTGAGAACTTCTGTTAAAGAAGGCATATAACTTGGTTTTTTTTGAAGGCATATAACATTTTTCAAAATAAGAAACTGAAACTCATAGGAAGTGGTTAAAGCGTGTGACTGCAATATGGTAAACATGTTCAAACTAACAAAGACAAGATGAAGCTTGAAAAATGTGTACTGAAAACAGTTAAGAGGCAACAGTTGATAGTACAGGTAAAAATTAAATCAGAGAATTGCTAATGGTCAATAATTCAATTTCTCAATATTTGTATTGTTATATATATATATATATATATATATATATATATATATATATATATATATATATATATCCCAATAGTCATTTATTCTAGATAGTGAACCAGACAAGATGAAGTTAAAATGTCCTAGAGCAGCCTATACTTCAGTGATAACCGTAAGTAATGACACCAAATAAAAGTGCATATATAACTGTTCATTCTAGTAATGGCCAACAAAAGAGACAAAAGGATGAAGACCTATTTTACAAGCAAATAATGCAACAATATGATCATCAATACCAGTTCTCTAATACATACATTACATTTCTTTTAACATGGAATTTAAAATAATGATACATTTCTTACCAGAACTTAGAAGGTTTAGATATAGCCATCTCCATATTAGAACTGGAGGGAAAATGACTGAGAACAAAGGTATGAGCTAAATATCATTCAACGTGCATAGAAACTTAAGCCGCTTAACATTCTTTGCGCACATTTCCCATGTGATGTGCTGGTGCCATATATTCTGCTTACATCTTCAGTCCTTCCCGAAAATTTTTGCTTACAGTTAATGAGTACTTTCTTCATACACACATTCTTCTTTTTCTTTTCTATGAGCTTTGGCAGCAATATGATTTATATTATTTTCCTCTTAATTTTTACAGGCTGTTTGGTTACATGTTTGAGAACAGACCTAATATTGGTTGCCAAATATTTTTAATATAAAAAATATAATAAGATCCCATCATCTCAAAATATAATATTAGGAGCTTATAAGCTGTTCTTAAAAAGTAAGATGATTCAGCTAATTTTTTAAATAAATCTTAATTTGAAACTTAAATTTGGCCAATTTAATAACAGAATTGACATTTCTAACCTCTTAAAATCTCCATGATATTGTTAGCTACATGATGGATGTCAAGCAAAAAGCCTTTTCATTTCTGATATCGTTAGAGATTGGGATAACGCTTTGAAGTTTCTTTGGATTTTAGCATTAAAGGACTTCCTCATCCGTCATACTATATTCTTCTCTAAGGAAAATATAGTTTTTCTTGGGGGAAAAAAAGCTCCACATAGCATTTATAAATCAACAACTTAAGTTTAATATAAACTATAAAAGCTTAAAAAGCTCGGCACAAACACAATTTTGGTTCTTTACAAACTAACAAGATATTTGCTACAAAAAGAAGATAATAAATTGTCAGATCCATTGTATACCTGTGTCTAACTTAACTTTATCCTCAGACTCCTAAGTAAAAGTACAATAAATGTCTACGTGCTATTTAAGGGCATAGCATAGAGCAAATTACATTAAAGTAAGCCCGCTCAGGCATCAAAGCACGGTAAAAACTATATGCGTACATGTTCATATAAATGACAATTTTAAGTCATGCCTAATGAATAAAAATACCAAAAACTTCTAATTCAGGTGAATTCTGGTTGGATTCACTTATGTGGTTTGATTTGACAATTAATAATGGTTTCCAGTGAGTTGTGATTCTCAACGCATTGCGATGTGAAAGCCATACATTTGAATTATATACTCTCCATAAATTACTTTTGCTCCTTTATCCAATCTAAATGTTTGTCTGAGAACAAATAACGTTCACTTCCACCTAATAAAATATAAAACACTCTATAAACTAACAATGTTGCTGTCACAACCTCCTTGTGCCTTTGCATTGCATTAAAGACTTCATCCTAACGTAATTTAATTTTTCTCCCAGGGTTACAAGATATGATACACACAAAAGTATAATACAGATGATAGCAGCCACGAAATCAATAATGTTCGCAACACCATAATGCGAGACCACAGAAAATAATGAGATTAGCCTCTCAAAATGGAATCCAGCATTACACAGACCATATCAAGGTGGGACCCAGTTTTACTTTTTTTTTTCTTTTTTTTTTTTGACAGGGGACCCAGTTTTACTCATATGATATATTTCTCGGATATTTTACGAGCAAATCTCTCAAGATAAGATATCAAAGTGCAGAACGTTATTACCTCAGAACTCACTGAATAATCAAACCAGTAACAATCTTAAGTGCTATAACGAAAAACAATTGATTATTTAAACCAATACCCAGAAGTTCCATCATAATTCCTATTGTATTCACTATTGACATGAAACGTCAATCAAGCCCTCAAAACATACATAACAAGTATATAGAAGCAAATGCTTGCAAGGCTAAGAAAGAGCATCAAGAAGGATATCTGAGTATCATAAAATTTAAAGCAACTCACCAAAGTTTTTGGCATGGACGGTGTTACAGGAATTAATTGCCTAGATTGTTTAATCGCCAATTCTTCGAGTCTCTGCGTTCCAACAGATAACTGAAATATGAACATTGATCATAAGCTCACTGCCAAAGGATATCTAATATCTCGCACAATAAAGGATGGACAGATTTACCTGTGGGGCAGTCTGAGCACGACTAGGACCCTGAGCCACAGCTTCTGCCATATTGAGACTGGTGGATGAGCCCAGAGTGACAGGCATAGAACTTGATGAAGTGGCTTGCAGTCCATTGCTTCCAACTAACATAGGAACCTCTGCCAAAGCCGATGTCCATTTTTCACCAGCTAAAGAAGCTGAAGTACCAACAGGTAAGTTCTGAATAGCAGTACTTAAACCAGGAGATGGCACTCTTCCAACTTCAGGAATGGACACTCTTTCCTCTGCTCCCAATGATGGAAAATCTCTCTCAAAAGTAGCTTTACTCACCCCAGTAACAGGATTGCCCTTGGTAAGCAAACCATTGGTATTCTTTCCACTGGCAGTGACCGCGTCAGTTGCAACTTTTCTAGGCCACGAGTCTCCACGTTTCCCAGAAATCATGGACTGGGAACGCCTTAAACCATCCCTCTCAAATTTACTCAATGGTGTGTCTCCAAATGGGTCTGAAATGTTCCTGTGCCTACGGTCCCCCAAAATTGTATTATCTTGGTCACGAGAATCATATGCATCCTTCTCCAAGTCCCTGTCGCGTTGGCTCCTACCCAAAGTACTGTAAGATCTAAAATTACCAGAACTATTACTGCTAGAACTCCTTCGGAAATATGAAGATGTAGTTTTCTCAGAACCAGAAGATCGTCCAAACTCATGACCATTACTATTCACAAAGGACTTATTCCTAGCAACCCTTGATGCTGGATGATCATCTAAAACCACAAAAACAAAACAAAAAAGGAATTAGGAAACATTTGTACAAAATAAGGTATTTTTGATGTGCCACATTTTCTTAAAGGGTAAGATACTACCTGAATGCGATGTAGTGCTGCCAGCAGTTGAGCTTCCAGCATTTTTCAACCATTGTGGTACTAATGTGGGCTCACTTCTTTCCATAACTGGTGCTAAACATTATCATGTGCAAAGAACAAGTGGAAGAAAACTCAACTTTCTACTTAGAATTAATGCAACGAATGGACTGCCACGTGCCAATGCCCAATTTGTCTCTTTCCGAACGAAATAAATACCCGATACAACAAAAGTTAGACCAAGTTCTATACCAAATCTAATTTGTATAACTAATCCAGCTTAATTTCTCTGTTCCAGAACAATCCTGGATGCAACAGGAAAATTCCAAAACCACCTGGATTAGTCCTCAAAAATCCACTTAGATGCACCAAATAATCTGGAATTACCTATACAGATAGAAAGGCTTTTATTCTCTCCCTCTCCGTACAATTAAGACGTAATCTGTAAAGTCAAATTTAGAGCAACACCCCACAACATAATCCAAAATGCAAGTTTCAGTAACTAGTTCACTCTTGTGTAAAAGCATTAGCTAGAGCTTCTCGAGGCCTCAATGCATAAACAACATTAACCTACTACCGCAAAACAGAGCAATTCCTCTAACAGAACCCCAGAATAAAATTCAAACCCCGGACCCCAAATCCATCCAACAAAAAAACAAAATCCCTAGGGTTTGGCAGTTTAGCAGCACAAAAGAATTCCCAGAAATTCAGAAACAGTCCCTCTGTATCAATGACTAAAAAGAAACAAACTGAACCCAAATTCCCAAATTGAAATTAACGAACACAAATACCCTGAGGAATGCTTCGTACGCGGGGCCAAAACCCTAGTCCTCGACACTCGCCGCCTAGAGTGGCGCTGTTGTTTCACACTGCAGATATATATATATATATATACGCAGCGGAATTCTCTAGAAAGATAAACCAAGTATCGTGTGTTTTTCACAATTTCTGGGGGCTCTGTGTGTACTGTGCTGCGAGTATACGCGTGTGCCGGTGTTCGATAGAGAGGGGGGGGGGGGGGAGAATAGAGATAGAGAATTTGTATGTATATACGCCTGTATTTGGAGGAAGTTTTTGTGAGCGTCTGCGTGTTGTGGTGGTGAAATGCGGTGTGTGAGAAAAAGGCTGTTTTATAGCCCTATTTTGCTTCTTTCTTTGTTTTGGTTTTGGTTTTGGTTTTGGGTTAGAGAGACCCCTTTTCCATGTAGAATTGAATTATGGATTGCGAGACCCTTCAATGCTAATGCTATAATTGTTTATCAATATCCTTGCTAATTTTTATCTACACCCAACCTATATCTTTTCTTCATTTTAATTATTTTAAAATAAATTGGGCATTTAAAAGAAAAAATTATTTGATGATAATAAGACAGGTTTAAATATAACATATTCAAGATAATGAGACGAGTTCAAATATAATGTATGAATGACAATGAGACAGGTTCAAATCTGTGACTCGTATTGAAGCACAACACTAGATGTTTTCTTTTTTGAGCCAACATTAAATGTATTCGAAACAATTATATATTTAAATTTAGATTTTTTAAGTTAGGCATTTTGTATTTTGAAATTAATTCAAGTGTACGGTTGGGTGGATTTGACCCGACAGGTCCATGAGGGGGAGCGAGACCTGACCCGTATGCAGGAGTAGGTCAAACTCGCTCTATTATCATCCCTAGTGTAATGTGTATATATTCAAATGTATCATTTTGAATAAAATAAGTAAATTATGTAATATATACATAGACACAAGCATATGGCAAAAAATTGTATAAACCTGGTTTATGGAGTCAATCTTTGAACTTCATTGATTCTACGCAACACCTTCTATCTGGATCATACACATACATATTTTTGTTAAACTCGTTTTGTAAACAAGTCAAAAAGAAAAAAAACACGCGGTTGAAGTTTACACAAGTGTTACTTCAGAATATATGCAATATTGTACAGTGTAACATCTTAGGGACAAATATATTGTAGGTTAAAATCGAATTAAGTCGAGTCACGTAGTATTACAATTTGGCATATGTTGTTCTTCTTTTGAATGATAGTATTACTTGTTTTACTAAATAGTATCACTCGTTTCCATGAATGAAATTACCGAGAAATCAATTGAACACATCAGTTGAATGACATTACTCGTTTTATTGAATAATATTATTCATTTCCCTGAACAGTATTACTCTAAAATTAATTGCATGATGCACCTAATTCACACAAATAGTACTCTTATATTTTTGTTCATCTAGAATTATTATTTAACTTATTACTGAATGGTTTTAACTAATATTATTTAAGTGACAGGTAATATAATCTTTATGATCCAATTCGATTGAATTATGGTGCACAATAATTTTTAAGTGTGCCCTACTTTTTAGCCACGCAAAACTTTTTTGTTTTCTGATTTAAAAAGTATTGTACAGTGGAATATTGTACAAGACCGTACCTCATACAAAGAGAGGTGTAAAGTATATGGTCAAGTGAAAAATTAATGTGCAATTATAGTATTTTGGTTGATAATGTTTGCCAGTATATACATTTGCCACAAATTGCCGTGATCAATGTGGATTAATTAGTGAAATTGTTTGTAAGAAAATTATATTATAAAAGAATCCTCTTGCATTTATAGGCGACTTAATTATGTAATCTAGGTTTTGGAACAATTTAATCTTTCAAGAATCTGGACGGATTTCTGAAAATTTTGGGAGAATAATATTTCTTCTATAGGACATTTAATTAGGGACAAAGTATGGAGTGAAAATGGTTTATACATCAATTTTTGAAAGATTTTAGTTGTTTTTACTAAAGAGTATTAGTTGTTTTTACTGAATGATATTAATTGTTTTCACTGAAATGTATTATTTTTTTATTGAAAACAAACTAAGACTCTTTAGTGAAAACAACTAATACTCTTCGATAAAAATAACTAATACTCTTCAATAAAAAAAATATTCTTTAATAAAAATAATTAATACCCTTTAATAATTAATATATGACCCTAAACTTACTTTTAATTGGGTTAGATTGATTAAATTTTGAAAACATTGTACTTACCTGTTAGGCAGGAACGAATAATGCATTGAAGTGTTTTGAAATTTCTTCAAATGCGACATTAATAATATTAGGTTAAAACTTATTTTATAAGTAAATTATTGAAGCGTTGAAATAAAATAAAGAGTATGAAACTTTTCAATTGTATTTAAAGGGTAAATTGCGTCAAATCTCCTTGTGGTTTGGAAAATTGGCACGAAACCCCCCTATACTTTAAAAATTGCGCCAAATCCCCTTATGGTTTTATAAATATAGCACAAGATCCCCTTTTTAAAAAAAAAAATTAACAACGTTAATTTTTAACCCGTATGACCTATTATATACTTTTGACCTACTGACGTTCTTTCATAAAACACATAAACGTAAATTAGGTTTTATCTCCAAGTAAACTTTCAAAATTTATACAATTTTTTTTTTAAATATGTGAATTTCTTGAAAAAACTTACTTAGTGTGAACATACAAAGACTTGACTAAGAAGAAATTTGTTGTTGTTGATTTTCTTTAGAATGAGAAGTGTTTCCAATTTCTTTTATTTTTTTATTTGTAATTTTCTTAATATTTCTAACTACAAATTATTTACTAAATGCTATATTAATATATAATTAGATATAAAGAGGATTTTCTAAAAGTATTTTTCACTTCTCGTCTATTTATAATATTTTATACACAATAATTATTCAATAAATTGACTATATAAAAGCATAAGATTATAAAAAATAAAAATAAAAACTTAAAAAAATCCAAAATAAAAGGAACATCTAATTTAGTTAATGGAGGGATAATTGTGTCAATATATTAAAAATTAAAAAAATCCACTAAAATTCGCATGTAGCGTGCGTGAATTGCACACTAATGTTAATTTTAACAGAGTTGGGGGCTTAATGTTATATTTATAAACCACAGGGAGGTTTCATGATTAATTTATAAACCACAGGGGGTTTCATGCTATATTTATAAAATCATAAGGGGGTTTGACGCAATTTTTAAAGCATAGGGGGGTTTCATGCCGATTTTTCAAACCACAAGGGGGTTTTGCGCAATTTACCCTATATTTAAAATACTCAAAAGTAAAAAAAAAATATGATAAAGTATTTTGTTCATTTTGTACATCCTAAACCATTAATACTATTTTTAAGAACTAATAATATTATTGCTTATAAAGAGCTAGTACTATTGTTTAATGGTGTACAGTGCACAAAGTGTACATAGTAGCTTCTTAGAAATTATATGTTGTCATTTAGCTATACTAATTATTGAACTTGGTCACTAATTAAATTTTACTTATACAAATATTTTTCAAAGTAATTATGAACATTATAATGAAGAGAAATTATTGTATGAAACCAAACTGTTTGAGATGGGTTATGAAACAAATATAAATTAAAAGTACTTCAATTCACTTACCAATTAGCTAATATTTTCAATTTTTATTAATAAATTATGATTATCTCAAGTAAGAATGTCTCTGTTTATTATTATTATATAAAGAGTAGGTCTTGTATGAGACCGTCTCATGGCATGAGACAATGAGAATGAGTATAACTAGGGCATTGACTATTTAACATTTCGATAGGGGTAGGTATTAATTTGTGTAGTCTTATGTCATTAGACGGTACAAGTTTTTTCTTTATATAAATGAGTATATCATATTTTGATTGGCTAAATATATTGAATGTTAACCTAAGGTTATAATTCCGTGATAGAGAACACTTTATTAGTCAGGTCCCTTAATACTTTTTACGTTTTCTTTTATTTAAGACCTTCAATATTATTTTTCACATTTTAAAAATTGAAATAAAATATTTTTACAACACCCACGTTATTTCAAAATAGTCTCCATTCAATATTAATTAAGTCAAACAGTTTTTTTAAAAATTGTGCACTACCTCTATTAAATGTTTAAGGAACAGATAAAAAGTACTACTTATATAGGAATAAAAATATGTTTTCTAACTATTTTATATTCATTTTAGAGTTAATTTCAAAATTAACCGATATTTTACTTAAGTCTTATCCAGGACAATTTTGTGTAGTTTTATGGTTGCTCTTATGAATTACCAAAATAAAATTTAGAGTCTCATTCTTGGGAGGAGGATATAAACTTGGACACGTTTTTCTCTTAATTGATTTTAGTTTAATTTGGAATAATTTAGCTGTATAAATCATTATTTTTAATTGGCATTTAATTACGTGCCAACATTAATTTTAAGGAAATACGTGTCAAGGTGGAGATGTTTGATTATTAGTGTACTTTTTTGGACTTTCTAATTTATGTTTTTAATAATTAGAATATATTAAAAATAGTTGTCAGTTTTTATATTTAATTAATGATTTATATAGATTATTAATGTAAAAAAAAAAAAAACATTATAAGTTTTTTTTTTTTTTTTTGAAAATAAAAAAACATTATAAGTTGAACTACATAAACTCACGAAAGCTAAACAGTAGGATTCTTGTTAATGACATGTAATTAAATCTTTATACTGTAAGTCTGTAACTAAACAACAAACTCTCAATCACATTATTTAAAATTAACATTTATACTTAAGATACAATTTGTGCATCGTATGGAATAATTACTCGTACCAAAAACACATAATTTGTTCGTCAAGAATCAATAGTAGGTGGACAAATAAATTTAATTTAAATTCCGACCACAATCCGTCCACCTTACATTATCTTACATTAAAATTTACTAATACAAAAGATACATCATACATAATAATTACTTGTACCATAAACACAGAGAGTGAGAAGTAACATTATAAAACAAGACAAACAGATTTAGTAAGATGAGGCCAGAAAACTCAGTGGTTTAAAGGTGGAAGAGCAGGACGATATCGTTTGTAAGTGTTGGCAACAACACCAGCAGTTTCTACAAGTTCATTGTTCATCCCCGTCATCTTTGTTGCAACATACTCTTTATACGATGAAACTGAATTAACCATCTTAAACTGTTCCTCACCCCACAATCTTATTTCTTGCTCGCTTCTCATCACCGTTTCCTGCAACTCTTCCTTGCATTTCTAGTCGAATAAAAAAGTGCTACATCAATACTCCCATAGGGATCACTTGATAATGTTCTAAAGAAATCTACACTTGAGAGTTAAGTTGTTTTGTACAAACATCAAGAGGTTGTTTGTGATGCTCTTAGGGGGAGTGTTTGCAAGAAAACAAACTTCATTTGAGTTTGTCTTTTTCCTAATTAGGTTGTTTTTGTAATCATACCTAGACATAAATATCTTTATAAGTGCACTCAATGTATAATGTGTGAAATTATATGTACCTTCAAATATTTTGTTGCCTCTTTTTCGACAAGAGATATTTTTTTTAGCATCCATTTCAGCTTCCTCCGACAGTCTCTTGGCTTCTGCTGCACATGTAGATACATATTCACGCATTTCTGTCCTCATCACATTCAACTGAGCTTCGACCTATGTAATCAAACCATTTGAAAGGACATATTCAGATACTACTTAATACTGATGGTGTTATGCAACTCTCTTGGGTGGATATAAAGCAGAATGGAAGTTCTAAAAACTGTAGCTTTGAAGTTCTTCAAAAAAACTGTAGTAAAAGTAAAACCCTATAGACTTAAACATATTTTAGCACAAAAGGGTAAATTCATGGTACAAATAAACATCAAAGAAAATATGTACGTGCTTCCTTCATAGAACCACTTTCCAACCCCAAAAATCTTCTATTAATTTTCTTTTCTCGAATGAGTCTTTTCTCACAGATGTCAGATTATATTGAAAATGGAAGCACTTGCATTCTACCACAATATATATTCTAATAAATCTTACTAGTCCAACCTTTATAGAAACAAATGTATATGTTGATAGGCGAACATCAGTTATTGTTGAGCGAGCAAGGATTAATGATTTAGTAAAGAAAATCAGGTTGGAGTGCATAAATCCATCCAGGAGGTGTATAAAATGACGAACAACTCCAGTGACGAACAACATACTGGCGAACAAGTTCTGTGACCCGGGATCAGGTATGAACGTTCCATCGGATCACTGGTGACGAGCAATTTTATCCTTAGCCCTGTCTTCAAACCCTCCAATTTTACCTCCAGTTCTCTCACATGCTCTTTCTTAGCCTTCACAACCTCCTTCAGTCCCTCATCTCCTTTATACACTCTTAATCCAAAGCATCAATTGCCCCATCGTCCCCCCTAATGTAGTGATTATAACTATCCACATTGTATAACAACATTTTATCCTTCTCAAAACCAGGTGAAGAATCCACTGTAAAATTATTATACTTGATTATCTGAACAAGCCAGTGGATAACCGCAAGCAAAGTAGGCCAAGAATACGGCATCCCTGGGGCACATGGCACCGATTTGTTCAATTTATGGGGGCACTTGGTTATCTTTAATATGTGAGTGAGATCTTCTTCCATTTTCTGCGAAGCAAATCGAAGGCGGTGGAGAAGAATTTTTAGGGTTTCAGTTATGTCTTTAGCCTCTGATGTTTGAGCGAAAATGAGACGGATTTGGAAGCGAGGTAAGAATTGATAGTGCAGAGAGCGGAGACTTGGTAGGATCGGTCGGAGATGTTCGTCAGAACGACGGAAGAACGGCTGACAGAGGAGATGGAGGGGCAGCTGCTGAAATAACTGGCGTCGGATTCTCTACGGGGGGCTAGGGTGGAGAGATACTGCCAGGGATCTACGGTGTTGGTAGGTATTGGTGGTGGAGGACAGTCCGTTGCGCGGCTGGGACCGGCGTCTCTCATTGTCGGAGATTGGATAGTCTATTTTTGGCTTCAAATATTGGCTTTCCCACCTATTATATGTATCTTTGCGTCTTTTGAAAACTTTGGGATTAATTTTTGAAGTTCCAGAGATTATGTTTTCCTTTTTGGATTGGAGATTTATAACATCAATTTGAATTTGATCCACATAAATTATCAATATTAAATTTGGTCCTGTATATTTGATAATATTTTGAAAATTGTCCTTTGATCGGCTATTAATGGAGTGATGTTATTTGCACATTGATGGGATTAGGGGTGAGAATAGGCCAGGCTACCCGACAGGGGCCTACGGCTCGGCCTACCTAAAGCCCAACTCGGCTCGGCTCATTTAATAAACGAGTCGGGCTCAGGCTTTTTTAAAAGCCTATTTATTTAAATAGGTCAGGCTTGAGCTTTTTTGTAAGTCTTTTAAGCTCAACAAGCCGGCCTATTTAACTATATAAATTGTTGGTGTTATACGTGAAAGTATGCTTTTACTTTATATAACTCGTGTATTGAACACTTGTTTATGAGAATAAATCTTTTATCGCATTTGCTTTAGATATAATTGAATGTTGAATATTTATTGCAACCAGTTCATTATAAGTGATATATATTACATTGTAGTTAATGTGGTGATACCCGATTACGAAAGATCACATTAACGGTTTCTTTGTAACTAAACGTACAAATTCACGATCTAGGTGGAATTGAACAATCCGCCGTGAAAGGTCGATGTGTACATCTCAGATTGGCTTGTCTTGACCAAGAGATTGCACTAGCACATTTAGTATGTGTTGAAGAGGACCTACAGCGAGGATAAATTCTCCTGTTCTGAAATGTAAAGAATTAGACCTCAGTGGTTATTGATTTCTTAATCTCCGTCACTTAAATAGGACCGTGTGTGCTTAATGGTTACTGCTTTGATTCATGTTGGGTGAGAATCATCATGACTTTGAACCTTGTGCTTTGGGCAGTAATATTAATCATACAACGGTTGCTAAGATTTAATATGGAGAAACGCGTGTGAGTACGGCTCGTGTGATTAGTCCCCTTGGTGGGCTCAGAAGTTTTATCGTACAAAATCTTGCAAGTGAAGAATCAGCTTCTTTGGTATGGATAATAATGTTGAGCTGTCTTTACTCCAAGGTGAAATATGTTAATTAATTTAGAGCTATTCAGAAGCTTAATTAATTAATGGACTTGATAATCTTAAACGCGGGAAATAATAACCAGAGGCCCATATTATCGTAATATGGATTAAGATGGATAGTGCAATATTAATTTATTAGTGGTACTAATTAATATTAATGGGCTGAATTATATTGGGGCTCAATATTGAAATTCAGAAGCCCATTGGAGGTCCAATCTTAATTCTCCTAAAGGCCCCTCAAGTAGCCCATTAAGTAGTCCAATAACGATAAGGTGATTAAAATTAAAGAAAATATAATTTGCTGATTTTTCTTGATTATTTTTTAAAAAGATATATTTGGAGAAAGAAAAGATCTTGTTGATTTTCATGGAAAGATATTATGGAAGATAAGTATTCTTAGAATACAAGATTATCTCATATATTCAAGAAGATCCAAATCTTGGATTCTTACTCAATATTTTCGAAAATTATAAGCTTAATAAGGAGGGTGAGATTTTTGTGGAATATTTTATTATGGAGAAAAGAATATATGGGATATTTTCAAGATTTCTTAGAGGCTAAGAAAAGATTTTCTCCACCCCTAAAATATATGAAAATTTTGGCCCCTCTCTATTATAAATAGGGGATGATTATTTCATCCCCAAGTACATAATTCCATGTGTTGGAAAAATCAAGAGCAAAAATATTTTTCTTCCTTAGTTATTTAATTGCTTGAAAGCACTTCCCACCGGTGATCAAGCGAGGCGAAAGGAAAATACTTGAGAAAGTCTTTTGGTTGGTAGCACGTCCCGTGATAATCAAAGGCCATATCTACAAAAGGTACGTAGTCACATAATCTCTTAATTTTCCGCCATAGATTTTATGTGAATTAATTCAACTTGCATGATGATAAAATTGTTGTTGGAATTTATTATTTGAATTAATTAGGATTAATTCATGCTAGTAATAATTAAATTTAAATTCATATTTAATTATCATCCCGAATAGATTCTGGGCACCCCTATTTTCCCAACAACTGGTATCAGAGCCACGGTTTTGGGCTCTGATCTTTAAATTGGAATTTAAATTGTTTGACATTAAATTGAAATTGGATAGTAGAATTGCTAGATCTTTTTTGCACGTATCCAATTGTCATGGTTTTAATGTTTTTTTATGCGTGTGAATTAATTATTTTTAATTTGATTCGTTCGAATTCGTTTTTCTCGTGGGAAAATCTACGAGTAGATTAGTTGGTTTTATTTTGATTTGATCATTGTAATAGACTAGTCTAGATCTAATTTTTATTTATTTTTTGTAAATAAATTGTAACCGGATCGAGACGAAGATGGAAACGAAGAATTAAAGATAACGTACCCGAACGATGCATGCATGTGTGGCGTATGCATGGACGTGGGATCATGCACAAGGTGTAAACGAGGACGAACAGCGAAACCCGAACCACAGCATGCGCAAGGCACACGGCGCCGTGCACAACGGGTGCCCGACACCGTACGGGCGCGCGCGAGGCATCGCCTCTCGGCACTTGGCGCGTCGGCAGCCGTGGCCGAGAGACGCGCGACCCATCTCTGTGGGCCGACGCACGCCGGATCTAGGGCTGTGAATTTTTTTTTTCTCTTTCTTATTTTTGGTGTGATTCCAAACGTCGTCCCGGACCCCAAACGAAGTTGTTTTTGATGAAGTGATGTTGTTCGAGTGGGAGTGTGTCGAGACAAACAATGAAAAGCAACAAGGACGATTTCTCGCATCAAGACGTGAAGAAAATTAAACCGTGACAAATGGATTTGAGTGCCCCAATGTGTTTAATTTTGTTTTGATGGATGTTTTATTTCGTGCACTTATTATTATTTGTTAATATGTGTTTGCATGATTTTAATTGTCCAAGAAAAACCTTACTTTCGAAAATTACTAAGTATGTTTCTTTAATCGCAATTTTATTCCGGATATTAAAATTGGATTAATTTGGCCTCCATAATTTATTTATTTGTGAAGTCTTTTTGGAATACATTTCCCCCTCGGATCGGCCAAAAAGACGGATTTCACATGAATAAATTCCAAAAAGATGATTGTGGATTATTACTAGTGGCGGTATTGACCCTCACCACGAGTGGCTTGCTTAAAGCAAAATAATAATCCTGTATTGAATTATGATTATTACTTAGGCATAAGAAATTGATATTAACTTACTCCCCTAGGAGTCCCTGTCAATTTTTATGTGGTCAAAGTGGGAGCCAACTATTAATTTTGAATTAAGGATTTGTAACTTTCAAGTTTGTGATCCGCTTGAATGTGTTTAAATGTATAGACCACTCCTCGTGGCACATTTAAATTATTTCGAGATGTTGGCTGATGCATGATTATATTGTTTTAAGGTTTCAATATAATTGATGTGATCGAATTATGTGATAATTTCGTATTTTTCTATATATTAATATGAATGTATGTTTTATTCTCAGTTCATCATGTCGCAATCTTTTAATCCACTGTTTAATATACTTTAAGTTAACAAACTTTCTGGAGAGAATTATATCGATTGGAATTGTAATGTAAATTTTGTCCTTACTGCACAAAAACACAATTGGGTTATTCACTTTAATATACCCGGCAAGCCTAATGATAAGTCAAGCAATGGGAAAAGACAGTTTATGATTAGAAGCGTGACAATGAACACATGAAGTACATCATCTTGACATCTCTGTCTAAGGATTTGAGGCGCATTCATGAAGACATTGTATCCGCTGTTGAAATCATGGAAAATCTTGAAGAGATGTCTTCACATCAGAAACCCATGACTAATCAGTTCACCAAACATGACTCGGTCAAGTTGGAAATAGTGGAGATAACGCCCGTGAGGGAGCACGTTCTCGAGATTATGGCATACCTTAACAAGTTGGAAGTACTTGGTGCGTATTTTGATGTCCCTTCTCAGGTCGATTTCATACTGCATTGTCTTTCGAAAAGCTTTGAGCAGTTTCAACTGAACTGTCAGATGAATGAACGGACAAGTCATTTGCCCGAGCTCTTGCAAGCTTTAGTTTCAATGGAGGTGATAATGGAGCACCAGTCTAGTGTTATGGTAGTTAATGGTCCGTCTACCTCTTTTGGTCCCAAGGGAGGGAAAAAGAGGAAGAGAACCAAAGGTCGGACCCAAGCAAATCCAATCGTTGCGAAAGGCAAAGCCAAGGCTAGCATCAAAGGGGAAGTGTTTTAATTGCGGTGAGAAAGGACATTGGAGGTCTGTATGTTCTAAGCCTAAGAAGGCGGTAAAGAAAGGTAAGTCTCATGCTTTAGTCGTTGAAACTTATGTTGCGGCGTATGCTACCCTCGTTTAGGTAGTGGATATCGGGGCAACTGATCATATTTGTTTCACTCTTCAGGGGTTCCAGCTAACCCGGCGAATTAGCAAGAATGAGATCCTCATCACTTTGGGCGATGCTACGAGAGTGGCAGCCGAAGCAGTGGGAGTCGTTCACCTGTCTTTTGAAGATAGAAATTTAATTTTAAGAGATGTTTTATACGTTCCGAACTTTAGAAAGAATTTAATTTCGGTTTCTAAGTTATTTTTTTTATGGATATTCGGTTACTTTTAATAAAGTTGTTATTGTTTCTTTTAAGAATGATATTATCTGTCATGGAACGTTGGTAAATGATGGTCCCGTATTCGAAGGCCAAAATGGGAATTTATGAATTTTTTTTAAAACTCTGCATTGCACCCTGAAAGAGTTCAGTGAGTGGAACACTCAAGTCACTGCATTGCTAAGAGTCAGAGCACTCAAGTCAGTGCAATTGACTTGCGAGCTCAGGCTCTTAACAAGGCAGTGACTCGAGAGACTGAACTCTCGAGTGCTTGCTTAAGCATGTCAGTGAGATTAGTTCTCCCTGACTGAATTACTCAACTAAGTTTCTTTAACAATGCTCTCAATGAGCAGACTTTACAAAACACTTAGCAAGTGCTTAAACAATAAACAACACTCAGTTTAACGTGGTTCGGAGACTCAAGCTCTTACATCCACGTCCCGATTTAACAGGAAATCCACTAACTGAGATTCTTATTTTTAACGTGCCAAGGTGTACCCAGATCTACAACTCCAGATCTTGCTTACTTCCTTACTAACACACAAAACAACTTACTACCAACAACCTGACAATGGTTATGGTTTCAGTTGAGTTTTCTCCAACTAGGTGAGGTTTTCCCTTACAATGTGTTAGCCTAAAGCTAAGATTGGGAAAACCTCTCTAAGCTAAGAGATACAAGATGAACACTCATTTGTGTATAAATATGAACCCTAATGTTCAGTGTACAAGATGTGAATCGTGCCTCTTTATAACTCACATACAATGCACTTAAACACTCACACCTTAACAGCTCGTAGGTGTTGATTTTTCTTACTTCACACACTCTTAAACTGAAGCTATGAGCTTGTATTTATAATGTGGATTCAAATGTAACCGTTGGAGTGAATTACATTTGAATCCAGCATTTAATGGTTTCAACCACTTTTCTTGGAATGCGGCCTTGTCAGTGTCAGATTTGCTGCCTTGTGCTGATTGGTCCATGTGGACTGGATCCAACGGATCTTTGACTCAGTGGGTTGACCAAGACCCACTGACTTTAGGTAGCTTCATCCTTCACTGACTTGATGATCTTCAGTGGACTGAACTTCTTAAGTGTAGTTGTCCTTTAGGGACTGTTTGAAGATATCTCCAAGAAGTTTGTTATAAGGCTGAATGACAAACTTCCCTGACCACAGTAGCCTGACTCCTTCAGGGCCTTCTTGGTGCAGCATTGATCCTCCTGATCATGCTCTTCACTGAGTGGTCCACCTGACTTAGCTTAGATCAGCTCGGTTTATACTCAGTGGGACATCCTTCAGGCTTCTCTTCAGGTTCAGGTCTCTGACTTGGCTTCAGTCTGTTCTTCTTGATGTTATCTTGATTTCCTCAGGCTGTGTTGCTGAGTTCCCCCTCAACTGAGTTCTTCTCAACTGACAGCCTATTCTACTGAGACATAACCTAGCCTGACCTGAAACTAAAGATACTATCCTGACTGCTTTTAAACCTATTACATGTTGTTTTGGAAAATCATCAAAACTAAAACATATCCCATCAGTAAACAATCTCTATACGATTAAGTGTGCACACCACTCAAATAATGAATCTAATAACACGTCGATCATTTCGAGTAATAAAAGAAAGCGTTCTTTGGAGATGAACGAAACACTTCTATGGCATCTTAGACTAGGTCATATTAAAGTGGATAGAAAGATTGGTGAAAGACGGATCCTTGAAATCATTCCAAGTCGAACCGTTTCCAACTTGTGAATCCTGTTTAGAGGGTAAATTGACTAAGAGGGCATTTGGAGCCAAGGGGAATAGAGTCACGGAAGTGTTAGAACTTGTTCATACCGATGTGTGTGGTCCAATGACGACCAAAGCGAGAATGGGGTATGAGTATTTTATCACCTTCATTGACGATTACTCGAGATATGGGTACATTTACCTTATGAGGCATAAGTCTGAAACTTTTGACAAGTTCAAGGAGTTTAAGGCCGAAGCCGAGAAACATAGGGAAAAGAGTATCAAGTTTCTACGATCTGATCGTGGGGGCGAATACCTCAGCGATGAATTCTTGAACTACTTATCGGACGAAGGGATCGTATCCCAGTTAACCGCACCGGGAAACACTCAACAGAACGGTGTGGCGGAATGAAGAAACCAGACTCTTTTAGAAATAGTCAGATCCATGATGAGTTATTCGGATTTACCCAAGTCGTTTTGGGGTAACGTCTTGGAAACTGCGGCTTACATTCTAAACTTGGTGTCATCCAAATCGGTTCCTAAAACCCCAATGGAATTGTGGACCGGGCGCAAACCCAGTCTAAGACACTTGCGGATTTGGGGTTGTCCGGCATACGTGCTAGACAAGAAAGTCGGTAAGTTGGATCCACGTTCGGAATTAAGGTTGTTTATAGGGTACCCTGCGGGAACGAAAGGGTGTATGTTCTATAGTCCCAAGGATCAAAAGACCGTGATTAGTACACACTTTAAATTCTTGGATGAAGACTATATGAACAATCGGAAGCCTAAAAGTGAAATTACCTTAGAAGAATTGAGAGGGCATACCTCGATACCAATTATACAAGTTGATATACCACACGTCACACCTTCACAACCGGAACCCCGTCGCAGTGGGAGGATTACAAGGCAACCCGAGAGATTCATGGGAATAGGAGAATCTTCAGATTTAATTCCCGGTAATGAATCGGACCCATGGACATACGCCGAGGCAATCCAAGACAAAGACGCGGAGTCATGGTAAACGACAATGGAAGCCGAGATGAGTTCGATGGATCATAATCAAGTGTGGGAGTTGGTCGAACCACCCAATGGGGTAGAACCCATTGGATGCAAGTGGGTGTACAAGAGAAAAAGAGGACCGGACGAAAGGGTTGAGACCTTCAAAGCAAGGCTAGTGGCCAAAGGGCATACTAAAAAAGAAGGGATCGATTATGAGGAGACCTTTTTGCCTGTAGCTATGCTTAAGTCCATCCGTATTCTCTTGTCGATCGCTGCGCACCTAGATTACGAGATCTGGCAAATGGATGTCAAGACGGCTTTCCTTAACGGAAGTCTTATCTATATGCAACAACCCAAAGGTTTCATTGAAAAAGGTCAAGAACA
Source organism: Ballota nigra (assembly GCA_947034835.1). NCBI lineage: Eukaryota > Viridiplantae > Streptophyta > Magnoliopsida > Lamiales > Lamiaceae > Ballota > Ballota nigra. The sequence goes on along the minus strand of OX344720.1, from coordinate 117,726,585 downwards.
CCTCGTATGCAAGCTTAAGAGATCCATTTATGGACTTAAGCAAACATCGCGTACTTGGAACCAGTGTTTTGATCAAGTGATTAAGTCTTATGAGTTTGATCAAAACGAGTTCGAAAGTTGTGTGTATAAAAAGTGTGACGGAACTGCGGTGGTATTCTTAGTATTATACGTAGGCAATATTCTGCTCATTGGAAACAATGTAAAGGTATTATCAGACGTAAAGGTATGGCTGTCAAAACAATTTGATATGAAGGACTTAGGGGAAGCCGGTCACATCCTTGGGATCAAGATCACTCGTGATCGCAAGAAGAGGATGTTGGGCTTATCGCAAGCTTCATACATTGACACCGTTTTGAAGCGTTTCAGCATGCAAGATTCCAAGAAAGGTTTTGTACCTTTTTGGCATGGAATCCATCTATCGAAAGAAATGAGCCCTAAGACGCAAGCGGAGATAGATGACATGAAAGGTGTTTCGTACTCTTCGGCCGTAGGAAGCCTCATGTATGCAATGTTGTGTACGAGATTGGATATCTGCTTTGCCGTGGGCATGGTGGCAAGATATCAAAGTAATCTCGGGAAAGACCATTGGACTGTCGTAAAGTTCATCTTGAGATATCTGAAAAGAACTCGTGATAAGATGCTGATTTACCAGTCAGATAGTCTAATCCCCGTGGGATACACGAACTCGGATTTCCAATCAGACCTAGACTCCAGAAAGTCTACCTCGGGTAGTGTGTTTTGCATGGGAGGAGGAGTCATTTCATGGAGAAGCGTTAAGCAGAAATGCATCGTCGATTCGACCAAGAAAGCCGAGTATGTAGCTGCTTGTGAAGCAGCGAAAGAGGCAATATGGTTCAAGAACTTCTTAGTGGACTTGGCCGTTGTTCCGAATTTGCCCGACATGATCACTGTCTATTGTGACAATGCTGGAGCAGTTGCAAATTCAAAGGAACCGAGAGCCCACAAGGCCAGCAAATACATAGAAAGAAAATACCATCTTATACGAGAAATCGTTAAGAGAGAAGATATAGAGGTGACAAAGATAGCGTCGGGAGACAACCTTGCAGATCCATTCACAAAGGGTCTGCCTCAGAGTACATTCGAGAGACATGTGGATGGAATGGGAGCCAAAACTATTGCCAATCTGCTTTAAGTATAAGTGGGAGGAGGAATTATTAGGTTAGAGTAGGTTGACATGAGATGTCACGTAGAGCTACTACACTAAGACATGCATGTTGTATACTAAGAAGCAGACTTTAAGTATAAGTGGGAGATTGCTGGAGTTATATGTGAAAGTATGTTTTTACTTTGTATAACTCATGTATTGAACACTTGTTTATGAAAATAAATCTTTTATCGCATTTGCTTTAGATATAATTGAATGTTGAATACTTATTGCAACCAGTTCATTATAAGTGGTACATGTTACATTGTAGTTAATGTGGTGATACCCGATCACGGAAGATCACATTAACGGTTTCCTTGTAACTAAACGTACAAATTCATGACCTAGGTGGAATTGATCAATCCGCCGTGAAAGGTCGATGTGTACATCTCATATTGGCTTGTCTTGACCAAGAGATTGCACTAGCACATTTAGTATGTGTTGAAGAGGACCTACAGCGAGGATAAATTCTTCTGTTCTGAAATGTGAAGAATTAGACCTCAGTGGTTATTGATTTCTTAATCTCCATCACTTAAATAGGACCGTGTGTGCTTAATGGTTACTGCTTTGATTCATGTTGGGTGAGAATCATCGTGACTTTGAACCTTGTGCTTTGGGCAGTAATATTAATCATACGACGGTTGCTAAGATTTAATACGAAGAAACGCGTGCAAGTACGGCTCGTGTGATTAGTCCCCTTGGTGGACTCAGAAGTTTTATCGTACCAAATCTTGCAAGTGAAGAATCAGTTTCTTCGGTACGAATAATAATGTTGAGCTGTCTTTACTCTAAGGTGAAAGATGTTAATTAATTTAGAGCTATTCAGAAGCTTAATTAATTAATGGACTTGATAATCTTAAACACGAGAAATAATAACCGGGAGCCCATATTATCGTAATATAGATTAAGATGGATAGTGCAATATTAATTTATTAGTGGTACTAATTAATATTAATGGGTTGAATTATATTGGGGCTCAATATTGAAATCCAGAAGCCCATTGGAGGTCCAATCTTAATTCTCCTAAAGGCCCCTCAAGTAGCCTATTAAGTAGTCCAATAACGATAAGGTGATTAAAATAAAAGAAAATATAATTTGCTGATTTTTCTTGATTATTTTCGAAAAAGATATATTTGGAGAAATAAAAGATCTTGTTGATTTTCTTGGAAAGATATTATGGAAGATAAGTATTCTTGGAATACAAGATTATCTCATATATTCAAGAAGATCAAAATCTTAGATTCTTACTCAATATTTTCGAAAATTATAAGTTTAATAAGGAGGGTGAGATTTTTGTGTAATATTTTATTATAGAGAAAAGAATATATGGGATATATTCAAGATTTCTTAGAGGCTATGAAAAGATTTTGTCCACCCCTAAAATATATGAAAATTTCGGCCCCTCTCTATTATAAATAGGGGATGATTATTTCATCCACAAGTACATAATTTCATGTGTTGAAAAAATCAAGAGCAAAAATATTTTTCTTTCTCCTTAGTTATTTAATTGCTTGAAAGCACTTCCCACCGGTGATCAAGCGAGGCGAAAGGGAAATACTTGAGAAGGTCTTTTGGTTGGTAGCACGTCCCGTGATAATCAAAGTCATATCTACAAAAGGTACGTAGTCACATAATCTCTTAGTTTTCCGCCATAGATTTTATGTGAATTAATTCAACTTGCATGATGATAAAATTGTTGTTGGAATTATTATTTAAATTAATTAGGATTAATTCATGCTAGTAATAATTGAATTTAAATTCGTATTTAATTATCATCCCGAATAGATTCCGGGCACCCCTATTTTCCCAACAATTAATATATATATATATATATATATATATATATATATATATATATAATATAATAATATAATACATGTACAATTTAATATAATAAATTTTTAATATACATATATGTAAGAATATTGATAAATATAAATTAATATATTATTTGAATTAGTTATTATGTTATTATTTGATAATCCTTTGGTAAATTGCTTTTATTCTTCATTTTAAAATTTAAAGAGTTAATTGTTATGATTTAATAATAATATAATTGTTGAACATAATTTTGTAAACATGATTAAAAAGACCCCTAAAAGGCTTTTAGGCCAGACCTATTTATTAAAAATGTCAAGTCAAGGCTCTGAAAAAAGTCTATGACAGTTTACAGACCAGACTTAGGCTCAAAGATTAAATAGCAGACTCAGGCCGTCCAACGAGAAGCCTAGCTCGGTTCGGCCTATTTCTGTTGGGAAAAAAAAGGGGTGCCCGGAATCGATTCAGGATGAAATTTAAATATGAATTTAAATACAATTATTACTAGCATGAATTAATCCTAATTAATTCAAATAATAATTTCAACAACTAATTTTCATCATGCATGTTGAATTAATTTCACATATTAACTATGGCGGAATAAACAAGTAAATATGCGATAAACGTACCTCTTGTAGTATTGGTCTTTGGATATACAGGACAATTACGATCTCGCTCTATCGACCCAAAAACCTTCTCAAGTATTTCCCTTTTCACCTCACTTGATCACCGGTGGGAGATGCTTTCAAGTAATTTAATAAACTAAGGAAAAAGAAAAATATCTATGCTTCTTGATTTTTCCAACACATGGAATTACGTACTTGGGGATGAAATAATCATCCCCTATTTATAATATGTAGGGGCCAAATTTTTGGGCTTATTTTAGGCTTGGAAAAAATCTTTTCTTAGACTCCAAAAAATCTTGAATATATCTCATATATTCTTTTCTCCACAATAAAATATTCCACAAAAATCTCACCCTTCATATTAAGGGGTTAATTTTCGAAAATTACAATAAAAAATCCAAAGATTTGGATCTTCTTGAATATATGAGATATTCTTGTATTCCTAGAATATATATCTTCCATAATATCTTTCCAAGAAAATCAACAAAATCTTATTTCTTTTTGTTTCTCTTATTTTCGAAATTTACTTGAAAAATCAGCATTAATATATTCTTTATTTTAATCACCTTATCATTATTGGGCTACTTAATGGGCTACTTGAGGGGCCTTAAGGAGAATTAAGATTGGACCTCCTAATGGACTTCTGAATTTCAATATTGAGCCCCAATATAATTCAGCCCATTAATATTAATTATTACCACTAATAAATTAATATTGCACTATCCATCTTAATCCATATTACGATAATATGGGCTCCCGGTTATTATTTCCCGCGTTTAAGATTATCAAGTCCATTAATTAATTGAGCTTCTGAATAGCTCTAAATTAATTAATATATTTCACCTTGGAGTAAAGACAGCTCAACATTATTATTCGTACCGAAGAAACTAATTCTTCACTTGCAAGATTTGGTACAATAAAACTTCTGAGCCCACCAAGGGGACTAATCACACGAGTCGTACTCGTACACGTTTCTCCGTATTAAATCTTAGCAACCGTCGTATGATTAATATTACTGCCCAAGACACAAAGTTCGAAGTCGCAATGATTCTCACCCAACATGAATCAAAGCAGTAACCATTAAGCACACACGGTCCTATTTAAGTGACGGAGATTAAGAAATCAACAACCACTGAGGTCTAATTCTTCACCTTTCAGAACAGAAGAATTTATCCTTGCTGTAGGTCCTCTTCAACACATACTAAATGTGCTAGTGCAATCTCTTAGTCAAGACAGACCAATCTGAGCCTTACACATCGACCTTTCACGGCGGATTGTAAAAATTCCACCTAGGTCGTGAAAATGTATGTTTAGTTACAAGTAAACTGTTAATGTTGTCTTCCGTGATCGGGTATCACCACATTAACTACAATGTAACATGTACTATATATTGAACGGTTTGCAATAGAAATTCAACATTCAATCATATCTAAAGCAAATGTGATAAAAGAATTATTCTCATAAAACGAGTGTTTGATACACGAGTTATACAAAGTAAAAGCATACTTTCACGTATAACTCCAACAATTTCCACCCCTAGATGGGATGAGAGATAATGATGTTTAGGGTGATGAAGGGATGATGATTATTAGAAAAGGTAACCCCACTCATTCTGCATCACTAATATAATGTGGTGTTGCAATTTTATTTATACAGTCATTTGATGTTGCAATTTTATTTATACAGTCGTCTTTTTTTTCCTCTATTTATTTACTCTAATTATTTTACAAAAAATATTAGTTGTTTCATTCAAAAGTATTAATTGTTTAGAGTAACTATTTTTTTAATATTACAAAAATATTAGTTATTTCATTCAAAAGTATTAGTTGTGAAGAAGGTCAAATATACACAATTCTAACAGGAAAAAATATTTTATAACCATTTGAATTAGAAAAAAAAATATACACTCATTACATATTTTTCATAAATTTTATTTTTATTTTTTTGGATTTGTTTTTTGACCTCTTTGTCAACCTCACGTTTATCTTTACGTCGCTGTGCATGATCGTTGTGTAGATAATTGTATAGATCTATCTGGTCTTTAAATTGTAACTCTAAACCATATGCGGATGAGTGTCTTCTTTTGATCCAGTATTCTGATAGCCATGGTACTGGATGATAGTCGGATCTCATGTACAATTGAAATAAAAGTAATAGTTACTATCCGCATAATTAAAATACATTACAAAAAATATAATAAAGCCACAAATATTTTTTTCTTACTAATATCCAATGAGAATAATTATTCACGTGTTCTAACACCACCCGTGCGCTCGGAAGTGCTCGATAGGGTTCCAAAGTTACGGGAGGACATAAAAATTCGCCAGTTTTACCGAATGTCATTAAGAAGACATTATATGTGGTTACAACCACATATCCACAGTCAGGTACTGAAAAATAGTTAATCGGACCTCATGGACCATCGAAGTGATTAATAGTTTGGTCCAAAGCTAACATGGTTGTAAGACCACCTATTACGTTATCGTATAATTTTCTTCTTCCGTGGAGATCATGTAGCATATCACCTCTTATCGTACGCCATTAGTCTTCGGTTTCGAGGACTGCAAGCGCAACAGATCTAAAAGCGCAGTTATTGTCTCCGACCACATCCGTGTATAATTTAATATATTCTCTGATGTAGGGAGGAAAGTATTTTAGGGGAATTACATATAGGTTCTTTTCACTAGTATTTATTAACATTTGGTCACCACCTTTTAGTAAAATACACCTAAGTTCACTTTGTGGCCCCAACTCTCAAGCCATTTCCATCCACTACCCCAATCCCCTTCCCTCATTTGACCGATTCCACCCCCACTACCCCTATTTTGTCATTCATAATGTGACATAAAGTCACTTACCCTGTTACCCATTTCCCAACCCTCATTTTCGGTTTTTTCAAATTTATTTAAATAATTTGCATTAAAATATTTGTTAATAAGTTTTAATTTAATCAAATATTTAATTCTTTTTAATAATTTGAATAGGCAATGATACTGGTGGATTTTCTTTTAACAATTGCATTGAAAAATTTATTAATAATTTTTAATTTAATCAGATATTTAATTCTCTTAATAATTTGAATGGCACAATTATATTGTCTAATTTTTTTAAACAATTTGCATTGTAAATATTTATTAATATTTTAATCAAATATTAAATTCTTATAATAATTTGAATGGACACTTTCAAATTTATTAAAATATAAAAGCATAAAAATTTGAACAACTATTTTGTTGATTCACTGTTCATATGCAAATTCTCTATTCAATTTTATTTCACACAAAATTTTGAACAAATATTTTACATAAAAATTGTGAACAACTATTTTCCACATATATTTCAAAATATTGAACAACTATTTTGCATAAAAATTTTGAACAACTATTTTCCACAGATATTCAAGATATACTTTAATCAAATAAATTTAATATTTTATTAAATATGCAGCATGTCATGTTTCATCCATTACATACATATTTAAAATTCAAAAATTATATATTTGAATTTCAAATTAACAAATTCATAACTTAAATTACAAAATATGCTTATATACGAAGACAGAGTTAAAAAAAATATGCAATTTATTTTTGCAGTATCTTCATCTTCAAATTACAAACTCTTCATTTCATCTTCCAGGAATGGAATTAGTACCTAGCATGTAGATTATTAAAATGATCAAGCAACAAAATACACTAACAATACATTGTACCATTGCAAAACCCAATTTAGGTAAAAAAAAAAAAAATACAGGACGAAACACAAAAAATATAGAAAACAGAGCATTTCTTCAAAACATATATCAAAGTTCAAACTACTAGTTCAACAAAAAACTTGTTAAGATGAATCCAAATTTTTTCCCATAAAAAAGCTCCAAATTAAATTTAATTTGCCCCAAAAAAATTCGAATATTGACCCAACATTTAAATCAATAATCACCTGGGTTTGTTGTTCGTGTTTCACACCCTTCTGATTGTTGTTCGTCTTCGCCATTTCTCAGATCCGAATGGATCTGGAATGCATCGATCGTCGATGGCGGGAATCGATGGACCCCCGACTCGTGGTCATTCCCTTTAGTTCGGTGGCCCCGCCTCCGTCGTTTGGCATAGATCGACGAAGCCACATCCTCTGCCCCTTGCATCGAGATCCGGTTCGCCTCCGTAGTTTGGCCTATTTCGTGCAACCTCTGCCATCGCCGTCGACCCGCATAGCCACCGCCGCCTTGGTGGAAGCCTTTGAGGGGAACAGACACGCCCCTCACCTTCTGTATTTGTGTGTTTAGATAGAGAGAACGAGAGAGAAAGAGCTGGAGATGAGAAAAAGAGAGAGAGAGAGAGGGAGGAGAGAGGAGTGGGTTGCGTGGGTTTGGTTGGGGAGGAGGAAGGACGCAGCTGGGGTGGGGTGGGTGGGATTTTCTTATTAATATTTTAGAACCAGTTACATTTTTTAAAATGGGGAGGAACCAAATTGTTTTAATGGTGTTAATGTAGAACCAATTTGTAATAATCTCAAGTATTTCTCCATCTTAGAGCCTTGTAATGGTACATGTGACTCACTCTGGCGAGTGCTACTATTGCGTGGCAGAACCTGTTTAGAAGTTGAGGTCCCCGGGGGTGGGGAATCTGGGGAATCTGGGGAGGGTGGTCTCGAACCGTGTGAAAAGCTCGCGCTGCCCTGATTCTCTTCAGGAAAGCTCGTCCAACACCCTTCTGATGTGTTATTTCTATGATGAGTTTCGGGTGGAATATCCTGATATGCATTAGTGGCCGCCACTCTTCCCTTACCCTTTAGTTTTTTAGAACTCTTTAGTCTGACCGCTTTACACTGTTTCTCCCAATTTGAAGGTTCACGGTCGGTGCTCGGAGGCTTCTTATTTTTTTCAACTGTCGGAGGTGCACTAACGTCTTCCGTGTCTTCGAATAATTTTCTCCTTGTGGTAGTACCACGTGAAAAATCTATATTCATTGTTCTCCAATACAAATCAATAATGTCTAAAGGGATACTCCGTCTGCATGACATGTACTGGAGAAGCCTATAATTGCACGGAAGACCGTGTGTTCTCCACAGATAACACCCGCATTTATTTTGACCTAGATCTCTTGTCCCTTCAGCGATAATTAGTTCGAATGCCTTAAACGTGACGTTGCAAACTACAATCCTGAACAATTTGCAGTTTAACATATCGGTCCTTGTCTTGTTGGCGTTAATTATCGATTGTTTTTATCTCCCATATTTGCAACTTCATAACCTGATGAATCTGGTCGAACACATAGTCAAATGCGTGATTGCTGTCGCTGAGGTTGCCTTTCACCCTGTGATGCTCTTGCTCAACCCTACAATTAAAGAAGATACATGTAAAACGTAAGTATTGGTAACGTTTTAAATGAATATATATATATATATATATATATATAAGTGAATGAATACACATATTTAAATAAATATATTTAAAAAGATTGTACAATTACCTGTTTGTCGTGAAGTTTCCATAGTCTAGCCGATGATCGATAAACGCATTTAAAACTCTGTGTACATGCTTCGAAAGCCATGTTTCTTTGCAATAGTGAATTAGTCCAGGATAGTGCTCGTACTTTTTCTTTACCCACTCCCAGCTATGCAGAAATTCTTTAGGTGTGGCCGCTTCAATTGCCCTATTCTACCGATGTTTAAAACATTAAGCTAATTCTTTATTGAAACCTGGTTGTTGTAGAGCCCTAGTTAGAACACATTGCTCTATGTGGCATCTGCATAACTGTTTCTGAGAATTTGGAAATATTTTATCCACCGCTTTCATCACGAGATCCATATCCGTAAGAACAACATTCGGTTCAACACTCTCATACATTCCCCAAATAAATTGCAAGACAAATTCTAAGTGTTCCTGCGTTTCATGTTGCATAAATGCGTATGCGATGGTGAACATCTTGTCTGTGCTTGTTGCCCCAACAACTTCAAGTAAAGACATATCGTACACAGTCATTTTGTACGTGTATCGGTAATCAGTACTTGCGGATATGTGTTCGCCATTGCATATGACTTTGGGTGGCTGAAAACAACATCTTGTAGTTCGTTACTGCCATCCACCGTTCGAAATCATACCTAATTTCATAAGTTGAACAATTTAATAATTAAAAGTAATTTATATATTAATCGAAATTACAATGTTGCACACTATTTTTTAGGAATATAGTTGTACATGTAAAACAACTAATACATTACAGCTTTACAACTAATAAATTACAGCATTCCAACTAATAATAAACAACTTTCAACTAAATTTCAAGACTAATTAATACTAAAGCATTAACACCCTAATTTCAAAATTAATTAATACAATGTTACTAATACTTTAATTTTATTTAAACTAATTTTTTAATTAATACAATGTTACTATTATCGTACAAGAGCATTAGTTCGTTACTGCCATCCACCGTTCGAAAGTCGTACCTAATTTCATAAGTTGAACAATTTAATAATTAAAAGTAATTTATATATGGGGCAATGACATATCCCTACATTTTGAGACTCCTAATTACAAAAGCAACCACAAAAAATCCTACATAGCAAAATGCTACAAAATGTAGGCCTATTCAACACTTCCAGTCTACCATGATGGGATGCATCCCACTGTTTGTCAGCTTGCCTTTTCAGTTTTTGATGAAATCATTAAAAAAAATTATAATTTTCTATTTTCAATATTTCTTTTGTAATTTATTTATTTTCAAAACTATATATATTTTAGGTCCCTGAATTTTGGGTTTAAATTATTCTTTAGGATATTAATTTCAGATTATTTATTTTCGTGTCAATTTTTAATTTTTTTCAATAGAAATTTTTCGAATAACAGCAAAATTATTTCGAACTAGTTATTTTTGCATAACAATTTTAACTTTTTATTTTGCATAACATCAAAAATATTTTGCATAACAATTTTAATTTTGCAGAACATCTAAAATATTTTACATAAAAAACAAATATACTTTGGACAGTATTATTTTGATATTTTAGCCTAGTTAATTTTCATACAAGAAATAATTGCTTTGCCAATTTGCATTTGCTCATTAATATTTTGAGCAATCAAAAAACAAATCCACACATTTTATTACTCCCAGTTGACATATTCAAAAATAAAATTTTGCATAAGCGTCTAATTTTGTTGAACATGTTTTTTTCAATAAACCTTCTGTTGTAGACGAGCTTGCCCCTAGAATTTTGAATATAAAAAAGAAAACATCAGACCATCAGAGCTCACACTTCATACACAATTCAAGCCGGAACAAACAGAGCACACACAACTCAAGCACACAATTGCAAGCCAACAAACTCTTACACAACTCAAGCACGCATGAGATCCGACTATCATCCAGTGTCATGGCTACCAGAATACTAGATCAAAAGAAGACACTCATCCGCATATAGTTTAGAGTTACTATTTAAAGATCATAGATCTATACGATTATCTACGCAACGATCATGCACAACGACGTAAAGATAAACGTGGGGCTGACAAAGAGACCAAAAAACAGGCCCAAAAAAATCAGTTTTTTTTAAGAAAAATATGTAATGAGTGTATTTTTTTATTTTTTTTCCCAATTCAAATGGGTATAAAACTTTTTTTTCCTGTTAGAATTGTGTATATCTATCCTTCTTCAAAACTAATATTTTTGAATGAAATAACTAATATTTTTGTAATATTAAAAAAATAGTTACTCTAAACAATTAATACTTTTGAATGAAACAACTAATATTTTTTGTAAAATAATTAGAGTATGAAAGTGTGCGTGTGTTATAAAGTGCAGATGTTGTAACGGATGTTAAAGCAAATACTACAACAATCTGGAAAATCAGAATATAAAACATGTACAACGGAAGACTTAAACACACGATTGCAAAAGGGAATACTTTTTAACACAAACTATCATAAATAGCTTGTGCTAGCCTTATGGCGAAAGGTTCACTATAAAAGATTAGTGATACAAAAGTTGTGTGAAGAGTATGATCGTTCACAACGAAAACAAGACTCGATATCACCTACCAAATCTAAATTGGCTAAGTGTATAACATAATACACCGTCAAAATTGATCTCACTCTATATCGATGATCTCACTATCTATGGATATAAGTTCGATCACAAGCTATGCGTGAAAAACTCTATTTCAAGGCATAACATAAATGTTGGAATAACTGTCCTATCACCTTTAAACTCAGGATCAACACTAGAGTAGGTGTACTTGTTTACTCCACACTTGGTACTGAAAGATTCGGCCTCTATTTATAGGCAGAAGTCTTCAATCCGAAAATAACTCCTTCAAGTAACCGCTTCCATGATCTTCATGTTGTCCCACGTTTCTTATCTTTATTCCTGATATTTCTTGATGCAACCGCCTGATCTAGATTGTTCCAAAACGTCCTGGATAAGTCTGAATCGTGTAGGCCCTTGTAGATCCTTGTAGATCCTTCTAGAACCCGTAACCGCTCATGTTTCTACCAATGTTATGCAACATTCACTTCAACATTGATAATTCCAGAACCTTGTAGATCCTTCTAGATCTTCATCCTGCATGTCAAAACATCTAAGACAACATTTGATCATAAAGTGTTGGTTAATGAGAAGAAAGGGCAAATTCATGTTGTTTCAAAGTAAATAGTGAATACTTCACTACCAACAACATCAACAGAGTAAATAAATAAAAGGAAAAAAAAAAAGACAATTGTTTAAATAAAATTGAAACATCACATTACCTTTTCTAATAATCATCATCTCATATCCCATCAATGTGCAAATAGCATCACTCTTGTACACTGATAAAGAGGAAGGAGAGTGGTCAAAGCGGCTGACACCAAGTCATGCAATTGTCTCATCAATGTGCAAATAACATTTGTGCTATTAATGAGTCATTTACCTGGTCACTACTGATGTGACATATTAATTTCATTTTTCTTTTTCTTTTATGTAATATGTGGTTTTTCTATAATTTTTTTTTTATCAAAGACTTAACTATACTACTATTTATTAATTTAGAATATTATAATATATAACATAAACCTATTTAAAATTAAAATATATTTAAATAACAAAAAAATTATAATTAAAAATCTAAAAGTGACAAGGATGTTGATTTTTTTATATAAATTTTCTTGGTTAATAATGTAATCATTAGTTTGCAAAATCATTATTGTGCTCGGTGATAATATTCGGGAGAGGCTATAGTTATTTATAGGAAAAAGGTACATGTAGGACCTTAAACTATTATTCCTGGTACATATACGCCTTTTTTATAATTAAATAAACCCTCAAACTTTTTTATAAGGATGAAGAAGCTCTTCTGTCACGTTTAATCTAGCGGACCTCTTATATCTACAAAATTTGACTTATTAATAAGCAAATTGGCTAATGTTAACCCTAATCTTTTTAAATCCTAAAATAATCAACACAAATGTAGTTACATTCTACTATTGTTCGATTAATATATCTCCCTCATCTCCTATGATTCTGCCACCACTCAGCCATCATTGTGGTTTTTGCCACCTCCGCTAAAACCTTATTGCCGCCACCTCTGCTGAAACCACTGCCTCCGGTGAGGTCTTCTTGTTAGCCGTTGTTACCCCAAAATTCCCAAATTATTTTTCCTCTTCTGCATTCTAAGTTACATGAAATTCTGAAATTCTTTATGGATTTCTGATGTAATTCCTGGATAATTTCAAGAGTATGTCATCTTGAAGGATTATGCTGTAATTCTTGAATTCCATATGTAATTATGTTTCATTAATTAAAAATCCTACCGTGTGATATGTTTTCAGTTTTTTTTGTTAGATTAATAATTTTTTAATGTTTAATTCTTGGTTTGTTTCGTAATAATTATGTCATAAACAATATGCTAATTTGAATTACTTTGTTGGAGAATGGTTTGATTGGAAAATTAATAAAAAAACCATTTTTAATTCTCAGTTGTTAAATTCCATCAAGTATATGTGTACCGTTAGCTTAGTTGTAACAGAAGTGCTTCTTTGTCCTTAGAAAACACGTTTGAGGGTTTATTTATAAATTATAATACCTTTAAAATTTGAGTTCACAAAATATATGCAAAAGTATCACACATCAAACTCAAGCAAGATTTCCTCAAGGATCAATAGTAGGAGGACAAATAAATATAATTTAAATTCATAACACAATCCGTTCACTTTACAAAACCTTACATTAAAATTTACTAATACATAAGATACATCACACGGAATAATTACTCGTACCCCAGAAACAGAGAGAGAGAGAGCAGCAGCATTACAAAACAAGACAAATAGATTTAGTAAGATGAGGCCAGAAAACTCAGTGGTTTGAAGGCAATGATGGACGATATCCTTTGTAACTGTTCGCCACAGCACCAGCAGTTTCTACAAGCTCACTGTTCATCCTCGCCATCTTTGCTCCGACATACTCTTTATACGATGAAACCGAATTAACCAGCTTAAACAGTTCCTCACCGCACAATCTAATTTCTTCCTCACTTCTCATCACCGTTTCCTGCAACTCTTCCTTGCATTTCTTCTCCAAAGCAAGTCAAAGAACAAGTGCTACATCAATACTCTCAATCGAGATCACTTAATATACTTACAAAGAAATAGACAATTACAAAATGCACCAATTTTTGTTGTTTGGGGGAGTGGGGGAGGTTATAAGTAAAGTACAAGCATCAAGAGGCTGTTTGTGATGATGCTCCTAAGAGGTATATATATTTGTAAGAAAACAAATTCCATTTAAGTTTTGCTTTTTCCTAATTAGGCTGCTTTAATAATCATACCTGCTAGAATATCTTTATGAGGTGCATGTCTCAGTGAATAATGTGCAAGATATAAGTGTACAGAGCACTACCTGCAAGATATAAGTGTACAGAGCACTACCTTCAAAATTTCTGCTGCCTCTATTTCGACAACAGACATTTTTTGAGCCTCCATTTCAACTTCCTTGGACAGTCTCTTAGCTTCTGCTGCACACCTAGATGCATATTCCTGCATTTCTGCCCTCATCACATTCAACTGAGCTTCAACCTATATAATCAGACCATTTGAAAGGATGTATTCAGATACTATTCAATAATGATGACATTATGCAACTCTTTTAAGAGCAGAACTCATGTGGAATAGAAGTTCTAAGACTGCAGCTCTGAAGTTCTTCAAAAAACTGCAGTAAAAGGCTTTACATATTTTAGCACACAAGAGTATATTCATGATAGTATGATACAAATAAAAATCAAGGAAAATATACATGTACTTTCTTCACTGGACCACTTTCCAAACCCAAAAATCTTCTTTTCATTTTCTTTTCTTGAATGTGTCTTTTCTCACAGATGTCAGATTAATGTCGAAGATCGAAGCACTTGCATACTACCACAATATCCTAATAAATCTTACGAGTTCAGCAATTTTATGGAAAACAAGAATATAGTCCCTCCGTCCTAGGGGTATTTGCACCCTTGGGATTGTACGTGGATTAAGAAAATGGTAAAGTATTGGCATATGGGTAAATATGTGTACATTTTTGCGAGTGTGCACGCAAATCAATGTTTCCTTAGGTAGTGTGCAAATTGATGTGGGACATCCAAATAAGGAAAGTGTGCAAATTTCTTTGGGACGGAGGAGTACTTTGCAAGAGTAATGAATTCAAGGACCTGCACGACTACAAGGAACATCTCTAGAACAACACATAGCATGTGCAAAATATATATGCTTCTGAAGATTGCAAATAAATAACTAATAAAGACCAAACTTATTGGGGGAAAGAAGCTTGAGTCTATCAATCTCTTTCCATCTTCAATAATTGGGCAACTCAGTTTCTATGTCCAGGACCCAATCGAATCATAAAGATGTCTGTTATCGAACCTTTCAATACTATATTCCTAACCACAGGAACAAAAGGGAAAAAATAACAATAGAACACAAACATGATATCCCGTATTTTAGTTAAGATATCAAACAACATAAAAATGAATTCTAGAGCAAATGTAAGGACCACATGTAAACATCTTTTCAGTTACGCTGCCTAATAACATTTTCATACTAGACTAATGCATGATGTACGGCTTAATTCAAAATAACTCTTTACTACGTGAAGGAATCAAATTATTGATGTGTCTAGTTGAATTTGCAAACTAAATTTAAGAGTTTGGCTTTTACGCAAAGTAAGTGAACATTAAAAGAAATTATAAGTAAACTGTAAACAAGAAACTTGATATAACAAAAATGACAAAGAAGTATCTGTGTGACACTAACAAAGTATGGAATACACAGTTGCAGTATTTTTCTTGGAAGACTAGACACGTAGTGGATTTCTTATAAATAAAGAAACCTGATGAATCAGTGGAAAATGATCAGAATGTATGCATGTGAAGAAGGAAATTCTTGGTGTGACATGAACATTAGAAGTATACAAATAAACTTCTCTTTGCTTACCTCATCAATATGGGATTGAAGGGAAGAAATATGGTTTCGCCTTTCCTCCAGTTTAGCAGCATTTTCACCCGACGCTTGCCGAAGAGAGATTAATTCTTCAAATTTTCCCATTGAGCTTCTTTTAATGTCCTCAGCAAACGAGATGAGTGCAGGCTTAAGTACTGTTTTGTAATCTAATCCCAAGACCTCAGATGGCGTTGATCCCTTGGCTTTCAGCTGATACTGAAATCCATTTCCAATCTTTAACCTAGAAATGAGTATTGAATGAATATTGCCACCATAATCCAATGCATTTTTGTAAGGGAAGTAACTAAACTGTGGAACATAAAGTAAAAACTTATAGTTCACCCTATGCATTGTCTCTAGACAAAGTGTAGTCCATGTAATTTCCCCCAAAAAAAAAATGGTGGACAAGAAGTTGTACTTCCTTAAAATGCAAAGTAACACTCTGTTCCCTGCCTCCATTTAGTGAGATTTTGAGGGGTGTGGGAAAGTTAATGATTTGCTTGCCTCTTATATCACCTAGAAATACATATACAAATTTCACAATTCAAACAATCTAAGTTTCCTAAGAATGATCTACAAGCATGCATTCGCCTCTTGAGATGACTACAAGCATATAAACTTAGTAAGGTCACATAAAAAACAAATGATACTAAAAAAAAACCACAAACATTTGCATAAAATGCAATACTACTAATCATACCAATACCTAAGCATCAATGAGTGATCACTCTATTGAATATAAAAAGGTCCTCATAAACTTGAGCAGAATACGTTCAATGACCAATATACTAAAGCAGCATGTGTTAATCAGACTCCAACAGATGATTAACAACCCAAATTGAATGTGCAAGCAATTTCCCCTACAACAAATGTAACAACAGATGGCAACTAGGTTTGTGTCATTTTTAAAGTAACAGGAAAAGAAGGTGATCAGAAGAAATACCTTCTGATGGCTTGGTTACAGTCCATCACAAACCTCTCAAGCTCCTTAAACTTATGGCCAATCTCAGAATCAAGCTCCATTGTCTTCTCCTCCCAACCATTTCTCGCAGCCTCAGTCTCCTCAATATCCCTCTCTAAAGCCCGCAATTCTCGCTTCATTCTCTCAGCATCTCTCAAATTAATCCCTTGATCCTCAATCTTCTTCTTCAACTCCTCGTTCTCGCCACAAATCCTCTTCCTCTCCTCTACCTTTGCCTCCAGTGCTCTTTCCTTCTCCTCCAACATTTTCTGCCCCACCACTAATTGCTTATCCCGATCCCCTATTATAAGGTGAAACTTCTCCACATCCTTTTCCATTGTAGCCTTTGTCTGCTCCAATTTCTCTCTCTCACTTGGCCCTGTCTTCAAACCCTCCAATTTTACCTCCAGTTCTTTCACATGATCTGTCATAGCCTTCACACTCTCCTCCACTTTATCCCTCCACTCCTTCATCTCCCCAAAACACTCTTCATCCAAAGCATCCATCGCCTCGTCGTCCCCCTTTATGTAGTGTATATAACTATTCACAGTGTACATCAACATTTTATCATTCTCAAAACCAGGCGAAGAATTCACCGTAAACTCATTATACTTAATTATCTGAACAAGCCAGTGAATAACCGCAAGCAAAGCAGGCCAGGAATGCGGCGTCCCTGGGGCACGTAACGCCGATTTGTTCAATTTATGGGGACATTTGAGGATCTTCAATGCGTGAGTGAGATCTTCCTCCATTTTCGGCGAAGCAAATCCAAGGCGGTGGAGAAGAATTTTTAGGGTTTCAGTAATGTCTTTAGCAGAGGGTAAAGGGTGTTTGAGCGAAAAGGAGACAGATTGGGAAGCGAGGTAAGCATTGATAGTGCGGAGGGCGGAGGCTTGGTAGGATCGGTCGGAGATGTTCGTCGGAACGACGGAAGGGCGGCCGACGGATGAGATGGAGGGGCGGCTGCTGCAGAAGCTGGCGTCGGATTCTCTGCGGGGAACTGGGGTGGAGAGGTACTGCCAGGGGTCAACGGTGTTGGTAGGTGTTGGTGGTGGAGGACGGTCAGCTGCGCGGCGGCGACCGGCCCCTCTCATAGTCGGAGATTGGTTAGTCTCTGTTTTTCCCGCCAATAATACGTATCTTTAGGTTTATTTTTGAAGTGACGAAGATTCTGGAATTTCAATTTCTTGGTTTATTGGATGGGATATTATAGTAAGAAAAGTATAGGTTGGGCCCCTGGCCCATTCTTCCAAGTAATGGGTTACAAATTGATTTTGGGCTTGTCTGTATTTATCGTTGGATGAATATCCCCCTCTATATATCTTATGGTTACCTACAATTTAAATCTAGGCATATTGTTTAGTATAGTAAGTTAGTAACGCATCTGTTACTATTTTAACTGTGTTATTATATGAAAAAAATAATTATTTTTTCAAAAATAAATAAATATTTATGAAAAGTCAATATTTTATTTTGATAGTAATTCACATTTTGTCCTTATATTATATGAAAAAATATTTATTTTAGTAAAAATAAATTAATATATGTGAAAAAATAATGTTTAGTCTAATAGCAACACACATTTTATCTTATAGTAACATGTATTTGCCCTTATAATAACACTAACTTGGTGGGAAAATCTTGGAATTACTCTTATACGAAATTTTGAGAAAATTTCGCCAGACCCAACCCAATCCTGTCAGGATCCGTGAACCTTTTAATATAAATTATTCTACTGATCCTATTTTCATAGAATATTTTGTATAAGTATTTTGTATATTAAATAATATTTACTTTATCAAAATCCATTTAATTTATCTTATTAGTTATTTTAATAAATATTTACCTAAATCTTCTATTCTAGTGTGAAGTTGAGTTGGCTGCCAACGTTTCAGATCATCATTGTCCTTGTTTGCCAAAGTATGGTTGTGTATCACTCCATCAATTAAGAGTAGTTTTAGTGTGCACCTAAATGCATATTATGCATTAATTAGATTATAAAATTTTAACGGTAAGAAGTATGAAAACTCACACATTTAGGTGTGAACTGTAATATTCAAGCAATAATCAATAATATCTCAAATAGTGATCAATAATATTTTAAACAATAATTGGTAATATCTCGAGCAATAATCAACAATATCCAAGTGGTAATCGACAATATCTAAGTAGTAATCAATAATATCCCCAATATTTTTTTAATTGAAAAAACTCAAAATTGAATTTAGAATTGAGTTTAAATCCATGCTAGAACTTGTGATGAATTAATGAATTCTTTTGTCATATATAGGTATTGTAGATCTAATATTTAGCTTCTTCACACAATTGTGATCTTTTTTCCTCCATCAATGAAGATCGACTTCGACGGTTCGGAGGTAATGACAGAATTATGATTTAAGAACACTATCTGCATGTTAGGAGATCTGTATTTAGGAGTTTATTTGTCTTTATCTTTAATTTAGTTGTTGGCTTATTTTTCTGTCCATGTCCCATGTCTTTTAGATTTGATTGTTTTTCTCCCTTATTTTCCTCCGTACTTTGAAGATCTATATTTAAAGGTTACATGTTTAGAATTCACTGCAAAAAAAAACACTGTTTTGCGACGGAATTTGCGACGGAAAATCCTTCGCAAACAGTGTTTTGCGACGGATTCTGCGACGGACACGTATTCGTCCCTAAAACAGCCGTAGCTAATTTTTGCGACAGATTTTGCTCTCCGTCGCAAATTGACGACGGACAAATCCGTCGCAAATTTAGCGGGTCAGACCCGGCCGAGTCGCACAAAATTTGCGACGGACAGTAGTCCGTCGTAAATCTTTCGAGTTAGACCCGTTCGGGTCAACAACATTTGCGACGGCCACATTCCGTCGCAAATGTTTATATATTTTTTTTATTTTTTTTCTGTTATAATTTGCGACGGGCTGTTTTCCGTCGCAAAATTCAATATTTGCGACGGATTTCGGCCGTCGCAAATTACCGAGCCTATACAAAAAAAAAGTGGCTCGCGTGGTTCGAGCCCGGGCACCTGGGGCGGGCGCGGACCACTGGGTCATATTAGTCTTATTAGGCCTTGAACAATTAATCCATTTTTGCGTCCAAGGGGAATCGAACATGGGACCTCTTGTGCAAGAGGAGGGGGCGCGCGCCACTAGGGCACAAGCTACTTTCGTTCATTTTTATGCAATTAATTGTATATGTATTCAAATTAAGTCGTTTTTTTTTTATAATTCACCAAATTAATTTCTTTTCGTATCTAAGTTGTTTATTAAAATATTTTGCCCAACTATTTTTTTTATTTTGTAAAATTATTTATTTCGACAATGCATAATTTTATAATTCGTTCATTTGTACGTAATTAATTGTATATGTATCCAAATTGACTCATTTTTTTTCTATAATTCACCAAATTAATTCATTTTTGTTTCTCACTTGTTTTTATAAATGTTGTGGTCATTTAATTTTTATTAGTTTGGTAAAATTATTTATTTCGACTCCCGCTTAAAATTATAATTCGTTCATTTGTACGCAATTAATTGTATATGTATCCAAATTGACTCATTTTTTTTTCTATAATTCACCAAATTAATTCATTTTTGTTTCTCACTTGTTTTTATAAATGTTGTGGCCATTTAATTTTTATTAGTTTGGTAAAATTATTTATTTCGACTCTCGCTTAAAATTATAATTCATTCATTTGTATGCAATTAATTGTATATGTATCCAATTGACTCGTTTTTTCCATAATTCACCAAATTAATTCATTTTCGTTTCTAACTTGTTTTTATAAATATTGGGGTCATTTAATTTTTATTATTTCTGTAAAATTATTTATTTCGACTCCCGCTTAAAATTATAATTCGTTCATTTGTATGCAATTAATTGTATATGTATCCAAATTGACTCGTTTTTTTCATAATTCACCAAATTAATTCATTTTCGTTTCTCACTTGTTTTTATAAATGTTGTGTCCATTAAATAAAAGTAAATTCAAACTAAAATAAATTCACAAAATTATAAATTAAAGTAACAATTCAAAAATTAAATTAAAGTAACAATTCAAACTAAAAAAAAATTGTACTTCATAGTTATTAAAAATCAAATTTTTTTAACCATCGGAATTAAATCCGTCTTCCTCTTCCTCCTCATCCTCGCCCAGGTTAACAATCGGCGGCATCGATGGCTGGGTCGGCGGGATCGGCGACATCGATGGCTGGGTCGGCGGCATCGATGGCTGGGTCGGCGGCATCGGTGGCGCAGGCATTTGCGCTCGTGGCATTGAATTAGAGGCGAATATCTGCCACCACGCCTGCATGGCGGTTGTATATATACTCCTGCACCTCGACCCGATACCGCTCCATCTCGGCTGTATACCGGTCGTGCGCCTCTCGCTGCTGCCTCTCATACTCTTCCTTCTCTCACTGCTGCCTCTGCATGTTCTTCATCTGCTCCACCACTGTGGCAAGCTGCCTCTCGACCTCACTGGGATGAGAGTCGATGGAAGACTGAGAGGAGGATGAGCCTGAGCCACGAGGTCGAAAAAAGTTCTTTCCGAAGCTGCCCAATTCAGCGAACCGCCCCTTTTTAGCCTTGACGTTCTTGAAGTACAATTCATTTTGAACGTCAACAGAAGGTTGTGTGGGGGGCATCGACCCCAACCCCGACCCCTCTGCCGTTTCCTCAGGCTGAGGCTGAGAGGCAAGGTCCTCGAGCATCTTTCTCTGCAAATTAATTATACAAAAAATTAAATAAATTGAACACAAAATATTAAAAATATTTTTAATATTAAAAATTTAAATAATACTATTAATATTGAAATAATACTTACGTGGATCTCGGTGGTACGGCCGTAGGTAGACTTCCCAGTCTCCTCGACGAATGGGTGGGCGAGCTGCAATCTCTCAAAATGAGAGGGCTCGCGTCCTTGCTCCGCCGCCTAATTAGAAAAAAAAAATAGTAAAAATTAATACCACTCATAAAAATTAGGAAAAATAATAATAAAAATTCAAAAACTACAAAATTAAAGACGAAACTTACAAATCTCAACCCATGCTCATAAATTGACCGAGAACCGGCCCGATGTCTCGCCATCCCTTCTCCATCAGGGTCACTACGCCGATTCGCCTTGTTTTTCGCCGACTTCTCTTTGAATGCAGGAGAATCCCAGTAACGGAGGAATTGATCCCAAATCGGCCGCCTTTCACTGTCAGTCCCCATGTCGGTGGCCACTCCATCCTTGTACCACTTGTCCCTCATTTTGTAAAGGAGGTCCCTGTATCTTTTTGTCGCATATTTTTCAAAATTCCTCAACATTTGGTCATCGTGCTCCGGTGCCCAGGCACATTCTTTCTGCAATTACAATTTAAATGTAAATATTTATTTATATATTTGATATTAATAAACGGTGAATTAATAAATTAAATTAATGCCTTAAACTCCTCGAAGTATGTCTTTTTTCTTGCATCGGACACTAGCGCCCAACTGTAAGCGGTGGGCTCGAATCCACCGCGAAAGATGGACTTGGAAACCTGATTAGCAGACTCATGACCCGGAATCCAACTGTAAAATTAAAACTTCAAAGTTAGTAAAATAATTAGGTTTTAATTAATAAAAAAATTGAGTATAAAATATTAAAACTTACGTATGACCACATGGCTGAACAGGCATCCGTGCTTGAACAACCGGATGCTGGCGAGAGGAGGATGAGCCCTCAACAGTCTGCTGTGAGGAGGAGGAGGAGGAGGAGGAGCCCGCACCAGGCTGTGAAGAGGTCTCTGATAGAGACCTCGGCCTGAAAATAGGTGGAACGACGGGTCTTAGTGAGGCCCGTTGTCTCCTCCCTCCTCGTCCTCCTCGACTCGCCTCCTCATCCCTCGGAGGCTGCTGACTGTCGTTGCCACTGCCTTGACCGCTCATCTATAACAAATATCACGAATTATTCAATCAACTAAACTAAAATCAATCAACTAATAATATTATTTTGTAAAATTATTAAACTTAAATCAAGCAACTAATATTATTCAAACTACCTACTCAACTAAATTCATTCAACTAAATTAAAATCAATCAACTAATAATATTATTTTGTAAAATTATTAAACTTAAATTAAGCAACTAATATTATTCAAACTACCTACTCAACTAAATTCATTCAACTAAACTAAAATCAATCAACTAATAATATTATTTTGTAAAATTATTAAACTTAAATCAAGCAACTAATATTATTCAAACTACCTACTCAACTAAATTCATTCAACTAAACTAAAATCAATCAACTAATAATATTATTTTGTAAAATTATTAAACTTAAATCAAGCAACTAATATTATTCACACTACCTACTCAACTAAATTCATTCAACTAAACTAAAATCAATCAACTAATAATATTATTTTGTAAAATTATTAAACTTAAATCAAGCAACTAATATTATTCAAACTACCTACTCAACTAAATTCATTCAACTAAACTAAAATCAATCAACTAATAATATTATTTTGTAAAATTATTAAACTTAAATCAAGCAACTAATATTATTCAAACTACCTACTCAACTAAATTCATTCAACTAAATTAAAATCAATCAACTAATAATATTATTTTGTAAAATTATTAAACTTAAATCAAGCAACTAATATTATTCAAACTACCTACTCAACTAAATTCATTCAACTAAATTAAAATCAATCAACTAATAATATTATTTTGTAAAATTATTAAACTTAAATCAAGCAACTAATATTATTCAAACTACCTACTCAACTAAGTTCATTCAACTAAATTAAAATCAATCAACTAATATTATTTTGTAAAATTATATATTAAACTTAAATCAAACAACTAATATTATTTAAAATCAAACAACTAATATTATTTAAAATCAATTAATTACCTACTCAACTAAAATCAAACAACTTATAAATATTATTTTGTAAAATTATATATTAAACTTAAATCAATTTACTAATATTATTTTATAAAATTATTAAACAATTCAACTAAAATCAATCAACTAAAATTATTTTGTAATATTATTTAAACATGCTTAACAATTAAAAATTAACAAATTACTAAAACAATTCAACTAAAATCAAACAACTAAAATTACTAAAATTAAAAATATAATATAAACTTAACAATTCAACTAAATTCAATTCTAAACTTAACAAATTCTAAACATGCTTGGAAATTAAATTTTAAACGGTAAAAATGAAGAAAACTTACGATTTAATGAAGAAACGAGCACTCGGTTGGGACGGATTGGCTCTACAGCGACTGCACCCGACTTCTCCCTCCTTTTCCTTTCTTTTTCCTCTTCTTCCTCTTATTCTTCTCGCCGCCTGCGCTGTTCTTTATATAAGGTGAAAAAATTTGCGATGGGCGCCTGTTCGTCGCAAATTGCGACCGCCATACACCCGAACGACGTCGTTTTTTAGTATTTGCGACGGCCAAGCCGTCGCAAATGTGAAATTTAAAATTTTGCGACGGACAATCCGTCGCAAATCAGTCAACGCGATGTTTTCCGAAAGGTCGCGCAAAACCGGGTCAATATTTGCGACGGAATAGGCCGTCGTAAATTCGAAGTTAAAATTTGTGACGGCAATATCCGTCGCAAAATAGTCAAATGGACTGTTTCCCCAACGAGTATTTTTTAACGGGTCGGTTTGCGACGGACACGTCCGTCGCAAAATTGAAATTGAAATTTGCGACAGCTAATCCATCGCAAAATTTGTCGGTGTGCAACGAAGTTAATGGACCCCACACTTTGCGACGGATTATCCGTCGCAAAACAGTGCAGTTTGCGACGGTTTTATTTTTCCGTCGCAAATTATCTTTTTTTCCGACGGGCCTCCAATATCCGTCGCAAATTCATGAAATTTGCGACGGATAATTATCCGTCGCAAATTTCCCGTCGCAAAACAATGTTTTTTTTGTTGTGATTCAGTCCATTTTTAAATTTCCCTCCATTATTTGATTGTTACTTTTGTTTCTTTGCATATTAATTTTGGTACCTGTAATGATAATATTTACTAATTTTCTATTTGAAAACACTACCTTACTAATTTGTTTATGTAGTAATAAATATAATTTAAGTGCATGGAAAATCCAATTATTTTCGTCCTTTCAATTTTTTTTTAATTGTTTATTTTTATTATTGTTTTGCAGATTGTGTTCTTCAAGAGATGTGAAGAGTTGTAGGTAATTGTTTGTATTACATTATTTACTTCAGGGTTGGTTTTTTATCACATGAAAGATTTTTATATATATATATTTCGATATGAATATCAAACTAGATATGAATGCTATTGGTAAGTTGAAGAAGAAGTTCAGTTCGATGGATAAAAAAATTATTTTATATCGACTATCTACCGGTTGACCACCAATTTATTTTACTGGATAGAGTAACAATCTAACAAACTGAAATTTCCATTAAATTAATTTGTATGTAGATTATATTTTGTTTTGTTTTTCACTTAATAATTTTATGTTTCATTTAATTAAACTTTGTTATGTTGCAGTTTGCATTTCAATTGTAATTCATTGTTGAACATAATTTATACATAGGATACTTTCCATATTAATTGTTGTATTTTTAGTAAATAATAAGTGGTACTGTAGATTTGTCCAAATGAATCGGAACCGTCAGTTCTAGTCGGCAGTTTGTTGGTTCTAACCGGAGTCGGAACCGGTGATTTTTGAACTGTCGCCAAACCGGACCGAAACCATTTATTACAAGGTCCAATTTTGGTTCTACTAAATTAAAAATCATAATCGACGGTTCTATGGTTCAATATATATATATATATGTAGTTTTTAATCCCTGCTATAATTTTAATATTTTATGACCTTTTTCATTATTTATAATTTTTTAAGTTGTACAGCAGATTGTAAGTACTAAATTGTAGACAAAGTATAGAGTGAAATTGATTTATATATGAATCATTGAAGGATATTAGTTGTTTTCACTGAAGAGTCTTAGTTGTTTTGTGAAAACTAACTAAAACTCTTTGGTGAAAACAATTAATATCGTTCAATGAAAACAATTAATACTCTTCAATAAAAACAACTAATACCCTCCAACGATTCATGTATAAATCAATTTCACTCTATACATACTCATAAATTGTAAGTTGTTTATAACTTGTTTTATGAGTTATTTTCATGTAAATTTTTTAATTGTAATTTTGTAGACTTTGTATTTCATGTTTTTTTAATTTGTAAACCTTGGTTATTACTTATTTATATTTTAATTTTATTTTGTATATTGAAAGTTGAATACAATAAAAAATTTATTTGTTAAATTCACTTTTTATTTATTTTTTGTGCTTGAATTAAGAAAAAATATTACATGTTATTTATTTAAAAAAAAAAACGGTTCAGAATCAAAATCGGAACCACCCAAGCGGTTCAGTTTCGATTTCACTAAATTGAAACCAGGAACCAATGATTTGGAATCAAAACCAACGGTTCGGAACTGTTAGACAACTCTAAGTGACAGTACTTCTAATGAACCATTCCTATTGTATGGACACCTTATGTTTACATATCAATTTATAATTAGTATTGTATTTTTTTTGGAAGTCAATATAAAATACTGCTTTATTAGTGTTTTTATATAATTTAATATATTATATTGTTGAAGCAAAGACTACATAATTATACTCCTAGTATTTAAGGGGGTCTATTGTATTAAACTTTTAAAGGATTTTGAAAGACTTTGCAGGATTTTTATGACTTTTAAGATTTTGCAAGATTCTGTAACACTTTTTAATTTAGGATTTTAATGGATTCTATAGCATTTTGTGGACTTTGCAGAATTTCATGGATTTGTAACATACAAAGAGTTCAAGATTTTTTTTATACACTCAAATTTTTTTTAGGATCAAAAGTTTCATAAATTTGAAATGTTATAGTCCATGATATATAGTTTATGCACATACACATATATATGTGTATTAATATGTAATTGAAGTTATATTAAACTTTTTATTCTCAATAAAAATTATGATGGATAAATTGTGTATAAAATTTTATTTCAACTACTCAAACCACTAATCACAGATTATCCATTGCACAAATCAATAATCCATTTTTCTTAATTGAGGAAAATGAACCGATTATTGGGTATAATTTTGGTAGAGTTGGATTGGATTTGGATTTCAATTTGTTGAAAATGAATAGAAACAGAGGAACAATAAATTTGCTGGTTATGAGTGTATGCAAAAAGTAACAAACCAAGTAAACGGGAGTAGGAAACTTATGTGGACACAGAACAGGATGTTGGAAAATTGAGTTTTTTATTCTTAGATATATCTCAAATTTTCGGCTTATTTTGGCACACCTACTTATTTCACTTCAAAAGTCCTTTAAAATTTTATGGGTTTGGATGTAATTATTGGTATTTATAGTAGCGCTAAAAAATCATTCAAAATTCATATAACACAACAATACTTTAAAATCCTTATATTTTTTAATAGGGGCCATTACACTAGGGAACAATTTTAACTCCCTTAGAGCATGAAGGACATAACTTTATTGAAAATACATAGCAATACATGACACTGCTATCTTTACCAAGCCAATTTTGATTTGACGTCTGCAGTTGTAAGTTGAGGTGATGTCTACCTTTTCACTTTTTCACTTTCTACTTTTCAAACATATGACACTCCTTTTACTCCATTTGGTCATATTTTTCTTTTTTAGAATTACAAACATCAGGAAAACTGTAGCGCCTAGGATTTTTTAAATTTTCGTTGCAGAGTTTAATAGGTAAAGCACTAGTACAAACGATAATACTATAGTACAAGACTAACCGAATAGTATACATAATAATCTTATAGTACAAGCAAATGTCAATAGTACTACTAAATTCCATGGTACAACATAAAATACCATGGTACAACATCAATTACCATGGTACAAATCACAACTCAATAGAAACACTAAAAATATATACAACTCCTAATTAACCATGATTCCAGCTTTTCGGTCACACATGATTGGTCATTATCTATCTGCTACATAATACTTAAAGACTTTGTTGTATAGAGAGCTGAGCTGCTTAAATAACCATATCTGTATCTAAGTCCATAACCCCAAGCTGGGTAATTAAGCGTTGCCTCTTTCCTTGGAATAACCATATCTGAGATTGCACAAACAAAATGATTCAGCATAACTGCATATATGAGCCTCACATCTTTACACGAGTCCTCATTCATGGATGTTAAATTTATCATAATATAAAATTCAAAAGTTATTTAATGCTATACAGGCATGAGAATATGGTAATAGAATGAATAGTTGAATATAGCTTATCCTTTCCTGCAATTATACAAGTGAAGATTTGCAACTCATTATTAAGGCCACTGGGATATTGGAAGCGAAATAGTGAAGTATTGACTAGTCAGTCCTCTGAAATGATCCCTGTAAGTGATACATGAATCTCACTTAGATGCTGGTCATAGGCTAGAAACTTCTTCCAATGTTAAGATGTAGGTATCATAGGAAAACTTACGGATGAAGGGTACTTGGGGCACGGAGCTACTTAGACCGTATGCAAGATGAGCCTACAAGATAAACAAAAAACGAAGGCATGGATTACATATGGCTCACCCATAATAAACATGATTGTTAATGCCAAAAAAAAAAAAAAAGAATCAGAATCAATAACACAAAGAGAACCCACCTCTTCAATTAAACCTACCTTCACCCCCAACTCCCAAATGTAAAAGTGAAACAAATGATTTTGCAATTCTGCTTCCCAATTCAATTTCCCGATCTTTGCTCCTCAGCGCGTTCCGCACAAGCGCCGCCCTCTCCTCAACCACTCCTCTATTTCACAAAAATACAAAAAAAAAAAAAAAGGGCGAGTGAGAGACCAACACGTTGCTAAAGAGATGAAGAGAGGAAAGGTGAGAGAGATGGAGAGAATATAATTACCAGATGCGATAGATTGAACACGCTGCTAGGGTTTTCGTAGGAGGACGAGCACACGCACAAGACCCCATCGCAACCCTCCCTCACTCCCTCTCAGATCGAGCGCCGCCGTGGATTGAGGACCCTAAAATCATAAAAACCCTAAATCTGGTGGTGGATCGAGCACCGTAGTGATCTGGCGTCAATACGGTGCCAATCTGAGACAGTGGCTTCGTCGACGGATGAGTGGCGGTCACCGGGGATAGAGAGCAGAATAAGAGCGGCCATGGATGGTAGAGAAAGGAAAGGAGCGTGATTTTTTTAGGGGAGAGAGAAAGAGTGTATTTGTGAGAGGGGGAGGGCATACTTTTTTAATGGAGAGTGGGATTGGACGACTATTGATGGCTAAAAGTCTAGTGTAGGTGCTAGCTCATGTATCCTCTTGTTATAAAATGTAGTGTGTTGCATTTGGTCATTTTTTAGAAAGCCTATTGTATTTTGGTCTATATATATGTACTCTAGTGTAGTTATTCCTTTTTAATACCAATGAATTTTTATTAAATAGTAAAAAGTCTCGAATAAATACCAATGAATTTGAATGGATTCTTTAAAAAGTCTTGAAAGTCCAAATTGAATATCAGTTGATTTTTTTTTTTTTTTAAGTAACATAAAATCCTAATTGAATACTAAGGATATTTTTATAATAAATAAATTTCTATAAAATCCTAAATTAATACACCCTCCTAAATTTCAGTTCAACTCTCTAATTCCTTGTAATTTATTGAAACACAAAAATATATATATTTTCATATAATTGAAATATGCTCCAATTTTTGTTCCCCACGAAATGCATGGGTCCGGTGCCAGTATATTGAATAATGAAATAACTTTTAGACAAAAAAAATTATGCATCAATCACCAGAGAAATTCATACAATTTTTTTTTTTAAATAGTGAAATAACTTTTAGACGAAGTTTTTGTTAGTTTTGACCAAAGACAAAAATTTCACGAAATTTTGTCAATATTTAGTTGACATTTGGATTTTTTTAGGTCTCAATATGGATATTCCCTAAAACAATATTTCTTTCTAAATATCGGAAATGTTGGTATCAATATTGATATTGGCGAGTTGTAGTTCAAAAATTGTCAAATATTCGAAAATTTTGTAGAAATATTGATAAAAATCGGGGTTTTTGTCTCTTCTTCATTATTGTCCATGAATATTATTTTAGATTTTAAGAGAATCTAGTTACTAAACCACCATCTATTAAAAAAATATTGTAAGAAAAAGATTTCAACATGCTTAGTTGCATTATTTGTATTGTATTAAATTATTATGAACAATTGTTGTATCATTTCAGGGTGCTTAGATATTTTGTTATTGATATGTTTGTCATCAAAGATTCATTTTGTTTGAGTTTAAGGTAAATTTATATATATTAAATTTAGTTATAATATAAATTTTATGTTAAATTTTTATCAATTTTATCAATATCGATATTTTTGTTGATATATTCGTAAATTTAAGTATGGATATTTCCATTAATATTGACATTTTTAATCCTTGGTTTTGACCGATTAGATAAGTATTCCGATAGTAAGGCGAAGACGAAATAGTGATGGACGGTTTGTTCTTTGTAAAAAGAAATAATAATAATAATGAAAAAAAATAGACGGTTCGAAATTTGCCAAATATGCGTAGCGTTAATTAGGAGTCTGAGTTGGGCTGGAAGCCCATGAACTCAACACTCGATCAATTAGCAATTTACTGACGACTCACTCACAAATAAACCCTTAAGAGTAAAACACCACCACTGCGTGAAAATTCCCTTCCCTTCCCTTCCCTTCCCTTCCCTCCAAATCCAATTCTCCCCTCCCCCAAAACCCCACTCTCATCCAACCTATAGGCTATAGCTATACTGCATAACATAACACACAAATTCAACTTTTGCTTGCACAAACCCAAGTTTTCTTTAGCACCAGCTCGATTTTATTTTCAGTAATGGGTAAAGACGAGGACGAGATGAGGGGAGAAATCGAGGAGCGTCTGGTGAACGAGGAGTACAAGATTTGGAAGAAGAACACCCCCTTTCTCTACGATCTGGTGATTACTCACGCGCTCGAATGGCCCTCCCTGACCGTGGAGTGGCTGCCCGACCGGGAAGAGGCGCCCGGGAAGGATTACACCATTCAGAAGATGATTCTAGGGACCCACACTTCCGAGAACGAGCCCAATTATTTAATGTTGGCCCAGGCTCAGCTGCCCCTCGAGGATGCCGAGAACGATGCTCGTCAATACGACGATGAACGCTCTGAATTCGGTGGATTTGGATGCGCTAACGGCAAGGTAAATTTACTTCTTTCTGCAAATGCTTATCTACGTGTTGTACTCTGTGTTTTCCAAGTTGGACCCTAGTTTCCCCTTGGTTTTTCAGTTTGGCTACATTTAATTGCTATCTTAACATGTTAAAAGTTCGATTATGAAGCCAAAACAGGAGGTTTCCTTGTATATATAAACCAAAAAGTTTTGAATGGTGAATAGATTGCAATTATAAAATTTATGAATGCTGTTTTTGTTATTTCTGTTATATATACTCATATAGTGGTGATTGAATGCTGAAGCATCAAGTGTTGGATTATTGATGGTGTGTTTTACTTTCTTTAATTGGGAACCAATTTGATAATTTTGTGTCCTTTTATCTATAATGTAACTTATCAAATTCCGAAAGCATACGTGTTGATCATCGCACTTAACGTAAAATTCCATGCAGGTGCAAATTATCCAGCAAATTAATCATGACGGGGAGGTCAATCGGGCTCGTTATATGCCCCAGAACTCATTTATAATTGCCACTAAGACAGTTAGTGCAGAAGTTTATGTTTTCGATTATAGTAAACATCCATCTAAGCCTCCATTGGATGGTGCATGCAACCCAGATTTGAGACTGAGGGGTCATAGTACTGAAGGATATGGTTTATCATGGAGTACTTTCAAGCAGGGTCATCTACTAAGTGGTTCAGATGATGCCCAGATATGTTTATGGGACATAAACATGACTCCTAAGAATAAGGCTCTAGATGCAATGCATATTTTTAAGGTATGGTAATCAAGATTTCTAAAATTAAATATTTTGGTTGTTCGTTGTAGTCCATATTTCTATTGAATGGCATTATTTCATTTTCATAAAGCTAATACATAATGAGATCAGATTCATGAAGGTGTTGTCGAAGATGTAGCATGGCATGTGAGGCACGAATACTTGTTTGGTTCTGTTGGAGATGACCAGTATCTGCATATATGGGATCTCCGCAATCCATCAATGAGCAAGCCTATACAATCTGTTATTGCTCATCAAAGTGAGGTAGGTGCCATTTTTTATATGGTTGGAACTGGATAAAAATATTAAAATTAGCTACATTAAAATTATGGCCATTGCATGCTCATGCTAGCTGGCATCAAATTTTTCCTTTCCGGTAAAGATTAGGCTTTCTTTGTATTAACTAGTTGGCCTTCCTTTTGGACTATTAGAAAAATGAAACCTATTTCTTTTCAAGCTGTTAAACTGAGAGCAACCAGATTATGTTACATGCAATGCATGATATAGTTTATAGATGTCATCAAAATAATATTTAGTTAATCTTAGGTCATATTTTTTCCACATCCTGATGCTCCTCCAACTAATCATATTTACATATTCTACGGTACACTTGACAAGTTTACATATTTTTTCCGTGAACAAATATGACTAGGAAAAATAATACCCTTTTTTATGTTAATGATAGAACCTATGCCAGCAATTAATTGTGACATGATAGCACTTCTCCCTATAGTAACTGAGGCTTTGTATGCCTTTTGTGTGTCAAAGTTCAAACTTGCTAATGATAATGCAATTTGGGACGAGTTTTTTAATAGCGACTCCAATGTATGTAATGTCGTTTTCTTTATACTCTCAGCTAATTTATACTTGAACCTATGCTTTAAATGTGTATTTTCTAGGTAAACTGTTTGGCTTTCAATCCATTCAACGAGTGGGTTTTAGCTACCGGGTCTACTGATAAGACTGTTAAGTTATTTGATATGCGGAAGATTGCTACACCCCTCCATACCTTTGATTGCCATAAGTAAGTGGCTATTCTTACTATTTGCTTTTGAGGGATAACTCAGTTATTGTATGTTTACATCTCTTTTAACTGCACAACAGGGAGGAAGTTTTTCAGGTTGGATGGAATCCTAAAAATGAGACCATCTTAGCATCTTGTTGTCTTGGTAGGAGACTGATGGTCTGGGATCTTAGCAGGTACTTACTTCTTCAACTTTCTTGAAATTTCCTATGATTTCATTTGTGGGTGTGTATACACACACACACACACACACACACACACACACACACACACACACACATATATATAGCCTGATTATTGCATCACAGATAGCATCATCTTGAGTTTGTTATCATATATACTCTCTGTCCCAAAACTAAAGAGGGAAATGATGGACCATCAAAGGTTATACATTTATTCAGTTGATCAAAAGTACACATAAATTAAAAAAAAAGGTACTTTTGAGGAACATTTTTTCTTTTTTTGGGCATGGATTAATACAGTAAATTTAATCTGCAGTCCTAATTAAATTCAATGTTGCCTAGAGGAGGCTAAATGTCGTCTTAATTTGTGCCAAGTCACTTCCCTTAAATTACGCTCGTATATCTTTGGCAAATAATATGACCGAAAGTTTGAGAGATGAAAACTTTTAATCTGTGTCTTTCACCATTGATAGGATTGATGAAGAACAAACGCCAGAGGATGCTGAGGATGGCCCACCAGAGTTGTTATTCATTCATGGCGGTCATACGAGCAAGATTTCGGACTTCTCGTGGAACCCTTGCGAAGATTGGGTCGTTGCTAGTGTAGCAGAGGATAATATACTACAAATTTGGCAGATGGCTGAGAACATCTATCACGATGAAGATGACCTCCCTGGAGATGACCCTAATAAAGGCCCCTAGTCCATAAGATTTCAATTAAAATAAGTAGAATCAAAACATGATTGGAGGTGAAGAACCATGCATGTAGGATGTTGTGTGCTTAATTTCTTTTTCTTCTTCTTTTCTTTCCATCTGTATCATTAACATCAAACTGTATTGCTATCATAATGCTTATTGTTTTATCATGTTATAGCGGTCCGGAAAGTGTTTGGAATACTCATTTCAGAACCCATTTGGAGGGGTTCAAAATCTCCTGTTTCATCTATGTAGATGATAATGGATTATGAAATGTGTTATAGCTGATTTGAAGCCATTTTGGGGGGAGTTTTAGAATTATTCAGTATTCTATAATAGTAAATACTTTGGTAGCTGTGTTGTGATGTGCTCTGTGGACGAGTTCATTCAAATTATTCTCATTCGAACTATTTTCCACTAATTTTTGTTGTTTAAAAAAACAAGTCGTTTGAAATAGGAGTATTAAAAATTACCTCTTTAATTAAACAATTGGATATTGCAACCAGTTATTTTAATTTTTAATCAGTTGGTTACTTTAAATAGTGGACTTATATTATTTGTATCTTTGAAGGAGTTGAGTTCTTGTTTGATGATTGTTCGTGTACAGAAATCCCTGTATATGAAGATTTTCTTTAAATCTATTACATTATTTACTTGTGTAGTTTTTATATAAAAATGATTTACGAACCATTTTTCAATTTAATGAACACTATTTAATTGTTAATACACTTGGTTAAATAGTTGATATATATATATATTTTTTTTAAAGATTTTGTACTTTAAACGTTAATATTATAATTCTGTATTTTTTTACATTAAATATGGATAATTTAGATAGTAAAAATCATAACTGTTGTTGATATTTTATTAAAAAATTAATATGATATCACTTTGATTGTTTGAAACTTTTTCATGATATATTTATTATTAATTATTTTTATATAAAATTTTGTCAGTTCATTATTTAAAAATAAATTTTGTCTATTTATTTAGGTAATATATATACATACATATATGTTACATGTGCGTCTTATTGTGAAAAATGGAGATGATGAGGAGCACGCCAAAATCCTAAATGGGTGAATTACTATTAGTTATCTCAAAATTCCATCAAAATATATATATAAAAATATATATAAATTTGAAACTTGTTTATACATAATCATTTTACAATTCTTTTTAATAGAACATAATGAAAACAATTAATACACTTTAGTAAAATAACTCATACTCTTTAGTGAAAAATAATTTGTACCCTGAAAAACTAATACTCCCTCTATCCCATACTTGTTTGCTATTTTACTATTTGCACAAGCTTAAAAAATTGTCTATTATTATTTAAAGTGATAAATTAGATGTTTTTGGTTATGAGCGTATAAAAATATAATTTTATAAAATATTGTTATTTATTTCCAAAAACAATTATGATTTATTACTTCTTAGTACACTATCATACATACAATTGCTATAAAGTCTTCATTTTTTCTCCTAAAACAATAGGATACATTTTAATTCATTCAACTACACTAGCTGACAATTAGACACATGATATGACATAGTATTGTGTCAATTTTATATTATATTTCTATTCCTACCAGCAAGTGTCGTGTCTACTTTTCCATGCACATGTCATATATTGTGTACGACCCATGATTAGGCGTGAAATTGTCATGATTCGTAGCTTGAAATACCCCAATCTTGGTCGAGTTTATAGAGTATTTAGAGTCAATTGAGCATGATTTCTACACATTGATGAATTTGTCTCTTTGATGCGCATAGGTGAATAGAGGACGAAAAACGGAGTTCGTAGGACTTTGAATCGACTCAAACGGATGCCCGGATGAGAAGATATTGAAGAAATACGATTGATATTAGTGCGGACGAGGAAAAGTATCACTTGGGAGGAGTTAGAAGTCACTCGAGTGACTAGGTCGAGCGCACGCGCTCGAGCGCATTGCTCGAGCGCTCAAACTTACAGAACTATTCTTGCGTTCGAGCAGCTCGAGCGCCACCGCTCGAGCAAATTGCTCGAGCGCCCAAAACATGCAGAGAGATTTCAGCGCTCGACCGGCTCGAGCGGAACCGCTCAAGCGATTGTGTCATTCGAGCTACACTGCTCGAGCGGGACCGCTCGAGCGTTTTGCTCGAGCGCCCATGGATTTTTGCCTCCGGATGCGTATTTTCGGCCCATTAACTCCCGTTTCGACCCGTGCCTATATATACCTCTTCCAAACACGTTTTGAAGGATACCCGAACTTTTAGAAATAATTTTAGACTTAGTTTTTGAAGAGGAGAAGAACGAGCAAGCTTTATTTACGTTTTGTTGAGGTTTTTCATACGAATTCTAGTTTCTTTTCAATTCTTAGTTTCTTTTCATTAGTTCGTTACTTTGAACACGTTTAAATTTTGTTTTTATTAATTCAATTTCAGTTCTTAGTATTTATTTTCTTTTAAAACCCTAGTTCATGTTTCTTATTTTCGTTCTTCAATTCATTATGTCTATGTGTGTTGTTTCTTCTATTGCTTTTATTTTTGTTAAAACCATGTCTAGCTAAAACCCTTGCATGCTTAGGGTAGGATGAACTCGTAGAAGTAGGATGTGGGTACGTAATTAGGGTAATTCGTGACGTTAGTTTTAATTCTCTTAATTAATGAATTCTTATAATTAATCTGAACTTTACCTTTAAATTTAGTACGAAAGTGTTAGAGAGAAGACGACCGCATCACTCAATAACAACTAGTAGTCTTAACGAGAAGGTTTAGGAAAGGTTAATTCATCTACCGGTTTAGCGAAGGAGGACGACCGCATCACCTTAGTTAAATTAGGGTCTCATTAATTGAGCACAATCCATTAACTTGTTAGTGGATTAGTGAAGTCGAGTGTTAGGGTAAAGTATTAGGGTTTAGAATCTTGAGCTTTCACCTTGCATTCTTATACTTAGGTTAATTCTTGTTTGTCACGATTACTTTGATTATGTACCTGCTCCGTTAGTATACGTAGGGATTCCTATCCTGAGCATCACTATCTCATACTTGCATATACACCTTAGATACTTAGTTTAATTTTCCTTTTGCATTCGTAGGATAATTGAGTTTAGTTTAATTAATCTTTCCAAAACACCCAAAAACACACACTCATATTAACTACGACGCGTAGATCTTCAGGGATCTATTCGCATATACACCATCCCTTGGGTTCGATAATACTTGGTCCCTATACTTGCCCATACTACAGTGAACCCGTACTCTTGCGGGGTAGCTACTAGTAGAAGCTAGTGTAGTTCGCTTCAAGTCAATGGCGTCGTTGCCGGGGATGGCGTTGTATGCTTTTGAATAGGACTTGTAGATAGCTTAGTAGTTAGTAGTGGGTGATTTATTTTCTGTTTTTATTTTTTATTTGTATTCAATCGGCAGTTGCGTTTTGATCCATCTGCTAGTGTGTCAGGTTTATAAAAACACGCTCACAAGGCAATACGAGCGAAGAGAGACTACCGTTGGACCCTGAGACAATAGCCAGAAGGAACCGAGCCTTCTTAAGAAAGATGAACGCTGCCGACTTAGGAAAGGAACCAATGGATATCAATAATGAGTTGGACGATGCTGCCAACGATTTCAATCAGGCAGTAGACCGAGTTGAAGGCACTGGAGTTAGTGGTATCAAATTCCATTAGGGGATAGCCAGAGTCTAAACCCGGATACACAAAACGTAGGGAATCCAGCTCAGAACCTTGTCCATAATCCTCATAACAACCCTGCTTACCCACAAAACCCAAATAACCCTTTTAACAACCCAGTATACCAACATTACCCATACCCACCTTATCTTTATCCACCATATCCATATCATCCACCTCCTGTCTACAACCAACCACCTGTTTACCAACCACCACCCCAACAAGTACCAGTACCTGCTGCTAATCCTCAACACGTTCCTCAGAACGTGGATCACAATATGGCTATTCGAGGGAGGTTTGCAGCACAGCCACAGCGGTACTATGATGGAGTGGCTTTGCCTCCTGTTGAGGCAAACAACTTCTCGATATCACCGGGGATTTTAAAGCTGCTGACCGAGAATCAGTTCAAAGGGGTGATCGGGAAGGAGAACCCTCACACTCACTTGAGGAGCTTTCTCATGATAGCCTCAACATTTAATTATAATGGCATGTCTGAAGATGCCAAGAGGCTTAGGCTGTTCCCATTCTCATTGACGGGAATAGCCAAGGAGTGGTACGATAATACGCTCCCGCGGGAAGGTATTACCACTTGGGCCGAGCTCGAGCGTCTGTTCCTCGAGCGATTCTACCCTCCATCAAGGACAATAAAAGCAAGAATTGAGATATCTTCTTTCCGCCAGAAGCAAGGAGAGGACTTACGCCAAGCGTGGGAGAGATACTCAAACATGCTGATTGAGTGCCCGCAGCACGGGTACAATGAGGGTGATATTATGGCATTCTTCTACAGTGGTGCCAACAAGGCGGGGCAAGACCATTTAGACGCTTGTGCGGGCGGAGCATTCTTGAACCAAGGCATAGAGAGGTGTAGAGAGATCGTGGACAACATTGTCACGAATGCCGGTGCTTGGAGTGGAGATGCAGATTTTCAGAGAGTGCATCAGGTTGAAGAGGGAGAAGGAACGAGAAGGCTATTGATGGCCATGATGGAGAAGATCAACAACCTCGAGTTGGGGAAGAGTTTGGTTGGAGAGCATGCAGTAGAGAATGAGAGAGTAGACCAGCCCAGTGGACAGCAAGAGGTAGCCAATTACATGGGAGGTCCATATTACAATCAGAATGGCTACCAAGGTGGTAATCAGTATGGAATGCCTTCTTATGGCCAACCATTTGTACTTCCAGGCCCTCAGCCACCTCAAAATCAATGGAGGAACACACAAGGAGTTCAAGGAGGCCAGCAACCTCCTCAAAACACATGGAGGAAGAATGAGAACTTTTCTTATGCTAACCCAAAAGCTGGTGTTTCTGTTCCTGCAGGTGTTGATCCGGGGTCTAAACCTCCTGGTGGAGAAGGCGGTGCATCAACCGAGGAGATGTTGAGAGCGATCCTTCAG
This sequence comes from Ballota nigra, assembly GCA_947034835.1. Classification (NCBI taxonomy): domain Eukaryota; kingdom Viridiplantae; phylum Streptophyta; class Magnoliopsida; order Lamiales; family Lamiaceae; genus Ballota; species Ballota nigra. The sequence goes on along the minus strand of OX344720.1, from coordinate 117,687,586 downwards.
AAGGTGGAGGAAGGGAGCAAGCGGTTGTCATCCTTGGAGTACGATGTGAAGGAGCTGCATAAGAAAGGTGATCAACGTGATCAAGAGCTCCAAAAGATGAATGTTGAGTGGACTAGAACTCAACAAGAGAACAATCGAAGGTTCACTTCTTTAGAGATCCAGATGAGCCAAATTGCAAAGTCAGTGAATAGAATGCCGGAAGGGAACCCGAAAGAGCATAGCAAGGCGATCCAGCTTAGAAGTGGAACCAATTATGAAGGTCCTCAGATGCCTGCTGATTCTGAGACGCCTCAAGTTGAGAAGGGGATTGAAAGTGAAGGGATTGAGAGGCATGAAGATATGGATGAGTCCCAGAAGGGCAAGGAAAGTGAGGAGATAGAGAGAGTTCCTAAGTGGAAAAAGGCAAAGGAAGCAAGGGATAAAGTGAAAGAAACAGAAAGAGATGAATGAGGGGTACCCAAATCTGTGATACCCGTCCCGTATCCACAGCGCTTCATGAAAAAGAAGCTTGATGAAAAATTTGCTAAGTTCCTTGATGTTTTTAAACAATTGCATATTAATATTCCTTTTTATGATGCTTTGGAACAGATGCCGCACTATGCCAAGTTTCTGAAGGACTTGATCGCGAAGAGACGGCGAGTGGATGAGCCGAAGTTGGTGCAGCTGAACCACGAGGTGAGTGCATTAGTGCACAAGGCGCTTCCACCAAAGCTGAAGGATCCCGGTAGTTTCACGATCCTATGTGATATAGGGAACGGGATCAAGAAGGGAGCGTTGTGCGACCTCGGGGCGAGCATTAATTTGATGCTACTGTCGCTTTTCAAGAAGTTGGAAGGTGTTGAACTTCAACCCACAATGATGACGCTTCAACTTGCCGACCGGTCTATTACTAGACCTCAAGGTGTGGTTGAAGACGTCCTAGTGAGAGTTGGAGATCACATTTTTCCAGCCGACTTTGTAGTGCTAGAGATGGAGGAAGATGAGCACGTGCCCCTGATCTTGGGAAGGCCGTTCTTAGCTACGGCGGGGATGGTGCTAGACGTGGCAAACGGGAAGATTACGCTGAAGGTTGATGATCAAGAAGTGAAGATCTCCCTATATGAAGCCATGAAACACCCGAGGGAGGATGAGAGCTTGTATTGCATGGATGCAATTGATCCTCGTGTTGAAGACACGCCTTCTATCCCTAATCCTTCTGATATTCATGATTTTGTTAGTCCTTCACGTGATTATTTAACCCATGGGCATTATGATCTTGACTCTTTTGATAGGGATAAAGTGAAGAAGTTGAAGGATGAAGAGGTGAAGAAAGTGGACGTGGTCCAGCTAGAAGGAAAAGGAGGAGTTAAGAAGAAGAAGTCAAAATTCAAGAAATTGTTTAGTAAGACTCCTCCAGATAGAGGCAAGAAGGAGTTGAGACCCATAACACTTGGGGATGAGAAGGGAGCAAAAGAGCTCATGATGGTAGGGCATCAAGGAAAGGAGTTCAAACACCACTCTTATGAGAGTAAGGGAGGTAAATTTGAGTATGATGTCCCATAAGCTCATTTGAGCTTGGTCCGGCATGAGGACCTTAAAAATAGCGCTGAATGGGAGACAACCCATTTTTATTTGCTTTCATTTATTTTTAGTGTTTTTTTTATATTATTAGGGAGTATTTTGAGTCGTATGTTTAACCTCATATTTGAGTAAGTTGCTTGTAGGCTTGTCTCCAAAGGAGTAAAGGTATCATGGAGTTACTCAGATTGAAGGAACCAACTTGAGACAAGGAAGTGTATAAAGCTATTGAGAGAAATTGAATTATTTGGTTGAGGTAACCCACAACCCCAAACTTAGACCTCTAGCAAGGTCGAAGTTTGGGGGGGTGGAGATTTTTATGTTTCTTGTTACATTGCACATGCATGCACGCCCTTATCTTTGAGTTGAGTTTGATTGATTATTGGTTTGTTGAGATACTCCTTGGACTATTATTAATTTGTTTTGTTACTCAATATTTTATGCCTATCAATCACCTTATGCTTGTTGATTGCTATCTTTGAGTATGATTTGATGAGTAGGGTGAATTGTGAAAGGTGAGTTAGAATTCTTTTGTGTGAGTGTTTGAGTTTGAGCTGATTAGGGAGAGAACCCGTATGCTTATGAGTTTTCTTTTGAGTGCTTGTGTGATGAGAGTGAGAATTCACTAGGACTAGCATGGATGTGAAAGCTGTGAGATTTGAGCCTTATGAGATTTTAAATGCATGATTTAATCTCTTCGTTTGTGAGTGAATCATCACCTTAGAAGATGCTAGAACTTGTGTGTGCTCTCTTTTCTTGATTGTGTCTAGTTAGATATGCCGAATAGGATCTTAGGCCATCTTTGATTTTATCGAGTCACTTAGCCAAAATTTTCCTTACCAATGACATTGATCCCTTGTTAGCCCCTTTGAGTCTAAAGCCTATTTTATTTGCTAGCACATATGAACACTATTCCAATTCCTAAGCCTTTTTGTCCCAATTTGAGTGGAGAATAGGAAAGTGTGAATATGAAGGGAGTGAATTGAGTTGAAAAAGGAAAATGTTGTTTGTTGAGTGAATATGAGAAGAAGGTGTGATGAAGTTTTGAGATGTGGGAAAAAGAGAGAGAAAATTGAGAATGAGCAAAAAAAGAAAAAATGAGCTCATGTGTTTGTGAGAAAAAGAGAAAAAAAAGTGAAGTGATTGAAAAAAAAAAAAAAAGTGAAAAGAGAAAGAAAAAAATTGAAGTGTTGAGAGAAGTGGAATTGAAAGAGTGTTGATTGAATATATGTTTGAAGTAGTCTGTTCCTAATCTCGAAGTTCCGAAGTCTGATTTTCTATTCTCCATTCACTTTAGTCACTTTACCTTATATTGTTATCCCACCTGTCCAAAGAGCCTACATTACAACCTTGAGAAAAGTCCTTTTTGATTCGGCATTGATTTCTAGAGTATGGTCGGAGTTGAGAGTGCTTACAAGCCTATGACTGCCAATATGTGTGATTGATTGATTGAGTGAGTCCCTTAAACACTGTTATACACTTGTGAGGGAGTGAAACACATCGTTGAGTGCACATCCAGGCTTGATCTTGGTGTTTCTTATTATTGTTGCATGAGTACGATAAAAGAAAGTGAGTGAGTATACGGGTGATTGACTTTTGAAGCTTGAGTTCAATTAGCTTGCATGATTGATTCTTGATTCATTCCTAACAATTTCACTTGACTTATTATTTCATTGCTTGAGGACAAGCAATATGGTAAGTTTGGGGGGGTTGATTAGGCGTGAAATTGTCATGATTCGTAGCTTGAAATACCCCAATCTTGGTCGAGTTTATAGAGTATTTAGAGTCAATTGAGCATGATTTCTACACATTGATGAATTTATCTCTTTGATGCGCATAGGTGAATAGAGGACGAAATACGGAGTTCGTAGGACTTTGAATCGACTCAAACGGATGCCCGGATGAGAAGATATTGAAGAAATACGATTGGTATTAGTGCGGACGAGGAAAAGTATCACTTGGGAGGAGTTAGAAGTCACTCGAGTGACTAGGTCGAGCGCTCAAACTTACAGAACTATTCTTGCGCTCGAGCAGCTCGAGCGCCACCACTCGAGCGAATTGCTCGAGCGCCCAAAACATGCAGAGAGATTTCAGCGCTCGACCGGCTCGAGCGGAACCGCTCGAGCGATTGTGTCATTCGAGCTACACTGCTCGAGCGGGACCGCTCGAGCGTTTTGCTCGAGCGCCCATGGATTTTTGCCTCCGGATGCGTATTTTCGGCCCATTAACTCCCGTTTCGACCCGTGCCTATATATACCTCTTCCAAACACGTTTTGAAGGATACCCGAACTTTTAGAAATAATTTTAGACTTAGTTTTTGAAGAGGAGAAGAACGAGCAAGCTTTATTTACGTTTTGTTGAGGTTTTTCATACGAATTCTAGTTTCTTTTCATTAGTTCGTTACTTTGAACACGTTTAAATTTTGTTTTTATTAATTCAATTTCAGTTCTTAGTATTTATTTTCTTTTAAAACCCTAGTTCATGTTTCTTATTTTCGTTCTTCAATTCATTATGTCTATGTGTGTTGTTTCTTCTATTGCTTTTATTTTTGTTAAAACCATGTCTAGCTAAAACCCTTACATGCTTAGGGTAGGATGAACTCGTAGAAGTAGGATGTGGGTACGTAATTAGGGTAATTCGTGACGTTAGTTTTAATTCTCTTAATTAATGAATTCTTATAATTAATCTGAACTTTACCTTTAAATTTAGTACGAAAGTGTTAGAGAGAAGACGACCGCATCACTCAATAACAACTAGTAGTCTTAACGAGAAGGTTTAGGAAAGGTTAATTCATCTACCGGTTTAGCGAAGGAGGACGACCGCATCACCTTAGTTAAATTAGGGTCTCATTAATTGAGCACAATCCATTAACTTGTTAGTGGATTAGTGAAGTCGAGTGTTAGGGTAAAGTATTAGGGTTTAGAATCTTGAGCTTTCACCTTGCATTCTTATACTTAGGTTAATTCTTGTTTGTCACGATTACTTTGATTATGTACCTGCTCCGTTAGTATACGTAGGGATTCCTATCCTGAGCATCACCATCTCATACTTGCATATACACCTTAGATACTTAGTTTAATTTTCCTTTTGCATTCGTAGGATAATTGAGTTTAGTTTAATTAATCTTTCCAAAAAACCCAAAAACACACACTCATATTAACTACGACGCGTAGATCTTCAGGGATCTATTCGCATATACACCATCCCTTGGGTTCGATAATACTTGGTCCCTATACTTGCCCATACTACAGTGAACCCGTACTCTTGCGGGGTAGCTACTAGTAGAAGCTAGTGTAGTTCGCTTCAAGTCAACCCACACCTAATAGCCTTCGTAGACTCAATTGGGGCATTCAAAATTTGAATTTTCATTAAATTACACATAAATCTTGTTTCATGAGTTTTTGAATTTCGACTTCTTTGCTAATTGTCCCAATATCAACCTCAAATCGGCACCGCCATCCATCGACTACCACCACTGGAGCGAAACGCCTTTTCCGCTGCCGCCACTCACTCCCTTAGATCAGCATCGCCATCCGGCAACTGTTGGGAAAATAGGGGTGCCCGGAATCAATTCGGGATGAATTTTAAATACGAATTTAAATACAATTATTACTAGCATGAATTAATCCTAATTAATTCAAATAATAATTCCAACAACTAATTATCATCATGCATGTTGAATTAATTTCACATATTTAATTAACCGGAATAAACAATTAAATATGCGATTAACGTACCTCTTGTAGAATTGGCCTTTGAATATACGGGACAATTATAATCTCGCTTTATCAACCCAAAGCCTTCTCAAGTATTTCCCTTTTCACCTCACTTGAAATCGCCGGTGGGAGACACTTTCAAGTAATTTAATAACTAAGGAAAAAGAAAAATATCTATGCTTCTTGATTTTTCCAACACATGGAATTATGTACTTGGGGATGAAATAATCATCCCCTATTTATAATATAGAGTGGCCGAAAATTATATGGTTTATGGGCTTGAAAAAAATCTTTTCTTAGACTCTAAGAAATCTTAAATATATCTCATATATTCTTTTCTCCAAAATAAAATATTCCACAAAAATCTCACACTCCATATTACTTTGCAATTTTCGAAATTATCAATTAGAAATTCCAAGATTTGGATCTTCTTGAATATATGAGATATTCTTGTATTCCAAGAATACATATCTTCCATAATATCTTTCCAAGAAAATCAACAAAATCTTATTTCTTCTTGACTTCATATTTTCGAAAAAAAATAGGAAAAAATCAGCATGATATAATCTTTTTATTTTAATCACCTTATCATTATTGGGCTACTTAATGGGCTACTTGAGGGGCCTTAAGGAGAATTAAGATTGGACCTCCTAATGGACTTCTGAATTTCAATATTGAGCCCCAATATAATTCAGCCCATTAATATTAATTATTACCACTAATAAATTAATATTGCACTATCCATCTTAATCCATATTACGATAATATGGGCTCCCGGTTATTATTTCTCGCGTTTAAGATTATCAAGTCCATTAATTAATTAAGCTTCTGAATAGCTCTAAATTAATTAACATCTTTCACCTTGGAGTAAAGACAGCTCAACATTATTATTCGTACCGAAGAAACTAATTCTTCACTTGCAAGATTTGGTACAATAAAACTTCTGAGCCCACCAAGGGGACTAATCACACGAGCCGTACTCGCAGGCATTTCTCCGTATTAAATCTTAGCAACCGTCGTATGATTAATATTACTGCCCAAGACACAAAGTTCGAAGTCGCAATGATTCTCACCCAACATGAATTAAAGTAGTAACTATTAAGCACACACGGTCCTATTTAAGTGACGGAGATTAAGAAATCAACAACCACTGAGGTCTAATTCTTCACCTTTCAGAACAGAAGAATTTATCCTCGCTGTAGGACCTCTTCAACACATACTAAATGTGCTAGTGCAATCTCTTAGTCAAGACAGACCAATCTGAGCCTTACACATCAACCTTTCACGGCGGATTGTTCAATTCCACCTAGGTCGTGAAAATGTACGTTTAGTTACAAGTAAACCGTTAATGTTGTCTTCCGTGATCGGGTATCACCACATTAACTACTATGTAACACGTACTATATATTGAACGGTTTGCAATAGAAATTCAACATTCAATCATAACTAAAGCAAATGCGATAAAAGAATTATTCTCATAAAACGAGTGTTTGATACACGAGTTATACAAAGTAAAAGCATACTTTCACGTATAACTCCAACAATCTCCCACTTATACTTAAAGTCTGCTTTTAGTATACATCACGCATGTCTTAGTGTAGTAGCTCTCCGTGACATCTCATGTCAACCTACACTAACCTAATAATTCCTCCCACTTATACTTAAAGCAGATTGGCAATAGTCTTGACTCTCATTCCATCCACATGTCTCTCGAATGTATTCAGAGGCAGACCCTTTGTGAATGGATTTACTAGGTTGTCCCCGACGCATATCTTTGCCACCTCTTTATCTCTTCTCTTAACGATTTCTCGTATAAGATGGTGTTTTCTTTCAATGTGTTTGCTGGCCTTGTGGGCTCTCGGTTCCCTGCAACTGCTCCGGCATTGTCACAAAAGACAGTTATCTTGTCGGGCAAATTCGGAACAACGTCCAAGTCCACTAAGAAGTACTTGAGCCAAACCGTTTCTTTCGCTACTTCACAAGCAACTACTTATTCGGCTTCCATGGTCGAATCTGCGATGCATTTCTGCAAATCGCTTCTCCATGTCATGGCTCCGTCTCCCATGCACAACACACTACCCGAGGTAGGTATTTTGGAGTCTATGTCTGATTGGAAATTTGAGTCCGTGTATCCCATGGGAATTAGATTGTCTGATTGTTAAATCATCATTCCATACCAAGTTCTTTTCAGAAACTAAAGAACGCATTTAATTGCAATCTAATGTGCTTTCCCGGGGCTACTTCGATATCTTGCCATCATACCCACGGCAAAGCAGATATCCGGTCTCGTACACAACATTGCATACATAAGACTTCCTACGTCCGAAACGTACGGAACGTCTTTCATGTCATCTATCTTCACTTGGTCTTAGGGCATATTTCTTTAGATAGATGGATTCCGTGCCTAAAAGGTACAAAACCTTTCTTGGAATCTTGCATGCTGAAATGCTTCAAAACAGTGGCTTTGTATGAAACTTGCGATAAACCCAACATCCTCCTCTTGGATCTCGAGTGAACTTGATCCCAAGGATGTGACCGGCTTTCCCTAAGTCCTTCATATCAAACTGATTTGATAGCCATACCCTTACGTCTGACAATACCTTTACATTGTTTCCAATGAGCAGAATATCGTCTACGTATAATACTAAGAATACCACCGCAGTTCCGTCACACCTTTTACACCCACAACTTTCGAACTTGTTTTGATCACAAACCCGTAAGACTTAATAACTTGATCAAAACACTGGTTCCAAGTACGCGACGCTTGCTTAAGTCCATAAATGGATCTCTTAAGCTTGCATACGAGGTGCTCTTGGCCTTTTTCAACGAAACCTTTGGGCTGTTGCATATAGATCCCATCAAGACTTCCGTTAAGGAAAGCTGCCTTGACATCCATTTGCCAGATCTCGTAATCTAAGTGCGCAGTGATCGACAAGAGAATACGGATGGACTCAAGCATAGCTACAGGCCACAGGCCACAAGCTTTGCTTTGAAGGTCTCTACCCTTCCGTACGGTCCTCTTTTCCTCTTGTACACCCACTTGCATCCAATGGGCTCTACCCCACTAGGTGGATCAACCAACTCCCACACTTGATTATAATCCATCGAACCCACCTCGGTTTCCATTGCGGTTTGCCACGCCTCCGCGTCTTTGTCTTGGATTGCCTCGTCGTACGTTCATGGGTCTGATTCATCGCCGGGAATCAAATTCGAAGATTCTCCAATTCCCATGAATCTCTCGGGTTGCCTTGCAATCCTCCCACTACGATGGGGTTCCTGGTTGTGAAGGTGTGACGTGTGGTATATCATCTTGTATACTTGGTATATGAGTTTGCCATCTTAACTCGTCTAAGGTAATCTCACTTCTGGGCTTTCTTTTATTCATATAGTCTTCCTCCAAGAATTTAAAGTGCGAACTAATCACGGTCTTTTAATCCTTGAGACTATAGAATATACACCCTTTCGTTCCCATGGGATATCCTTTAAACAACCTTAATTCCGAACGTGGATCCAATTTACCGGCTTTCTTGTCTAGCACGTATGCCGGACAACCCCAAATCCGCAAGTGTCTTAGACTGGGCTTGCGCCCGGTCCACAATTCTATTTGGGGTTTTAGGAACCGATTTGGATGGCACCAAGTTTAGAATGTAAGTCGTTGTTTCCAAGGCGTTACCCCAAAATGACTTGGGTAAATCCGAATAACTCATCATGGATCTGACTATTTCTAAAAGAGTCCGGCTCCTTCGTTCCGCCACACCGTTCTATTGAGGGGTTCCCGGTGTGGTCAACAGGGATACAATCCCTTCGTCTGATAGCTAGTTCAAGAATTCATCGCTAAGGTATTCGCCTCTACGATCAAATCGTAGAAACTTGATACTTCTTTCCCTATGCATCATAAGGTAGATGTATCCATTTCTTGAGTAATCATTGAAAAAGACAATTTACTCATACCCCTTCTTGCTATGATCGTCATTGAACCACACATATCGGTATAAACGAGTTCTAACACTTCCGTGGTTCTATTCCCCTTGGCTCCAAATGCCCTCTTGGTCATTTTACCCTCTAAACAGGATTCACAAGTTGGAAACGGTTCGACTTGGAATGATTCCAAGGATCCGTCTTTCACCAATCTCTCTATCCACTTTAGATTAATATGACCTAGTCTAAGATGCCATAGAAGTGTTTCGTTCATCTCCGAAGAACGCTTTCTTTTATTACTCGAAATAATCGATGTGTTATTAGATTTAATTTTGTGAGTGGTGTGCCCAAATAATGGTATAAAGATCATCCATTAAAGTTCCGGAACTGATAAACTCATCGTTTCAAGCAATAATAACATCCTTATTAAAAGAAACTGAGTATCTATTCAAACAGTTTAGAAACTGAAGGTTGAGTTCTTTCTAAACTAGGAACATGAGGAACGTCTCTCAAGACCATAACTCTATCTTCACAAGATAGGCGCACTTCTCCCACTGCTTCAGCTGCCACTCTCGTAGCATTGCCCGATGTGATGGGGATCTCACTTCCGTTAAGTCGTCGGGTTAGCTTAAACCCATGAAACAAATGTGATCAGTAGCTCTCGTATCCACTATCCACGAATAGACAGCATACGCCACTTCACAAGTTTCGACGACTAAGGTGTGTGAATTACCTAACTTTCCTAGCCTCTTAGGCTTGGAACAGGCAGACCTCCATTGTCCTCTCTCACCGCAACTAAAACACTTCCCCTTCGATGCTTGCCTTTGCATTTGCCTTTCGCAACAATTGGATTTGCTTGGATCCGGCCTTTGGTTCTCTTCCTCTTTTTCCCTCCCTTGGGACCAAAAGAGGTAGACGAACCATTAGCCACCATAGCACTAGACTGGTGCTCCATTATCACCTCCACCGAAACTAAAGCTTGCAAGAGCTCGGGCAAACGACTTGTCCGTTCATTCATCTGACAGTTCAGATGAAACTACTCAAAGCTTCTCGGTAGGGAATGGTATATGAAATCAATCAAAATCCGCACCAAGTACTTCCAACTTGTTAAGGTATGCCATTATTTTGAGAACGTGCTCCCTCATGGGCGTTCCTTCCACCATTTCCAACTTGACCGAGTCATGTTTGGTGAACTGATTAGTCATGGGATTTTGATGTGAAAATGTCTCTTCAAGGTGTTCCATGATTTCAACAGTGGATACAATGTCTTCATGAACGCGCCTCAAATCCTCAGACAGAAATGTCAAGATGATGCACTTCATTTATTGTCACACTTCCAATCATAAACTGCCTTTTCCCATTGTTTGACTTATCATTAGGCTTGCCGGGTATATTAACATAAATAACCCAATTGTGTTTTCGTGCAGTAAGGACAAATTTTAAAAAAACTTTTCCAATCGATATAAATCACTCCAAAAAGTTTATTAACTTTAAGTATATTAAACAGTGGATTAAAAGGTTGCGACATGATGAAATGAGAATAGAACATACATTCATATCAATATCTAGAAAAATATGAAATTATCACATAATTCGATCACATCAATTATATTGAAACCTTAAAACAATATAATCATGCACCAGCCAACATCTCGAACTTAAAAACAATATACATTTAAACACATTCAAGCGGATTACAAACTTAAAAGTTACAAATCCTTAATTCAAAATTAATAGTTGGCTCCCACTTTGACCACATAGAAACTGACAGGGACTCCGAGGGGAGTAAGTTAATATCAATTTCCTATGCCTAAGTAATAACCATAATTAAATACATGATTATTATTTCGCTTTGAGCAAGCCACTCGTGGTGAGGGTCAATACCGCCACTAGTAATAATCCACAATCATCCTTTCGGAATTTATTCATGTGAAATCCGTTCTTTTGGCCGATCCGAGGGGGAAATGTATTCCAAAAGAACTTCACAAATAAATAAATTATGGAGGTCAAAATAATCCAATTTTAATATCCGGAATAAAATTGCGATTATAAAAACATACTTAGTAATTTTCGAAAGTAAGGTTTTTCTTGGACAATTAAATTCATGCAAACACATATTAACAAATAATAATAAGTGCACGAAATAAAACATCCATCAAAACAAAAATTAAACACATTGGAGCACTCGAATCCAATTGTCACGGTTTAATTTCTTCACGTCTTGATGCGAAAAATCGTCCTTGTTGCTCTCCGACGTTCGTCTCGACGTGCTCCCACTCGAACAGCAACACTTCATAAAAAACAACATCGTTTGGGGTTCGGGACGACGTTTAAAAAAACACGAACCGAAAAAATTCCACGGCCTGAGATACAGCGCGCGTCTTCCCACGAAGTGGGCCCGCGCGCTTCCCGGCCCGAGAAGCGCTGGAAAACAGCCCGAGGCGCGCCGAAGCGCAGCCCCGAGGCGCACCCGAGGCGCTGCACGGAGGCACGCCGAGGCACCGCCCGGGGCGCCCCGAGGCGCTGCAGGCCCTCGCCGAGGCGCGCGCGCGCGGCGCCGTGCGCCGTGCACCCCCGTGCGCCGTTTTTTTCGCCGTTCGTCCTCGTTTTCTTCACCCCTTGCATGATTTTACCTCCATACACGCGCCACGCTTGTATGCGTCGTCCGGGTATGCCGTTTTTAATTCTTCGTTCTTCGTCACGATCCGGTTACAATTTATTTTTACAAATAAAATAAATACTAGATCTAGACTAGTCTATTACAACGATCGAATCAAAATAAAAACAACTAATCTACTCGTGGATTTTCTCACGAGAAAAATGAATTCGAACGAATCGAATTAAAAACCAAATTAATTCACACGCATGAAATTAACAACATTAAAAACCATGACAATTGGATACCTGCAAAAAAGATCTAACAATTCTACTATCCAATTTCAATTTAATGTTCAACAATTTAAATTCCAAATTAAAATTCAGAGCCCGAAACCGTGGCTCTGATACCAGTTGTTGGAAAAATAGGGGTGCCCGGAATCTATTCGGGATGAATTTTAAATACGAATTTAAATACAATTATTACTAGCATGAATTAATCCTAATTAATTTAAATAATAATTCCAACAACTAATTATCATCATGCATGTTGAATTAATTTCACATATTTAATTAAGCGGAATAAACAATTAAATATGCGATTAACGTACCTCTTGTAGAATTGGCCTTTGAATATACGGGACAATTATAATCTCGCTTTATCAACCCAAAGCCTTCTCAAGTATTTCCCTTTTCACCTCACTTGATCGCCGGTGGGAGACGCTTTCAAGTAATTTAATAACTAAGGAAAAAGAAAAATATCTATGCTTCTTGATTTTTCCAACACATGGAATTATGTACTTGGGGATGAAATAATCATCCCCTATTTATAATATAGAGTGGCCGAAAATTATATGGTTTATGGGCTTGAAAAAAATATTTTCTTAGACTCTAAGAAATCTTGAATATATCTCATATATTCTTTTCTCCAAAATAAAATATTCCACAAAAATCTCACACTCCATATTACTTTGCAATTTTCGAAATTATCAATTAGAAATTCCAAGATTTGGACCTTCTTGAATATATGAGATATTCTTGTATTCCAAGAATACATATCTTCCATAATATCTTTCCAAGAAAATCAACAAAATCTTATTTCTTCTTGACTTCATATTTTCGAAAAAAAATAGGAAAAAATCAGCATGATATAATCTTTTTATTTTAATCACCTTATCATTATTGGGCTACTTAATGGGCTACTTGAGGGGCCTTAAGGAGAATTGAGATTGGACCTCCTAATGGACTTCTGAATTTCAATATTGAGCCCCAATATAATTCAGCCCATTAATATTAATTATTACCACTAATAAATTAATATTGCACTATCCATCTTAATCCATATTACGATAATATGGGCTCCCGGTTATTATTTCTCGCGTTTAAGATTATCAAGTCCATTAATTAATTAAGCTTCTGAATAGCTCTAAATTAATTAACATCTTTCACCTTGGAGTAAAGACAGCTCAACATTATTATTCGTACCGAAGAAACTAATTCTTCACTTGCAAGATTTGGTACAATAAAACTTCTGAGCCCACCAAGGGGACTAATCACACGAGCCGTACTCGCACGCGTTTCTCCGTATTAAATCTTAGCAACCGTCGTATGATTAATATTACTGCCCAAGACACAAAGTTCGAAGTCGCAATGATTCTCACCCAACATGAATCAAAGTAGTAACTATTAAGCACACACGGTCCTATTTAAGTGACGGAGATTAAGAAATCAACAACCACTGAGGTCTAATTCTTCACCTTTCAGAACAGAAGAATTTATCCCCGCTGTAGGACCTCTTCAACACATACTAAATGTGCTAGTGCAATCTCTTAGTCAAGACAGACCAATCTGAGCCTTACACATCAACCTTTCACGGCGGATTGTTCAATTCCACCTAGGTCGTGAAAATGTACGTTTAGTTACAAGTAAACCGTTAATGTTGTCTTCCGTGATCGGGTATCACCACATTAACTACTATGTAACACGTACTATATATTGAACGGTTTGCAATAGAAATTCAACATTCAATCATAACTAAAGCAAATGCGATAAAAGAATTATTCTCATAAAACGAGTGTTTGATACACGAGTTATACAAAGTAAAACATACTTTCACGTATAACTCCAACAGCAACGGCCACCACTGGAGCGATGCCGCTTTCGCCCGAAGCCCGACTGCCACGATCCACCACTAAATCTAGGGGTCGCGACGCTCGATTCAACGCCACGATCCACCACCACGATCCACATGTCATATTATGTGGTACACTCTCTACGCACCAGTCCAAACGGAAAACTTACAGTATACTAAATGAAAGGTAGTACACGTAGTTAAGAGCAGTACATATCAACTTTATAGTATTCAAGAATATTTGTGGTGTTTTCAGTAATCCATAGTAGGGATGTTCACAGTACGGACCAAAATGGATATTTAAAAATATCTGTGTCCGTACCAAATTTCGGTTATTTTAAAATTCGTGTGTCCGTACCGAAATTTCGGTACAGTTAGGTACAAATATTTTATTATTCGATAAGGATCAGAGCGGATTTTCGGTTACAAATAGACCGGATCGAATCGGTACGGAACAGATAAATGGATTTTTTTACCTTTTTTTTTATCATTCTCTCAAATTTTTAATCAAATTAAAAAAAAACATATTGATGCATGCACACTCACACGAATACTACACAACTTCAACCACAATCAAACATATATCATTACAAGCTAAAATATAACACATTATATGAATATTTAAAATACATTATATAAAATATATATTTAAAAATAATCTTTTGAAATATCTTGTGAATGAAAAGTGCAATATTAAAATCACTTTGATCGTAATTCCTGATACAAGTAACAGGGTACACCATATCCAAGATTTTGTAAGAAATGAATATAAATTAACAATAAAACTAAAAGAATAAAAAAATAATTTTAAATCATTTTCATATACACCTAAACGGCTAAACATAAGTTAACATTTTAAGAACTCAATAAGATAAATAATAGTATAGTGCTTGTATTCAGAAAGAGTGAAGAAATTATGCTATCTTATATTGGTACTTGAATTTAATAACATTATAATAATATTTGATAAATAAAAAGTTAAATTAATACATATTTAATTCGATTATTCGATTCGGTATGATTTGGTACTGTCACGTTCGGTTTTTCGGTATGGTTAATTTGGTAATATCCATATCCATACCGAAAAAATATTCGGTACGGTTAAAGTAAAAAAAATCCACTATTTTTTGGATTCGGTTCTTTTCTGTGTGGATTTCGGAACGAGTTCGGTAAACTCCGGACTCCGTGAACACCCCTAATCCATAGTACACATTATTTTTCGAAGACATCCAACACCAGCTGTGTGACTTTTATTACCCTACTAATAATATCCAGTTAATGCACATCATTGTTGCAATTAATCCAAATGGCTTCAATCACAGGAGACTATACAAGTTGACAAGCAAGATTCCACATAAAATCCCTCGTACACCATTTATTTCAGAAGTTGCATAGGTTGGGGATTCAAAATAAACCCTAGAACTAGAAATCCATCACATGTAAAAACACACTAAAAATGTATAGTTCGTAGACTCAATTGGGGCATTCAAAATTCAATTTTTTTTATCAAATTACACACAAATCTTGTTTCATGAGTTTTTGAATTTCGACCTCTCTGCTAATTCTCCCAATATCAAAACACATACCATGTTGGTGAGTTGACCCAGCGGGTTAAATCTTTGTTGAGCTTGTGGAGGTCACATGTTCGATTCCTATGAGGACCATTTTTTTTCTTCTTTCCTTTTCTTTT
The DNA here is from genome assembly GCA_947034835.1 of Ballota nigra. Taxonomy (NCBI): domain Eukaryota; kingdom Viridiplantae; phylum Streptophyta; class Magnoliopsida; order Lamiales; family Lamiaceae; genus Ballota; species Ballota nigra. Next base: position 117,671,979 of record OX344720.1, on the reverse strand, counting down.
GTTCAGTTTCTTTTTCTGTTTTCAGGCTATTTTTTTTCCTTTTCTTTAAGGGAAAAATCATAGAATGAGTAACATTTTCATGTTAGGTAGGGTAACTTTAGGTGGGGTGGGGGTGGGGGTGGGGTGGGGGAATCATGCACTTTTCAGTATTTGTTAAGCTAACTTTTCAGTGTAACGTGGGATAACTTTTCAATTCTTTGTAGAGTAACTTTTCTATGTTACGTAGGGTAATATTTTACTTAACAATATATCCACCATAACTGTTTGTCAAAAAGGGTCAGCACTTAAACATCCTATTTGTACTAATTAATGCCCAGTTGTACTAATTAATACTAAAAAAAATTTAGTGAAACATCCTATTGATCCTACTGCTTGTAAGGGTAACTTTTCAGTGTAACGTGGATGAACTTTTCAGTGTTTTCTCAAGTAACTTTTCAGTTAAAGTTGGTGTAATTTTTCAGTATTTTCTTGTGTAACTTTTCGGTTAAAATTAGTGTAACTTTTCAGTTATGTTTGGTGTAACTTTTTAGTTAAAGTTGGTGTAACTTTTCAGTGTAATGTAGATTAACTTTTCAGTATTTTCTTGAGTAACTTTTAAGTACTAGCGTAACTTTTCAGTTATGTCTAATGTAACTTTTCAGATTCCGGGTCTAGGGTTCTGCATTTGTGTTTCAAAATTCGGTGGTGAAAGAGGACTTCTAGAGTGAACTGATTCGTGTGGTACCACGATTTGTGTAGATCCTCCGGTAAGATGGGGCGGAGCTCGGTGTCGGCGCGGCCGTTGCTATGGTTAGAGACGATGTCACATTCCCAATTCCACTGGTCTATGCCGTTGCAATTGGGAAGGACCAGATCTCTGTTGAAGGATGAAGGAAGGTTGTCGGCGTAGACTCTGCCGGAGGGGCATTCATCGGTGAAGGCGGGTTCGGGTTGGGGGTTGGGGTTTGTGGCGTTTGATACGGCCCACGTCCATTTGAAAAAACAAGCAGCTGTCATTTTCAATTAAGAGAGAGAGAGATAGGTGCTTCAAGCTGTTCATCCATTCAGGCCATGAATTTTCCTTGAATCCGGGTGACAAGCAGCGGAGACCTCCACAAATTCTGGTAAGAGCTCTGTCTCCAAATTCAGACCCGCTTCCCTCTTGTTCGAATTCCGGCGACACAGGTATCTCATGCGTTGCTATGGAGCTTTCCGACCTCGGCCATGGCAACGAGACCTGCTTCCTTCTTCGAATTCCTGTCAGGTTTCGCGAGCTAGAATACACTCTTGAATAGGGTTGAATTAAACAAGATCAGCAGACTTTGGAATCAGTAGACTTTTGGAATCAGCGGACCTTAAGATCAGTAGACCTTAAGAGCTATCAGGCGAGTTCAAAGACGAAAGCAACTCAACTGATGAGAATTTCAGTAGAGTTCAAAAGCACAAGACTCAGAAATTTATAGTGGTTCGATCCAATAGATCTACATCCACTTTGTGAGGCCTTTCACTATGTTGAAGAAGAGATTACAGAACTACAATGATATCCTCCAGAGTATAAGCTAAGAAAATAGAATCTAGCACTCAAAATATCACTCTAGCTAACAAGTTGAAATCTACTCTTCACCTAACAATAAGCTAGTTTATATATCAGCAACTGAGATACCCTTGAGCAGTTATGAGTTGAGAGTGATAGCCTGCCACGTGCTCTTCATCTTGCAACTCGAGTCAGTTATAACCTCCAAGCAGTTAGGAAGTTATGACCTCTTGAAGTTGGCACCAGATGACACTTGTAACTGTAACAGCTTTGCGTAACTACCATTCATAACCGAATAACTGTCAACTCTCTTGGCTTTTCCAGCTGTTAGGGTTCAAGAACGGATCTTCAAACTTCACACTTTCATATGATTAGAAAGATATTTACCAGATTTAGAGATAACACCTCTCAAATCTCCACCTTTAGCTCTAAATCAACAATAGCACCTTTAACAAAAGACCCTCACCACTGCTCCCTCAAGAGCAGCACCAAACAATGCTTTAATGCATTCCAATAAGCCTGAGACAAAGTTCAAACTTTGCCTTAGGCAATGCCTTTGTGAATCCATCTGCAGGATTGTCTTCAGTAGCTATTTTAGCTACATGCACCATCTCTTTCTCTACCATATCCCGTACAAAGTAGTACTTTACATCAATGTGTTTTGTTCTTTCATGGTAGCCTTGATGTTTTGCCAAATGTATGGCACTCTGATTGTCACAATACACTGTGACCTTTCTCTGATAAAGTTCCAATTCCTTCAGAATCCCTTTTAACCAAAGACTTTCTTTAACAGCCTCTGTAAGTGCTACAAACTCAGCTTCCGTAGTGGATAGAGCAACATTTGACTGGTGTGTTGATCTCCAAGACACTGCTGTTCCAAACAAAGTGAACACATATCCAGTTAAGGACTTCCTAGTATCAACATTAGCTGCATAATCTGAGTCAACATATCCAACTAATGCTTCTACATTTCCTGTGCACTTCTGAAACTTCAATCCCTTGTCAACAGAGCTAACAATGTACCTCATAATCCACTTCACAGCTTCCCAGTGTCCTATTCCAGGATCACTCATGTATCTACTAACTACACTCATGGAGTGAGTAAGATCAGGTCTGCAGCATACCATGGAATACATTAGGCTTCCCACTGAGTTTGCATAAGGAACCTTACTCATATGAGATCTTTCTTTGATATCCTTTGGTCTTTGCTGAATTGACAGCTTTATATGCTGTCCAAGGGGAGTTGTTACTGGTTTAGCTTGATTTATTCTGAACCTGTCAAGCACCTTCTTCAAGTATGAGCTTTGACTGAGATGAATGGTATTCATGTCCCTCTTTATTTCCATTCCCAGAATCATCTTTGCTATCCCAAGGTCTTTCATTTCAAACTCTGATTTGAGCAGTTCCTTTACCTTGTTGATTCCTTCTTCATCTTCACTTGCTATAAGCATATCATCCACATAGAGCAGTAAGTAAGTCTTCAATCTGAGACCATCCTTGAAATAAACACAGCTGTCATACTTGCTCCTTGTGAACCCTACCGATGTGATAAACTCATCAAACCTGAGATACCACTGTCTTGGACTTTGCTTAAGTCCATATAGTGACTTCTTAATCAAACAAACCTTGTTAGCAGAATCAGGTATGTTCACTCCCTCAGGAATTTTCATATGGATGGGTTTATCTATCTTTCCATGAAGAAAGGCTGTGGTGACATCCATCTGGTGTAACTCCAGATTGTATTGAGCTACTAAGGCCAAAAGAATCCTTATGCTGCAATGCTTCACTACTGGGGAGAATATCTCATTAAAATCCACCCCTTCTCTTTGAGTAAAGCCCTTTGCTACAAGCCTTGCTTTGTATCTTATGGATCCCCCTTTCATAGCTTCCACTTTCTTTCTGTATATCCATTTGCACCCAACTAGTTTCTTATTCACAGGTTTATCCACTATCTCCCAAGTTTGGTTCTTCTCAAGAGAAAGTAACTCCTGCTCCATAGCTACAATCCATTTATCTTTTTCACTGCAGCTAATAGCCTGTGTATAAGTCTTAGGTTCCTGTTGCTCCACATCTTGAGCAACATACAGTGCATATGAGATTACATCAGCATGTCCAAATCTCTGTGGTGGATGAGTCTGTCTCCTGACCCTGTCCCTTGCTAATTGATAATCCTGGTACTCAGTCTCACTGCCTTGATCACTCTCATGATCACCTTGATTCTCATGAGCATAGTTTCTTATATCCTGTGGCTCCACCTCAAGATGTGTAGTACTATCTTGAGTCTCTCCAGAGCCTGCATTTTCAGTCACCTTAAGAGGTAAGCAATTTTCATCAAAGGTTACATCTCTGCTTATGATACACCTTTCACTTCCCTTCTCAATGCACCACAGTTTGTATCCCTTTACCCCTGTTGGATATCCAATCAGTACACACTTGAGAGCTCTTGGTTCCAGCTTATCTTGCCTTATATGAGCAAAGGCCTTGCATCCATAGACTCTTAAGTTGGAGAAATCAGGTTTGTGTCCTGACCAGGCTTCCTCTGGTGTCTTGAACTTCAGTGGAGTAGATGGACTTCTATTTATGAGATAAGCTGCTGTAGTTACCACTTCTCCCCAGAAAGACTTGGGTAGTCCAGAGCTACTCAACATACACCTCACTCTTTCTAGCAAGGTTTGATTCATCCTTTCAGCAACTCCATTTTGTTGAGGAGTTCCAGGTACAGTTCTGTGCCTTACAATGCCTCTCTCCTTGCAGAAAGTTGTGAATTCTTCAGATAGATACTCCAACCCGTTGTCAGTTCTTAGAACTTTTAACTTCTTTCCACTGATGTTCTCCACCTCAGCTAACCAATTCTTGAAACTACTGAATGCTTCAGATTTAGTTTTCAATACAGATATCCATACCTTCCTCGAGTAATCATCTATGAAGGTAATGAAGTATCTTCCTCCATTCCTTGTGGGATTCTTTGATGGTCCCCACAAGTCTGAGTGTACATAGTCAAGGATTCCTTTTGTGGTATGAGAAGCAGTGCTGAATTTCATCCTCTTAGACTTCCCATATATGCAGTGTTCACATATATTTATCTTTGAAATTCTGTCTCCACCTAGGAGATCTTGTTTGGCTAACTCTTGCAAGCCCTTTTCACTCACATGAGCTAGCCTGTTGTGCCACAACAGTGTGTTGTCCTTTTCATTTACAGAATTAGTACCACCAGTAACAGTCTTTCCCAGTAAGAAATAGAGATCATTCCTTCTAGTTCCTTTCATAACAGTATGATTATCTCTGGTAACTACTAATTCCCCATTTTCAGAAGTAAACTTGTACCCCATGTTATCTAACATGCCAAGAGATATGAGATTCCTTCTAAGATCAGGTACATACCTCACATTTCTCAGAGTTCTGACAGCTCCATCAAACATCTTCAAGTTTACAGAGCCAGTTCCTCTTACTTTACAGGTGTGGTCATTTCCAAGCAAGACTGATCCACCATTCTGGTGTTTGAACTCAGTGAACCATTCCTTCACAGGGCACATGTGAAATGAACAACCTGAATCCAGAATCCACTCATTCTTCTCCTCTGATGTGGTGATGGAAAGTACTTCAGCTAGTTCAAAGCTTGTGGAGTCTTCAGTTTCTACTGCTTGATTTGCTTGTTTCTTGTCCTTCCCCGATTCAGTAACTCCTTTAAACTTTGATGACTTCTTCCACTTAGGGCAGTTTCTCTTGAAATGTCCTGTCTCATGGCAGTGATAACACTTCCTGCCTTCTCCATCATTAGAGGTTTCTGATGATTTCTTCTCAGGTTTCTTGCCTTTATCTTTAGGCCATTTCTTGAAGTTCTTCTTTGAATGGTTTTCCTTCACTGTCAGACTCTCATTCACCTTGGAACTGCTACTAGCTTCAGATGTTTTCTGCAGTTCCTTAGACTTAAGGGCCAACTGCACATCTTCAAGGCTAATTGTATCTTGCCTTCCAAATAGTATAGTGTCCTTCAGGTTTTCATAAGACTTTGGTAAAGCACTTAACAGGATAAGGGCCTTATCCTCCTCTTCCAGCATGATTTCAATATTCTCTAAGTCATCCAGAATTTTATTGAAATCATCCAACTGCTCCAGGATGGGTTTGTCATCTGCCATCTTGAATGCATAGAGTTTCTGCTTCATGTACAACCTGTTAGCCAAGGTCTTCACCATATACAAGCTTGAAAGCTTGTCCCAGACCTCCTTTGCAGTTTTCTCCTTAGCAACCTCCCTCAGAACTTTATCACCAAGGCACAGAATGATAGTACTGTGTGCCTTTTCTCTGATCTTGGCCCTTTCTGCCACTTTCTTACTCGTTTCTTCTTCCTCGGGTTTTCCAGGTTCTTCAATGGCTTCCGCCAATCCTTGCTGAACCAGAAGGGCCTTCATCTTGATTCTCCAAAGCCCAAAGTCAGATTTCCCAGAGAACTTTTCAATGTCAAACTTTGTGGAGCTACTCATCCTTGCTTCTTGCCTTGTTTAGCTTCTTCCCACAGACGGCGCCAATTTGTCAGGTTTCGCGAGCTAGAATACACTCTTGAATAGGGTTGAATTAAACAAGATCAGCAGACTTTGGAATCAGTAGACTTTTGGAATCAGCGGACCTTAAGATCAGTAGACCTTAAGAGCTATCAGGCGAGTTCAAAGACGAAAGCAACTCAACTGATGAGAATTTCAGTAGAGTTCAAAAGCACAAGACTCAGAAATTTATAGTGGTTCGATCCAATAGATCTACATCCACTTTGTGAGGCCTTTCACTATGTTGAAGAAGAGATTACAGAACTACAATGATATCCTCCAGAGTATAAGCTAAGAAAATAGAATCTAGCACTCAAAATATCACTCTAGCTAACAAGTTGAAATCTACTCTTCACCTAACAATAAGCTAGTTTATATATCAGCAACTGAGATACCCTTGAGCAGTTATGAGTTGAGAGTGATAGCCTGCCACGTGCTCTTCATCTTGCAACTCGAGTCAGTTATAACCTCCAAGCAGTTAGGAAGTTATGACCTCTTGAAGTTGGCACCAGATGACACTTGTAACTGTAACAGCTTTGCGTAACTACCATTCGTAACCGAATAACTGTCAACTCTCTTGGCTTTTCCAGCTGTTAGGGTTCAAGAACGGATCTTCAAACTTCACACTTTCATATGATTAGAAAGATATTTACCAGATTTAGAGATAACACCTCTCAATTCCCGATGAACAAATTTCTAGCTTGGGCTTCGAAGATTTCTGGCAAGGCGAGGCTTTCATTCTCGACGACAACAACTTCATTTTTTGGTGAATGGCGCGGGCAGGCCGGACGGGTCGGGCGGGGCGAGTGTACAAGTGTAACTGGTGTATATGAGACCTACGCCAACTCTAAATGAGGACTAGAAAATGTTATATCAGCTCTAAATAAAACGTTCCAAAGTATATGCGGAGTCGCGGCCGACTTATCATATTCAAAATAAAATAAAATTAAGTAGTCACCAATACAAGTTTACAATTAGTAATGAAATTTCCAAAAATAGAATAACGGAAGCGGAAAAGCATATGCCATCAAAAAGTCCATAAAAAAGTCAAAACTAGAAGTCAATATCACCAACACAAACTTCCATGATCATATTCTCAAAACAATTTGTTTAATCCATGCATAACACTTGAAAATTGGAATCACAATAATTTCCATGTACTCTGTTCGTCCCAAAAAAAAAAAAAAAAAAAAAAAAATTATACTTGAGACTTTGCAAAAATTAATAAAATAAATGATTTATTATGCATGTAATTCTAAATTTGGCCTCAAAATTCGTATAATACTCTTATTTATTGAGTATTCATACATGTATTTTATTTTCAAAATACATTAAAATAGAGATATTTTGAATATTTTACACACTCTAAATATAAATATGGACTATAATTTAAGACAAACCAAAATAAAAATATGAACTATATTTGTGGGACAGAAGAGTATTTAAAAAAAAAATGCATGACCTTAAAATTTCGAGGGGGTCGATATTAGGCGTCCCACCATGTGTGTTATTAAAAATTTAATTAATTTTCCTTTAATTTTTTTTTTGTACTAATTCGTTGCACCTGTAATTAATGCAATTTAACTCATAAATTTTCATTGTATATTAAAAAATATTAAATTCGTCCAACATGCAAACTAGTATTATTTTTATTTTATAAAATTTTGTGTGAACTCTAATATTCTTATTATGTGTACAAATTATTATTGTTATTTATTCACTATCACTTTATACATATGTACTATTATTGTTTGAAAAATTAACTATTTTTTTTAAAACAATGATAGTTGATATGCATAACAGTGATAATATTTCTACATAATAATGATACTTAAAAAAAAGCTTACATGAATCAGAATTCAGAGGAGATCTACTCATTTTATTTAAAGTAAGTCTTGTATGAGGCATCATTAGGGATGATAATATTAAACCGCCCCGTAGTGGAATGGAGCGGGTCTAGGTATCACTCAAAAACCCTGTCCCGTTTTATATATTAAATTTTAATATATATATATATATATTATAGAAATACATATAAATAGGAATATAATGTATATAAATATGATATACTACTTTTCATATCTATTGATATATATAATATATAAATAACTGTAATTTAAATTTATAGACATTTTTTATATTATATATTTGTAATTATATATATACTATTTTTAAAATAATAAAAGTTCTATTTAAAATGGGCCGCCCGGCTTGCCTGTGACCCGCCCCGAGACCCGTTTAAAGATTGGGGAGGGTTTGGATATCTAAGTACCCGCTCCGATCCGGCCCGACCCATTGCCATCCCTAGACATCATACTATTAATTCCTTCATTCCACATCAATTTGCACTATAAAGGGTTGCACATTTTTTAAGAAATATGTGTTTTTTTTTAATAAAGTGGTGTCACACGAGAAAAAATTAGTATATATTTGTGAGGGCGCACATAAATTAATTTTTTTTTGATAGTATACAAATTGATGTGAGACAAACAAAAATAACACGTGTGCAAATTAATGTGGAATATGAGAAATACATGTTTTTGTAATACTTAAGTTTTAAAAGAATAATAAAAAACTTGCAAAATATCACGTTTTATATGAGCAAAGTAAATCACAATCGCAAAATATAAAATTTTTAATTCATTTTAAAAAAAGAATTAAAACTCCCATACTGTGGCTGTCAAGACTCGATCCCGTGTCCTTGTAGCAATCTGCCACCCAGGAACCAATTGAGCTATGTCCATGCGAAAAAAAAAAAAAAAATCTTAGTCAATGTATTTGGTTATAATACGCTATTATACCAAATTAGTTGATGTAAATGTAATTCACGCAATTTCAAAAAAGAAGAGTGGTAGTCGTATGAGTCACGCCGCTCGGCATCAGAATTCAGAAACAAAAGCAAAGTAAAAGAGCATTACTCCCACCACAAATCCATCCACTCTCCCACCACGCGCGTCTACCCCAACCGCCACGTCAACTTCTGCTAAAGCCCCACCCACGTACGGTTAGATGCACGCAATCGCACTTGTGGCGTGGGGACTACTGCTACTGCTAGGTTTAAACAAAATTGAGGGGCCTAATAATATACTACTTCACATCATTATTAAATAATTTGTGACCATCTACATTTATACATTTGTGAATTTTGGTGTATGTAATGTAAATAAAGAATAATGACTTTTTAGGGTAAATTTTTGTATTTACACCTGCAATGCATTTTTAAATGATCTTAATTTATAATGAGTAGGTCTTATTTGTATGAGACCGTCTCATGATATGAGACAATAAAAATTGGTGTAACTAGGACATTAACTCATTAACACTTTGGTAATGGTAAGTGTTAATTTGTGTTGTCTCATACAAGTTTTTGCCATTAGAAAAAATATATCCTGTAAATAGTACACACAAATATTACATTTTTTTTATGTGTAATGCCAAATTATTATAAGATAAACTTCAAATTGAGTTCTTTCGTACATCACTTTTAGGATCAAGAAAGAGATTTATTATTTAAGTTAATGAATTACATATATTTAAAATCCTTACTCAAGCTATATACAAGTTTTGATCACTAAATTTGGTATGACTATTTTTTTTTTTTTTTACAGAAAGATTTGGTATGACTATTAACCTCCAAACTTAAATGGATTTTCTCCGTTACGGTTGTTTAAATTTCGGAGAAAGATGGACATATAATAAAAATACAAATCTGTGAGATCCATGATAATGAGTGAAATCTATGCATTGTGTCTATTTTTTTTATCCTAAATTTATAAGTAATGTATAGAAAGAAATAGAGAAGATTCATATCAATACTTTTAATTATCAGTAATTTCAAATACAACTATAAAATAATTATATAATTATATAGGTATTAATATCGCCCGTCCTTAAAAGTTAAATATATTACCCACTTATGTTTAAAGTAAAAATATGAGATGTAAATATAATAATATAGGGAGAATTTAACTGCAATAAATAATTTTATTTTATTGTCATTTATGAAAATATCGATTGAATAAAGGAAAATGCATTTTTGGTAAGTAGTACTCCCTCTATCCACCAATCTTTTACTTTTTTTTATTGTCCAACAATCTTTTACTCATTTTCTTTTTAGAAATAAACAACACTCGCAAATAAATAGATTAATTCCATAATATCCCTACAATACTTTATCTACTTTTTTTAATAGAATATTAATTTTTATTAAATTTTGTATTCAATCGTAAATGGGTAAAAAATTAATAGACGAAGAGAGTAATTGAATATGGAATAGCACGGGTATAAAAATAAAAACTTCTCAAATATTTTCTATCCTTGTCTGCGCAAGGTGAACAAGCATAAGAGAGAGTAGTCTATAAATGACTCCAGGAATCTTACACTTTTTTAACACACAATTTAGAAAAGAAAAAAAAAATTAATGAGTAAAATATTGAGGATATTTTTTTTTGTAAAATTGAAGAGTTAAAGTAAATAAATTAAATAGAATTGAATGTAAAATAAATAAATATACTATTATAAATAAATGAATATTGTAAAAATAAAATTAGGTGTTTTTTTTTTTTTTTTTTTGATGTGTGAGGTGTTGTGGTACGCTCCAATAAATAAAGTGTGATGTTAGGGGATTGAAGGAGTATTTATTACCCTCCCATCTCAAGCAAAGGCTTCCCTACTTAGGCTCTGTTTGACCGAACCAAATTACGCCCGCTTTATCTATGTTTTACTCCATCCGGCTAAGTTTGGTATAGATTTCTCCAAACGGGATTATGTCCCTATTTATTTTGGAATATCAGAAAATCATGTATAATTTCATCCTAATACTAGTATTACAGGGTAAATTATGGAACATTCTCTCGTGTGAACTCGATGATTTTCAAAGGGCACCAAATATCTATTTTTTTTTAAATGGCTTATTGTGTTTTCTCATGTTTGCAGCAAATACATTTCATAATTTAGTATTACTCGTCAATTAATTGTTTTTAAATCTTTTTATGGGATATTTAACAATTTTCGGATTATGGTATGAAACTAATACCATTACATGTATACAGTATACACTGATACAATATCATTTTATACTGTGATTTCAATTTATAAGTCTAATAGTACCATTGAATACATGTAATGATACTAGCAAATACTTGTTCAATGTTCATTGAAGATTTTGTGTTTATGCAAAATTGATCATTACATTCGAGTAAAAAAATTGTACTCCCTCCGTCCACGAAAATTTTACCCAGTTACTGTTGGGCACAGTTTTTAATGAAAATTAGTATTTTATTGAAAAAATGAATAAAGTGGATAAAATAAAAGTATTGTGGTGGGTATTGTGGGGCCCAACTTTTTTTTGTGAGTGTAGTTTATTTCCAAAAGAGGAATGAGTAAAAATTTGGTGGACGGACCAAAAAGGAAAGCGGGTAAAAATTTGGTGGACGGAGGGAGTACATGTTATAAATTGATAAAAATATCATATTACATGTTGCAAATTGCAAATTGATATTAACCTAAAAGCAGGTCCTCTATAACCCCTGTCTACGTGAATATATTTTTCAAATGTTATTGTTATATATATACACTATCACTGTTATACTTATCCACTATTCTTGTTTAGAAAATGACAAAAAAACTTATATGAGACCGTCTCATAGCATGAGACCACAAAAATTAACACATTCCCCTATCAAAGTGTTAATGGGTCAATGCCCTAATTACATCCATTCTCATTGTCTCATGCCATGAGACGGTCTCATATGTAACGCCCCGAATCCAGAATATATTAATTATATCGGATTCGAAGTATTATTGTGATCAAAAGTCCGAACTATAAAATTTTTGATATAAAAAGGGATAACAAAATGAGAGATGAGTTTTGTGCAGCGGAAGAATGAGTAGAATAATATTTATAATATATCTCTCACACATATATAAAGCTTAATAACAATAGTATCATTTTATTTAAGTGGGGAACTCCGTGTCGTCTCTATTACTGTCCTTGTTCCACGAACTCATAATCTGCAAGGGTTGTAAAAAGGGGGCGTGAGATTTGAATTCTCACGTATGAGTGATTTGCAACGTTATGGGATTGGTAAATCCGAAATATATTAAATTATACTCATTAATAAAGTATTTAATTCCATTAACCAGTTGACATATAAACACAAATATAATATATCACATAAGTAACAAGTCCACAATAATAATTAATTGGGCATAGCAGGTTTCACATCATATAATTGAAATATCACAAGTTGGTTCACATTAAGGAGCAAAGCCCACAATCATTTTCAAGTAATGGCTCAAATCTGCCAAAACCATTTTCCACATATTGTAATTCTCTTCCAACATATCATAAATAATATCAGCGACCATGAATCTGATCTACTATCACTCATGGCCGTACGTGTCATTCCACAAAAATAGTTACCAGTGACCATGAACCTGACTTATTGTCACTCATGGCCATACGCGTCATTCCGCAAGAATAATTACCAGTGACCATGAATCTGACTTATTGTCACTCATGGCCATACGCGTCATTCCGCAAGAATAATTACCAGCTTTCCTTTTCTCACAAAAACTATCATTTCAAAATATGGGGAGAAATACACATAATTCATACTCAAAAGATTCATGCTCACAAAGTGTCCTTATTACCATGCAGTCATAAACGATTTATATAATTAGACAAACACAACAATCCATATAAGGTATATATATAATAATATCGTATAGCTCACACACTTATATAATAGGGTGTACATTTATGTTGGATTAGTTGTTTTAGATTGATTTAGTCGAGTTCAGAGTATACCAGCATAACATATTATAAGCAGATCAATCAACAGATCATCACCCACCTGTTAACTCCGGGTCCCGTGAATGATGTACAAACAGATGGTCGGAAACCTCGTGCGCGTTCCAACTAGTACCGAATCGAGTCCAAACCGAGCAGCCTAACGGCGTAGTTCGGTGACTCGTCGAATAATTTTGGCGGCATAACGACGTCGTTCTGGATTTTCCGGAAATAATCCAAGCATCTATTCATTTCCAAAGAAGGAGGGGTCGTCGGCCGGAGGCGGCGCTGCCGTGAGGAGCGACGGCGGCGACGGCGACGGCGTTCGCGGCTGGGCTGAGCACGGCGGCCAAGGCGGTGGCGTCGCGACCTGGTGGAGCTGGACGGATGGCGGCGGAGTTCGCGGTGCGCGCGTTTGAGGGGGAAAAAGGAGGGCGGTGGTCGGAGCTGGGCCGTGGTGCGGCGGTCGCTGGTGGTGGAGGCGACGCTCGCGGCTTCCGGGCGAGCGGCGTGAGGAGAGGAGGAGGGCGACGGTGGTGAGCGTCGCGACGGCTGGAGACGGCGGCGCTCCTGGGGCGAGGCCGCGGCTGAAGGAAGAGGCGGCCGTCGGCGTTTGGCTCCGTGCGGCGGCGCTGTGCGACGGCACAAGAGGCGTGAGGCGGTGGCGGAAGAGAGAAGAAAGGAGGAGCAGGGGAGGCGAGAACAATTTAGGAAATTTGGGAATTGAATGAGGAAGTATACGGTTTTGGGAATAAGAGAGAGGAAGAGATATTTTTATTTTAATTTCTTAATTAATTAATTTAAAAGGAATGAATTAATATGTGGGTGGAAATTAATGTTCTAATTAAAATTAATTTAAAAGGAAAATAATTTATGTGGTTAGGGTTTAAGCCCCTTTAATTCTGATATTTTCGATCCCACTAGATACGATTTAGGGATCGTTTGGCTCACGAGATAAATCCCGATTTGAAAATTAATACAGTTTTAAGACTAAATTAATATTTTAAAGTATTTTAATTATTCTCAATAAATTATACGGATCGAAATCCTGATTTTTAATCTTTTAATATTTAATTTCTCGTAATCCTTTATTCGCTTTGAAAGATTCAATTCTTTCTACGAATTTAGGAATTTATAAAAAGGGTATATATTTAAATTACACAAAAACACACAAAATAATAAAATAAAAAGAAATAAAGATAAGAAAATAAAATAAGGGTTCTAGGAATATAAAAGGTATAAAACGGGACGGGGTATTACATCATACAAGACCTACTCTTAGAAAATATATTTGTTTTTAGACGGCGATAACAATGATATTAGATATGCATAACAGTGATAGTGTGTATACATAAAATATTTAAAGAAAACGAGTTCATGTGAACATGGATTCATACAAGTTTTTGTCTCAACCTAAATATTTATGAGGATGTTTGATTTGAAATTTAGAGTATTTTGAAATTTGGATTTCAAAATCAAGATTTTAAAATATTGTGTGTTTATTTTTGAGATTGAAGTAGAATATGATTTAACTTTTATGTGTATTAATAAATAATATTATATTTTTATATTATTGCAGAAGAGTGATTATAATGATTAAATGATTGTGTAATAATTAAAGAATTTATTGTTATTTATAGGGAAAGATGTGAAAATTCAATATTAAGATTTCAAAGTAATATAAGGACCTTTTTGATGTCTAAGATTAGGTCAAGATAGTTTAATTATGGGGTCTTGTAAATTGTTTGGTAGGAATCTCTAGGCCCAAGATTAAACTCAAGGCTCGTTATTAATCACTGTTTTCCTCCATAAAGCTATCTCATTAATTTGGACAAATGGACAATCTTAAAAAACAAGATAATTAACTGATTTGAACTCATATTTTGTCATGGCAACCAAAAGGGCCCTAAAGGAGTAATATTTAGATTTTAAAATCCAAAATCTAATTTTTAAAACCAAAATCAAACGTCCCCTAACGTGTTATATCACGGGCCACAACAGAACCACTAATTTCTTTTTGTACGCTAATGGTAGAATTTGCCAAACAGAGCTTTAAGCTACAAGACTCAATATTCGGCCCATTCCTCAATTAGTCCTTTTCTTTTTTTATTGATTACTTTTGCTAATTCACAGTTTGCAGCTGAAGTGGAAATTTTAGAAATGCCCGCGCTCTGATTTCTTCTCGATCTGTCCGTAGCCATTTTAATCTGCTCAATTTCTCTTTCTCCAAACCCTATTTCCTTTCTTTTCTCTGAAATTTCGATCCAACCAAATTATCCGGTACGTTTAAACATTTCTCCATAATTTATCTTCCTTTTTTTTTTTTTTTGATTTGCAGTGTGATTTCCTTGAACTAATGAATAATTGAGGAATCTCAGATGATAAATTTATGGCGATAGGCGTCTAGGCGCATGTGCTTTTGTGCCTTTATGATTAACTGATATAATATATTTTACTGGTTGGAGCTTTTCATTTTGGCGTAGTATATATAATTCTCATAATTTTTAATTGATGGGTAAATCGATTTTTTGATTGATTCAGTTTTGCTTCTGTGATTTTAGGTAATACTTTATTCAACACCCTTATCTGTCGCCTCGCGTGATACTTTGCTTGTGTCACGTTGTTTCGTGTTTTGGATGTCTTCTTAACATGTTATCCGAATCTCCCTTGCATAAAATATGTTTGTGTGTACGTATATATGTATGTATATGCGCATCTGAATCTTGATTTATGTATTGATACTTTGTTCCCCAAAGGTAGAATTTTGTTTTTTGCACATATATAAATATACTAGGGTTGCATTTTGTGTGGTGTCCGATTATAATTCTTCAACTGGGATCCAGATTTGCTTTGCGGATCACGAGGTTGGTTTGTTCTTCCTTCGTTGTGGGTGAATTCTGAATTAAATATTTGCTCAATGTTTGCCTTTGCTCCTCTACTCTCTGGATTATCAATAACAATTGGGGGATTAATTTGTTCTAGTAGAAATGCAAGTTCTTCTGTAGTGTAAGATCTGGCCAGATGGAACTTGGAAATGTGTTTTGCGCTTTTGCTGATTTTTTGGCAAATAATTGTTCTGGATCTCAAAGAGATCATACTTTTTAGTTATGTTTGCTTGAGAAATTCAGTTGGTCCTTGTTGTGGTAATATCTTTCATTTGTCCAACCTGGAAATGTGTTTTGCGTTTTTGCTGATTGTTTGGTAAATAATTGTACTGGATTTCAAAGAGGTCATACTTTTATAGGATTTAGTTCTGTTTGCTTGAAAATTCAGTCACAGCTAGTTGTGGTAATATCTTTCATTTGTCCCAGTAATGCTGTTTCAAGATATTGCATATTTATTGTGATTTTGAAGTTTTTTTTGAGTGATCATTTGAAAGCCTAATCAAAATTGGAGTTTTCCATGTGAAAAATAGTTTCGATTTTTTTAAAACTTTTTGCATGCAGACATTTTTTATGATTAATCTCCTTCATGTTTGTTTCCTAAACTCTATTATGAACTGGCGATCAGCTGCCAAAATATGTTGGTCAGTTATTATCATAAGCTTTTGCATTCCTCTTTTTATTTTTCATAGATTTGGTTGTGATTTATCTTTTCGGGAGAGAGAGGGGTAGGGGAGGAAGGAGAGAGGAATTGTTAACCAATATGACTTAGAGAATCTGGTGCAGAATAATGTAAGTCAATGTATTGATTTAAGGTTCCTTGTGCATGATAATGCTGATCATATTTCTGTTGCTTCACATGTTTCATAATAGCATATTCGGTACTTCCCTCTATACCTATCATTCTTTGCAAAAGAATTATCATTTCTGGTAAATTTGTCCTGTTTCTGATTGGTTTCATTCTTCCTATTCTTTTCCTTTCCAAATCTTATACCTGATGCAAGTGTTCAGGTTCCATTTTGGTTTTCTGTTGCATTTATAGGCATAGCTTCTAAGTTTCAGTATGTGATTATGTTTTTCATATGTCATTCTTGTACTGCTTTCACCATCATTTTGCATATGCCACAATTTTTTTCTCCAATTTAGTTTTCGTCTCTTAAGATTTTCACTCATGTGTGTAACTCTCGACTCCACTTAACGATTGTTGGCAACTTTATGCCCTATTGATAAGTGGAAGGCATGAGAAGAAAACTTGACACTGATTTGTTGTTTTAGACTCTTCTTCTGGGTTGTGTTTCATGGATCTCTTACTTGCTGAGAACACACTTCAAAAATACTGCTGTGGGGTTCTTACTTTTAATAAGAGCTGTGCGTGGTGGATATTATTATATTTAACACATAATCTAAGTTCTTTTGGGAAGCAGAAATAATACACAATTATAGAGTTAGTGATTCAATTGATTTATTATCTTATTATCATAATTATCATTATAGTTGGGCCTTTTAATTTAAGTACATGAATAAATTGTGTTTGGGCTTTCTTACTTGTGGGCTAAGCTAGGGTTAGGGTTTTGAGTGTTACTTATATTATGTTGTTTTATGATGTTACTGCATTATTTGTTTGGGCAGGGTTTAATCCTGTAAACCTTTTACATTATAATATTTATTGTTTTCTTGTTGCTCGACCCTTTACTCCATCAGTTGTTGCGTATAACTATATCTATCTATTTAGATTGAGCTGTCGTACAGATTGTGCATGTATACAGTATCTGCTTTATTGTAGATTTTTGCATCCCTGAAGTGAAATTAATTACCTTTGCTAAGATTTCCACATTGGCATGCATGTATTTAAGAATGGCTAAAGGCACAAGAGGCAGACGGGGGATTGCTTCACGACAGTGCAGACCATCACCTTACCCCCTGCCATCCTACAAAGAAGAAGGGCAAACCATCTGCTCCAAGGTAATCAAGAAAGACTGGGAAGATGCTACATGCTCAGTCTGCATGGAGTGTCCCCACAACGCTGTTCTTCTCTTGTGTTCCTCATATGAGAAAGGTTGTCGTCCCTATATGTGTGGGACCAGCTTTCGCTATTCAAACTGCCTTGATCAATACAAGAAGGCTTACACAAAAGCGACTTCATCTCAAAGTCGTCCAGTTCACGATTCTCTCGATACTCAAGTTATCGGTCCGTATTCTGGTCAGAAGTGCGAGGCTACAGAGCTTGCCTGTCCTCTTTGCAGGGGTCAGGTGAAGGGCTGGACCGTAGTGGGGCCTGCACGGGAACATCTCAACGCTACGAAGCGGAATTGCATGCAGGATAACTGTGCATTTGTCGGAACATACAAAGAGCTGAGGAAACACGTGAAAGCGGAGCACCCTTCCGCTAGGCCACGAGAAGTGGACCCCACTCTAGAACAAAAGTGGAGAAGGCTGGAGCACGAGAGAGAGAGGGAAGATGTGATGAGTACGATAAGATCATCCATTCCGGGGGCAGTTTTTTTCGGTGATTACGTGATAGAAGGAAGGCGTTATGGTTTGGATTCCGATGATGATGAGGAGGAAGAGGAGGAGGGGTTCGATGTGGATGCCATGGAACAGAATGAGGGCATGGGTATGGGAATGGGGATTGATCGGAATTTGATGTCTGTGTTTCTCTTTCTGCAGGCGTTTGGCTCTGCAGGGAACCCGGGACCCAATAGAGGTATGAGACGGCATGAGGGAGACTCCAGCAACACATTGGATAGGGGTGCTATGAGATTGCAACATGATGGCGCAATGGACGGTCTGGATTTCTCCGATCTGGATAGTGACGATGATGATATTGAAGTTGATGGGAATAATGGGATGTCGCTGGCTGGGCGACTACGTCGTCAAGGACGAGTTGTTTTGGGGCGTTCTGGGAGGAGGAGAAGGCATAGAGAGGCGAATGGGGAGAGGACATAGTTTGTTTGTTATGGTGTGTTCAATTGAGTCTGGAGTTTCAGACATGAAAGATTAAGGTTACAAAATTCATGTAGGAAATGGTTAGCTGTTAACTTTTCAAAATTTGCACGGACTCCCGTTAATTCTTGAGTTGTATGATGCTATTTTAGGATATCTCAAGAATCCAGGTCAAAGATAAAAAAAGGAAAACCTTGATTGATGTAATTTATTCTGTAATTCCTGATTATTTTTTCTTTAATGGTGTTGATATTCGACACCCTTGTAAGTTCCCAATAATGTCCAACATGTCAGCATTCATCATTGGTATCTCTCATTTTCTCTGGGTAAATACCAACTTTGTGCGGTTCGAAGTAGGAAATAGTTTCTCTCGGTTGTCTTTAGGAAGCAGATTATACAATTTCGTGTTTTGTTATGCTTTAATTTTTATCACCTAGGATTGCAACTATGGAATTTTATGTATGCGGTCTATTTCTATTTTCTAGTGACAACTTTTTGTATGCATTAGGCTCATCGTGAAACTCAAGTGCATTTTTTAACAATAATGATAGTTTTTGTTGAAAAGTGCATTTGTTTATAGTATGAATCAATACTACTTAAAAAATGCACTTGTATTGCATTGTGCCCAAGAAACCTGTTTTTATCTAATCGTACCCACCTCCTAAGCTTATAAAAATTTGTACCAGTTTTGAATGAGCAACTATTGGAAGAATGTTGCAACGAACTTGATTTGGAGATTCATGCCAAAAGACCGGGGATTATTATATTAGGTCTGTGTACGTTTCTTTTATTATGTTAAACAATATCTCGTTCAAATACAATCCACCTTAAAAGACATTCTAGAGATTTTTGTGGGAGGACGGTGTTTTCGATTTGCAGACAAAAAGATCTGTTATCAGGTTTGTGTAGAAATGAAGTCCATACCATAATGATGTGTTTTCTCTAATGTATTCCAAAAAATATTCTGGAGATGAATACTAATTTCCCACAAGTACATGCCTAGACAAATGAACTAGCTTTATTATCTGAAGCTTTTCCGAAGATGATAATCAAACAGATTAAACTCAACACAAGACCATATCATCATCTTACAAAAACCCAGCATTATGCACAGAAACTTAACCCTAGAACACTGAAAACCAAAAGTCTAATTTGTAAATATATGCAAAGGAAAAAAGGGATCATACTTAGTATGCAGCCAGACAGGACAAAGAGATGTACTCGGTGAAACACACAATTCGATAGAGTCGCGAGTTTGGTTATCCGTCTCAGGACCTATCTCATAGGAGATGCATTTCCTCTGAGAAGCGAGAGTTTCTCAAGAATAGTGTATTTTCTCCTAGTTGGGACTTGGGACTATCCGCTGGAGTTACTATTGCATTTCGTTGTGGACTTCACAAATACATATTTTTTACTTGTACGGTTTTCTTCAACTTTGACATGGGAATTTTTACTTGCCTCCAAAGACACTTTTCAACTCAACATTAGCGAACGTAAACTGGATTCATGAGATCCACACAAGAAATAATCTTCATCCAATGCTCAAGCTAGTTCTGTCTTTGAAATTTTACAATCTAACAGCATAGGGGTGACTATACTTTACTTCCAGAAATCTTTACAGTCCATCTTCAAAGTTATGGAACTCGTTTCCATCCATGAAACTATCTCTCTACTGTACATCATGGAGATGAGCTTAGTAGCAGAGCGGCAAACAGTAATCATCAAAATCACAAACTCATACATTTTTCACTACATGTGAATCCCAATCAAGCTCAATCATGGTGTTCCCAGGGACCTTTCTGATCCCTTTCTTCCCCATCGCTTCTCTAACTGTGGATTTCTTTTCCCAATCCAACCTTTTGGCATAAATGTTAGAAAGCAGAATGTAGCTGGACTCATCTTTCGGCTCGTTCTTGATGAGATTCTTCGTTATTCTTTCACCAAGATCCAGATAACCTTGAGCGCGACAAGCACTAATCAAAGTTCTCCAGATAACTGGATTCGGAGATACAGGCATTGCATCTATAAACTCCATAGCCTCCTCAACTAATCCAGCCCTGCTTAACATATCCACCATACATCCATAATGCTCTATCCTAGGCTCAATACCATAATCATTCACCATCGAATCAAAATACCGTTTTCCGTCCTCAATCAAACCAGAATGGGTACAAGCAGTGAGCAAAGCAATGAATGCAACATCATCGGGAACAACCCCGCCTCGTTTCATCTCCTCAAAGAGCGAAACAGCCTCCGAACAACGACCATGCAACGCTAAACCAAAAATAACAGAGGTCCAAGAAACAATGGTCCTCTTACTGTGGGGCATGCTCCTAAAGAACCTTAACGCATTATCAACATCACCACATTTTGCAAACATGTCTATTAAAGAATTGCACACCTCTGATTTCATCTCAAGCTTCTCCCTTTTGATATAAGATTCCAACCACCTTCCGAGGTCCAGGGCACCAAGATTGGCACACGCAGATAAAACCATCACCATTGTGATCTCATCAGGCCTCACGCCTTCACTCTGCATCCTTCTGAACAATCCCACAGCTTCATTTGACATTCCCCACTTCACATACCCACCCATCATCGTGCTCCAAGAAACCGAATTTCTCTCGGGCATTTCGTCGAACACCTTCTCTGCAGACTCAATTCCATTTTCGCAACTGCAGTACATATGAATCATGGAGTTCAAAACATGCATATCGTCACAAAGCCCGAGTTTGGAAACCGACCCGTGAACCGTTTTGCCTACATTCAGGTCCCGAATGCCGGCACAAGCCTTGAAAAGAAAAGGGAAGGTGTAGTTATTAGGTCGGATAGTAAGAGTGAGCATTTTGTTGTAGTGAGATATAGCAGTGCGCTTATAATGAGAAGTGCGTGCATAAGCTTCAATAATGGTGTTGAAGAGGAAGGCGTCGTAGTGATGGGGCTCTGATTCTGGAGAGAAAACGAAAGAAGTAGCGTAATGGATAGCATTAAGGCCTGAAGAAATGGAGATGAATTTAGTGAGGACTAAAGGGTTGCATTGGAGGCCAAGCTTGAGAATATTTGCTTGAATCTGAGCGAGTTTGAAGAAAGAGTTGCAGACCTGAAGGAGGGAGATACAAGTTTGCTCTGCTGCTCTTTTCTTCATTCTAAAAACTCAATATTTCACCTGTAGCGCCTTTTTGTTCAAAAGCTGAAACCTTTATAATTTCTGGATTGCCTCTCGTATAAACAAGTTTCAAATTATAAAATTTATATCATTAAATAGTAAAATTGGTTCATATTTATTATGACTTGGGAATACTGGATTATTGGTCCCTTGTTAAATTACGTTGAATCTTCGTATCATTCATAGACTGACCTCATCATCTCCCATTGATTCAGCAAATGATGTGGGTGTAATCAAACCAAGTCGTTCGCAAGCTATTCGGGTCTCGGCTCGAAAAAATATCCGTTCGAATTCATTTGTTCAGTTTCACGAGCCGAGCTTGAGCTCGAGCCTGGTGGTATTCGGCTTGAAAGCTCGCGAACAAGCTCGTTTAGTTACTTTTTGTATATATAAATATTTTAAAAAATATCCATAAACATGTAACATAGTATTATAGTGTGTTATTTGAGATAAATTTATTTTAAACCATTAATTGTCTTTGTTTAGCTTTCAAATTAATTGTTGGTCCTTGCTTGGATGATGTTTTTATTATCAAGGACAACTATGTTTGTTTTTAATTAGGCATAGTTAGGCATAGTTTAAATGTGTTATTTTTGTATAATTTTTAAAATTTTAATTAAGCTTTTCGAGCCAAGTTTTTTGAACCGAGCCTTTCGAGCTCGAATTATGCTTGATTAAATTGAAAACGAGCTTTATTCGAGTCGAGCTCGAGCTATTTGCAAGTAGGGGTGGGAATAGGCCAGGCTACCCGACAGGGGCCTATGACTCGGCCTACCTAAACCCCAGCTCAGCTCGGCTCGTTTAATAAACGAGTCAGGCTTAGGCTTTTTTAAAAGCCTATTTATTTAAATAGGCCAGACTTGAGCTTTTCTGTAAGCCTTTTAAGTCCAACAAACCAGCCTATTTAACTATATAATATATTTATATATATATATATATATATATATATAATAATACAATACATATATAATATAATAAATATTTAATATATATATCTAAGAATATTGCTAAATATAAATTAAATATTATTTAAATTTGTTATTATACTATTATTTGATAATTCTTTGGTAAATTGCTTTTATTCTTCATTTTAAGATTTAAAGAGTTAATTGTTATGATTTAATAATAATATAATTATTGAATATAATTTTGTAAACATGATTAAAAAAGCCCCTAAAAGGCTTTCAGGTCAGACCTATTTATTAAAAAGGCCAGACCAAGGCTTTGAAAAAAGCCTATGACAGTTAACAGACCAGGCTTAGGCCCAAAGATCAAATAGCAGACCCAGGCCGTCCAACGAGAAGCCTAGCTTGGCTCAGCCTATTTCCACCCCTATTTGCGAGCTTAAAATTTTACACACGATCCGAGCTCGAATCTAAAAAAATCCAAACGAGCCGAACTTGAGCTCAACTAATAGAGCTCGAGTCGAGCTCGAACCTAAAAATATCCAAACGAACCGAGTTCGAGCTTGACAGTATTCAACTCGGCTCGTTTACATCCCTAGGCGGAGCATTAGCATAAACAACTGTACAAATGAAGAATCCCGTTAGTTATATTTGTTTTTATATATAAACAAATACTTCAACTGTTTTTCTTCGAGAAAATTGCTTCGGCGCGCAAAAAGTAAAAAAAACTGGTTAATCTTTTTTGAAACAAAACTGCACCAATTGCGCAAGTGCAATTGATTCGCACAAGTGTTACTCTATATTTTTTTCTATATTAGAACACAACATGTCAACCCACTCCCACGCTTCGGGCTGCAATGAGACGGGAGAGGTTGGGTTTCAGATTTTCACCCCGTTCCACCACATTGTCATCCGTGACTAATCATCTACGACAGAACAAAAAGGCCGGGCCTCACCGGTTAGCCCGGCCAGTCTTGAGACGACTGCTGGAGATAGATAATATTCTTTACAAATGGAGGACCACATCTTTCTGGTCTCGAAATTAGTGGAAAACAAACTTGATAAATAATGAACAAGAGAAATCACAAATCAAAACTCTCCCTATTCTTGCATTCCATAGAAACAACTACACAAATTTTATCAATCTACTGTGCATCAGGAGAGGAATGCTGCTAGTTCAGCTTTCTTATCTTCCAAAAGCTTCAACTCGTTGCGCCAACCTTCTAATTTGGCCACCTTCTCCAACTGTTCTGGCTTCAACTCCCTCTCCCCAATATTTTGCTGCTGTGATTCTGTCAGCCGAATCTGCAAACAACGCCAAATATGTGAAGCTTAATGTGATTAGCATGCAGTTATGAAGACAATAATTTAAGGGAAGCTAAAAATTGCTGAAAAGTAAAGAGCAACACTTGTGTAAACTTGTTCACGTGAACTTCATCCCATTTTTGACCTATTTACAAAATAGGTCTAACAGAGTCTAGTATATAAGATCCATTTAGGTGGTTTGTTGAGTAGGATCAATGGAGTTCACTGATCTCAAATTTGTGAACCATATAAGTTTGTTGTCAAAAATATCATATCAATTACTGGAGCATTTCTGTCCAAATAAGCATCGTATAATGAGAAAAGGGTTGATAAGGTAGCATTCTATTTCTAAGTGAAGGATTTGAGTGTGGATTTGTCATCCGCAACAGCAAATCCATTGAGCTTTTTCACTTTTATTTTGGGTTCATTTTGAGGGGGTTTGTTTACATTGAAAGATATGAGAAATGAATTTGAAAATCAACAATCCCATCTTGAACTACTTTTTAGGATTTGAAATTCCCTATAATTGAGCATCAGGGCGGGTTTTCTAGATCCACTCAAATCATAAACCCCTGAAAGTCTCTCTAAACAAATGCAACCTAAGGGATGGCCATACTTTGTCAAATAAAATCACACTGCAATACAGATTTTACATCAATAACTTTCACTAATTTAGATGGCATGAAAAATAAAATTACAATCACAAATCACAATAATGAGAAGTTGATTTTCAAATGCATGCAAAAATTACTTTGCTTTTTATCTATGCAAAGAATATCTTAATCAGAAATAGGATCCAACTGAAAACGACAGTATTATACACTCAGCAAATGATTTAATTTTGAAAGATTAATTTCTACATATGCTTCAAGGACAAGATCAGAATTTGAGGTATGCATGTTGGAAAAAGGAATGCAGCAGAACGTGATGTTTGAACAACAAGGAGAGATATGCCTATAGCTTGTCACAATATGCAAATTACCTTCTTTTTCAGTGCCCGAATCTTCTTGTCAATATCTTGAACTTGATCCACTGGAGCTGAACACTCGGTTGATTTTGAAGGAGGTGTAACTAAAGAGTCATTTCCAGAAACAGATAGTCCATTCATATCTGATATAACTGAAGCTATATTTTGTGGCAGATCATTTGAACAATCAGGAGACGAGATATTATTTCCCTCTGAATTCTTACCCTTGTCAAGGGCAGCCTGAAAGCAATCATGTTTACTTTAGTTAGAGATGCAATATAAATGTGGAGGTAACGTCATAGGCATCACAAACTGAATCTATCATGAGGTGCGCGATATGTAAGCACAAGCGGGGTGCCAATGATCAGATCAACTAAATTCAAAATGCAAAAACAGGAGCAGGAAACTCTTATTCTTCAGAGACTAAGTGTGTGATATGTAGCTATTAGTCACAATATTGGTCCTTCAAAATTTATTCAAAATGGAAGAATTTCTAGTTACTATACAAATGAAGGTCATTCAACAGTACAGTTGGTGACATATATAGGTAATTTAGTCCACATAAAGATACTTTGACAACTTTGAAAATCTTCGCTGTCCTTTCCAGCATGCTTGTTGGATGAACAAGTGGAAGTGGATGTTATTAGTTTCATGGTTTCACCTAAGCAGGAATAAAGGCTTAGAAAATCAGAAAAAGACCTTCTATTTTACCCCAATACAGATACATGAAAACTTACACACA
This sequence comes from Ballota nigra, assembly GCA_947034835.1. Classification (NCBI taxonomy): domain Eukaryota; kingdom Viridiplantae; phylum Streptophyta; class Magnoliopsida; order Lamiales; family Lamiaceae; genus Ballota; species Ballota nigra. The sequence continues at coordinate 117,646,225 of OX344720.1, read as the reverse complement.
CAGGCACACCAACAATGCACCCTACGTATAAACGTACACATAAGTAGATGTATGCGCAAACATGCCTCACATGCACATACACAGCACAATATACCCTTTCATGCCTACAAAAGGGAGTGCTTGAAGATGATAAGGGTCAGTGGAGGCTGAGTTATTATGGATGTGTTGCAATAAAACAAGCAGGAGGTAGAATCATAGAGCATCTTTCCAGGGAATAAAAGTTCTCTATTTAGTCGAGTTAAAACAAGTTATCTTTGAGTTAGATCATACACCAACTGTGAACTGTATCCAAACACCTTCTAAGGAGCACTAAACAATATTGAAGGGCGCTAATAGAGAGCATTAGTTATATAATTCAGACAAACTGGGCAATGGCTCAATATGATAACATCCTGAATTACAATCTTAAGGATTATCCCTCTTAATTTCGTCTAGCGGATCGTACTGAAGCATAATCTACAGATCATTCCAATACAACATACCATGTAACCCAAGTACCCTACCGAATAATCCATAAATTCACTCATCTTAGCCCCGTGCAGATGCTAAGCATAAACCTAACTTTTTTTTTTATCGGTCAAATGATGACTCGAACCCATAACCTCGTGGTCATATGTAGTGGGGCTCTGATCACTTGAGCTATTCCACTGCGTCATTAAGCATAAATCTATTGAAGTCTCTTCAAATGATATGGACATGATGAGAGAGCCTAATACACATCCATACTATGATTAAATTAACAACGTTCGATTCCTAACTTATCCAATACTGGCCATATATCTTAGAGAAACCCCTCATGTAGGTAATTGAACTCTTCACTCTATTGCTTCCCCAGCATTTTGACAAACTGAAGGCTTTGGATGCTGATCTCATCTTAATAGACATAAAAGGATCTTTATCTAATTCAAGCAGTAATTACATACAATCGAACACCCTAGTTGTACGATAAATTGTAAATGGGCTCTTTTTTTGTCCCCACAACTCACTTACAGCCTTCCTTTGGTCATCATCCCAAGTCAATTAGTTTATATGTCCTTTCTACACTACTATGAGTTTCAAGGTCAAGGACAGATGATAGCCTAGTATTCTCTAATCCAATTATCCAAGGGGAAGTTGTAAATGGAGGCCAGAAGATGGTTGTGATACATGCTACAAGCGTAGATAGCCCTATTGAACACTGATTATTCACTTGCAACTTCCTTATATCCTTTCACCTATAGTCTAAAGTTAAAACAATGTGTTATCACTACCAAAAGCACTGTACACTACATTCAAGTAAAACAACAGAATTACTTTTAACTATAATCATACAAAACTAAAACAAATTAGGAACTTTTTTTTTATAAGTTAACCTGCTGGCGCTTCTCCTTCTTTCTCTCATTCCTCTTGGCAGATTTGGACTTGGGCTTCGTGTCCGCGGCCGGATCATATCCCGGCGGGACCTCCTGAGTGGCCGCCATCTCCTTCTTCCACTGCAACCACAAAATTGACAACAATGAAGCAATGAAAAAAAAAAAAAAAAACAAGTGAAGTAAAAAATCACTCACGAGTGCTCCTTTGGACTGGTAAATGGCAACCTCGTCTTGAGGAACGTAACCGGCCCTAATTCGAATAGGCTTGCGGAGGGAGCCGTCCGGACGGCGGGTGGGGGCAAGTAATCGCTCACCCTCCTTTAGGGTTTTGGGCAGGTCCGGGTCTCCATTTGCGGTGGTCGCCATTTCGAAAGGGTTGGTTGTTTATGGGGCAAAATGGTGAATGGTGGAGTATTTGAAGTGATTAAGTAGAGAGAATAATGGTGGACATTGTTATTATTGTTAATTTGGGAAGTGACAGTAGGAGGAGGAGGAGGAGGAGTGGCGAGAGGTTTTGTTCGGTGTGTAAGAGAGAGAGAGAGTTAATAATAATAATAATAATAATAATAATAATATAAGGAATGTCGTAATGTGTAATGTTTAGGATGTTTGTTTTGGATTTGGGCTGGCCCTGTCCCTGAGCTCTGAATTCATTCACACCATCAAAGCTAGTAGAGTATTTATTTTGGAGGCGCTTGGTTCACAAGACGTGATATATTAGTAAGGGTGTGTTTGCAAATTGCAACAACAACTTTTAAAGTGTATTTTGAAACTTACTCATTTCGAAAAAGTAATATTAATTCATTTGGTTGAGGCTAAACAAATCCCCTACTAACCATAACCCATTTACTATATATACCCCACTCAAAATGCATGAATTAATTTTTTTTTTTATTATACACACCCCAAATTTTGTCAATTATACCCTTATTTAAGAATCTAATAATAATTAAAAATTATTCGCTTGAACTCTATGAGCATCGACAATTTCATAAACAATTTTTAATAAAGATGATGGCTACCCCGTGAATAAGGACATTGTAATTGGTGAAAACATAATTAACCGAGAAGAGGGATAACTCATGTCGATTACTGGATAAACAAAAAAATTGAAGGTTTTGGCGCCACTGATGTTCAACCCGCAAAATGGATTTCAGATCTACGTTTCCCTAATTACATTCATGATTCATGTATATTTTTTTTTCTTGTTTTATGTTTCTTCATCCATATATTATGATCCCAAATATATGTATATAATATATATATATATATATATATATATATATATATATATATATATGACCTGTTTCTTCTTCCATATTTTGGATTAAAAAAATCCATTAGATTTTGTTATTTAACCCTTGTGGATTCAAAGATTCTATTTCGTAAGTTACTTCTCCATAGGTTTTAAGATCTTATCAATAATGTTTCCAGTAGTTCTTTATTTGGAGGTTTGATTTTTCACACCTCTGATTTTTTTTTGTGTCTTTTCAACGAATTAACTTAATTCCCAAATGCATTTTTTGAGATGTTTAATCCTAACTTTGATTTTAGATTTATGTTAATGAATAGTAATTAGCTTTGGTAATTAAAGGTAATATAAGTATAAAACATTGGAGTAAATTTGTAAAGAAAAATTCGGGGTATGCATAGTATTTACATATGGGGTAATATAGACATTTAAGTTGAAAGTATTTTTATCCAAAAAATTATGGGGTATGTATAGTATAGTCGGGTGTTTATTTAGCCGCGGCCAATTGATTTTTGTGGTAAAATTAAAAGTATCAAGTGTTTGAAAATAAAATAATTTTAAATTAAACTTAGGAAGTAATGTGTTTGCAAAGAAAAATCACTTTTATTATAGGGGTAGTTAATGCTAGAATGGATTTTAGAGACTCAAAAAGCAGGTAAAACCTACTTTGCCAAAATTAATTTTAATTGCTTAAAATAGTGATTGTAAAGATTGTAGAAGTGATTTAAAAAAAAAAAAAAATCTACCTATAAAGTAGAGTTTACAAACAATCACTTAATCACTTAAAATCACTTTTTAAAATAACTTTCAATATTTTATTTCTTTTTTTAACAATTTAAATAAGTTTTGAGAATCGATAAATCAAAAGTTGATTCCTCCTGCTTTCAACAGATTATCAATTATTGAAAATAAATTGTCTTTTTTTTTTATCTCGAACTAATGATTCTTTTGACCTTTCATGTCCATATATATTAAAAAGGGTAATAAAATACAATTGATCATTTACAATCACTTATTTAGCAAACACTTTAAATTCTATTTTTTAGACAATTTTGCAAACACTACCAACTTTTACTATTTAAGCAATTTTTCCATAATCACTAATTCAATTTTTTTTTTTTTACAATTGTATTGCTGAGATTATATAGTTTGAAATATAACATATGTTTGGATTGAAAGATGGTCTCTTTTTTATACTGAGAGATTAAGTGAGATAATTTTGATAAATGTCATAAGTGTCCTCATATATGAAACAAACCTCATAAAATAAGGACAACGTGATAAATTTATATTTTGGGACTACTAAATCCTAGCCCACCCCCAAGGATTCTTTAGTCATGATTACAGGGAATTTGAATGAATTAGGACCCGGATATGATTTTTGTCTTAGGCCACACGAACCAAATATAATATTTTTTGGGATTAACAACTCAATCCAAGGTATTCACTTAACTCTTATTTTTAACAAATTTACATAGCTCTTCTCATAAATTTAATTTTACAAGTATTTAAAGACACCGATTTTTATTTATAGTGTCATATGTTATGTAAATTCCAATTTCATAGTTAAATAAATAAAATATGTTAGGATAAAAATTGTTAGTTTTGATGAGTTAAAATAAACCAGAAGATGTAATAGGACCATTTGGACCTGTTAGCCATATGAGGAACTAGATTAGGACTTAGTCTAGGGGGAACTGCCAGACCAGAAGACTTCACCAGAAGAGTCACCAGAAGACTTCATCAGAGGACTTCACCAGAGGACTCCACCAGAAGACTTCACCAGAGAAGATCAAGACCAGAGGCAGAAGACCTTCCCTAAACCAGACGAGTCCAGACCAGACGAGTTTAGTGAACCAAAAGATGCTCAGAATCATCTCTAGATTCTACTGAGTATTTTGGTTCTTAACCGGCTCTGGACCAGAGGACATCGAGGTCATCTGGTGTCTGGTTCAGCCTACTCTGGAAGAATCAGAGTTGTGCAATGGAAGCATTTGGCTGTTGGTATTTCAAATGAAGTCAAACATGATCGGATTGGAAAGTATTTGAAGATAATCAATCCAAGAATCTCACCAACCCAATCAATCAATTAGGGAATTGATTGATTGAAGCTTTCATAAATAGAGATCTGATTAGATTAGCTCTCCAACGGCTAAACCCTATTCACCTCTATAAATACAAGAGTGCACCATTGAAGAAAGTTTCTAGACACGCGCACGAAGCTCATATTCAAGCCTCTTAATCACTAAGCATTTAACACTCTTACTTTGTTCTTATTCATATCTACTCTTGAGGAGTTAGTTGGAATATAAACTCAACCTGTTCATCTTATAAGATAAGGTTGTAGTTGTTGGCACTTTAGATCGAAGTGAGATCTAAAGTTTGCAAGCAAGGAACTGGTACTTGTCAATTCCAGTGCTCGTAAGTTGGTTGGTTGGATAGTAAGGCCCCTTGAGAAAAGAGAGAGTGGACGTAGGATTTTAACATCCGAACCACTATATATCTTGTCTTCTTTATTGCTTTCTTTATTATTGCTTTATCTTGTGCTCTTAGTAAAAAGACTTTGAAAAGGATTTAAGTTAAGCTTCTGCAATCTTTATTAAACTGACTAGTGGGACCAACACAATAATATCTACAAGATTTGAGAATATCTTGCTACCTAAATCATTAATCATTAATGACTTATACATATGAGAGTCGAAATAGAATTTCAAGAGTAAAATTGAATAAATCACGAATGACTCTATCAACCCCTACCTACAAATTGTAGATCAAATCTTTCTACCAAATTGTATTTAACATTCAAAACAAGTCGCTATGTTCATAGAATTTTAGGGGCATATCATATTCACTTTGGGACATATCAAGTCACTTTTGAATTTTACATCAAGGTTTGATATGTTTTCCTTTATTCTCTAAGTTATTGACGTGTTATAAATATGAGAGTCATAATAAAATTTTCTGAGTCAAATTAGAATAACTCACAAATAATTTTGTTGAACTCTTTACTACCCTCCCTGTCTCACCTGAATTTGCACCCACAGAGATTGCACATTTCTTAAGAAAAGGGTATTTTTTTTTCCTTTATGATGTCTTGTCAAAAAATTAGTCTCAAATTTTCTGAAAAGTAAACATTTTGATTAAGATCTAATTTTTCCCTCAAAAGTAAAGGGAAAATTCGGATGAAAAGTAAAAAAAAACTAAACAGTTAAAAAAATTGAGAATTTCAAAATCCAGCCCACAAAATTGGTAGGGACACATTTCCCTCCCAATTACATCCATCTACTCAACCATAAAATGTTGATTTAACCAAAAATTACACATCAAAACTCCCTCCTAAATTTACACAACCTAAGTTCATCATTAATACCATAAGTCCTCACCAACCACATTCATTACATTCAGTTTCATTCAATGTGAGAAAAAATACACACAAAACAAAATGACTAACACTAGAAGAGCTTCTGATCTATATCCATCAGACAGGAACTTGATTGCCCAGTTCTCATTGCTAACATTACAGGTAGAATTGTGCATAAAGATAAAATTTAGGAAGCAGTTGCATCATTTGGAATTCCTAGGAACACTATTCAATATACTTGAGCAACTGCAAAAGAACAAATATCAGCTGGGCTTCTAGTAATGTTCACATCCAAAAAATGTTGGTATTGAAATAGTGAAATTTGTTCATCTAAAGGCTGAATTGTAGAAAACCATACCTCATTAAAAAAAGAGCACAATCAGAAGACTGGCCAATGGCTAAATGTGAGCAAAAACAAAATTGGTAGGTGGATCAAACAAAACTTAATTTTACCACACACAAATGCAGTAAAACTTGTTCTCACAACAACAAACAAGTTTTAGAGGCTCAAGTACAACCTGAGTTCATTGGTTTTTGAATAGCAATCCAACAAAATTAATTTTCACACCATGCATAATGTGTTACACATTGATGATAAATGATTTTATATGTTGAAACCAAATGTGAGATCCTATACCATCCCAGGTGGAGCTACACCTTATAGATCATGCAAAAGTAAGAGATTCATACCAAAAGTCATGTTTATGTCTGCAGTGACAAGATCACTTTATTCAATTGAAGGTGAACTTATTTTTTTTTTGTGGAAAAATAAGAATCTTTTCATTCACTAAATTGGTACCCGCTCAGAGAAACAACAAGAACAGAGTGAGAGGCACATTGGTCACTACACTTATTGACCCAATCACAAAAATTGTCCCCAAATAATGTCTTATGCAACAAGTAATCCTTATAACTATCTCATCATGTAGTTTATGAAAGTAAGTCTCTAAAATGTGTGGTGGAAGTTTAAAAACTACCACAACACATTGATGACATTACAATCAGATTTGAACTTTTTTTTTACTAAATCATTCATGTTATTCATATAATACTAGCAATAAAGACAAAGTGACTAGAAGGTGCAAGAAAAAACATCATAATCCAACAAGACAATGCAAAACTACACATTAATAACAATGAACCAGATTCTAGAGCTGTCGTATCAAATTCTTATACCAAATTATAATATGCACTCGAGAGTGGAATACAATATCAGTTAGAAGTAGTTTTCAATGTGTTAACTTGAAAATGTTGAGTTTGACAAAAAAAAAAAAAAAAACAGTCATCCTCATCATATTATCTTTGTTTTTTGAGGTATAGATATATCCATTGTGTTAATTAAACTTGGGGGAGTGACTAAAAAATATAAAGTAGAGTTTTAATTTTCCAATATAAAAAGAAAATCTTGATTATTCTTAATATAATAAGTGCAAATATAATATACACACTTATATTGAATTGTTGCACTTATTGGAAAATAATTAGAGATTATTCTTGCATTGCAAAGTTAACTAGATCCAAATTTTGTGCTAGAAAGTCATTATTCCAATTAAATTCCTAATTCCTCTTCATTAAAGAGTGTAAAAGCCTGTGATGCACATAGTCTTTTAAAAATATCATGATGAAGTATCAGATTCGCACTCATCTTCTAAATAGGTGCAATTGTTGAATTTACAAGTTTGATTCTTCACGTGACGAACTAACGGATTCTGGAATCCGCTGCACAATTTCAACCTGTTAAGCTAAAATATGTTATTTCAAATGATTTTCATTATATAATATAATTTAAGTTAAAAATGTGGCAATCATTTTAGATTATGACTAATATATTGAACTAATGACTTTTGAATTGATATTTTTTTACTTGATAATTTTAAATTATTAAATATATTTAACTTTTACGAGAGAAAATATGAAGTACATAATTTTATTTGATTTATGTATAATTTGTTTTTAGGTATTATATAAAATAACTAACAATAAAATATAAATAAGTAAATAACAGACATACTGGACTAATCACACTCTAATTTTTTATTTTTTTGTTGTTTTAATTTGTATTTTTGAACCCGTATGACATGCGGATTTACGTTCCGGGCAACATAAAGCTCATTTATTGGGACTATTTTTGGGCAAGGTGAATTTAAATGCCCAATTCGCAACTCGGAGGCCTATGTCAAAATAGAAAGAATTGCGCAACTGCCGGCGTCCCCACCTTCTCACCGGAGCGGTTATGGCGCACACAGTGAGGAAGGAACCAATAGCCGTCTTTATGGCATTTGGCACAAAAGGCGACGTTTATCCCATTGCTGTAATTCGCTCTTTTCCTTTCTTCTTTACATTTTTTGTTTTTCAGCTGTAATTGTTTCTTACAATTAAAGTGTTTTCCTTTAGGCCCTTGCTGCAGCTTTTGCTTCCGATCAGAAGCATTATCAAGTCGCATTTCTAACTCATTCAGCACACGAGGTTGGGTACCTGTTGCTCTTGTTTGATTAGTTTTGGCATATTTTGCAATTAAGTTGATCAATTTGTTATGCTAGCGTTGAGACTTTTAGGTCAAGATATTGCAAATATTTAAGCTGATTAATTGGAATGCGATACCTCTTCCGAAATGTTAGCGTGTTTGGAGTAACTGGTCATTTTCGTCTTAAGTTGCTTGATATTACTAGCACTTAGGCTGTGATACTCATACTTGTCTTAGGGTGAAACATAGGATTTGCTTTGCAAACGAACTGTTTTTTTTTTTTTTTTTAATCATAAAATGTTAGTTGTTAGTAGTTAGAAGTTAGTTCACCAAGTCCCAAGTACTCCAAGAATTCTCCAAGCCACCTATTAACTCCCTTAATTCGTTCCCAAAGGGAATCGAACCTGGGTCATTCACTAAAGTGAGGAACCCAACCCACTTGGTTGTTGCATAAAATTGGGAAAAAAACAAACTGTCTTGACAAAAGCATTTAGTCTCTTGGTTAGTAGAAAATTATAATTAACCATCATGGTAAAGAGTAGATTGTCTTCACAAAAGCGTTTCATTACTTGGATAAGAGAAAGTTATTATAAATCATCATGGGTTTTGTAGATAGTAAGGACCTTATCAATTTGGAACTTGTCCATGATTTCTACCTTTGGAAAATGGCACGAGCTTGTGACAAGATGGAATCATGCTTAATTCTAATAGGATGCAACACTTATAGCCACCAGTCAGGTGTTAAGCCACTTTATTCCTCAATATCCCAACGTGGATATTTGAATAAGACAGAGAATTGTGCTAAGAGTTTGATATTCAGAAACAATGAGCCTATAGCTAACTAAATAATCAAATTTGGGACTTTTAATTTATAAACTAAAGAATATAGCCCAATCAATTAGAATATAAGACCAGCCACTATCTAATCATCCCACAGCATAAAAAATCATATTTTCTGCTGTAGTTTTAGTTTTATAAATCCCGTTTAATAAGCTTAAGTGGATAATTATGTTAACACTATGTGTGTGTGTGTGTGTGTGTGTGTGTATATGAGACTACCTTTGTCAAAATTCGTGTAAGCAACTCCTGCAGTCCTGCATCATTGAGAATGCATAAAATCGCAGGGTAGGTATGGAATAATTAATTCTGTAGTTCGTGAACACCATTCCTAAGCCTTACACACTTACTTATCATGTCTTTCAAATGAATACGTTGTTCCTGCGTACCAATCATGCAAGCACCATCTGCTTCCTTGAATATTTAAGATTTTATTTTAAATCTTTTAAACGATAATTCTTCTATAATTATTTCCAACAGATGATCTTAAGTTGGTACATTAGCTTTAATAAATTTCATTGTTCTTATCATTACATTAGTCGATTTTTCTTCTGGCCTGCAGAACCTGAAAGGTCATTTGGGAGCAAAAGGAGCTGTATATTTTCCAATTTCTTCACCACCCATCTTGTCGCAACAAGACAATGAATGTGAAGGTTGTTTTCAAGTTTATTTATTTATTTGGCTTAATGATATTTAATTGTAAAATGTCAAACTTGGAACTTAAATACTGGGTTCCCTAGGTGGTAAATGGTGAACATCCATCTTTGTCTAACTCTAGTCTAGACTCTGGAGATCTTTCGGATAAGCATGCATTGCTGTAAGTTGTTTTTTAAAATTTGATCTATATTATCAGGCTCTGGAGAGGGGTATTTTTCGCTACAGAAGAAAGAGATCTCACGAAAGCACAGACAAGAATGTCTTTCAATTGTTGAAAGGATATACGGAGAGAGCGAAATCATTGATGGTGATCTTATCATCATAAATTTCTTTGCCCTGGTAACTTCTGAGCAAGATTTTTTACATTCACTATGCTCATATGTCTTGTTAATCGTCAAAGTTTGACCAATGTGAATGAAAAGCTGAAAAAAAGTCTGCCAAGTATTTTTTTGTTGAAATGATGCCACACAATTGCTTTCTCTTCAGTGATGAGCCATGAAAGTTAAGTATTTTTTATAATGAATTTGCAGAAAATGTAGACTTAGCAGGATCTTAGATTTGGAAAGAAGGCTTTACTGTAATTTCAATTTCTGAGTTAGTCTCTTGGCTGATGTCTGGCCGTTTACTTGTTCTTCATTAAGCTAATAAACATTAGGCGAACTCTCTCAGACTGGCAAGCAATAAATCAAGATACAAGCTAGTTCTAGTACATACATGATACAACTCTTATCAAATTGAGTTGGTCAAAACAACAGATAAAGAAATAACAATGATTTTTCATATTATGTGTGTGTGTATTCTGATAGCTAGAAATAATTTCCAGACAATAGTACTTTAGAATGCAGCTATAGTCTGAGGGTTCTCCAATTCAAGTTATCGTTGCATGTTCAGGAAGGCTGGAGTCTTGCTGAACTTTTTAATGTCCGATGTGTGGTTGCTGCTCCATATGTTGTTCCATACAGGTATAACATTTTTCGAATTTCACACTTTTACTATTATTGGAGTTAATAGAAATGAACGTGTAATTTGAAAGAATATAAAATTCTATTTGGATTTAAAATCTGGTATTTGAAATAAGAAAGTGTAATTGTTGTTTACTTTTTGGCCCCTAATTCCGGAGTACAAAATAAGGAAATATTGGTTGTAAGCGTATCCCCTTTACTCATAATTTAGATCCCATCCCATAATTTTTCTGAAGGATTTCTCTCAACTAAGATCTTAAGGCAAATCTATCCATTTTCCTTGAGTTATTGGTCCCATACAACTAATTAGGAATTTCTTTTTTGGGTTGACAATTTGGATTTTGATATTAAAGTCAATGGAAACCCGTTGGATCCGCCCTTGTTCAACACTCTTGTATTTTCTCTTGCTCATAATATGTGGTTGCCCAAAACTTAATTTATCAATGCCAGAAGCTTTAGTTAAATTCTTTCAGAAGTATGTTCCTTATAGAATTTAATGTCATCCTTGAGGCTGATAATCCAATGAGTGAAAGAGCATAAACCATGAGTCCCCATGTACGTGTACCTGCTAATAATTTTAGCTGACTGCAAGTTTGGGCGCTACCAATGTTGCCACAGCCACCCCAATTGTGGTAAGAAATTTGATGATCTGGTATTGTATACGGCACCACAGTGTAATAATCCTTTTATAGACATGCATAAAGTATGCAAAATATGCTATTGGCTGATCTCATCCCTCTTTCTCTTCCTTCCTGTTTATATCTTCATTCTCCTGGTTCTCTCTTGCTTGCATATACAGGGAGTTCCATACTTTTTACTATGCATGGGAAAAATATATACCCTTTTTTTCCATTTTCAGATTTGCTATGATTTTGTTTCTCCTTTTGTCCCAATGTCATACTGTTCTATCTTATATAGGTTTTTATACATATGATTCTTTTGCTACTCACCAAAGAGAAGAGTTACAGTATCTATTTGCCTGATTCTTTCACTTTATGAACTCAGTGCCCCCTCTTCATTTGAACGCCAATTTAGGAATGAACAGCCTCTTTTATACAAATATCTTCATGAAGCTCCGACTGGTAAGGTATGCAAGCCTGCTGTCATTTCATGGTGTCCATGCACCTAGCTACATTAACTGTGCATTTTGATATAATTGGCTTTATTACTCTGATTAATCTTGTTGATACATTGTTTGTCCTTTTCTATAGTTGTCAACTTGATAATAATTCAGTATGGCCAAGGATTATTAGTGGAGCATAACCCCTTCCACCAGAATATGTCTTCTTATCTTTGTTTGTTTTGGCTATTTATTTTTTATTAATAGATTGGATGGGAAGACGTTACCCATTGGATGTGGCCACTTTTCACTGAAGATTGGGGAAAATGGAGAAGCCTTGATCTGAAATTGAGCCTCTTGCCCTTTACGGTTGTTATCAGAGCCACGAGAACCTCTTTAATATTTTATATATGTAACTGAAATAACACTAATGTTATTTTACTAATACAATTGCCATTGTTGCATGGTTCTAATCCAGGATCCTGTGACTGGCCTACCATCATGGCATGATAGACCTTCGTCTCCTCTTCTACTGTAAGGATATATTCCACTAAAAATATCCTTTGAAATGCTACGCTGGTTTGTAGCACTATAAAATTTCATGCAAAGCTTAAGTAGCGGTGCTATTCTTTTATTTACTTTGAGTAGGAAAAAACACAACAACATGCTTTTGTAGATATATCACTGGGAATGAACAGCAATAATTGGTTCATGCATGCTTATTGCTAATATGAAAATTTGAAGTGTTAATCTGTTCTTTTTTTATTTATCATTTCTTTACAACATCTTTTCACATGGTTTCATTATTTGTCCCCTCTAACCCTTCCTGGATTGGATCTACAGGTATGGCTTTAGCCAAGAAGTTGTTGAGTGCCCTGGTAATTTTCTAATATAACATTTCTTATATTTGTTTAGTGGGTAGTTTTTGCATTTAAAAAATTCGTATATATATATTTGTTTTATCATAAGTTCTTCTCTGGCAACTGAGATGTTGTGGTTGAAAGAATTCCGCCTCATCTAAAAGTTCGAACTTGTAGAGAGGTGTAGAATTAATTCATTTATTTAATTTCCCTAACACTCCCCTCCCTCGTGGCTGAATTCTCAACTCTCCCTCTTTGGGGAGGTGGCCTCATGAGTGGACAATTTAATATGGGTGGTGTTGCTTTCAATGGGAATCGAACCTAGTGATCTGGGCATGAGCCTTTGGCTCTGATACCATGAAAGAATTCAGCAACATCTAAAAGTCCGAACTTGTAGAGATCTGTGGAATCAATTCATTTTTTAATTTCCATAACAGAGGTCACCTACCTTTGCATTTTGTAACAAGTTGGAATCTAACCTTAGATTTTTTCAAAACTTGTTTATCGTTTTGTAGCTTTGCAATTTATATCTAACTTTTGGGTTTTATTATTTTAGTTATCTAACCTGGATACCAATGTGTTACAGAATGCAGAGATAGGTGACTAGATGAGTCAATGACTACATGTATAATTTACCCATTTTAGTTGCTGAAGAAAACTCCTGGAGTTCTATTTTTTTTGTAGTTTGATAAACTAAAATGATAAAAATTGAATGTTGATGTCATTTTTTTTTTTCACAAAAATGTAAAAGGTAGGTGAGCACATGCACAATTAACCTTTATCTCCATGCAATAAATATAACTGTGCCTCTATCGTGAAGAATTTTTTCCCTGCATCATTGTATTTTGGACTTCATATATATTTCCTCTGTGCAAATTTACGCTGTTCTTTTTTAATAAATTGACTGCCATTATTACATAATTTTTAATGATACATGCATGTAGACAGACTAATTGTGTAGGCGCGTATGTTCCAGAAGTCACCATAAAATTCTCTAGTGTGTTTACATGCTTTTGGAAATTTTCATACATGTACCCATCATGCATGTGGGAAAGTAACTCAATGGTGCTCAATTATATCTTGATGAATACACTGCATGTGTCAGTGTGATTTGGAGCAATACACAATATTGATACAATCACTTGAGTTGCAAGTGTGTTATTATGTGGGGTGTGCTTGTCATAGTAGAAAAAAAGAAAGGATCTGGAGTAAATGAAGCGACATCTCAGTCTAACGACTGGGTGAGATTTAGCTGTGTTATTCGCTGATTTCCATACATCATGCTATTTCTTTTTTAGATCTTATTAAACTATAAGGTGTTTTAGATTGAAATTCATCTGCACTCTTCTATATTTCATATTTATTTCTATTTCTAATTTTTAAAAGAAAATGTTCTATTACAATCATAGGATACTGGCCATCTGCAGTTAGGGTTTGTGGCTTTTGGTATCCTCCTGTTGAATGGCAGTTCTCTTGCGCCAGATGTGCAGATATTTCATATTTGATTTCCTTGAAGAAATTGAATGCTGAAGATGTGTTCTGTTCTAGTCATGCGAAATTAAAATCTTTCCTGGATTCTTCTGCAGAGCAACCCATTTTCATAAGTCTTAGTTCCATTGGTAGGCGAGTCTCTATATAGATGTAATTTTGTTTATTTCTTGATGATCTATCTGCGAGATTTAGAGATGTTCTGCATAGTTCACCTATCTTATATTGTCTGCTTCTGAAATTTGTAGCGCAAAGATTTACATGTTATTTTAAAAAGAAAGAAAGAAATGATGCGTCTTAACTGATATAAACTTCGGGAGGAACAATTTGAGTTGAAGTACATATCATGATTTTTGTGGAACAATCTTCAATGCAAAGTCTTCCGTATACTAGTTGTATTGTTTTCACTAAAATGCATCAGTTTGTTAGTATTACTTGTTTCACCTAAAAACGTTGGGTGTTTATTAAAAAGTGATAGTTGTGTATCAGTGGCACCGTGCTACTACTGCAGCACAAAGACCAACTCTTTCATCTATCAGCCAATTATTTATGGTTTATGTTGGTTCAAGAACATTTAAAGATTTTTATGTCTTGTGTATATATTAGTTCATACATTTTTTTTTTTTTTGTCAAGATTATGCATGAACATGATAATTTCTCTTAAAATGATGAACATGAAATAATTCTACTGTATTTGTAATTAATGGGCAGATCTCTATTTATGTGGTGGGAGGTGGAAGATGTAATCCATATGCAACACTGATATATTTTTTTTTTTTTTGAGAGTGATGCTTGGATATTTTGTCATGCATGCTATTTGATAACTTGATATAATGTATTTATTATATTTTTGGTGATTATTTTTATTTCATTCTAAATGAGTTTGTTATCCACAGCATGGGTTACTTCAGGAGTCCTCAGATGTTTCATTCTGTTCTTTGGAATGTTTTAAATATCTCAAGTTATAGATTTATTCTATTCTCGGCTGGTTATGGACCTTTAGAGGCTGCAATAAAAAAATTTGCTCAGGCACCTTCATCAGAGTCAGAAAACATGCAATCTAGTGACATTCAGAGCAGCCTATTTGACGGCCGACTATTTTGCTTTTCTGGGTGAGTACTTGCTGAAAAGCTCAAGTATGTAACACATTAAATGATTAAATCCACAATATAATTTTTTTTTTTTTGGACTGCTGAGATCTTTTACCAAACTTTCATATGAGCAGAGAAATGCCATACAGCTTGCTATTTCCTAGATGTGCTGCTGCTATCCATCATGGTGGGAGGTGATGGCTCCTGACTAATTTTTACTTCCCTTCCAAGTTATGAATTCTCTTTAAATAAATAATTCATAAAATCTTTCTTAACTTTTCATCATGGCCTCTTATTGTCAGTGGAACGGCTGCTGCTGCTTTGCGTGCAGGAATTCCTCAGGTCTGTGTTTCTGGCTTTGATTTACTTTTGTTTGTTGTGATCACCTTTTGTTTTCAGAGAGGATATCAGCCAGTGAAAGAGATTGTTGTAAATTTGTAAAGTTTGTTAAAAACTTAAAAACATATTTCATTGCTCGTCAACTCGTGAAACTAAGCTAATCGTATCATTATACTTATTTAGGAATTTTTTTAACCCCGTAACTTTGGGGGCTTGGAAAATAAGGATATTATGTTAATTGGCCTGCAAATTAAGGAAAAAAAAAAAAAAAAAAAATTACTGTAGGCCAAATTGCGCTAATTCAGACCAATTTGGGCTGCGCATTTACATAAATTTTAATGGGTTAATTGCAAAAAAAAAAAAAAAAATACAACTTTTTTTTTTTTTGCAAATTGCAATTTAATATAAACTTTTGAATCTTTGCAAACAAAACTCCAACTTAACATTTTGTTGCGATTCAAACCAACAAATAAATTTATTATTGTCCGAAAATGATGTTTCACTTATCTAACAATGAATAATTAATTGTATTAATATGTTTAGATTGGTTCGAATGACAACGCATAAATAATCATCATTTTCAGGCTGATTGAAATTCGTCTTTTGATTAGAATTGCAACCAAATGTTAAGTTGCGGTTTTGTTTGCAAAGATTCAAAAGTTTAGATTAAACTGCAATTTGCGATAAAATTGTGATTTTATTTGCAATTAACCAAATTTTAAAATATTGTCCTTAATTTACCGGTAACAAAGCCTTAAAATTTTAAAATATTGCCCTTAATTTCAGTTCTCGCGTGATGCTCATGTGCGATTTTAGCCTGATTTTGGGTAATTCGGACTAATTGAGCCTACATTTACATAATTTAAAAAATATTGTCCTTAATTTGCTGACCCAAAAACATAATGTCCTTATTTTGCAACCCCAAAGTTATGGGCTAAGAAAACATTTTCCCCTATTTATTAATATGCTGTTGACTGTTGTAGGAACCTGACTCTTTGCAGGTTTAATTTTTGCTTCTGAATTGTTTGATGCTTATCATCAGATATTAGTTTGAGTTTCATATGATCAACTGCTTCTTCTCAAATCCTAATTGATATGGTTCAACAGGTTATCTGTCCGTTTATCCTGGATCAATTTTATTGGGCAGAGAGGATGTTTTGGCTTGGTGTTGCCTCGAAGCCACTGAATAGTTCTTGCTTGTTCCCGGATAAAGATGACATATCAAAAGCTGCCAATGTGCTCGTACAGGCGATTAATCATGCGTCGTCTCCTGAAGTCAAATTCCGGGCAAAAGAGATTGCAAATAGAATATCTGCTGAGGTAAGTTCTATTTGTTAGAAAGGCTGTGTATTTTTTAGCAATAGCAATTGTTGTTGCATACATAGAGTCATGAATACTTGTTTTGCATAGACGACTTTATCTTTTACTTTTCTCCTTGTACAAACTGAAAATAATATTGGGTGGGTCTCCATAAACTCATGTCATATAAGATTTTATCCTTGTTCTCATCACAAGAACTGGGAGCTTACTTATTCTGCATGTGCTTTATTATTTCTCAGGATGGTGTTTCAACAGCTTTGCAAATAATTAAAGAGGAAATTATCTATACAAATTGAAGCAGATGAAGAAGACCCACCAAATGGGTGGATAATGTTTTGTACTCGTTCATTTATTGATGTCTAAATATATGAATTATAGTATCATTTTATTTTGCAGATATGGTTTAACATTGCTTTTTTGGAAGATTTCAGGACATTATGTAGATCTTCTTTGTTGTGCTATGTAGGACCCAAATTTCGAGTTGTTTATTTAAAGTTTTTGATTTTCTACTTGGAATTGGCATGTTTTTCTTACCGTCTCGGTCAAAATTCATCATGTAGTCTAAAGAAAAAAAATAAAAAAATGAGCGAGTACAAATACACTTATATAAATTTATAATTTGTTTTTCTTCAAATTGTGTATGCTAGCGTGCACAAATAATCTGTGGAACTTCATTTTTCATGGATTTCAGTGTTTTTTTTTTTTTTTTTTTTTTTTTAAATTCGGATAGGACAGTTGGGTTTTTTGTCTATGCTTTTCTGAACTCGTGATAATCTAATGTATTTTTTCACTTTTGATATTTAGATTTAAAGAAAGATGCTTTGGTGTGCTAATAGATTTTCGTTTGTTAGAAATACAAAGAAGAGGATGATTCTGTGGATTTTTGAAAGTTGACAACATGTAATTTACTCGGTGAATTTTTGGTGTATATTCCACTAACAAAAGTGAAGTATAGAAAATTGGTTAGTTGGAACTAGTAACCAAAAAGGAATACTATATTATATTTTTACTGTGTCAGTTTTGCTCTTTGTAATTTTTTTATTGATTTTTTACCCCTTGTAATTTCATTTCTAACTTTTTCCTCCCTGAACTGACACTTTTATTTTGGTTTTAGTTTTCTTGTATCGTCTACTGTTCATTTTTTAAATTTATTTTTCCCCCGCACTTTCATTTATTTTTTCAATTGCTTCTTATGTTCGTTTTAATCACGGGAAATAAGTAAGAAGAAGTGAAAAATTGTTTATTTAAAGTATATGAGATAATAAATTAAAAAATAATTTACCGAGGACAAAGTAAAAAAATAAAGCACAGGCAAAGTAATACATTCTTGGTCTTTGTTTTTTTGGGTGAATGCATGGTCAAGTAAAGTGGTAGTTAATATATTTATGAGACTCAAGTGTCAGTTGGTCGGACCACATACTTTGACGAAGTCTTATAACTTATGACACCAAATTCAAAGACATATCATAAAAAGTCCAACTTCACGGGGGATTATCATTGTCCCAGCACTAGATCGTGGGTTGGGTTGTTTAGATTTGCATCAAATATTTATTGCAACAATTTTTTTTTATTGCTACAAGATTTTGGTTACCAATCCATACACCAATGTTCCACAAATCTGATATATTTCGATCTCTCTATTCCACTTTTTATATACTTTTTGGTGTTCTATTGTAAATTATTAATAAATGACGATATAATGCTTATGGCCAACCACACCATACTACAAAATTTGGAACCCTAAGACATATAGTAACAAATATTTTTGGAATATCAAATAACTATAAAAGTACACTAAAAATACACTACAATACAATTTTTTTACTTCATGTCACTTCTGATGTGACATAAAGTTACATTTGACGATTTATATTATATTGCACTATATTTATGTGTACTATCGTGTATTTACGTGTACGGTACTATATTTATATTTACTATAGTTAATTGTTGTACACTGTAACTATTATCAATAATATTACTTTTTACAAAAAAAAAAAAAAAAACCGAAATTAATCACTTTGACAATTAATTTATCAAAATCACTCTGCCTCGGTGTACCATAACTACAATTATATTCAATATAATATAACTATTTTCAAAATTTCATTTTCCCCCCTTCTTATATTTGAATTTTTTTAATATACTATACTATTTTTGAAAAATATTGCTATATTCAATATTTATTATTTTACCATATCTATTATCAATTTTATCAATAATATCATTCTTTTAAAAAAACTGAAATTATTCACTTTGAATTTTTTTATCAAAACCAATTCACCTCGGTGTACCATAATTGTATCCAGTGTACTATAGTTATATATAGTATACCATATTCAGTGTAATAATTAAATTACAATTATGCTGATATAGAGTTACATTCCAACTTTATAAAATTACATTCCAACCACATAGAAAATATGGGAGTCAAGCTTATAAAATAAGACAATTTTTTTTTTAAAAATTGGGTACTTATAAATATATAGATGCATGGATCCTTGATCGCGTTTTCATTTCTTTGATCCTAGATAGCCTTCTGCAAACCAAATGAAACCAATTAATCAAAACATAAGACACCAATTATTCATAAAACAATTGATTAAAACCAATAAAAATAGTGGAAATTAAGAGAGATAATTAATTAATTAAATCTGTATATAGGAGTGAGTAACAAATCTTTAACAAATCAACAAATCTGCTTTAAACCCAAAAATCTTAGCAACAAATCTGCTTAATATTCAAGATTCAACACCATACTTCCCACACCTTAAGCCCAAAACCAAAACTTAAATCTGTTTTCAATCATAAATTATTCTAGTGCTTTCCCAAGCCAAGGTATGAAATATACTACAATTCCTCTCAAAATACTAATTACTTAACAAATACGAGAGAAATATACTGCAATAAATTATATACTCTACCTTCCTCCTCCTGCAACGACGCTCCCTCAATTGCAGCGCCTCGAGTTCAACAGCAACCCCGCTATGCCCACCAAAAAATTCAGTCTCCACCACCGCCGTCATAGATCCATCGTGGATTGGTGACCACCACCATAGATCCGTCGAGGTACAAGGGGATCTGGTGGACGATGTCATAGATCCACCGTTACCACCACCATGGCCCGACGGGTTTGCCACCAACAGATCATTCGCGGTGCAACGCCTGTGGATTTGGATTGTTCATCTGAGGATGAAATCGGAGATGGCGCCCCCAACACTTTTTTTCGCTCCACCGCCGTCGAAGTCGAATCACTGCGGCCAAAATCCTTGAATTTAGAGAGAAGGGGTGGTTTTAGAGAGAGAGAGGGAGGGACAGTGGATTTAATAGATGAGAGAGAAACTGAATTTGAAATATAAGAAGGGTGGAGAGAGAATAGATGAATTAAAAAATAATATAAATACAAATGAACTTAGTTTAATGTTTTGTATTCAATTGGGCCTGAATTGTAGTTAAATTAAATAGTTTTTAAAATTTATTGTGATAAAAAAGAAGTCTCAAATTTGTATATTAGGGTGTGATTTTCTCTAATGCTTTATCATCCATTGATTATTTTTCTTCACATTACTTATCATTCCTTCACACTATAAAACATAGAGTGAAACATCAAATATTAAACAAATTATTTCATTTACTTCCACGTTTGTTCCTTTTACTAATTAAAGCACACTTCTTAATTTCTACGTTTTCTTACTCTCACTATTATTTTAAGAGTATGTCTCTTGTGCAATATTGCACGGTGCAATTTGCGCAAATAAAAAAGGATTCTAAAGATTCGCAGGTTAACATTGAGATTCGGGTCAACATAATAAAATTCGCGGGTCAAACGGATCTTCCCAAAAAAATCGTACAAAAGCAAACATAAAAAATCGCTCTCAGTTCTGTGTTACTTTAAGGGCAAGTGAGTGTTACTGTAAGAGTACATATGTGTTACTATATCAAAAACAGTGTGAAATCGGGAAAAAACAGAGGTTTAAATCATGAAGAAGAAAAACTTGATAAACACCAAAAAAATCTTAAAATTATTAGATAATCATAACATCATAATTCTTATTCATGTGTTACCATATGAAATTGGAAGAATCTGAACGATGAAAAGACTATATGATTAAGTAATTCATGTGTTACTACATGAACAAATGAGTGCTACTACAAGAACTAATCAGTGCTACGATATGAGCTAGTAACACACTTTTTCTCATGCAGTAACACTCGTTTGTTCATAAAGTAACACAATTTTCAGCAGTATGAGAAATGGCGATCGTTTGACCCGTGAATTTTAGAATTTTCTATTTAAAGCACTAACACACATTTGTTCATGTGTTACTACATGAATAAATGAGTGTTACTACAAGAACTAATCAGTGTTACGATATGAGCTAGTAACATACTTTTGCTCATGTAGTAACACTCGTCTGTTAAAAAAGTAACACAATTTTCAGCAGAATGAAAAATGGGCAATCGTTTGACTCGCCTTTGACCCGCAAATTTTGAATTTTTTTTATTTAAAGCAGTAACACACATTTGCTCATGCAGTAACACTCGTTGTTCATACAATAATACAATTTTCAGCAGTATAAAAAATGAGCGACCCGTTTGACCCGCAAATTTTGAGTTAATTTATATAGAAAGTAACCGGGTAGGGTTTGAGCAAATTGCACGAGTCTGACTTGGTGCAATATTGCATATTAGTCTTTGTCTTATTTTAATTGTTACTCCTTCCAATTTGACCATCGCTTTTAATTTTTCACACAAATTAAAAATATTTTTTAATATTTAATAATTACTTCCTTCGTCCCCTAATAACTTTCACACTATTATTATTCTAGTGTTTTAGCAAACGAGTTGTTTATTAATATTTGAAAAGGTAAAATAATTTTTAAGAAAGAGTATGATAGATTTATCTCTCCTCTATTATAAAACACTTTAAAAATTATTTTATCATTTTAAATACTAATAAAAAATTCGCTTACTAAAATACAAGAAAACAATAAATGTGAAAGTTATTAGGAGGATGGAGGGAATATTATTTATATAAAAGGACTAATACACCCTTTTACATATTATAATGAATTATATATGTATAAATATTTGCATTACATTATTTATGCAAATGATAAAGTTGGAAAAATAAAATCTAACACCTCTTGAAAAATAAAAAGAGAAGACAAATATTTTGATTTTTTTTTTTTTTTTCAAAAGTGAATTAGTTTGGAACGGATAGAGTATTAAAAGTCATTTAGTTACTACTCAACAATTTTTTTATTCCGTATTAAACAATCTTAAATGTCAATTAAAATGGAACAATTGAGGTATTAGTTATTTTATGATATTTAATTGTTTACTAATTTTTCATATTATTCAGAGTTCTACTTTTTTGGTTTTATAGTAAGAACTCAAACTAGAAGTAAAAAAAAAAAAAAACCTTAAGGAAAGTAAAATTGTAGAAGATGAAAATATGATATTTGGGTAGAAAATGAATATTTAGATTTTTTCAAGGCAAATGTAAATAATCAGTTACATCCATAGTTATTAATGTGTATGAAAAGAGTATTTTTCTTGTGTAATATTGTACTGTTTAATATTTTTAAATAAATAAAAAAATTAATTGCCGATAAAATCACCACATTTTTCTAAATTGGAAATTAATGTCAACTTTTTTAACTTTGTTAAATAAAACTCCACCTTTACAAATTTTGACAAACAAAGCTCACGGGTAAAATAAAACCTCACATTTACCTAATATTGTCCATAATCCGAATACTTATGACAAAAATATCATTACAAATTCTTTTTATCTAAATTTTTGCTCTTGGAATTTTGTAAAGTACATCTAATAAATTTGTCCCATGAGCTCAAATCGCCATAATTTATAAAGGTGATGTTTTATTTAACATAATAAAAAAGTTGGGATTGAATTTCAATTTACGAAAATGTGGTGATTTAATTTGCAATTAAGTCAAAACATAATTTTTTTCAATTAAAGTGGTTTAGCCTATATGACATTATAATTACAAAATATATAAATTATAGATCATCATTTATAATTTTTCATTGCAATATTATATCCTATGAACAAATTACAATACAAATAATAAGCATACATCATTTAACACTTCAGAAAACATTCAATTTTAACAATCTAAATCAAATGTCAACAATATTAAAACAATTTTACCAAAAATTGCAAATTGCCCCTAAAAATTAGGCCTAGGGCTCTTCACATATTAAGTCGGACCAGTGAGTTAACATATTCGTCCTGTCATCGAATCGTGTTGCATTTCCAGTTTTGAGTGGTTTAAAAGTTAAGCCGGCTTCAAATCGGTTAGTTATGCTTGCCGAGTAGCCGTTAGATCGGTGCCAACCCGCTTTTTAAAATAAGTCACAAGGCCTAAACTTTTTTAGTGAGTTCACCCACACTTTATAGATCCAGTAAAATGTTGACCAAAAAAAAAATACGTGACAAAGTAGGATCTCCACTTAACAAATAAGTTGATTTGAGCCAGAAGCTCGCATGAGCATAGCTCAGTTGGTTTCTGGATGACAGATTGCTATAAGAACACAATATCGAGTCCTGCTCCTTGTGGGCACCAGACACTAGTCCTCCCACCTAATGGGCCGCTAAGTCACCATGATTTACCACCACCACCATTCCTGTCGGGCCAAGAGGTGGGATCCCTGGGAACGAGGGCTTTAGCTTTTGCTACAATGATTTGAGCCAGACTCTTATATGGTCAAAGATATATATGCTAGATCTCAGTAAGTACCCCTCACAGAACTATTGTTAGCACGTGGATGGTTCAAAGATTTTGTTCAAGGAGGCGAAATGTAAAAGAGGGAAAAAATTAATTAAAAGGGAATGAAGTGACAAATTTTATTAAATTTTTATCACGATAGGCGACTGCCCCCACTCCCCTAAGGGCGTGATTGACATGTCTGAATGAAATAACACTTGAATGAAATGAACTTATGAATAAAATGTAGGTTTGAATGGAATGATGTAAGAATGATCATTCCTTTGATTGGTATAGATATGAATGAAATGTAATTATTATGTGTAGCTATATAAAATTATTGTTTTTATGGATTGTTGGAATAATTATTTAATAATAATATTAATAATGATTGTTTGAATTTATATATATATATATATATATATATATATATATATATTCGTAATAGCAATATTATTTATTAAAAAATAATAATTATTAAATTATATTTTATTAATAATTCTTATAATTATAAACAAAATAACATTATACTACTATTATTTAATAATTTTTAAATTAATAATTTTTATTATTGTTGAAATTATTATTTAATATTTTTTAATTATAACATATTTTATAATTGCGTTATTATTATTTTAGTAATATAATTAGTATTATTTATTTTATTATTATTTAAGATAATTTTTATAATCAAATATTATTATTTTTATTTTTATTAATATATAAGTAGTAATTATATAATTATTATATATACTGTAGAAATATAAATATTATCGTTGAAAATTATTATTATTATATTATTATTATTATTTTTATTACTAATTATTTTAATGATTGAGTATTAATAATAATATTATTAGTGTAAATATGTTGGAATTATAAGATAATATTATATAAATGAAAATAAGTGATAATATTTTTGGAAAATAATCATTCCTCAATATGTGGAATACATAAACCCTTGTGCTACAGAAGGAATCACCATTCGTGGAATAACTATTCTATTTTTAAAAACATACCAATGATGGTATTTGGAATAAATTAAGGAATGAACATTTTATTCCCTATCTATTCCATCGTACCAATCATGTCCCAAGTCTATCGCTGGTTAGCAGCTCTCACATATCGCAATTTTATTGAGTATTATGAAATAGATAATATAATATGGTGACGAAGAATTACCCTATAATATGCCACGAATTCAAACCTATATAAATTCAAAGCGAAGTGAAAAATAGGGAGACAGTAGAGTGATGTAGTCAATTGGTGCGTGCTTCGAATTAATTAATTTTGTCCGTAGAGATGTGAATTAATGCTTTGAAAAGAGATGAAGAGCTAGCGAGGTGGGCCCAAAGTCATATGCTTTCTTGTATAAAATGGCATCAATATGCCAACAACCATCACATCGTGTGTTTTATTAATTAGCTAAAGAGAAAAATGTCTGTTCAGGGAAGAGGCAGTGCAGTAGCGGTGGTGGCGATGTTGGCGATGGCGGTGTTTTTTCAGGCGGAAGCCGCCACCTACACGGTGGGGGGCGCTGGTGGCTGGACTTTCAACGTCGCCTCTTGGCCCAAGGGCAAGACTTTTAAGGCCGGCGACACTCTCGGTAACTCACTTATATATATATTACTCTTTTTTTTTATTGTCTTCCTAATTTTATTATTATTATTATTATTATTATTATTATTAACAGTTTGTTGGAATACATTCCTCTTGTTACTCTCATATCAATTTCATGGCTGCCGTTTTGTTAATTTGGCCAGAAAAGTATATATAGTAATTTGTACCCCAACTCTTTGATGAAATTTGTTCGTGGTGTAAAATTAATATCATTACATACATTTACTGATATTATTAAATGTATTAACTGATAAAATTAGACTTATAAACTAAAATCACAATATAAAATAATTATATGATACCAACAAATGCATTTAATGATACAAATAAATAAATGTAATAATATCAATTTCATATTATAAACAAGTTTAACAAGAGAACGATTCTAATTACTATTAATAATAATGCGACTCACTACATATTAGGGAATGAATTCTCTACATTTCTTATATGAGAAAGTACTATGTGAATAATAATTACGATGTAACTTATTTGAAGGATACTAGTGAATTGTATTAAAAGTATCAATTTTGAAGAGTGTTAATTATTTTTACTAAAAGTATTAATTATTTCAATATAACATATTAATAAATTATTGTTTGTGGTAATAGTTTCAATGAATATCATTTACTATACTTTGTCTTCTATATATATAGTGGAGTACATCATTTTACGAATTCTTTTCTCATCACTTGACCATTTTAATCTCACAAAATAACCAAAGGCATTCAACCAGCAATGTAATTAAACAAAAAAAAAAAAAAAAACATTAATCAAGCAATCGTGGTTTTAAAAAATATTCTAATATCCAAAATTTGATAGTGCGCTGAAGTAAAAGTTAAAGGTGAATTACTAAAATTCTAATCATTAAAATAACATAATGGTAATTTAAAATATGACCGAAAGTTCATTTGACAAATGAAGAAATACATAATTATAATAAAAAGAAAACGCAACAAGTAAAATTATTTTGATTGATTTAGTTTTAAAAAGAAATTATAGGATTCTCTTTGAATTAGTTTTCATAATTTAGCCTAAAAGTTATATTCAAATCATCCGAGGGTATTATAATTTATACTCATCCCTCCTCTGAAAAATAGTTCTGGTTATGTTATTAGGCCGTTCCAAAAAAATAGTTTTATTGTCTAAAATGGATATAATAAACTTTATCTATATTTTTAATCTACAAACCTAATATTTTTAAAATAATTATTTTATACTTGATGTGATACAATATTCTTACTTTTTTATATATTATATTAATTTTTTTTAATAACCGCGCAAAGTAACAAGACTGTACATGAGGACAGCCACGGATTTACAACTCAAATCGACAACATGGCCCCAGCCCAATTGTAACAACATTATTAGGCAACTGCATTCATGCATGCACCATTGCAACGTAATTATAATTTAAATGTATTTTTAAATGAGTCTTTTTTTATATGATTTTTAAATGATATTAATTGGTCAACACTAGTTATTTTTATTAAATAATATTAATTGGGCACCAATTGCACCCAAGTATTACTAACATTAGTAAAATAATGTGCTTGCATATTGTACGGTGCAAGTGCACATAACTGATTATTATTTTTCAATGAAAATAACGAATACTAATAAATTAATACTTATAATAAATAACCAATACTCCCTCCGTCCCAGAGAAATTTGCAGACTTTTCTTATTCGGACGTCTCATACTAATTTGCACACTATCTAAAAAAAAAAATATTGATTTGCATGCATACTCACAAAAATATACATATATTTACTCATATTCTAATACTTTACCCATTTTCTTATTCCACGTGCAATTCCAAGAGTGCAAATACCCCTGAAATGGAGGGAGTACAATTTTAAAATGACAATTCTTACACGTGTACTCCTTTTGTATGTTGGAATTACTCGTTCTATTGAATAATATTATTTATTTCATTAAATAGTATTATTTGGAAGCTAACCGCACCTTGCACACCAATTGAATGATATTAGTTTTACTAATAGTTGTTTCATTAAATGGTATTACTCGAAAACTAGTTGCACGGCGCAACTGGTTCGCACAAATATAAACGTTGTACTTTATGTATACAATTTTTCCTCTTGTTATTATAATTTATTGAGTGTAATTTAAGGTTTGATTGTTGTAAAAATGATTACAGTGTTCAACTACAACTCGGCATACCACAATGTGGTGAAGGTGAACAAGGGGGGATATACCGGGTGCACCACCCCTAGCGGGTCCAAAGTTGTTCAAACTGGAAAAGACCAAATTAGGCTTGCAAAGGGTCCTAATTACTTCATCTGCAATTTCCCTTCCCATTGTCAATCTGGAATGAAGATAGCCATCCTTGCTAAATGATCCAATTTTTAATGCTCTATTTAAAAGCAGATATATGACTATATGTCTCTATTATTAAGGTACTCTGCGTTTTCTACTTTACCCTACTTCTCGGAGCTACCAATAATTGAAGAACAAATTAAGGCAATGTGTGTTTTCTATTTTACCCCGTCTCTACTTTTTATGAAAGTTTGGTTACTACTTTTATTTATAATTTTCTTCTTTATGAGTGGTTTTTTCTTATTGGTGATTTATTTTCTTTTATTGTTATAAAGAGATGCGATAAAGAATTATAAACATAAAACAAAGCGACATATATTTTCGTGGTTCATTAACATTATGTTAACTTCATTCACGACCTGAAGAGAGGACCTGCATATTATTATGAAATATTAGCGTTTTAAGAGTATAAATAACTTAGGTAAAAAAGTTAAATTAATTTGAACATGCGTGTCTGGATAAATTAGTGGCGAAATGAAATATAGTGAGTCAATTAATAAAAGAAATAATGAAAATGATGAATTTGGTAGGAGTAAGATGAAGAAAATGATGAAATTTTATAGGAAGACAAGGTGATAGAGTAATACTTGTGTGAACCAATGTTATTGAGTAATTCTACTTAATGAAATGAGTAGCATTAATTGTAATTATTTAATTTTGGTTTGATAAAATTCATATCCTGTATATATTATGCAAAAAATTGTATGAGACCATCTCATGGCGTGAGACAATACAAATTAACATCCACCCCTACCAAAGTGATAATGAGTCAATGCCCTAATTATACTCATTCCCATTGTTTCATGCCATGAGACGGTCTCATACAAGACATACTCTATATATTATATTAGTTATAGACCCGCGACGTTTCGCGGGCTTAAATACTCTTTATTTAAATATTTTTTACTTTTTAAATTTGTTTGTATAATTTTGGTATGAACATATTTTATTACATAATATTAAACATTAATATTACATTTATTTAATAATATTATTATTTACTAATGAATTTAATTTTATATTATTATTTCTAAAAACAACAAATATTTTTTACAACTAAAGTAAAGGGCATTGTGTTTAGGTGAATGTGATAAAGTAATTTTGAAGTATTTTGTATTATGGGTAAAACATATAACATCATACATTCTCACTGATATACTTTATTTTTTAATCTATATTATTAGTTTTAATTTTTTTTAATTGATGTTATTTATTTATGACCAAAATTATAGCAACTGAAAATATAGTATGAATTTTTTTTATGTATAACTATTAGTTTAGTAATATATAATTTCGTAATCAACACAGTAAGGAAAGCTAAAAAAATGTAATGTAAGGTAGAATACAAGTTGTAATTATTATTTTATTATGTAAAATTTATTTATTTGTAAAATGTATCACAAGTTTCTAAAATCTCTCTATAAACCACATTTGTTGTATACTTGGATGATTTTCCTTCAGAATCTATAGCCAATATCTTCAACTCATCCCTTCTCTTAACCCGAGATAATGCCACGTACAATTGGCCGTGTGTGAAAACTGGTTTTGGAAGATATAGTCCTACACTTGAGAGAGACTGCCCTTAACTTTTGTTTATGGTCATTGCAAAACACAATGATATTGGAAACTATCGCCTAGTAAAATTAACAGGCATAGTTACATCTGAATTACTCAATGTCATCCTAGGAATCAAAACCTTCTTTCCAATATTTCTTCCAGAAATAATTTCAGCCTCAATTATATGATTACCAAGCCTCGCCACAACCAACCTAGTGTCATTACACAAACCTGACTTCTGATCAATATTTCTGAGAAGAACTATTGGAACATCTTCTTTAAGTATCAATCTATGAGATGGCATTCCAGAATACCTCAAAGTGTTTAGAAATTCTACCGAAATAAGTTCTCCATCCCTACCGGAGCGTAACTCTGACTTGAAAACACTATCATAACTCAAATACACTCTAGTATCTCCTGGAATCATAGATATAATTTTTTCATTTATGCAATCAACATCTTTATGTGTGGGTGCAAGTATCGCTCGCTCTTCAAAGTATCCCTGTGTTTGCAAATTACTCTCAACAGATGGATAGATACTTTTGATCAGTGCCATTAAAGGATCAGGTTCATCATAAATTAAATTTTCCGTTGGAATTTCAATTTCAATAAATCCATCATTGGTTTCACCAACCTTTCCATCACCTATTTTTAGAATTCAATCAGAGAATTCAGCAATATGGGTATCTGTATCTGTATTATTATTCCCACCATTCAAGCGCATATTCAGAGTAAGAGTGAGTACCTTGATTAAAAGAATAATTGAAAGAAGTTAGGAATTGATATTAATTTAATTATAAATTATAATTAACAAATATAATACATAATCACCTTGCAATGCTCTCATAAAAATGATGAATTAATTGCTAAATGAACAACATCTTCTCTACTTCCTTTAGGTATAACTGGAAGTATTTGTCTGAAGTCCCCACCAAATACAACAGTTTTCCCACCAAAAGGAGAATCGTTTTCAGAACCGTCTGGATTTCGTACAATATCACACAAAGTACGATTTAATGCATTAAAACAAAATCTATTAGTTATAGGTGTTTCATCCCATATAATTAACTTTGTTTTAATTAAGAGTTCAGCTAACTCTGTTCCAGGAATTATATTACAGGTAGATGACTCATCAATATTTATTGGAATAGCAAATCTGGAATGAGCCGTACGACCACCTGGGAGAAGGAGTGCTGCAATGCCACTGGACGCGACATTCAAAGCAATATGACCCTCTGATCTTATAGCTGCAGATAGTGTTTTCCAAATAAATATTTTTCCAGTACCCCCATACCCATACAAAAAATAAATACTACCGATGTTGTTCAAAACAGCATCAAGTATTTCTCTAAACACAATATTCTGCTCTCCTATAAGCATTGTACCCAACCTTTGATATTCACCTTTCAACAAATCTCGATCATAATTCATCTCTTCACGTATCAACTTATTACCAGAGGTTGATATTATATCGTGATCCGGCAGAGGCATCGTAGGATATCTAGACAAAGTGCTGCCATTTAATTGCAGTAATTCCTCTATTTCAAGCAAAACATAATTCCTCAACTCCTCCCTTGTCAATGTTAAATAGCCAATTAAAAAATATAAGAATTCATTTTTTTTTAATTACATATAAATTAAAGTAAAAGAGATAAGTAACTGTAGCAGGTAAATTCAACATTCTTCGCTTTTGTGTTTGTATATCGTCCAACAAACAATCAAATGTTCTCTCAAAAATATTTTCAGGGCAACTCATAAATGACGAAAACAATAGAATTGAAAAGAGATTTCTGACATAATGTGCTGATGCCCAGAAGCTTGACTCTACTATTCCATCAATGTATTCTATATCGTCATCCAATAATCCTAGGGAATAGCAAGCATCCTTAAAAGTGTTATGTAGAACACTATCAATTGTCAGCATTTCTTCATAAGACTGAGCACCCGGACTATGTGGAAGTAGCATTCCTAGGTAGAATTTTTCTCCAGCACATGGAAGCACATTATATAATCTTCCAAAAGCAAATCTAGTATTGTGTCTTCTCTCCCATGTGTATTTTTTATTATCCCAGACATACTTAGAAGGGAACTCCATGTAAGTTAAGAGTCCTTGCATCAGGATCTTTTCTGTTGCGCTCCACCCACGCTGTAAACTTTGACCTGTATGCATTTGGCCTTTGAAGTACATCATCAATATATTCCTCATCATCAAAGACAACACCCTGCTCATCTGGGAGATGGTAATTTAGCCTTACAACTGGTGGAAATCTATGTTTTATATCAAACTGAAGAGTCCTCCACACCGCTTCACAGGGAGATATGTATCTGCATGTGATGAAATTCTCATCTCATCCTTTTCATATGTGGAACGTTCTTCACCACCCACCGAAACAGTAACTCTATCTGATCCCTTATTAATATATTTGAACAAATACTTGATATACTTATGTCTATTGCACCACTCAACATTGATATGGCCCTCATATCTCTTCAACAATATGGGACTGTATGGTACAACAAAACCATTGTCTAGCTCAACCTAACTCTTAGTTACTGTTCTTCCATTGTTACACCTTCTATAGAGTGGATAACCATCCTGATCAACAGAAGTATTAGTAATATACTTCTTGGGAAATTTCTTTGAACAATACTTACCGACCATGCATGGTGACTTCAGTTTAGCAAATCCACATGGACCGTGCATCATATATTATGTAACCAAGTTATGCAACAGGGGGTCCTCATCTTTATCAGGTATCTCAGCAGATATTAGCCGATCGACATCATCTGGATTTGGGATCTTGTTATGACGATTCAAGAAAAGGAGGATGTGGGTATGTGGCAAACCTCTCTTCAAAACTCTACAGTGTAGAAAACTGTACAAAATAATATTTTATAAATATGTAGTTAGTATCAATATTTTTTACAATTTTATATTCGTTTAGATTCACAAATTAAATATAAAATTAGATGAACTATATTTGATTTATAATATAGTAGGGGAATACTTACTTGCATCTATTTGTCCAAATATCTGGAGATCCTTGAAATCAGCTACAATCTTATCAAGTTTTATTTTAAAAATACGGCACAAAATATCCGGTCTATCTGATGCATCGAGACCTCTAGTAGATAAAAATCTTGATATTTCTGGCCATTTGGGGTTGCACGTAATAGTGATGAATAGTCTGGATAGGAATAATACTTGCAGATTGCCATAGCATCCTAGAAATTTTGTATCATATATTTTGGACCACCCGTGAACGAAGATGAAATTATTCTCTTTCCAGCGGTGGATGGATCTGTATGGCCTGTCTGAACTGCAGATGAAATGTCACATACTCTACCAGACCTCAACTTCACCTGATTAAACTTTAGGTACGACAATCTCTCTGCCTCTATCATAGTATACAAATCTACTAAAAACTGTTGAAAAAGTCTCCTGAACATAAATAAAGTATTAGATTCGTTTAACCTCTCGTGAATTCTGAATGCAAAGAACTCACGCATTGTCAATCTAATCCTCTTTCTATTTGTAGATTCTGAGTCATTATGGCTAACATCGATTCTATAACCATCTTCTCCATAAGGAAATAACAAAGGATATTGTAGAGGTAGATACGATGGATGGAGCTCACTTATTCCCAGTAATTTTCCATCACATCTTTAATAGAACATCTCTTCGGTCTACTAGTGCCTCTATATCACCTGGAATAAGAGCTGCAACCTCAGTTACTGTTGTAAGATTATGTGTCCTTCCATCAGTACTTCGCAACTGAATCAAGTTCAACCTCAACGAAGGATCACGTCCAGACATTATTCCATCCCTTGCATTTCGAAATTGGATAGCAAATGGATTAACTCGATCAATCATCCTCCCCAACTCACCAACAATAACATTATCCAACCTCGTTGCCGTTTTTCTATCCCGAGCACTATTTTCAATTACATACATAAAAGATACAGTACATTATTAGTAAATTATTATAATTCTTGAATTATTATTATATATAATTATGTAATATTAATTTATTTAAAAGAATTTAATTACTGTTGAATAATATTGACCTAGGAGCCTTTATTCTATTGGTAATCTCATTTTCTGTGTCATAGATGTACAACTGAGAGAACTTTGGCGGTTGTCCAGCAACCGACAATAAACTACCAATTTGATGATAATTTGCACCATGCATCTTGAAAACATAAGGTCCTCTACCCTTGTTTACTGAAGAGTCCACTTTTCCACCCATTGACGTGAAACTGAACATCATATTGTATGCTCTTATATTTTCAATAAATTGTTTGCTCTTAACATCCTTTAAAGATAAAAGATTAATCAATGTATCTGGAGGTGATTTTAACAAAGGCAGTCGGACCTTTCCATGACCACAACACGAAGGAAGTTTTGGTGGATTATCCCTCCTTGTCTTTGAAGTTCTTTCTTCATACCACATGTAAGCATTACAATGCATGCAAACATAAGTAGCATCACCAAAATCTACATATCCTAGAAATTTAGAGATAAATAAAACTTAATTTTTTTTTTCAAATATATGTTAATATGAAATTTGACAGTAATATTTAATACCTTTATTCTGTATGAATTTTTGATTTGTAGTTGTAGTCGGTGAAACAGGAACTCCTCCAATTGTACCTGAATAATATGAATATTAAACTTATGAATAAGACAAAAAATCGGTCAAAAATAATGAAAGTAATAATATTTTATATATTAAACACCTTCTGTATAATTGGATTTACTGCATTCACCAGTAAATTGAAACTTTCTTTTAGATCTTTGTATTATAGACGAATGACTATAAATAGCAGGTGTTGTCGTATCCATTGGTGACTTTCCCTTATCTGTAAATAAATTCATTGGAACATACACATAATTAAATCTGTTATATTTCATAAAAAAAAAAATTGTTCAAGATTACCTTGTAATAGTGGTGCGTCACTCTGTGTAGATGTGTTATATGTAGGTTGAGAAACACCAACAGACTCGACTACATCTTCTGATGATATATATGTAATACAATGCATATTGTAATATTTTTAGTGTGCTTAAATAAAAAAGAAAATTAATTATATTAATCATTGTAACTTTGTGTACATGTAACATTTATATTATATATATATATATATAATTAAATCATTAATATATATATATATATATATATATATATATATATATATATATATATATATATATAATCGACATATATACACCATGAGAAAGAGAAATGTTTGTTAAAATTTTCATTTATTAATTAAATCATTAATAAAAATATGCACAATATATTGAACGTGCAATTAAAATATTGTTTTCACATAATTTGTGAACCTGGGAAGTAATTAGATTATCACAATCATCTATGTCAGCTTATAAAAGGAGATATATATATATATATATATATAGGCCGCGGATAAACAAATCCCCTAATTTACTATACAAACCCTAATCACTAAATATACCCCATTAAAATAAAAGAAATAATGAGATTTACAAAATACACCCCATATCTTGACTATTATATCCCTTTCATTAAAAAAAATAAAAAATACTTCATCATCTCCAAATACACAAATTGAAACTGAATTGTTTTTTCAAGCTTTCAAACCGGTGTGGAAAATTAAATAGAATATGCGAAATCAGTTTTGAAATTTTCATAGATGCGCCATGCATTGTATATTTGTATTTAATTGTCCACCGTTTATTTTACATTTTTTTTTTCAAATTGTTGGAGGAATTAAAATGAAGATGGTAATTCAAATTTTTTTAAAAACATGAACTGAGAATCTGGATAACCTCAACAATGGATATGCTAACAGAAATTAGTTTAAATTAAGAATTTTATAAAGTCCAATTTTAATCCACACCAATGACTTTGCCTGTAACTCCTACTAATATCTACAATAAAAATTATAATATCCAATCTTAATGTAAAACGTGTTTATTTCTTAGAAAAAAAAGTATTATATATAATATTTTTGTCAGTTAAGAAATATAAAAAAATAATGTATGAAATTGAATAAATTATTATACTTATAAATATACATGCTATAAACACTCCTATACTATAATTTCAATAGTAGACCATTAATTTTCAATTCTATCCAACTTACCAAAAATATATAATTTATATACACAAATATGCATATAAACATGCACATGCATATAATACAAATGTGTTTATAGAATGTCAAATTAAATTTAAAGAAACATTATTGTAATGTCAAATTAAATTTAATGAAACATGCTTGTGGGTATAATTTTAATAAAGTAAATTAATATAGATGTACGGGTAATTGAATTTAATTGAAACATCATGACATTAATTTTAATAAAGTAAATTAATATAGATGTTTCATTAATTTAATGATGACATTACAATAATTTTAATTGATTTTAATAATTGAATTTAACAATATATATGTACGGGTATATAAATTCACTTAGTGGACATAATTATACCTCAACTTCATTCCATAAAGTCAGAAATTAATTATGCACCAAAATTACTCAAAACGGTTATATCCGACCACGTTACATATTTTGTAGATTAAATAATTAGACATAATTATTTCATGGAATACAGCAAAAAAAAAATTACTATTCACTTAGTGGACATAATTTGATCAAATCAACTCCATTCCATAAAGTGGGAAATTAATTATGCACAAAAATTACTGAAAAAGGTTATATCCCACTAAATTACATATTTCGTGAATTAAATAATTTTACATAATTATTTCGTGGATTAGAGCAAAAAAAATTAATAATCCTCTAATATTTCGAAATTTCAGCTACGAAATATGGTACTCTCCTTAATTTCGTGGTTTGAAAATGGTACTCTCCTGTGGTTTGAAAATGGTACTCTCCTTAATTTCAAAACCGTATATATATCTAATATTACTAAAATTATATATACACTCTTATAGGTAATATTCAATCTTAATGTAAAACGTGTTTATTTCTTAGAAAAAATAGTATTATATATATAATATTTTTGTCAGTTAAGAAATAAAAAAAATAATGTATGAAATTGAATAAATTATTATACTTAGAAATATACATGTTATAAACACTCCTATATTATAATTTCAATAGTAGACCATTCATTTTCAATTCTATCCAACTTACCAAAAAAATGTAATTTATATACACAAATATGCATATAAACATGCACATGCATATAATACAAATGTGTTTATAGAATGTCAAATTAAATTTAATGAAATATTATTGTAATGTCAAATTAAATTTAATGAGACATGCTTGTGGGTATAATTTTAATAAAGTAAATTAATATAGATGTACGGGTAATTGAATTGGATATATATCAATACTTATTTTTTAAAATCGTATATATATATATCAATACTTATTTTTTAAAACTGTATATATCAATAATTATTTTTTAAAACCGTATATATCAATACTTATTTTTTTAACCGTATATATCAATACTTATTTTTTAAAACCGTATATATCAATATTCTTCTACATATTTTTTGTAAATACTTATTTTTTAAAACCGTATATATCAATACTCTTCTATTTTTTTTAGAAATGTATATATATATATATATATATATATATATATATATATATATATATATATATAATATTACTAAAAACATATATATACTGTTATATGTATTTTTTTTAAACCGTGTATATATATTTTCAATAATAGAATATGATTTGTTGAATATAATGGAATATTACTAAAACGATTTAAAGGATATAAAGCGTGATAATTTTTATATACTCCATACCATATTAGTAACCGAACATTACCAATATACATTTATATCAATGAAGAAATATACATTCTGAAAATTACATCAAACATCAAACAACATAAATCGTGCAGTTACTTCCGCCGTCGTTCCCAACCGAGTCCGATGACATCGTTGTTTCGTCAAAAAACAACAATTCTATCAAAGAGAAATGGTCATTAACTTAATAATATTTGCGAAGATCGATTAGAGCTCTTAACGGTCTTGATCAGATAGATGAATCTTCTAAGTTGTGAACATTGAGTGGAAGGACTCGAAAATTCATCTTTTTACCAAAATATACGAATAACAAATGAATAATAACATGGTACCAATTCAACAATGGACAAAAAAATAATGAATACTAAGAAAATGGGAAATACATGACCAATTTATAGGAATTTATTGAAAAAAACGTTACAAAACCAAGGGATGAGATCAAAAGAAAAATAGATTAAAGGTTAGGATCAAAATTAAAAGCATGAACAAAGGAGGATGGAGAAATAAGAAAATAGAGGAAAAGTAAAGGTGCCACCTAGGCAAAGATTGTTTCCTCTATATATAAGTATGGATGGGAAAAAAAAACATTACACAACATGTTATTAAACCACACAATATCACCATTGTTGTTCCACAACATTATTTCAAGTTTATTTATAGATTAGTTGTATACACGTGCATTACACGTTGTACGTAATGTAGTGGAGAAAATAAAATAAAATTTTAAAAACCAAGATTTTAATGTTCTAATTTTTCAATTAAATTGTGTAGACGCTTCGCTTAGGCACATATATGTGATTCATAAGGATTTTTAACATTAAAATAATTTTTAAGCAAGATTGAAAATATAAAAATTATATTTCAGGTGATCTCCTACAATTGGATATAACAGTAACAAAATAAATTAGAATAGGGAAAGAGTTTGGAGGATTTTCTTTCTATATTTCTCATCATCACTCAACGAAAAAAAATGTTACAATCATTGTTCAGACAATAAATTCAAACAATAAATTCAAATTGTTGGGCCTTAAGGGAAGAATCTGAACTCCCTCCAATATTAGTTGGTAGATCATGACCTTGAACTTCACCAATGTCTGTAATCATTTTGATTGTAAATTTGAAAATAGAATAATATTAATTTTGAATTATAATGTAATAACATATATTGCATTTACTTAGTCCATCGGAATATGTTCGACCACGCCTATGATAATTCTTTTTAGATTTTTCAGAAGCTAGAGAAACACCCATGCAATTTAAAAAAATGACACCCTTCAAGTAATATTAGGGAACATTTTGACAGGAAATTTAAGATCTTAAAATAATTTATATACTGGGAAAACAACCTGACTTAGAAAGCTTTAAAGATCTATTTTTTGCCATCAATGAGATGTCCTCTGCAGCTTGCCTGCATACGAAATTAGACGGCACCTGAAAAAATCACCAAGAAACAAAAATAATAATTGTTAAAGGATGAACATTCACTCTAAAGTTGCACCAAAAAAGATTAGTGTTCTAAAAAAACACTAATCTTCTCTTAGGAGTACGAAAGTTATTGTTTTAGAAACTCAACAGTACTAATTCGAGATCATATAAAATACCGTAAAAAAAGGGTAAAATTTTGCAACAAAATATAATATAACTTTTTACGATATAAACCCAACCAAAAGAGCCAAGGAACAAGCATTCACTAAACAAATTAATAAAATAAATTAACGTGCAATTTCTTTAAGCCAAACAAATAAACGTAGTACACCAAAATCTATAATATAGATGCCTATATAATATAGAACACAATGTCTGGCTAACTTATGAGAAAATTAATAAACCAAAATTGTATTCTCCTCAAACACAACAACCGGTGCTTCACTACTGTGTACCTTGAGGGCATTATATCCACAAGAACTTTGCTTTGCACAGAGCTCAAAGATTTTAGGTACATTGAATTGTATGTAAAGTTTTCCTTTCATGAATGACCTCTGGTACATGGGTATCCCCTCATCATTTCTGTCAATTACACAATGTTAACCATCAAATTGGAATCTAGGACTTTTTGCCCGTGTTCCCCAGAGCTCCACACCGGCACACCGTATTAGACATCGGCATCGGCTTGAGCCGAGCCCATTAGGGGTCATTATTATAGGTCCAAAGTTTAGTCATGGATAATTATTTTATTGAGGGTTCGATGATAGAGAAAAGGAGATGAATCTTGCAGGGAGAAGTTAAGCGGCTACTCAGAAGCCTTAGAATTGGCATCTGATGGAGACAAAAGGACATGGGTAACAAAAAGGACACGTTGAGTGAATCAGGCTATCAATGTAGGACATAAGTGTACAATATAAAAGATGATAAGGGTAAAATGGTCCAAAAATGATTTACCACACGTTGAGTGAATCGGGCTATCAATGTAGGACATAAGTGTACAAAATAAAAGATGATAAGGATAAAATGGTCCAAAAATAATTTACCACTCCAAGCCACTTTTATATGAGCTAAGAGATCCAAACATGAGAAATTGGAGTTGAACTTTACCCATGAGAATTCCAGAAAGTCTGAGAGCCATTGGAATTGAAGGATTTGAAATTTCTTTGCTGTAACAAAACCAGCTCTAATTAACAAACCATGGATCCGTAAAATAATACGATTCAACTGAAGAACCATGGGCGAAAAATCTCACCAGATTTTGATAATGTTAAGCTTATCTGACTTTCGTCTGGGAATCTTCGCATGCTAAACTACACTTGAATGAATTTAGATAGCTTTACCCAATGAGAATTCCAGAAAGTCTGAGAGCCATTGGAACTGAAGGATTTTAAATTTCTTTACTGTAACAAAATAAACTCTAATTAATGAACTACGTATTTGTAATATAATACGATTCATCTGAAAAACCATGGACGAAAATCTCACCATGTTTTGATAATGTT
The DNA here is from genome assembly GCA_947034835.1 of Ballota nigra. Classification (NCBI taxonomy): domain Eukaryota; kingdom Viridiplantae; phylum Streptophyta; class Magnoliopsida; order Lamiales; family Lamiaceae; genus Ballota; species Ballota nigra. The sequence continues at coordinate 117,606,216 of OX344720.1, read as the reverse complement.
AAGCTTATCTAACTTTCGTCTATGAATCTTCGCGTGCTAAACTACAATTGAATAAATTTAGATAGCTCTACACTTCCTTATTCAAATTCATTGGAAACAATACAATATAAGGGCACAAATTTTAACTTGATACACAAATCAAACCACATTTTAGCCGAACAACAATGGAAGATAAAATGTATAAAAAATCTATTAACACAGGTAAGAAAAAGATACCAATTGCAACCAAACGCGAAGGTAGCACAGACTGTTAGAGTAACGACTGTCGGCTATGAAAGACTCGACGCATATCGGGAGATTTCGAGGCAGTTTCTCACCAGAAGCCAAGGCGACAGCCTATCTTTCAATTTTTGATAACGCTGCTCTTTAAAGGAACAAAAGAGGAAATATGATCTTCAAATGTTAAACCTTGTAGTGGTGGTTTTTTAAAACCGGATTTTAAAATCCTGAAGTAAAATCAGATTTAGATTTGTAAATCCAAAACTTGATTTTTAAAAACCAAAAGACATCTTAAGTGGTTTTGCAGACCTTGAAAGTAAAGTGGCCCTTTGCATCTCTGCTAGTTCCACAATTCTCATTTATGAAAGTAACAAAGTCATCTACATCTCTGCCACCTTCATAATCTTCACCAGCTTTATGTTCTTTGGGAAGAATTTCAATGTAGGAAAACCACTTACTCTATACCTGCTCATCAGTAGACATACATTAGTTGAAAGTTATTGCTCAGATGAAATGACCAAAGCAGGTGAATAAAATCAAAAGCTAGCCATACATCAACATATAAAAACCAAAATAATAAATATTAAAGAGCACTCACTTCTCTCCAATATCCTTGTACTTGTCAGCATCAACATTTGCAATCACCACATCATTCCCCAGCTTGAATGCTGTTGCAACTTTTTCATAGGTCTATAATTAGAAGCAGGTAAAGTAAGGTATATTGCAATAATATTTCAATACCCATAGTGATATCAAATGCACTGAAAATGAACTTACAGGAGCAAGGTTCTTGCAATGACCACACCTGGACAAGATAAAATATAATTAAGAGTGCAACCCAGTTTTAGTATCACATCACTTGAAATAGTCTATGTATATGTACATGTTTCATGTGCAATGATAGTTATACTTGTGTACTTACCATGGAGCATAAAATTCAACCAAGACATCCTTTTTCTCATCAAGTACAATCTCATCAAAGCTTTTTGAAGTAAGAACTACAACACTCGAAGGGACGACATCTATCTAGACTTTTATCCCTAAATACATGGTAGCATGAGAACTATGAGAAAGCAGCTTTGATAGGCTCTAAAAATTATATTAAACAACAGACAACAGTTGAACTGAAAGTAACATTGATCTTCATTTATTTCCCTCAATCAAACAAAAGAGCAACTGTATAACTTTTTTCTGATATCAGGAAAGATTTCATATATAACAGGTTGATTGCTTCACTCATTTGATTCTAAAACAATGGAAGTCCATTAAGTTTAAATGGTAATGTGAAAGCAAATTTAATCAACAATGTGTCTCATTACTCATGAATGATAATATAGTATAACCAATTTCTTTTACCTCCTTCAGTGTTTACAAATTCAGCAAGGGCATCTGCACTTCGATCACCTTCATACCTACCAGATGAACATTCATTCATGAGGATTGCACTTTCCAAAAGACCTTGCATGACTTAAAGAGCACTAAATATTTGTAAAAACTAAAAAGGATCTCCAATTATCAGATGGGGGAGAAGAGAATGAAATCAGAATATCAGATGACACATAATAACTTACTTTAGTAAACGAAATACAAGCAATAGAGCACATACTCTAAAATACGCTTTGTGTAATACTTTTGGGTTATTGGAATCTAATGAAAATACATGAGGAGTTTGAGAGGAGGTCTGAAATAATTACCGCATCCTTGGGAGGGGAGGACGCTTGGTGGATCGGCTCTTGATTCTCTTTGGAGGTTAGGGTTCGATAGAGGCGTATCTGTCAACGTTGGAAGGCGCAGGTCGGCGTTTGGTTTGCCCGTTGGGACGAATGGGCATCACTGGCGATGGAGATTCTCGATCCAACCCTATGGAGATTACTTCGCTGGTTTCCAGCCTTATGGAGATCCCTTGCCATCGATTTTCGGTTGTTTGGTTCATAGATTTGGCGGGCTGAACGGAAGGGGGGCTTCATTATCAGTTTTTTTGGGGGTGAAATCGCGCGGCGCATCACCTGAGCCGAAGAGACGGAGGAGGGGGGTTGGTGAGGGCTTGGGAGAGGGGGAATGGGGAGATGGGTTGAGCGTGCGGGTGAATTTGGGGTCAGTTGGGGGTTAGTTGCCGTAGGGAAAATATGTTGGGGGTATTATGGTCCAAAAATATTTCTCAAATGCTTGCGACTTTTTAATATAGTATAGATATGTAAGAAAGAGCTATTGATAAGTCAGAGATTATCCCACTTCTCAAGACATGGCCGAAGGTTGCAAGAGAGATGTGTTGAAGAGGAGAGAGTATTGGAACTTGTCAAAATATATCGCGTATTTAAACCACAATTGTACATAAAATTATGTCATTAGAGCAGAAAACTACATCTCATTTCTAAAACAAAACTTCCTCCATTTTAAAATAAATATTATTTTAGCATTTTACATTTTTTACTTAATAAATATCATTTTACCTTTTGAAACATTTTTCAATACATATTAAGTAGTCTATAGATTCTTTTGAACCAATAAAATTGATTTTTTAAATTTTTTTTTTTTTTTGTATAGGAATAATTATGGCAAAAATTAAATATCTTAATACATGTGAAAAAATTTAAAATGATATTTATTTTAAAATGGAGGGAGTACATGCAAATTGTCCAATTCTATCGAACTCAATCTTTTCAAACCCTATACATAAAAAAGTTAAAGTATTTTTTTTTTTTCATTGTTCAACAAATTTACATCATTTAAGATTTTACTATTTCATGTTGTATTATTGTCCAATTCTATCGAACTCAATCTTTTCAAACCCTATACATGAAAAAGTTAAAGTATTTTTTTTTTCATTGTTCAACAAATTTACATCATTTAAGATTTTACTATTCCATGTTGTATTTCGAAATAATAAATACACTTGTATAAAATGATATTATTAATTACCACGTGGTGTGTATTGAATATGGTAAAATTAAAATATCATTTGGAAGAGTAGGTCTCTTGTGCACCAAGTGCACCGTATAACTGGGTCAAATGATGACCCATTTATATCAGGGGCACGCTACATATATTAATATCTGAACTTTTAATTGTATCGTGCTCGTGCCCCAGTAGAAACTGAAGCTCGTGCCTTATGCGAGGTCCAGGGTTTGATTTCCCTCTACGACTTTTTTTTTGACCCACTTTTCTGTTATAGGATGATTAACTTTTCAGCTTTACTTGGGGTAACTTTTCTATTTTATATTGAGCAACTTTTCCAGCTGTTATATAAACCTGTTGAATTCTTCACTTTTTTCCAGCATTCATGACTTGATTGACACTTCACAAGGAAAAAAATACACCAAGAAGTAAGATTATGTTATAATAAAAGAGTTTTGTTTTGTTCTACATTGATTTCTTATCAAAGCTAAATTTTTAAGTATAGTCAGACTTTAATTTGTAAGTTATACAAGTTTGCTAGTGTAACTTTTCAGTTTAAGTTTGTGTAACTGTTCAATTTAAGTCTGTGTAACTTTTCCATTTAAGTCTGTGTAACTTTTCAGTTAAAATTAGTGTAACTTTTCAATTTAAGTCTGTGTAATTTTTTAGGTAATATTAGTGTAACTTTTCTTTTAAAGTTTGTGTAAATTTTAAATTATATCTAATTTGACTTTTCATATAAAAGCAAGTGTAACTTTTAACTTAAAGTTTGAGTAACTTTTCATTTAAAGTTAGTGTAACTTTTCATTTAAAACTCGGGTAACTTTTCACTTGTTGAAATTAAAAGGCAGCGGTGTGAAGAGGCGAGAGCCGCGGCGCTCGGCGTCGATTAGACGGCGATGGGGCCGGAGAGCAGGGTCGATCAACGGTGGTGGAGGTGGGCATCATGAGAGCGGCGGAGGGAGTTGATGCTCCGTTCGGTGGCGATGGCGTTGCGGATGGAGAAGGGAGGAGCAAGAGAGGGACGGACTGCGTGATGCGGCGACTTCCGTCGGCTGGAGGAGGGATGGCGTCGTGGGCGGTGGCTCCAGGAGGGGAAGACGACGTCGATCAGAGGTTGAGGGAGGAGGTGAGGGCATGACCGGAGGCACTTCCTTGTTGGTGAGGCGGCCGATGCGATTCAAGGAAAGAGAGGGAGCTGGGGGGCGGGCGCGGGCAAGCGGGCGGCGGGTCAGATGAGTGGGACGAATGCACAGTGTAACTGACTGTTGCATATGAGACTTCCTTTATTTGAAAAAAAAAGAGAGTACTCAAATCAAAACAAGAAAGAAGAAAAATCAACTTGGTTGTCGATATCTACCAGACTAATATTACGACGAGGGAGGCTATGAGTACCTCTTATACAATATTTCTTTTTTTATTGGCCAAGTCCTATCTTTTGTTAATACCACCCCACCAAAAAATGTTCGGAAAAAAAATCCGAAAATTTTGACAAATTTTTCCGAAAATTTAAAAAAAAAAAACACTGAACTTATGATTTTTCGGAAATTTTTTCCGAAAATTGTTATATTTTTCCGAAAAAATTTCCGAACAATTTTTTGGGTGGGGTTGTATCCACCAAACATGGGACTGTATTTAACCTTGGAAGGAAAAAATACAACCAGGATAACAGGCCCCAAGAAAGAAATAAGCCCAAATGACTTTCTTGAGTCTTAGACGTCGGAATTTTTTAGTGGAGAAAAGAGAATCTCAACAAGTTTGATCTCTATTTTTGGCAAATCCATGAATGTATTATTATATAAAATAGATCAATTATATAATAAGTAATCCATTGTCGTCCAGTGGTTAGGATATCTGGCTTTCACCCAGGGGACCCGGGTTCAATTCCCGGCAATGGAATTTCTAATTTTTTTAATTCGCCTTTTGATTTTTTTCCAATTTTTTCCCTTTTGTTTTATTTTTTCTGTTTTACTGTTTTCCTATCAGTGGTCATGACTCATGATGTACAACTCAAAAGTAAATGGTAGCGCACATACACTTATAAATTATATGTACATGATTATCAAGTAAATATCGCCTATAGAACAATGGTAGCGCACATACACTTATAACTTATATGCACATGAATGATTATCAAGTAAATAATGCCTATAGAACACTTGTGTAAATTTGCGGAGAATTATAATTTAAATACATTGTATACAATTGTTGAGAAGGAGAGATTGTCTTTGTCACCTCTTCATACTCTGCCAACGTAAAATATTTTACTTTACTTGACAAACAAAAAAAACCCATATTTGATAAATTCCTTTTGGTTTCTAACACGGTGTTTTCTGAATGTTTACAAGAAAATATTTAATGCCATTATTAGAAAAAGTGCAAAAATTTGGAAATCCAGATACCAAATTAGTAACTCAAGTAGCTAATGACATAATGTTAGTGTTAGTGTCATAAAGACAATCCTATTTAGAAGACATACATAGTGTTAGTGTTAGTGTCATAAAGACAATCATATTGAGAAGACATAATACTAAGATAATATTCAGTTTTGGTTTTAATATTATTTTTTATTTAATATTAAATCTATAACATTACACTTGTTGAATATTATGCTTGATTGTTTGCATTTATTCTTGCTTGTTTTCCCATGAGTCATTGCTGTCACTGAGAGTGTGAAAACTCAGATGACTGAGTATAATTCTCAAATAGCCCTGATCAAGAACCATCAAGAATGAGATATTGATGATGAAATTGAGATTGGTGTGCGATCTGCATCATACTCTTATAGGGTGTAGTAAGATCTCATTTACTACGAGATACTAGGTATCTCATGATGGATGCACATATACCTTAGAGGATATTGGTATACCCATCCGAGAAACCGTTTGATATAATTCCACTTTACATGTCTACGGGTGTCTCGGTTAGTGGGAGCGATGTGATATTCCTTTAACTTAAGATCAATACGCACGACATGTGTGGAGTGATAAACTTTGACCATGATCGACGCTTGCACCCTTACATGGGTAGATATGGCTTGTATTGAGTTCATCACGAAATGCATGTGCGTGGTAGTTGAGCCAAGAATAAGATTCATTTCTTAATGTGGATTTAGAGATAATACTCGTCTTCTCATCATAAGTTATCGACCGATGCACGTCAACTTGGACTTTGTGACCAAGTGTGACATGAATGATCAATTAGTGATTAAAAATAATATAATTAAGGAATAATAACAAGGAAGGACACACTTTCCCCTCTAAACTCAAAGAGGGGCACCACTTTTAAAAAAAATACAAAGAAGGGCAAAACAAACAATAAAGCTGTGATGTGACTGAAAGTCACTTTTTGGACAAACGTGCAATTTTAATAACATTTTGCATAGATATAAATTGGTGTGCATTTTTATTAATACTTTGCACATACATAATTAGTGTCGTAAACTGGTGTGCATTCTTATTAGTACTTTGGATACACATAATTATTGTTGTTTAGCAGGTTATTTAAGTGTGCATTTTAAATAGAATTTTGCACAAATATAATTATTGATTATTTTAAAGGTTTTATCAATGGTGCTACTTCAATCATTTTTTGAACATACATAATTTATGCTTATTTTCAGGTTTTTTGGGATATCCAATTTGAATATATATTTGCACATTGCGTATACATCACAAATAAGGGAATAAAATTAAAAAACAACCATCACAAAACTTTTACATATTAAAATCTGAAAAAAAGCAACAGATCCATTACTGCATCAAAATCAATAAAAAATAATGTCTGTTGATTTGGGGGTAGATAGTTTTACGGTTATCTCGATGCCGGAATTTGGGGAGAAAAGATGTAGCCGTCTGTCTCTAATCGAGGGTTGATGCGGGGTTATCGTGGATCTGGGAATGGACACGGTGGCGGCAGCGGATTTACAGAGGGAGACGAGGGTTGCGGATCCAGATCGAGGCACGGCGACGGAATTGGGGTTGTGGCACGACGACGGATCTGGGAAGCGACGGTGGTGACGGCAAACCTGGAGTGCGTGCATAGGAGAGGAGGGAGGAAGGATGGATCTGGATAGAATCATGGCGATGTCGGCGGTGCATCTGGGTAGGAATCACAACAGCATCTGCGGTGGATCTTGGGGAGGAATCAAGGTAGCGGCGACAATGGATCTGGGGTGGAATCATGGTGGAAGTGGATTCAGGGAGGAATCATGGTGGCGACAACCGATGGAAAAATGGAAAATGGGTGAGAGGATTCATATGGGGGAGAGAGGGTAGGTTTAAAATGGGAATTGGAAAGGGGGAATCTGGCCGAATGGGGGAGAGAAAAGGGGAGGGGGGATGGGGAAACGTGCGCAGATGGGGGAAAAAGGGGGAGTGGGTATTGGGGAGTGTTTTGCCCTTATTTGTGATAACTTTTTGGGTTTGCCCTTACTTTTATTAACACTATACTTTTTGCCCTTATATGTAACTTGTTGGAGTTATACGTGAAAGTATGCTTTTACTTTGTATAACTCGTGTATCAAACACTCGTTTTATGAGAATAATTCTTTTATCGCATTTGCTTTAGTTATGATTGAATGTTAAATTTCTATTGCAAACCGTTCAATATATAGTACATGTTACACTGTAGTTAATGTGGTGATACCCGATCACGGAAGACAACATTAACAGTTTACTTGTAACTAAACGTACATTTTCACGACCTAGGTGGAATTGAACAATCCGCTGTGAAAGGTCGATGTGTAAGGCTCAGATTGGTCTGTCTTGACTAAGAGATTGCACTAGCACATTTAGTATGTGTTGAAGAGGTCATACAGCGAGGATAAATTCTTCTGTTCTGAAAGGTGAAGAATTAGACCTCAGTGGTTGTTGATTTCTTAATCTCCGTCACTTAAATAAGACCGTGTGTGCTTAATAGTTACTGCTTTGATTCATGTTGGGTGAGAATCATTGCGACTTCGAACTTTGTGTCTTGGGCAGTAATATTAATCATACGACGGTTGCTAAGATTTAATACGGAGAAACGCGTGCGAGTACGGCTCGTGTGATTAGTCCCCTTGGTGGGCTCAGAAGTTTTATTATACCAAATCTTGCAAGTGAAGAATTAGTTTCTTCGGTACGAATAATAATGTTGAGTTGTCTTTACTCCAAGGTGAAAGATGTTAATTAATTTAGAGCTATTCAGAAGCTTAATTAATTAATGGACTTGATAATCTTAAACGCGGGAAATAATAACCGGGAGCCCATATTATCGTAATATGGATTAAGATGGATAGTGCAATATTAATTTATTAGTGGTAATAATTAATATTAATGGGCTGAATTATATTGGGGCTCAATATTGAAATTCAGAAGTCCATTAGGAGGTCCAATCTTAATTCTCCTTAAGGCCCTTCAAGTAGCCCATTAAGTAGCCCAATAATGATAATGTGGTTAAAATAAAAAGATAATATCATGCTGATTTTACACTTAATTTTCGAAAATAAGCAATATTAGAAGAGAAAAGATTTTGTTGATTTTCTTGGAAAGATATTATGGAAGATATGTATTCTTGGAATACAAGAATATCTCATATATTCTAGAAGATCCAAATCTTGGGATCTCTACTAGTAATTTTCGAAAATCACCCCTTAATTAGGTGAGTGAGATTTTTGTGGAATAATTTATTATGGAGAAAAGAATATATGAGATATATTCAAGATTTCTTAGAGACTAAGAAAAGATTTTCTCCAGGCCCATAAAATATTAAAAATTTCGGCCACTTCATCTATAAATAGGGGATGATTATTTCATCCCCAAGTACATAATTCCATGTGTTGGAAAAATCAAGAAGCGTAGATATTTTTCTTTTTCCTCAGTTTATTAAATTACTTGAAAGCGTCTCCCACCGGCGATCAAGTGAGGTGAAAAGGGAAATACTTGAGAAGGCTTTGAGTTGATAGAGCGAGATTACAATTGTCCCGTATATCCAAAGGCCAATACTACAAGAGGTACGTTAATCGCATATTTACTTGTTTATTCCGCCTAGTTAATATGTGAAATTAATTTAACATGCATGATGATAATTAGTTGTTGGAATTATTATTTGAATTAATTAGGATTAATTCATGCTAGTAATAATTGTATTTAAATTCGTATTTAAATTTCATCCCGAATAGATTCCGGGCACCCCGATTTTCCCAACAACTGGTATCAGAGCCACAGTTTCGGGCTCTGAATTTTAAATTGGAATTTAAATTGTTAAACATTAAATTGAAATTGGATAGTAGAATTGTTAGATCTTTTTTGCAGGTATCCAATTGTCATGGTTTTAATGTTGTTAATTTCATGCGTGTAAATTAATTATTTTTTAATTCGATTCATTCGAATTTGTTTTTCTCGTGAGAAAATCCACGAGTAGATTAGTTGTTTTTATTTTGATTCGATCATTGTAATAGACTAGTCTAGATCTAGTATTTATTTTTTTTGTAAAAATAAATTGTAACCGGATCGTGACGAAGAACGAAGAATTTAAAACGGCGTACCCGGACGACGCATACAAGCGTGGCGCGTGTATGGACATAAAATCATGCAAGGGGTGAAGAAAACGAGGACGAACGACGAAAAAACGGCGCGCGCCGTGCGCGACGGGTGCACGGCGCCGCGCGCACCGCGCGCGCACCTCGGGGCGCTCCGGGCGGCGCCTCGGCGCACCTCCGTGCAGCGCCTCGGGTGCGCCTCGGGGCTGCACTTCGGCGCGCTTCGGGCAGCGTTTCGGCGCTTTTTGGGCCGGGAAGCGGACGGGCCCACTTCATGGGCCGACGCGCGCTGTATCTCGGGCCGTGGAATTTTTTCGGTTTGTGTTTTTTTTCCGTGTGATTTTAAACGTCGTCTCGAACCCCAAACGATGCTGTTTTTGAAGAAGTGTTGCTGTTCGAGTGGGAGCACGTCGAGACGAACGTCGGAAAGCAACAAGGACGATTTTTCGCATCAAGACGTGAAGAAATTAAACCGTGACAATTGGATTTGAGTGCTCCAATGTGTTTAATTTTGTTTTGATGGATGTTTTATTTCGTGCACTTATTATTATTTGTTAATATGTGTTTGCATGAATTTAATTGTCCAAGAAAAACCTTACTTTCGAAAATTACTAAGTATGTTTTTATAATCGCAATTTTATTCCGGATATTAAAATTGGATTATTTTGACCTCCATAATTTATTTATTTGTGAAGTTCTTTTGGAATACATTTCCCCTCGGATCGGCCAAAAGAACGGATTTCACATGAATAAATTCCGAAATGATGATTGTGGTTTATTACTAGTGGCGGTATTGACCCTCACCACGAGTGGCTTGCTCAAAGCGAAATAATAATCCTGTATTTAATTATGGTTATTACTTAGGCATAAGAAATTGATATTAACTTACTCCCCTCGGAGTCCCTGTCAGTTTCTATGTGGTCAAAGTGGGAGCCAACTATTAATTTTGAATTAAGGATTTATAACTTTTAAGTTTGTAATCCGCTTGAATGTGTTTAAATGTATAGACCACCCCTCGTGGCGCATTTAAATTATTTCGAGATGTTGGCTGATGCATGATTATATTGTTTTAAGGTTTCAATATAATTGATGTGATCGAATTATGTGATAATTTCGTATTTTTCTAGATATTGATATGAATGTATGTTTTATTCTCAGTTCATCATGTCGCAACCTTTTAATCCACTGTTTAGTATACTTAAAGATAACAAACTTGTTGGTGAGAACTATGTTGATTGGAAACGTAACCTCAATATTGTCCTAACCGCTCAACACCACAAGTGGGTACTTACTACTCCTAAGCCCCAAGAGCCTGCCGAAGATACCACGAAAGCGGACAAGAAAGAGCATAAGAGTTGGTTTGACTCCGATGAGATGACTAGGTGTACTATTCTGGCTTCAATGTCAGATGTGTTGCAACACCAACACCAACACCAACACATGGAGACCGCCTCTGAGATAATGCAAAATCTTGAAGCGATGTTTCAACATCAGAACCGTACGGCTAGGCAAATCACCATGCGAAAGATGCTTTCGTTGAAAATGGTGGAAGGTACGCCCGTAAGGGATCACGTAATCGAGATGATGGGTTATCTCAACAAGTTGGAAGTACTTGGTGCAGAATTTGACCTCCCTACTAAGGTCGATTTCGTTCTCCATTCTCTGCCAAAAAGCTTTGAGCAGTTTCAGTTGAATTATCAAATGAATGACCGGGCAAATAGTTTGCCCGAGCTCTTGCAAGCTTTGGTATCGGCAGAGACTCTAATGGATCACCAAACCGTTGCTATGGTGGCAAACGGTCCATCTTCCTCTTCGGGTCCCAAGGGAGGGAAGAAGAGGAAGAGGACGAAGGGCCAGACCCAAGCAAATCCAACCGTTGCGAAACCCAAGGCAAAGGGAGAAGGAGGTGGAAAGAAAGCTGCTAAGGGTAAGTGCTTTAATTGTGGTGAGAAGGGACATTGGAGGGCGACCTGTTCTAAGCCTAAGAAGGGTGGAAAGAAAGGTAAGTCTCATGCTTTAGTCGTTGAAACATATGTTGCGGCGTATGCTGCCCATGTTTGGATAGTGGATACCGGGGCAACTGATCATATTTGTTTCACTCTTCAGGGGTTCCAGCTAACCCGGCGACTTAGCAAGAATGAGATCACAATCACTTTGGGGGATGCTACGAGAGTGGCAGCCGAAGCAGTGGGAGTCGTGCACCTATCTTTTGAAGATAGAGTTTTAATTTTAAGAGATGTTTTATACGTTCCGAACTTTAGGAAGAATTTAATTTCAGTTTCTAAGTTGTTTTTTGATGGATATTCAGTTATTTTTAATAAAGTTGTTACTGTTTCTTTTAAGAATGTTGCTATCTGTCATGGAACATTGGTAAACAATCTCTATACGATTAAGTGTGCACACCACTCAAATAATGAATCTAATAACACGTCGATCATTTCGAGCAATAAAAGAAAGCGTTCTTCGGAGATGAACGAAACACTTCTATGGCATCTTAGACTAGGTCATATTAATCTAAAGCGGATAGAGAGATTGGTGAAAGACGGATCCTTGGAATCACTCCAAGTCGAGCCGTTTCCAACTTGTGAATCCTGTTTAGAGGGTAAGATGACCAAGAGGGCATTTGGAGCCAAGGGGAATAGAGCCACGAAAGTGTTAGAACTCGTTCATACCGATGTGTTTGGTCCAATGACGATCAAAGAGAGAATGGGGTATGAGTATTTCGTAACCTTCATTGACGATTACTCAAGATATGGGTACATTTACCTTATGCGGCATAAGTCTGAAACTTTTGAAAAGTTTAAAGAGTTTAAGGCCGAAGCCGAGAAACATAGGGAAAAGAGTATCAAGTTTCTACGATCAGATCGTGGAGGCGAATACCTCAGCGATGAATTCTTGATCTACCTATCGGACGAAGGGATCGTATCCCAGTTGACTGCACCGGGAACCCCTCAACAGAACGGTGTGGTGAAACGAAGGAACCAGACTTTTTTAGAGATGGTCAGATCCATGATGAGTTATTCGGATTTACCCAAGTCGTTTTGGGGTAACGCCTTGGAAACAACAGCTTATATTCTAAACTTGGTGCCATCCAAATCGGTTCCTAAAACCCCAATGGAATTGTGGACCGGGCGCAAGCCCATTCTAAGACATTTGCGGATTTGGGGTTGTCCGGCATACGTGCTAGACAAGGAAGCCGGTAAGTTGGATCCACGTTCGGAATTAAGGCTGTTTATAGGATACCCTGCGGGAACGAAAGGGTGTATGTTCTATAGTCCCAAGGATCAAAAGACCGTGATTAGTAAACACTTTAAATTCTTGGAGGAAGACTATATGAACAATCGGAAACCTAAAAGTGAAATTACCTTAGAAGAATTGAGAGGTCAAACCTCGATACCAAGTATACAAGATGATGTACCACACGTCACATCTTCACAATCGGAACCCCGTCGTAGTGGGAGGGTTCCTAGGCAACCCGAGAGATTCATGGGGATAGGAGAATCTTTGGATTTGGTTCCCGGTGTTGAATCAGACCTATGGACGTACGACGAGGCAATCTAAGACAAAGACGCGGAGTCGTGGCAAACGGCAATGGAAGCCGAGATGGGTTCGATGGATCATAATCAAGTGTGGGAGTTGGTCGAGCCACCCAGTGGGGTAGAACCCATTGGATGCAAGTGGGTGTACAAGAGGAAAAGAGGACCGGACGGAAGGGTTGAAACCTTCAAAGCAAGGCTTGTGGCCAAAGGGTATACTTAGAAAGAAGGGATCGATTATGAGGAAACCTTTTCGCCTGTAGCTATGCTTAAGTCCATCCGTATTCTCTTGTCGATCGCTGCGCACCTAGATTACGAGATCTGGCAAATGAATGTCAAGACGGCTTTCCTTAACGGAAGTCTTGACGAGATAGATATCTATATGCAACAGCCCAAAGGTTTCATTGAAAAAGGCCAAGAGAATCTCGTATGCAAGCTCAAGAGATCCATTTACGGACTTAAGCAAGCATCGCGTACTTGGAACCAGTGTTTTGATCAAGTGATTAAGTCTTATGGGTTTGATCAAAACGAGTTCGAAAGTTGTGTGTATAAGAAGCGTGACGAAACTGCGGTGGTATTCTTAGTATTATACGTAGACGATATTCTGCTCATTGGAAACAATGTAAAGGTATTGTCAGACGTAAAGGTATGGCAGTCAAACCAATTTGATATGAAGGACTTAGGGGAAGCCGGTCACATCCTTGGGATCAAAATCACTCGCGATCGCAAGAAGAGGATGTTGGGCTTATCGCAAGCTTCATACATTGACACTGTTTTGAAGCGTTTCAGCATGCAAGATTCCAAGAAAGGTTTTGTACCTTTTAGGCACATAATCCATCTATCAAAAGAAATGAGCCCTAAGACGCAAGCGGAGATAGATGACATGAAAGGTGTTCCATACGCTTCGGCCGTAGGAAGCCTTATGTATGCAATGCTGTGTACGAGACCGGATATCTGCTTTGCCGTGGGCATGGTGGCAAGATATCAAAGTAATCCCGGGAAAGACCATTGGACTGCCGTAAAGTGCATCTTGAGGTATCTGAAAAGAACTCGGGAGCGGATGCTGATTTACCAGTCAGACAGTCTAGTTCCCGTAGGATACACGGACTCGGATTTCCAATCAGACATAGACTCAAGAAAGTCAACCTCGGGTAGTGTGTTTTGCATGAGAGAAGGAGCCATTTCATGGAGAAGCGTTAAGCAGAAATGCATCGCCGATTCGACCATGGAAGCCGAGTATGTAGCTGCTTGTGAAGCAGCGAAAGAGGCAGTTTGGCTCAAGAACTTCTTAGTGGACTTGGACGTTGTTCCGAATTTACCCGACAAGATAACTGTCTTTTGTGACAATGCCGGAGCAGTTGCAAATTCAAAGGAACCGAGAGCCCACAAGGCCAGCAAACACATAGAAAGAAAATACCATCTTATACGAGAAATCGTTAAAAGAGGAAATATAGAGGTGGCAAAGATAGCGTCGGGTGATAACCTAGCGGATCCATTCACAAAGGGTCTGCCTCAGAGTACATTCGAGAGACATGTGGATGGAATGTGAGTCAAGACTATTGCCAATCTGCTTTAAGTATAAGTGGGAGGAATTATTAGGTTAGTGTAGGTTGACATGAGATGTCACGTAGAGCTACTACACTAAGACATGCGTGATGTATACTAAAAGCAGACTTTAAGTATAAGTGGGAGATTGTTGGAGTTATACGTGAAAGTATGCTTTTACTTTGTATAACTCGTGTATCAAACACTCGTTTTATGAGAATAATTCTTTTATCGCATTTGCTTTAGTTATGATTGAATGTTAAATTTCTATTGCAAACCGTTCAATATATAGTACATGTTACATTGTAGTTAATGTGGTGATACCCGATCACGGAAGACAACATTAACAGTTTACTTGTAACTAAACGTACATTTTCACGACCTAGGTGGAATTGAACAATCCGCTGTGAAAGGTCGATGTGTAAGGCTCAGATTGGTCTGTCTTGACTAAGAGATTGCACTAGCACATTTAGTATGTGTTGAAGAGGGCATACAGCGAGGATAAATTCTTCTGTTCTGAAAGGTGAAGAATTAGACCTCAGTGGTTGTTGATTTCTTAATCTCCGTCACTTAAATAGGACCGTGTGTGCTTAATAGTTACTGCTTTAATTCATGTTGGGTGAGAATCATTGCGACTTCGAACTTTGTGTCTAGGGCAGTAATATTAATCATACGACAGTTGCTAAGATTTAATACGGAGAAACGCGTGCGAGTACGGCTCGTGTGATTAGTCCCCTTGGTGGGCTCAGAAGTTTTATTGTACCAAATCTTGCAAGTGAAGAATTAGTTTCTTCGGTACGAATAATAATGTTGAGCTGTCTTTACTCCAAGGTGAAAGATGTTAATTAATATAGAGCTATTCAGAAGCTTAATTAATTAATGGACTTGATAATCTTAAACGCGGGAAATAATAACCAGGAGCCCATATTATCGTAATATGGATTAAGATGGATAGTGCAATATTTATTAGTGGTAATAATTAATATTAATGGGTTGAATTATATTGGGGCTCAATATTGAAATTCAGAAGTCCATTAGGAGGTCCAATTCTTAATTCTCCTTAAGGCCCCTCAAGTAGCCCATTAAGTAGCCCAATAATGATAAGGTGGTTAAAATAAAAAGATAATATCATGCTGATTTTACACTTAATTTTCGAAATTAAGCAATATTAGAAGAGAAAAGATTTTGTTGATTTTCTTGGAAAGATACTATGGAAGATATGTATTCTTGGAATACAAGAATATCTCATATATTCAAGAAGATCCAAATCTTGGGATCTCTACTAGTAATTTTCGAAAATCACCCCTTAATTAGGTGAGTGGGATTTTTGTGGAATATTTTATTATGGAGAAAAGAATATATGAGATATATTCAAGATTTCTTAGAGACTAAGAAAAGATTTTCTCCAGGCCCATAAAATATTAAAAATTTCGGCCACTTCATCTATAAATAGGGGATGCTTATTTCATCCCCAAGTACATAATTCCATGTGTTGGAAAAATCAAGAAGCATATATATTTTTCTTTTTCCTTAGTTTATTAAATTACTTGAAAGCGTCTCCCACCGGCGATCAAGTGAGGTGAAAAGGGAAATACTTGAGAAGACTTTGGGTTGATGGAGCGAGATTACAATTGTCCCGTATATCCAAAGGCCAATACTACAAGAGGTACGTTAATCGCATATTTACTTGTTTATTCCGCCTAGTTAATATGTGAAATTAATTTAACATGCATGATGATAATTAGTTGTTGGAATTATTATTTGAATTAATTAGGATTAATTCATGCTAGTAATAATTGTATTTAAATTCGTATTTAAATTTCATCACGAATAGATTCCGGGCACCCCGATTTTCCCAACATAACTACCCCTATAATTAAGTTATTTGAATAGACAACTCATCATGTTTTAGATTTAATCGAGTATTCGCGAATGAAAGGACATTATCACAAAAGCCCACGTATAGTTACAGATAGCTCCACATTTCCTCGCAACGTACCTCATATATTGAGAATGTTTGGTTTATTGTTTAGGGTTCAATTAAGACCGCTAGTTTGACTAATTGCTCGATATATGAGGGCCTATGGGTCACACAACAAGTAATTCTCTTCGCAGATTAAAGTTGGTTAATTAAGTATTAAATTGAATTTAATATTTAATTTATGGTGAATTAATAATAAATTAATTTGGAATTAATTATTATTATTATTATTTAATTAAATAGGAATCCCAAAATAATATATTGAATATTATTGTAGAATTTTATATAGATAGAGAAAAAGATTAGGGAATATATTTCCTAATCTTGAGACATGTATCTTTCACTAATACACACATCCAAATTATGCAGAACGGACCAAAACAGATTATATTTAATAGATGTATATAAATAAAAAAGGTATCTAGTAAGTAATTTGGCCTCATATTTGCTATTGAAATCTCTAGTGTTATGAGTTGAGAAATTTGGATCAAAGAGGCGGAAATACATATAAATCAGACATAATCACAAATGTTGTTGTATATAATGGAATTTATTAATGTAATACAGAGCAAAAATACCACACCAATCCTTCCAGATTAATCTTTGCTTCGTTGTAAACACAAATTCATAACAATTTCAATTTCATATCCAGGGAAGTTAGTTAGTTTGTAGTTTCAAGATCACGTGTTTGTGAATCAACACAAACTATAAATAGCATGTGTTTACTCAAAAGCTAGCTTACACGAGAACAGAGGATTAAGAGTACACGTGATGTTTTGTTATCAATTTTTACTATCCTGAATCTCCTGATCTTCACAAAAACCGGGACAAATAATCTTTTCCAATCGCGATTTAATTTCCAAACAATTTTGCTAATTTTCTTAGGTTGATCAGTATTTGAAGAATTTTGTAGTACAACCATTTTATAATGCAGAATCTGGGTACAGATATGAGAAATAAAATTCAGAAGATTTTACTTTCCAATAATGTTTCAATGTCAAAGAAACCCGAGTCAAAATTTCGAGGCTAGGAAAAAACTCATTTTCAGCATAAAAAAATAAATAAAAATTTATCACATAAAAACTGATATTAATATCGCTGCAACAACTGCTATCAACAACTTGTTCCACACTTGATTCATCATCCCAATTACTCCATTGCATATCAGCTTATTGTCATGATACGTACACTCCGTTTGGTTCCTATGTTAAAATACAAACAAAATAAAAAAGAATTCAGAAAAACATAATAAAGTGAGAGTAGAAGACACATTGTATATGGGGTTAATTCTATATTAATTATTCACAACCTTTACAGTTTAATATCAATTTAATCAGACTTTCAAAATTATAATACAAAAATTAAGCCTTTGATGATGTTGCAACTGGATAAAAAAACAATATAAAAACATGATTAATTAAATTGATAATGATACTGATACCAATAAAGAAAATGAGTGTCTATAAAAAAAAAAAATGTGTATCGAGTTGCAACAATATTAAAAATTGAGTTTTCTTATCATAATATCGAAATTCAAAGATCATGAATTAATAAAGAATTAAGAGTTAATTAAAAAAAATAAAAAAAATCACTAGGTTTATGGTTTTTATCAATGACAATTATCTTCTTCTTCTTTGCAATACAATACATCACATTTTTAACATTTGCAGTTCAATGCATCAGACAATTTTTCTACAATAATTAAATGACATGATTGCCGGATACACCATATACTGCCAACATAAATGCCAACAATTTTTTTTTTTCAAAAAGTCATTTTAAAAGAATAAATGATTTTATTTGTACACATCCATGTGGATTTTTAACGTCATTAGATGAACCAAATTGCAAAACTTAAAAAAGTGGAGTGTATGTATTGGAAAAAAAATATTATAAGTGATAAAAATCATAAAGACGGTAATTTATTTTAGAATTAACCCTAAAATTAAATATATACTATACCTGGGAGAACAAAATGAAACCATATAATCAGTAACTGAATCCGTGCAGGTTATAATACTGGTAAGATTGTCGTAGGCATAGCTAGAAGCTGCAGGGCAAGCTGTTTTGAACAATCTGGAATAATTCGTAGCCAAACACGCCGTAGGCGTGTTGAATTCCCCTCGACAACAAAACTCATCTTTGTTAAACACATCGCAAGCACTCCGACACGCAATTATCTTTTCATTGGATTTTAACGCCAGCTCCGACGGGCAGTTGAGCCGTAGATCGGCATCACATCCGGCAGTGCTACAATTGCCTTTGCCGCCGAACGGCTGCACGACGATCGGCAAGTTGAAGCCATCGACGAGGCTGACGTCATAGTAGTTAATATCTCCTAGTGAAAATTCGGCGATTGAAGCAGGGGGGCTGCCTGCCCCTGTGCATTGTAGCAGATTTCCACACCCACCTACCTTGTCCAACATATTATATTAAATAAATAATTAAATACTTGCTCCCATCCAATTTTATTTATCATTAAAAAATGCTTCACACAAGTTAACAAAAATCTTAAATATACGTGTAATGTGATAATTTTACCCTTTTAATAGGTATAGGTAGGATTTAAATTACTGTTCATCAAATGAAAGTATTGTATCGGCCCTATCAGGCTCTCCGGATGGATCCCCAATCTGCACATCGATATGATATTGTCCGTTTTAAACCGAGCTCACACGTATTTATAGCCTCATATCAATAAAGATACTTGTTCATCCGTATTAACCCTATAATCCTTCTATATTTATTCAATGTGGGACATTATTTGATATCCAAATACTAAGACTCCTTTAATGCAAATTATTATAAAGAATAAGTACGAAATGTCAAATTGGAATATGACATTCAATTATCCTGAATTAGTGTAAAACGATAGTTATTGTGGTTCAAAATACATTTTCTAGAAAGATGAATAAATGGATAGAAGGGAGTATTAAGAATTAAGACTTAATATTTTCTCTGTTTTATTTTAATGGTCCTTTAATTTAAACAAATTATTTAATACTATGATTACATGTATAAAATGGATAATATATCCTTTAACAAGTTATTAATGAATCACTTATCTTACCTATCACAAAAATTAAGAAAGAGTCTGCCAACATATTTTCTATATCACTTTTCATATTCCACTATCTAGACAACTGATATGTTTAATTGTCGAAAAATAATCAAATATTACACGTGCTAAAAATCATATACAGATAAAAGAACATTTAGTATGTCTTGGTGAACTAAAAACAACATATATTTTTGGAACAACTTTTTTCTATAATTATAGTTAAGTTGAAATGGAAGAATATATTTGAATGCTTTTTAGATATGATTGTCATTCGATTCTACACACCTGTTTGGCAGGTGCCGGTGCCGTTCCGGTCGAAATTGCAGCCTGTACGTGCCCATATGCGGCCGTGCCAAGCAGTCGGAGCGGCGAATACGGTGGATTGATTCGGTCTTAAAGCGAATCCTCCGCTGCTGAAATTGTTGGGAGTCACACCGGGCCATATGGTTTCGTTGCAATTGTTTATGATGGTGATTTTTGTGCACCTACATGGCCTTATCCCTGCAGTATATAGTAATAGTAATAGTTGTTACAAAATATAACAAAACGCCATGCATATTATACCAAATGATTCACAACTATATTTATATATATATTTTTCGGAGTTTACTCGGATACCTAATTTCAGTACACAAGTAAATTATGATTTATGATGAAATTAACCTCTAAAAAATATATTGAACTCTAAATCGAAATCCAGTTCACGAAGGTTTAACATAATTATAGTTCGAAAAATTAATGAAACTATAAGGCAAAATAAGACTAAAATTAATTTTCACCCAATGCTATAAGAAAGCAGAGGAGCACAAGGGTGGGAAGATGAATATTTATGGAGGCCATATATTTGTTGGTAGTAAAAGTTGTGCAGTGAATGACACAAGTAGTGTGAGCTGGGTTTATATAGTGCTCCCTCTGTCCCTTATCACTATTTGCACTTTTTTTTTTTTTTTTTTTTTCGCTCCCCGAATTTTTACACACTTTGTAAAGAAAATTCCTCTTTAAAATTTATTTTACAATATTTACATATTTACATAAAATGTCATTAATTTTACACTCAATCAAACTATTTTATTTACTTTAATAATAAAATTTTACAAAATATCCCTCAACACTCCACACATTATATTTTTTTCTTAAAAAAATTGCCCAAAATAATTTAAAAAGTGATGAGGAATATAAAGGGGAAATAAGTAAGGGGAATACGTGAGGGGTCACTTAGCCTAAAATTAAAAGGCTTCCTTTCTTGTTCCATAATCAAGGGATTCCTTACCTCTTGCATTTCCATCTGGACAATCTTTTTTTTCATTTCACTTTCTATAGCTTCTATGCTTTAATTCCTCATTTCATATTATTAATTTATCAGACTCTATATACAGTAAAACAGGTCCTTTTTTTTTTTTATAATTTATCAGACTCTAAATTAATATTATCAGAATTTTGAAATTTTATTATTTGAGAGAGATATTAATTAATCGGTGAATCGTAATTTATTAGTTGAAATAAGGTTATTTATATCCAGCGAACATAAGTTTAATTATATGAGAGAACTTATAAATATTAAATTCTTGAAACTTGAATCTAGTTATTCAATATATAAACATTAAAAAAGTTCGACATACAAAACTATATAGTAGCTATTAAATGTTTTAATCGAAGGATATTTGTTATTTCACAAAACAATATTAGTTATTTTTTTTAAAGTATATTAATTAGTTGTTTTAGTATAAGATATTAGTTGTAAGCCAATTCCACGTTGAAATTGATTACCACAACACGAACTCATTTTTCACATGACTTTTATAATAAGTAAAAGTATAGAGTGAAAATGATCCATATATGAACAATTTGAAAGATATTAGTTGTTTTTATTATAGAGTATTAGTTGTTTTCAATGAAGGATATTAGTTTAGGAGGATATAAGTTATTTTCATTGAAACGTATTAGTTGAAAAAGTATTAATTGTTGAATTAAAAGTGTATTAGTTGATTACACTAAAAAAATATTAATTGGTTACACTAAAATATATTGAAAAGTAATTTATATATAAATCAATTTCACTTTATACATACTCGTATAATAAATATGCACGTAATTAAGGTAGTAAGCATGAATAGACTGTCCAAAAATAAAGGCAACTGATTTTGGAAATTATAAAAATAAGTAATATTTGATTTCGAATTTGTTAGTAACGATAAACACATTTAATCCAAGTTTTGCTTTATTAATATTTGTATTCATACGATCAATTTCGTATCTGGATCCATATTTATATTTTTGTCATAGACAAAGTATAGAGTGAAACTGATTTATACATGAATCACTAAAAAGTATTAGTTGTTTTTATTGAAAAGTATTAGTTGTGTTTACTGAAGAGTATTACTGATTTACACTAAAGAGTCTTAGTTCAGTAAAAATGAACTAAGACTCTTCAGTGTAAACCAGTAATACTCTTTAGTAAAAACAATAAATACTCTTCAATGAAAACAATTAATACCCTTCAATGATTTATATATAAACCAATTTAACTCTATACATACTCTTTGTCATAAGCAACTGATTGGCTGGATACACCGTGGAGTTGGAAGAAAACTGAATACGGATTAAAAAAATTCAAATTTACTTTAACCCTAACGAATTGAACCAAATTTATTTTGGCAATAGATCTAGATAATATTGAATTAAAGGTATCAAAAAGTCTTATTAAACCGTACCAAACAGAATTATCGTATTAATATATGTATTATAATTAAATTATTACTTTATATTATATCCTACAAATTACATTTATGTTAAGGATTAAAATTTTATACGTCCAATAATTTGATACTAATTTGATTTTGGTCTACATTGTTTACTCATTTTTGTAGAATTCGTAACCAATAATCAAATTCATGATGTCGGAATTAGCAAGGAAAAAACGGTTATAGAAATGGGGAAAACTGAAGGGACGCTTTGTTAGCAATTTTTCAATGGTAATGAGAATGAAAATTTATTTCCATCTATGACCTCATAAGAAAAATGATATGTTGAAGAAGTGTTCCAATGGTGACACCATTGCTAGTGTCATGCCCCAATTTTGGAATAGAAGTTGACAACAAATGGTTGTTGGTGGAGGAATGAGGGAGTGATTGAGGAGGAGGATTGTATGAAGAGAATAGGGTAATCAAAATGAAGTAGTGATTACCTTATTTAGGAGGAGAGGTAGTGATTTGATTCTCATAAACCATGCTAATTACACTAATTTCCAATCCCATTCTCATTACCATTGAAGAGTTGTTAACCAAGCGCTCCCTGATTTTATTCATGTGGTGAAATCAAAGTCACAGAGTGCCTTATAGCCCCTTTATATATGAGGGGAAAAACAAACAAAAGCGTGAGAAACAAAAATGAAAAAAAGCGTATTTTCACTATTACAACTTATAGTTTCTATAATTTTGATTTTGGCCCGACAAGTTTAAGAATATTTAGATTTCGGTCTTTTTACCGGCTCCAACAAGTTACTCATCTGCTTATCATCGCATAGATTTTTTTTTTTCTATAATATGTGGCATTTTTCTTTTTTCTTAGATTAAATATATGAACCCTGGGTCATGGGGCGTTGGGTAGGTCAATTGGTTTTCCTTGAAATCAATTCAATACTTATTCACCAAATCAAAATCAATACTTGACCCCCCAAAAAAAGAAAAAAAAGAAAAAACCAAGTTCATCCATCTATATATCAAGAACGCAGATTCATATTACAAAGCCTGCAAATTTTCAAACAAAATAAAAAAAACCAGTCCTAAATCCGATTAATTCTATCTCTAATTCTAATTTCAGGGATTATAAAAAACAAACATACTCATCTGGGTTTCAAAACAATTTAAAATTAATCTGGGCTTTAAAATCCAAGAACAAATATATGCACATCAAAGTCACCCTCTTCCTCGTCGCCCTCTCTCCCCCTGACGCCACCACCACGTAGATTTTGGCTGCCGATGCACTTAGAGGTGCTGCAAATCTGGGGAGCACCATGTTATAAAATAAAGAACGCGGAGACACAAATTTATTTTTTTATCTAGTTCGTCATGAATGCTTACGAATGCGGGACGTATCAAGCCAGAAGGATTTCACTGTACTTCTCTATATTTTTTATTATGTATACAATACAATAATCAATGATATATTTATGTTAATAGTAGTGATATAACCTAAAAGCTCATTTGACATCTTGACCCATCAAATATCTTACCTACAACATAATTATAACATATTTACAGCATTCCCCTTGGACATTGCGACGGTGATGTTCATACCTCATTAAACTCAATAACATAATTCAGAGGAGAAAGTTTACCGATCAAAAAAAATTCAGAGGAGAAAGTTACACAAAGGGAAAAATAGTATAATCATTGTGATCTTCAGGATTATTTTGAACTTGTCATCCCCCCGAAGACAACCGTCTTCTAAGCGTATGCATTTCAATATCATGAACATATTTTTCAAAAGTAGATATAGGAAGGGATTTCGTAGACAAATCTACCAGATTGTCACTAGCACACCTTTTGTATAATGATTTCTCAAATTTTTTGGAGTTCATGTAAATAAAAGAATTTTGGGGTATGTGTTTTGTCATTACTTCTAATAATACCACATGAATCACAAATGTGTTTTACCAACGACTTTCAAATATATTCTCGTGAAACCTCATATAAAGTAATAACCACTATGTAGTTTAAGGAGGTGGTAATCATAAATTATTTAACGAACCTTCATGATATTGTAGCGCAAAAACAAATATAATAGTATGAGAATCATACATATAACTAACATTCATATTTCACCAATGGTGTTCATGTAATGAACTTCTGGTCCAAGCACAAATCCAATCAAATGGATTAAACAAATATCAACATAGAGGAGATTTATACATGTAAAATCTCATAAATACCTTCTCAAGTATGCTGACTGATTTAAATATCAAATTCATTCTTCCTTTGGGGAAATGATTAATTTATTTTTCCTTTAGGAAAATACTCAAATTCACTTTTTCTTCAGGGAAAAACATTATTGTTTAATTTTTTTTCGGGAGGAACTCATTAAGCCGATTGTATTACATTCGACCCGAATGTTTTAGGCTATATAATAGTCAAAACTATACATATTGTAATTTTCATTATTCCTCATATTGGGAATCTTTAATCCTTCGGGATCATATAAATATTGACATCCAATAACAATATAACTATGCGGTTACAATATTCATCGACTGCAATTTTAAATTCATATTTACTGCCAGAAATATATAGTAGCAGAACTTCATATTATCCATATCAGGAGAATATTTTATCAAAATCAATATTGGGCCTTTGCAAAAATCCATTGAGCTACTAATCTCGCTCATCACCTTGTAATTCTCATTTGGTTTTCGTACAATCACTACAAAAAAGACGGAGATTAGCGACGGAAATTTTGCGACGGCCAAATATCCGTCGCAAATTCAGTGAATTTGCGACGGATTTTACTAAGCCGTCGAAAAAAATGAAATTTTGCGACGACTAAGGATGGCCGTCGCAAAGTTTTGTAATTTACGACGGAAAAGCCGTCGCAAACACTATGGCCCACCGCCTTCGTCTTGAAACGACTACATTTGCGACGGAAGGGTCGTCGCAAATTTCAACTTTGAGTTTGCGACGGTCCATTCCGTCGCAAAATATACCCGTTTAAAGGTGACCGTTCATGAAGCGACCCGTTTGACTGATTTGCGACAGATAAGGTCGTCGCAAATTTTAACTTTGAGTTTGCGACGGACCAAAGCCGTCGCAAATCTTACATTTATATCCGCGACCTTTCGGGAAACAGTCCTTTGACTGTTTTGCGACGGAATTTCCGTCGCAAGTACGAACCGTTTTTACGCGTCTTCTCGGGAAACGGTGCGTTGACTGATTTGCGACGGAAAAGCCGTCGCAAATCAGTAAAAACGACATCGTTTTGTCTTTGACAGGCGAAATTTGCGACGGATAGGCGTCCGTCGCAAATTTTTTTACAATTATAAATACTCTCCTCGCGAAGCAGACGGATCCTGCGAGAAAAAGGAAGAAGTGGAGGAAAACGAAAGGAAAAGGAAGGAGAAGTCGGGAAAAGGAAGGCATCCGTCCCCACCGAGTTTTCGTTTCGACATTTTCTACAAATAAACCGTAAGTTTTCTTCATTTTTACCGTTTAAAATTTAATTTTAAAGCATGTTTAGAGAATTGATTTTAGTTGAGAATTGATTTTAGTTGAATTGTTTGAATTATATTAGTAATGAATTGATTTTAGTTGAATTAGTTTATCGAATTTTAATTTAAATCATTTTTAAATTTTTGTTAATTAAGTTTAGAATTGAATTAGTTGAATTGTTTGAATTATATTAGAAATGAATTGATTTTAGTTGAATTAGTTGATCTAATTTAATTAGTAGATCGAATTTTAATTTAATTTTAAAGCATGTTTAATTTTTGTTAAGTTTAGAATTGAATTAGTTGAATTGTTTGAATTATATTAGAAATGAATTGATTTTAGTTGAATTAGTTGATCTAATTTAATTAGTAGATCGAATTTTAATTTAATTTTAAAGCATGTTTAATTTTTGTTAAGTTTAGAATTGAATTAGTTGAATTGTTTGAATTATATTAGAAATGAATTGATTTTAGTTGAATTAGTTGATCTAATTTAATTAGTAGATCGAATTTTAATTTAATTTTAAAGCATGTTTAATTTTTGTTAAGTTTAGAATTGAATTAGTTGAATTGTTTGAATTATATTAGAAATGAATTGATTTTAGTTGAATTAGTTGATCTAATTTAATTAGTAGATCGAATTTTAATTTAATTTTAAAGCATGTTTAATTTTTGTTAAGTTTAGAATTGAATTAGTTGAATTGTTTGAATTATATTAGAAATGAATTGATTTTAGTTGAATTAGTTGATCTAATTTAATTAGTAGATCAAATTTAATTTAATTTTAAAGCATGTTTAATTTTTGTTAAGTTTAGAATTGAATTAGTTGAATTGTTTGAATTATATTAGAAATGAATTGATTTTAGTTGAATTAGTTGATCTAATTTAATTAGTAGATCGAATTTTAATTTAATTTTAAAGCATGTTTAATTTTTGTTAAGTTTAGAATTGAATTAGTTAAATTGTTTGAATTATATTAGAAATGAATTGATTTTAGTTGAATTAGTTGATCTAATTTAATTAGTAGATCGAATTTTAATTTAATTTTAAAGCATGTTTAATTTTTGTTAAGTTTAGAATTGAATTAGTTGAATTGTTTGAATTATATTAGAAATGAATTGATTTTAGTTGAATTAGTTGATCTAATTTAATTAGTAGATCGAATTTTAATTTAATTTTAAAGCATGTTTAATTTTTGTTAAGTTTATAATTGAATTAGTTGAATTGTTAAATTATTACAGATGAACCCAGGTCAAGATAATTTTCTCACTGTCATCATAGTCGACAACAACAAGTAAGTATTTTTTAATGAATTATGTATACTTTTAATTATATATATATTAATATAATTAACTTGATTTTTTAATTTTGTTGTCACAGACTGCTTCCAGCCCATGAGACTAGCTTAATCGTCTCACAAATCATTAGGATGAGACAATTTGAGTATGGTGCCCACTCGTGGAGTCAAGTGTCCGAGCAAAAGAGGATGGAGTACTTTGATGACTTCAAGGTATAAAAAATTTATTTATTATGATTTTAATTTAACTTTTAATTTTTTAATTTATTCGTTAATATTCTATTTTTACTTTATTTGCAGAGGCGGTGCGTTTGGGACCCTGCCAACGATAGTATTATGTACCAATTGTTCTGTGCGAAAGCGCAAGAACGGTACAAAGATATTATCTACGGCCTGAAGAAGCGGTGGGAGCGTGGGGATCGGGTGGAGTTGGGCCGAGCACCAGACGGACGATCGATATGGGATGGTTTGGTGGATCACTGGAACAGTGAACCATCATTCTGATGAAGAACAATTTATTTATGTTTTTTGAACTATTTATTTATGTTTTTTGAACAATTTATTTATGTTTTTTGAACAATTTTTGGTAAAGACATTCCCGGTTACAAGGTTTCCGCCATTATTACAGAGATAATGAGGGATAATTTAGAGTAGAACGCAATGAAGTTCAAACTCGTCTCGTCGCAGCGGAAGCAGTAATACTTGGATGGGTTTTGGGTATATATATGCAAATATTTATAAACAATTAGTTGGTTAAAAATATTTGCATATATATACCCGAAACTCATCCAAGTAGTACTGCTTCCGCTGCGACGAGACGAGTTTGAACTTCATTGCGTTCTCCTCTAGATTATCCCTCAATATCTCTGTAATAATGGCGGAAACCTTGTGACCGGGAATGATGCTACAAATAGTATTTCAACAAAGATATTACTAATTCAGTGTTAATTAACATAATTACTTGTAACAAACATATACATGATCTTAGATGAATTAATTTGGTGAATTTTGAAAAAAAAAATGAGTCAATTTGGATACATATACAATTAATTGCGTACAAATGAACGAATTATAAATTTAAGCGGGAGTCGAAATAAATAATTTTACAGAAATGATAAAAATTAAATGGCCCCAATATTTATAAAAACAAGTTATAAACGAAAATGAATTAATTTGGTGAATTGTAGAAAAAAAAAGAGTCAATTTGGATACATATACAATTAATTGCGTACAAATGAACGAATTATAAATTTAAGCGGGAGTCGAAATAAATAATTTTACAGAAATAATAAAAATTAAATGGCCCCAATATTTATAAAAATAATTTAGAAACGAAAATGAATTAATTTGGTGAATTGTAGAAAAAAAACGAGTCAATTTGGATACATATACAATTAATTGCGTACAAATGAACGAATTATAAATTTAAGCGGGAGTCGAAATAAATAATTTTACAGAAATAATAAAAATTAAATGGCCCCAATATTTATAAAAACAAGTTAGAAACGAAAATGAATTAATTTGGTGAATTGTAGAAAAAAAAATGAGTCAATTTGGATACATATACAATTAATTGCGTACAAATGAACGAATTATAAATTTAAGCGGGAGTCGAAATAAATAATTTTACAAAATAAAAAAAATAGTTGGGCAAAATATTTTAATAAACAACTTAGATACGAAAAGAAATTAATTTGGTGAATTATAAAAAAAAAAAGACTTAATTTGAATACATATACAATTAATTGCATAAAAATAAACGAAAGTAGTGTGCCCTAGTGGCGCGCGCCCCCTCCTCTTGCACAAGAGGTCCCGTGTTCGATTCCCCTTGGACGCAAAAAATGGATTAATTGTTCAAGGCCTAATAAGACTAATATAGAAGGTGGACCGCATATAAAAAGAGATGGGCCGGTTGGCCCAGTGGTCCGCGCCCGCCCCGGCCGCCTCGGGTGCCCGGGCTCGAACCACGCGAGCTACTTTTTTTTTTATAGACTCGGTAATCTGCGACGGCCAAATTCCGTCGCAAATATTGAATTTTGCGACGGAAAACAACCCGTCGCAAATTATAACAGAAAAAAATAAAAAAAAATATATATAAACATTTGCGACGAAATGTGGCCGTCGCAAATGTTGTTGACCCGAAATATTTGCGACGGAATACTGTCCGTCGCAAATTCTGTGTGACCCGGCCGGGTCTGACCCGCCGATTTTGCGACAGATGGCAAAATCCGTCGCAAAAATTAGCTATGGCTGTTTTAGGGACGGATACGTGTCCGTCGCAGATACCGTCGTAAAACACTGTTTGCGACGGATTTTCCGTCGCTAATTCCGTCGCAAAACAGTGTTTTTTTTGTAGTGAATTACTCACTTATATCCAACATGGATTACACTTCAGGTGTAGAATAACACTTCGGATGTATGTACGATATAACCAACTGTTTTTCTTTCGTTTAGCGAATCTAGCTCTGCCATATTTTTCTTCTTTCTATTTCACCCAAATCAAAGTGTTTCGGGCACCCAACATGAGTACTGGATTCAGATTTTAGAATTGTGGACACAAATATGTTATCAACAACGTAATATTTCTATTATTCTTCTACATTATAAAATTCATATTAACCAGATCCTCATCATTTCCCTGTATTTTGATTATTTTGTGCATCTGCTTCTTTACTAGGAATTTCGTATTCAGGACGAATCTCTTCAAGAGATTTCGAGAGTGACATAATATTTTGCTAGCTTTAATTTACCCCGGATTTAAACCTTTTGTGTTGGGAGGTCATTTATGCTTCTAGAGTATGGGGGCGTTATATATACTTGATTTTATTGGTACCTCAACCATTTCTAGTCACTTTTTTTTTAGTAAATGCATCTGACAGATTACTTGCTAAACATTGAAGTTAAATTATCTTTTGAAATTCCAGTTCACTTTGACTAGTGCTTAAGTCTACATACTGAAGATCTATTTTCCTTCAGAGAAGGTCTTTTTTTCTTTAGGGAATTTTTCGGCATTTATTTAATTTTGGGTTCGTATCTTCCCTAATGCCGAGAATTGATTCTTTTTCAAGTGTGCAATCAACCAGCTGGGCTGTTAGATTCGTTGTGTGGTGGCAACACAAGTACTGCACAACGAAATATCTGCAGATGATAAATAATTGTTATTTTCTACGCACTAGTTGTAAATGGGAGTAATAATAATATGCAGTAGGTAGAATTTTAATTAGAGTAGTTATATGAAAAATTTCATATCCCCGACATGAAATATGTAAGTTGGAATTTTGCAGTAAAGGTCTAGCAATTAATTTGATGCATCATATGAGTGATTTAGCTAGATCATTCTAGGTGTGGATATAAAGGACTGAATGCATCACTTAAATTTTACAATGCCATATAATGATCATTAAATGCCTTCAACGTGAGCTCACTGACATTATCTATTCTAATGGATTTAATTGGATAATTTAGGAATTGAGAATTAAGCTCAAATAATTTTGTAATAAGCTTGACAAAAATATTATAACATGTAGATAATATGCACACATAAGTCCACCATGTGGAAACATTAATTATGACCATAAATTATCAAAATAGTCCGGATAGAGATTTAAACCAAATTCATCCTCTATCTTTTCACCTTTATCAAAATGGTCCTCTATATATTTGCTTTATCAATTTAGTCCCGTATCTATTCAATTTTCGCCAAAATGATACTAATTGGCCTAAAAATGTACAAAACCTCATCGTTTTGGTCCTATATTTATTTTCTTTACCAATTTAGTCCCGTATCAATTCACATTTCTCCAATTAAGTCCTAATTGAACACATAAAGTATAAAATGCCACATTTTTTTGTCATGTACACTAATTTTTTTGGGGAAAGCCTATGATATGGTTTTTTTTTTCAATGTGGCACGCTAGGTGACCATCTTTGTCAAATAAAAAAACTTGAAATAAAATACAAAATATCAATTAGGACTATTTTTTACCAAATTAGGATCATTTTGACAAAACTTGAAAAAATACAGGACTAAATTGATAAAGCAAATAAATAGAGAACCATTTAAATAAAGGTGAAAAGATAGAGGACGGATTTGGTTTAAATCCAGTCCGGATACCATATAAATCAGTCCACAAATATCTCCATAAAATCATTCAAGAAAAATAGGAGATTTAATTCCAACTTTAGTACGAGACAACTGTACTATAATTTTACCCTCTGCACTTATATAGCTCACAAATAAATTCATTTGTAAAAGGATTTCTATTATTCGACATACTTTAACCAATAAATTTAGACAAAACTCGACATACCATGTTTTATCTTCGATGGACTAACTATTCTTGCTATAACTTGAATGGATTTAAATTAGATTTTGAGACCATCTTTTCAACTCTTTAGGAGGTTGAATTTTGTAACTGAGGTCTCACACGCTTCAGGCGCGCTTTAAATTCATTAGCACTTTATTATTTGTCATTCAGAGACATCTATTTCAACCAGAATATTTTCTATATAAATTGTAATTTGGTAACTCTTCTAGAGGTATTAAAGACATTTGGTAATTGATTTGCAAGTTTTCGCAAATAAATAATTCTCAAAATAGTATGAAAAATATAGCCACAACATACCTAAGAAAAATACTAAAACAAAGCAAAAACAAAAAATATATAATAACATTTTATATCTTAATTACTTATTTTCATAAAGAATTATCAAGTTCAACATAATTGCAAATGCCGGTTTGCTTTGGGCAAACTACTATGATGAGATTTGTTTGAGAGACCTCTAACCTCAACCATCTCAACTATTATCTTGGCTTTGGCCATAGTTTTCGTCTATTAATTTCTGTCATCAATTGTTTTTGACATTTATATTTCCACCTTTGATATTTTCCTTCAGGGATTTCATATTCTTATTGAGATGGTGTCGGAGAATAATAAATGTCTTTGCCTTCTAGACAAAGGTGGATTCAAAACTTTATTATAATATTGGGAAAATGTACAATTTGGACCCTGAACTAGTGTCATGGGTA
Source organism: Ballota nigra (assembly GCA_947034835.1). NCBI lineage: Eukaryota > Viridiplantae > Streptophyta > Magnoliopsida > Lamiales > Lamiaceae > Ballota > Ballota nigra. The sequence goes on along the minus strand of OX344720.1, from coordinate 117,573,934 downwards.
CAAATTGGACCCTAAACTAATGTCTCAGGTACAAATTGGACCTCCAACTAGTGTTTTGGGTACAGATTGGACCCTAAACTATTTTTTAGTACAAATGAGACCCTAAACTAATATTTTAGGTACAAATTGGACCTCAAACTCTTTCTTTGGTATAAATAAGCATTAACTTTTAAAATCAAATAAATAAACTCCAACTAATAAAAAAATTAAGCATTGTTATATAATATTTGATTAAAAACTTTATGATAAAATTTATAAATTATTATTTATCGATAGTTGTTATTTACAACTCAAACTATTAGAGTAGTTATTCTTCTAAGCATTAATTCAAATACATATGCATATTAAATAAAAAAAAAGTTCTAAGTCAATTGTTAAATTATAAAAAAAAATGTTGCTTAATTAATATATTTTAAAATAATTTAAATTTATTTAATCGACTACGATCATATTTTTTTAAGCATTGATCTTCTTTTTTCCTTTTTTAACCAACATAATAAAAATGGATTAAAATACGTACTACATTAATATATTTTAAAACAACGTTAAAATTTTTTTAAGCACTAACTTTTTTTTAAATGCAATATATATTTAAATTAATATATTAAAAAACAATTTAATAGTATGAGTTAAAAATAACCACTATCGATAAATAATGTTGAATTGAAATATTAATTTATGAAATTTATCATTTTTAGTCAAATATTATATACTAATATTTAATTTTTTTTATTAGTTGGGATTTATTTATTTAATTTTAAAAGTTATGGCTTATTTATACCAAAAAAAATAGTTTGAGGTCTAATTCGTACCTAAAACATTAGTTTAGGGTCCAATTTGTACTCATATATAGTCTAGGGTCCAATTTGTACCCAATATATTAGTTGAGGGTCCAATTTGTACCAGAAACATTAGTTTAGGGTCCAATTTGTACAAAAAAATAGTTTAGGGTCCAATTTGTACCCATGATATTAGTTCAGGGTCCAAATTGTACCTTTTCCCTATAATATTCCACTAAATCAAATGAAGTAAGACGAATCTCAATGTCAAAATCTCAAGTCAAGTAGTTATTATCACTAAAGGCAAGCTTGATACATTTTTATGAGTAATATCAAACATTGTATGAGTGAACTAAATCAACCGCAAAGTCAATAATAGACACACAATGATTTCACATAAATCCTAATTTCTATAGCATATAATTCTCAAGCCTATTTCGCGGCAAGCGGTCCTACTTGCTAAAAGTTAAAAGAGACTGAGGCACTTACCAAAGCAGAACCATATAGTAAGAGTTCCTGAATGTCTAATGACAGACTCGGATCGTGTCGGAGCGTAGGCTCATCTCAAGGTTCAGGAGCAAAGTTTCCAACAAATAACTTAACATTGAAACATATATTAGATAAATGTAAAATATAATGGAAGTTTAATGAACTCACTCCCCCAATTATAACTGTCCACGTTATGCAAATCATGAAGCATAAATAAAATTGGGTACGTATAGTATATAAGGAATTTATGTAATTCTAATAGCACAAATAATTAATTTTAAATGGAACAAGCTGTCACCCTCGCATCAATATGATAAAATTTGGGGACATCAAATGCTTCATTACCTTGATAAAGGCAGTAAAAGCATTCATAGACCATGGGAAATGGTAAATATGTAATGTTTGAGCTCCTGGGAATTCATTCTTTGATGCTATTGGATTAGCTATCTCGGAAATTATCTTCCAATTATATTGTAGGTGTCCCAATGAACCCCTAATTTACCTCGTCATTTTCGGTACAAGTATTATAAAATCATCAAAATTCACACCAGAGTTTGTTCATCCGTGAACGCGAATATATATTGATTCAAGCGACCCCGACAGAAAGTTAAGGAAAACAATAGAAACGAAAATCTCAAAATATATGTTAATTAGGTTCACAAACAAACAAATTGAACAGTTTACGAGGAATAATTTGAACATGAATGTGTACCTTGCTAACTATTGATTTTGATTATATTTTAATCGTCAATCTATATTTTCGGTTCCCTTGAATATATTGGGTAGAACATTCATGCTGATAACATGTTGTAAAATAAAGAACGCAAAGACACAAATATGTTTACCCAATTCGTCATGAATGACTACGTTTGGGGGCGTACCAAGTTAAGAGAATTTCACTATATCTACAATACAATAATCAATGATATATTTATATTAGTGGTAGGGATGAAACCCTAAAAGCTCATTAGGCATGTCGACCCATCAAGTATCTAACATCCATAATTATGATATATTTACAACAAAACAAACACGGTTGTTGATGACCTTGATTCGAATGTATGATTTAGTGGCTGTTTTTACTAAAGAAGATCATCAAACAAGGTTTAGGAACTAGGATTAAGGGATTATGTGCTGGATTTACATAAGTATAAACTAAGAATCAAATTTGCAAGAGTTTGGGCCTTTTTTTAATAATATCAACTTGTATTTTTCCTCTTATGAGAGGTATTTATAGACTACAAGCAAGTAAGATGTGTCATCTTCTTAGCCATTCTAATTTACACATTGACAAGTGTTTAGACACTTGTTTTAATTCTAAGCTATTGTGATTTATAAAATGACAAGTGTTAGGACACTTGTTTGTCTCTAGTACAATGTCTAATTAGTGGGATTATTAGCTATTCTCTGACGTGCTCTACTGCTCGCATGTCCTTTTTTGAAATGGGTACTTTGACATTTCTTCTGAGTTGCTAGCTAAGCTACTTCGACTCTTGACCAGCTACTCGCCTGATGTATTCTGACATGCTTGACCAGCTGCTCGTCTTCTCGTAGATAGTACTTTACACTACAAAAAAAACACTGTTCTGCGACGGAATTTGCGACGGAAAATCCGTCGCAAACAGTGTTTTGCGACAGATTCTGCGACGGACACGAATCCGTCCTTAAAACACCCGTAGCTAATTTTTGCGACGGATTTCGCCGTCCGTCGCAAATTACCGATGGATAAATCCGTCGCAAAAGTTTATATATATATTTTTTTATGTTTTTCTGTTATAATTTGCTACGGACTGTTTTCCGTCACAAAATTCAATATTTGCGACGGAATTTGGCCGTCGCAAATTACCGAGCCTATACAAAAAAAAAAGTGGCTCGCGTGGTTCGAGCCCGGGCACCCGGGGAGGGCGGGGCGGGCGCGGACCACTGGGCCACCCGGTCCATTCCTTGATATATGCGGCCCACCTTCTATACTAGTCTTATTAGGCCTTGAACAATTAATCCATTTTTGCGTCCAAGGGGAATCGAACACGAGACCTCTTGTGCAAGAGGAGGGGGTGCGTGCCACTAGGGCACAAGCTACTTTCGTTCATTTTTATGCAATTAATTGTATATGTATTCAAATTAAGTCATTTTTTTTTATAATTCACCAAATTAATTTCTTTTCATATCTAAGTTGTTTATTAAAATATTTTGCCCAACTATTTTTTTTATTTTGTAAAATTATTTTTTTCGACAATGCATAATTTTATAATTCGTTCATTTGTACGCAATTAATTGTATATGTATCCAAATTGACTCATTTTTTTTCTATAATTCACCAAATTAATTCATTTTTGTTTCTCACTTGTTTTTATAAATGTTGTGGCCATTTAATTTTTATTAGTTTGGTAAAATTATTTATTTTGACTCCCGCTTAAAATTATAATTCGTTCATTTGTACGCAATTAATTGTATATGTATCCAAATTGACTCATTTTTTTTTTCTATAATTCACCAAATTAATTCATTTTTGTTTCTCACTTGTTTTTATAAATGTTGTGGCCATTTAATTTTTATTATTTTGGTAAAATTATTTATTTCGACTTCCGCTTAAAATTATAATTCATTCATTTGTACGCAATTAATTGTATATGTATCCAAATTGACTCATTTTTTTTTCTATAATTCACCAAATTAATTCCTTTTTGTTTCTCACTTGTTTTTATAAATGTTGTGGCCATTTATTTTTTATTAGTTTGGTAAAATTATTTATTTCGACTCCCGCTTAAAATTATAATTCGTTCACTTGTTTTTATAAATATTGGGGCCATTTAATTTTTATTATTTCTGTAAAATTATTTATTTCGACTCCCGCTTAAAATTATAATTTGTTCATTTGTATGCAATTAATTGTATATGTATCCAAATTGACTCGTTTTTTTTTTCCATAATTCACCAAATTAATTCATTTTCGTTTTTCACTTGTTTTTATAAATGTTGTGTCCATTAAATAAAAGTAAATTCAAACTAAAATAAATTCACAAAATTATAAATTAAAGTAACAATTCAAAAATTAAATTAAAGTAACAATTCAAACTAAAAAAAAAATTGTACTTCATAGTTATTAAAAATCAAATTTTTTTAACCATCAGAATTAAATCCGTCTTCCTCCTCATCCTCGCCCAGGTTAACAATCGACATCGATGGCTGAGTCGGCGGCATCGATGGCTGGGTCGGCAGCATCGGTGGCTGGGTCGGCGGGATCGGCGGCATCGGTGGCGCAGGCATTTGCGCTCGTGGCATTGAATCAGAGGCGAATATCTGCCACCACGCCTGCATGGCGGCTGTATACTCCTGCACCTCGACCCGATATCGCTCCACCTCGGCTGTATACCGGTCGTGCGCCTCTCGCTGCTGCCTCTCATACTCTTCATTCTCTCGCTGCTGCCTCTGCATGTTCTTCATCTGCTCCACCACCGTGGCAAGCTGCCTCTCGACCTCACTGGGATGAGAGTCAATGGAAGACTGAGAGGAGGATGAGCCTGAGCCACGAGGTCGGAAAAAGTTCTTTCCGAAGCTGCCCAATCCAGCGAACCACCCCTTTTTAGCCTTGACGTTCTTGAAGTACAATTCATTTTGAACGTCAACAGAAGACTGTGTGGGGGGCATCGACCCCGACCCCTCTGCCATTTCCTCAGGCTGAGGCTGAGAGGCAAAGTCCTCGAGCATCTTTCTCTGCAAATTAATTATACAAAAAATTAAATAAATTGAACACAAAATATAAAAAATACTTTTAATATTAAAATTTTAAACAATACTATTAATATTGAAATAATACTTACGTGGATCTCGGTGGTACGGCCGTAGGTAGACTGTAACGCCCCGAACCCAATATATATTAATTATATCGAATTCGAAGTGTTATTGTGATCAAAAGCCCGAACTATAAAATTTTTGAAGGAATATAACGGAAATGAGAGATGATGAGTTTTATGCAGCGGAAGAAATGAATATAATAATTTTAATGTGTATCTCTCACACATATATGTGTACATAAAACATAGTATCAACAGTAATATTTTATTTAAGTGGGGAACTCCGTGTCGTCTCTATTACTGTCATTGCTCTACGAAATCATAATCTACAAGGGGTTAGGAAAATGGGGCGTGAGAATTGAATTCTCACTTATGGGTGATTGCAACATCATGGGATTGGTAAATCCGAAATATATATTAAATTATACTCATTAATAAAGTATTTATTTTATTTAATCAGTTTCATATAAAAATTTAAACGGCATTAAGCATACTTCGCATAATATAATTGAAATAGCACAAGTTGGTTCACATTAAGGCAAAGCCCAAAGTCATATCACATATTATCACAACTGTCAAACCATAAACGTACAACCATTCCACTTCCATCATAGTTACTCTTTTCAACTCCAACCAGAACTTACTTCATACAACCACACAAGCTCACATCATCCAACCTTATAACATCCCTCAAAATAAGCAAGTATCAATGGCCTTCTTCCCAGTGCGTCAAACGACAGCTGACCGGGGACCAGATCTACTTGATCAACAACCTTGATTCCGAGGGCGTCCCCGACAGCAGCCCCGGAGGTCGGATTTAAAACTCGATCCCGACTCCGTACATACTGACTTTCCACAAAACTGACTCAATAAACTTTACAAAGAATAATACTTGACTGATAACTGAACTGATTCATGCTCACGTATGGTGTTTACTCATGCAGTGGTGATCGATTCACAAAACAACAGGCTAATATATAACATATATAGTTATATCACATAATCCAACCAGTTATATAGATAGGTGTTACATTTATGTTGGATTAGATATTTTTGATTTGATTTAGTCGAGTTCAGAAAATACCGGCACGACGTTATTAATAGCAGATCAATCAACAGATCATCACCCACCTGATTGTTCTGAGTCCTGAGAATGATGTGTAGGCAGTGGGTCGAGTCCTTCGTGCGTGTCTCGAAGAGTACAAAATCCTAATAAGGAGTATTCCGATTAAACGATTGACTTTTGAATTTGAAAAAGCTTTAGAGTTTGAAACTCGAGGATTGAGTAGATTGTTGTCTTATAAACTCAAAAATGACTTGCTTAAGGGTCACACCCTATTTTGGTAAATACATTACTTCTAAAAAGGTGAGTGTATTTACTAGTATACTTGTGGTATGACTATCTCGATTACTACAAAAACAATCTTTTGATAAGTACACCCCTTTTTAAGAGGAGGTGTATTAGGGGGGTGTATTTACTAAAAGTAGTAGTGTAACAGGGGGTGTATTTACTGAAAGCAGTGGTGTAACAGGGGGAGTGTATTTACTGAAAGCAGTAGTGTAACAGGACGGTAGTGTAATAGGACGGTGTATTTACTTATTTCTGTGGTGTAACAGGGGGTGTATTTACTGAATTCAGTGGTGTCCTTAATAAAGGCTCTTTAAGGAAGAAAATATAATTATTAAACTTGGAAATACTTAGAAAAAATATTAATAAAATTAAAGAAAAGGTTTTTCTTTCTTAAGAATTCTATTTCTCATTTTAAAAGAAATCTTGAATATAATTAATCATATTTTATAAATAAATTTCCTTTAATAAAACTTATTAATAAACTTAGACTTTCTAAGAAGTTTATAAAAAGTACTTTTCTTTTCTAATATTAATAACACCTCTAAAATTGATTTGTAATACTTCTAAAACAAAAGAATTATACTATTTTCCACCTTTTCATTTGTTACTAATTTGGATGTAATTCGACTTATCTTTTTCGTTCCTTTTTTCTAGATTCAACTAATAATAATTTTGAGAACCAAAGGTATTACTTTTATAATCTAACAGTACTAGTCTTTTTCTCAAACAATAAGAACAAGATTTTAAAGAAGATAAAGTTTCCCTTTACTCCTAATTCGAACAGTAGCAGGGGAACTAAACAAAACTAATAGTACTATACACAACTAACATCATCACCACTCAGCTAAAACAATAATACTACTAAAACAACTAATTCAATCTCCCCACAGCAGGAAATAACAAAAACTCCATCTACCAAGCTCCAAAAGATAAATATTTCAACCTTTCCAAAGTCTCAACACCTTAAAATTAAAACAGTTCGTTCCTAATCCAATTACAACGAAATTAAAGGGAAAAGACTAGCAATCTTACGAGTCCCAAACCGGGCAGCCTAACGGCGTAGTTCGGTGACTCGTCGAATAAAATGGACGGCCTAACGGCATCGTTTCGGTTCTCCAAAAATTCCGGCAACGGGGCTTCGGTTCGGCATCATCTCGTAGAAGAAATAGTGAATTGAGTTACGGTATTTTAAAATCGGAATTAATCGAATCGAAATTGAAAAGGGAAATTTCAATTGCTTACTGGAAAGAGGAGAAACAGAGGCGGCGCTTGGCTTCGGCGGTGGCGTGCTTCGGTCGGGAACAGGGCCAACGGCGGCGGCGTTCGGCAATGAGAGAGAGAGAGAGGCGGCGCTGGTTGTGGCTCTTCCATCACGGCGATCGTTTGGGCTATCGATCGGAGGAACAACGTGAGGAAGCAAGGCGGTGACGGCGGAAGAGAGAGAGGCGTCGCGGTGGCTCGATCGGAGGCGGGCTCGAGCGCGACGGCGGTAGCGCTGTGCCCTACGCGACGGCGGCGTTTGGGCTGAGGCGAGACGGTCGTGGCTGGTGCCGTGCAAAGAGGACGGTGGCGCTTCGGCCGGGTACGGCGGTCGTGCGCCGGAAAAGAGGAAGGAGACGGTGGCTCTCCTTCTTAGAGAGAAGGCAGAGCGTTTCTTAGAGAGAGAAAGCTCTAATGTGAACTTTTGGGAAACTGATTTGGAATGAAAATACGGATAGAGAGGAAATAGGGAGAGAGAAAACGGATTTGGGATATTTGATGGATTTTAATTTCTTAATGAATTATTTTAAAAGGAAAGAAATAATATGTGGGTGTGATTTAATCCTCTAATTAATTTAATTTAAAAAAATGAAAGTAATTTATGTGGTTAAGAATTAACCCCCCTTTAATTCTGATATTTTTGTTCCCAAATGATACGGTTTAGGGATCGTTTGGCTCACGAGTTAATCCAGATTTGAAAATTAATACATTTTAAGATTCGAATAATATTTTATTGTATTTGAGTTATTCTCAATAATTTATACGGATCGAAATCCTTAATTTAATTTGAGTATTTAATTTCTCGTAGTCCTTTATTCGCTTTGAAAGATTCGATTCTTTCTACGAATTTAGGAATTTATAAAAAGGGTATGTATATTTAAATTACACAAATAGCACTCAAAATAATAAAATAAAAAGAAACAAAGATAAGAAAATAAAACAAGGGTCCTAGGAAATTAAAAGGTATAAAACGGGACGGGGTATTACATCCTCACCCCCTTAACAGAATTTCGCCCCCGAAATTCAGCTTCTAGGTATTACTTAGGTATTGAGGGTATTTGGTTAGGACTTCATCCTCTATTTCCCAAGTTGTTTCTTCTTTCTCGTTTCGGCTCCACTGGACTAGAACTAATGGTATCTCTTGATTCCTTAATAAGTGTAACTTCCTTCCTAGGATAGTAACTGGAACTTCTTCATAAGTCAGGTCACAACTTAAACCTAAATCTATACGACTAATAACAGGGTTTGGATCGCTTATGTACTTCCTGAGTGTAGATATGTGGAACACATTATGCACTCGCCATAACTCTGGTGGTAGTGCTAAGCGATAAGCCACATCCCCGATTCTATTCAGGATGTCAAATGGCCCATTGTATCGTGACTTTAGCTTACCTCTTTTACCAAAACGGATTTGACCTTCCATCGGTGCCACTCGGAGAAATACTTTATCGCCAATGTCGAATTGTAAATCTCTTCTCCTAGCGTCCGCATATGACTTCTGACGGTCTTGAGCCGCTTTGATTCTTCCTTTAACCTTTGCGACTATCTCAACCGATCTTTCAACTAGTTCGGGTTTGAGAATCTTTCGAATTCCAACTTCATCCTAACAAACTAGTGATCTACACCTTTGCCCGTAAAGTTCTTCGTACGGTGCCGTTCGTATTGTCGCCTGATAACTATTGTTATATGCGAAATCTACAAATGGCAGGTGGCTCTTCCAACTTCCTGTAAGATCTAGAGCGCAAGCTCTCAGCATACCTTCGAATGTCTGGATAGTTCCTTCCGATTGTCCGTCAGTCTGCGAGTGGTATGCGGTGCTGAATTTCAATTCAGTACCAAGGCTCATTGCAGACTTCCCCAGAACTTAGAGGTAAAACGGGATCTCTATTGGACACTATCGAGACTGGTACACCGTGCAGTCTAATTACCTCTGCTATGTATAGTTAGGCGAGCTTGTCTAACGTATACGTCATTATAACAGGGATAAAGTGGGCAGTTATCGTAAGTCTATCTACGATAACCTAAATGGCATCGTGATTTTTCACCGTTTTCGGAAATGCGGTGACAAAATCCATAGTGATGTTCTCCCATTTCCACTCTGGCATATCCAGAGGATGCAACAACTCGAGAGGTCATTGGTGATCTGCTTTAACTAGTTGGCAGGTTAAACAGCTCCTGACGAATTGAGCTATCGATCTCTTAATACCCTTCACCAAAAGTTTTCTTCCAGTCCCCGATACATCATCGTCTATCCGGGGTGAATGGTGTATGGAGTGTTATGTGCCTCTTTCAGAATTTCATTCCTCATTCCTTCATCCTTAGGCACACAGATTCTGTTATCGAACATCAAAGCTCACTCAGTACTCAATACGAACCTCTAAATGGTTCCTTCCTCAGCGCGCTTACGTATTCCTCTCAAGAATTTATCGTTCTTTTGCGCTCCTAGGATCCTTTCTCGTAAAGTCGGTTATAGGGTGAACGCGTAAACCATGGTATCTGCACAGTACTGTGTGGAGAATTCTAGGTTTAGGATGAACTGGTACTATATCTTACTCCACTCAAAATAGTTTTGTCTAACTACTTACTCTAAAACTTTTGGTCCAAAAAGGGTGGTAAACCTTAGTGGGGAGGTTTGATTTCTGAAAGGTCCTCCATTAGTTAAACCCAAAATAACTTCTCGGTTTTCTTGGTCGACTAAGTTTGTTGTCACTCTACCTGATCTAAGACTTAGAAGGTTTTCTAGTCCTCAAGCATGCAAACTTTTCTTCCTAAATAGTTGCAAATTCTCCTCTACTTTGAAGTCCACTATGTATCCCATAGATAAAAATCAATTGTCCTTTCTTTTTCAACTAAAATATTCCCATAACATATAAATGTTAATTCTTAACACGTAAGACTTAAGGTTACATCTAGCTTACTCATTCCACAAAAGGCTCTACTTAAGCTTAAAATCTTACGTTATCCCAAAAGAAAGTAACTATGTCCATGTTTCATATTCCTTCTTATGCATAAAACTAGTTCGTTTTCAATAACGTCTAGCTACTCAACTTAAGAACGTGCAGTTCAGTTTCTATTTGACGTTCATCCAAGTCTATCTCCAATCAATTCACTCGGCTTTAGGTTCTCACTGTATTCCTCAAAAGTTCACTTTTACTTAAGGTCTATCCTTCTACACTCTATATCCTCAAGTTTTCTTAAATTCTTATACACAAGGGAGTGAGATGCTCTAGTACTAATCGATACATAAGCAGTTGATCCAAAATTCACACTTGCTGAATTTGGAATAAAACTTCTCTCGTCTTATTGTCCTTAAGACTGCCTTATGATGTTCTTCGTGTTGCTCTTTGTCCTTAGAGTACACAAGAATGTCGTCGATGAAGACGATGACAAAATGATCCAGGTACGGATGAAACACTCTATTTATCATATCCATGAAAATTATCGGAGCATTTGTTACTCTGAAAGGCATCATAGTGAACTCGTAATGTCCATACCGAGTTCGGAATGCTGTCTTCGGAATATTCTCGCTCTTAACCTTTAGCTGGTGGTAACCAGACCTCAGATCGATCTTTGAGAATACCGTAGCATTCTTCAACTGGTCGAACAAGTCTTCTATCCTCGGAAGAGGATATTTGTTCTCAATGGTCAGTTGATTGAGACCTCGATAGTCTATGCACATACGGAAAGTTTCATCTTTCTTCTTTACGAACAACAGGGGTGCTCCCCATGGTGATGCACTAGGCCTGATGAACTTCTTTTCAAGCAAGCATTGCAGTTGTTCCTTCAGTTTTTTCTAATCCTTTGGAGCCATTCGATAGGGTGCTTTAGATACTGGTGTTGCCCCAGGTATCAAGTCGATGGAGAACTCTATCTGACGATCTGGAGGTAACCCGGTTAATTCCTCGGGAAACACGTCAAGATATCCATCCACAATTGGCACCTTGATGCACAACTTGTCATCTTTCTCTCCTGCTGAGATGTGGATGAGGTAAGCTTGGCATTCCTCTTTTCGTAATATCGTTGCAGCTTGGATTGCTGATATTACTCGGGTTTCCTTCTTGGTCTTGATTTCACAAAATGCGAAGCGCTGACCTTTACGGGTTTCGAGGTCGATCTCACGTTCTGCACATTTTATTATCGCTTCGTCCTTTGTTAATTAGTCAAAGCCTAAGATTATGTCAAAGATTTTTATCTTAAGGATGTGTAGATCGGACTCTATCAGGTGATCGCTTAGCGTTAGGGGTAAACCTCAAATTTGGTCCTTAATTTCCATAGTAGTTCCAGATATTTCTTAGCGCGGCCTGCTAAGGTGGCTTAGGTTCAGCTTGAGAAGGTAGGTTCTATCCTATAGGATTCATTGGTACATGAATGGGGTTAACGCGGGGTCGTCCACGTCTACGTTCTGGTGCAATTCTAAAGGTGGTTCTGATCGGAAAAGAATAATATTTTTACGATATGTATAGGTGTGAGAAAATTATAAAAACATAATCAGACTAACCAAAATTAACACAAAACGTTCACTGAGAACACGTGTGGTACATAATTCACCAGCTGCGCATTGGGGCCCCAATGGTACAGTGCTCACATTCGCACAGTATTCTAGGAACAACTAATGTGTCATTAAGTGATAATCAGATAAAATATGACATTTAATATATAAAGCAAGTAAAACATATTGACAAGTAGTGAGCACATAATAAGTATATATATATCTAAAAAGTTTTGGTCCTACGGAGGTCAGTCTCCTTACATTACGTCATAGAATACAAAAGGCTTCTAAGTATAATTCTAATGCACCGTATCCTTGCATCAGTACAGACCACAAGTTACAAAAGGAGCAGGTTGGAGCTACGCTGCTATGGTCTAAGTAAAACGGTCATACATCTGACTACTACTATATGTCAGGAAAGGGTGGCACATCTATGTTGTACATAATTGTGACTACAACAAAAAGGATAACTGCTTAAAAGGATTTGATCACTCTGGCTGATTACTACTATCATACGGAAATACCCATCGCCGACTTCTTTCTAGGTATGTCTCCAAGTGAATGTGGGGTTGTTGAACTGGGTCTTCTATTCTCGTCCGTTCGAGTAGTCTTACTGCGATAGGACGGAGAACAACTCAGTAACCCTTCTGGCAAAACGAATCACGGCTGTCAAATATGTCTCGTCTGGGGATATTTGAGTGGCTATTGCCTTTGCACGCAGTCTCTTAAACTGGGTTATAAACACACTTATAGATTCTAAGGTTAGCTAAGTGTCTTCTAATTATCGGGATATAACTATCTTAGGTGGATTCTCATATGGGAAGGAAATTCCTAGTCAAAATTTTAGTTATTTCAGAAACATAATTTAAACAATTAAAGCACATAGTTCAAATAATCATATAACATCATTTATGAAGTTTATAACTTTACACAAATATATTTATTTCTATCTTTTACTAATTATTTGCATTTCAATAGTATTATAAACGACATTTCGGGGTTCTTTCTACACCTTGTAGGTGTTGTTTCGAGTTCGCGATCTTTTGATTGGAGTTTTGTTATGAAAGTCAAGTTGTCGCAATATCACAAACTTTAAGGCAATAGAATAAGAACATACCTTCGAGGAGCTTCTGACGGTAATAGGAGACACATTTCCCCTCAAGTGATTTAATTAGTGATCTATACTTACATGATAAGAAAATTTAAATTAAAGAAAAAGAATTTTGGTTTGATGAAAACAATGATTTGGGTTTTGGTCCGAAAGTTTTGAACATAAGCTCTGATACCACCTGTAACGCCCCGAACCCAATATATATTAATTATATCGAATTCGAAGTGTTATTGTGATCAAAAGCCCGAACTATAAAATTTTTGAAGGAATATAACGGAAATGAGAGATGATGAGTTTTATGCAGCGGAAGAAATGAATATAATAATTTTAATGTGTATCTCTCACACATATATGTGTACATAAAACATAGTATCAACAGTAATATTTTATTTAAGTGGGGAACTCCGTGTCGTCTCTATTACTGTCATTGCTCCACGAAATCATAATCTACAAGGGGTTAGAAAAATGGGGCGTGAGAATTGAATTCTCACTTATGGGTGATTGCAACATCATGGGATTGGTAAATCCGAAATATATATTAAATTATACTCATTAATAAAGTATTTATTTTATTTAATCAGTTTCATATAAAAATTTAAACGGCATTAAGCATACTTCGCATAATATAATTGAAATAGCACAAGTTGGTTCACATTAAGGCAAAGCCCAAAGTCATATCACATATTATCACAACTGTCAAACCATAAACGTACAACCATTCCACTTCCATCATAGTTACTCTTTTCAACTCCAACCAGAACTTACTTCATACAACCACACAAGCTCACATCATCCAACCTTATAACATCCCTCAAAATAAGCAAGTATCAATGGCCTTCTTCCCAGTGCGTCAAACGACAGCTGACCGGGGACCAGATCTACTTGATCAACAACCTTGATTCCGAGGGCGTCCCCGACAGCAGCCCCGGAGGTCGGATTTAAAACTCGATCCCGACTCCGTACATACCGACTTTCCACAAAACTGACTCAATAAACTTTACAAAGAATAATACTTGACTGATAACTGAACTGATTCATGCTCACGTATGGTGTTTACTCATGCAGTGGTGATCGATTCACAAAACAACAGGCTAATATATAACATATATAGTTATATCACATAATCCAACCAGTTATATAGATAGGTGTTACATTTATGTTGGATTAGATATTTTTGATTTGATTTAGTCGAGTTCAGAAAATACCGGCACGACGTTATTAATAGCAGATCAATCAACAGATCATCACCCACCTGATTGTTCTGAGTCCTGAGAATGATGTGTAGGCAGTGGGTCGAGTCCTTCGTGCGTGTCTCGAAGAGTACAAAATCCTAATAAGGAGTATTCCGATTAAACGATTGACTTTTGAATTTGAAAAAACTTTAGAGTTTGAAACTCGAGGATTGAGTAGATTGTTGTCTTATAAACTCAAAAATGACTTGCTTAAGGGTCACACCCTATTTTGGTAAATACACTACTTCTAAAAAGGTGAGTGTATTTACTAGTATACTTGTGGTATGACTATCTCGATTACTACAAAAACAATCTTTTGATAAGTACACCCCTTTTTAAGAGGAGGTGTATTAGGGGGGTGTATTTACTAAAAGTAGTAGTGTAACAGGGGGTGTATTTACTGAAAGTAGTGGTGTAACAGGGGGAGTGTATTTACTGAAAGCAGTAGTGTAACAGGACGGTGTATTTACTTATTTCTGTGGTGTAACAGGGGGTGTATTTACTGAATTCAGTGGTGTCCTTAATAAAGGCTCTTTAAGGAAGAAAATATAATTATTAAACTTGGAAATACTTAGAAAAAATATTAATAAAATTAAAGAAAAGGTTTTTCTTTCTTAAGAATTCTATTTCTCATTTTAAAAGAAATCTTGAATATAATTAATCATATTTTATAAATAAATTTCCTTTAATAAAACTTATTAATAAACTTAGACTTTCTAAGAAGTTTATAAAAAGTACTTTTCTTTTCTAATATTAATAACACCTCTAAAATTGATTTGTAATACTTCTAAAACAAAAGAATTATACTATTTTCCACCTTTTCATTTGTTACTAATTTGGATGTAATTCGACTTATCTTTTTCGTTCCTTTTTTCTAGATTCAACTAATAATAATTTTGAGAACCAAAGGTATTACTTTTATAATCTAACAGTACTAGTCTTTTTCTCAAACAATAAGAACAAGATTTTAAAGAAGATAAAGTTTCCCTTTACTCCTAATTCGAACAGTAGCAGGGGAACTAAACAAAACTAATAGTACTATACACAACTAACATCATCACCACTCAGCTAAAACAATAATACTACTAAAACAACTAATTCAATCTCCCCACAGCAGGAAATAACAAAAACTCCATCTACCAAGCTCCAAAAGATAAATATTTCAACCTTTCCAAAGTCTCAACACCTTAAAATTAAAACAGTTCGTTCCTAATCCAATTACAACGAAATTAAAGGGAAAAGACTAGCAATCTTACGAGTCCCAAACCGGGCAGCCTAACGGCGTAGTTCGGTGACTCGTCGAATAAAATGGACGGCCTAACGGCATCGTTTCGGTTCTCCAAAAATTCCGGCAACGGGGCTTCGGTTTGGCATCATCTCGTAGAAGAAATAGTGAATTGAGTTACGGTATTTTAAAATCGGAATTAATCGAATCGAAATTGAAAAGGGAAATTTCAATTGCTTACTGGAAAGAGGAGAAACAGAGGCGGCGCTTGGCTTCGGCGGTGGCGTGCTTCGGTCGGGAACAGGGCCAACGGCGGCGGCGTTCGGCAATGAGAGAGAGAGAGAGGCGG
Organism: Ballota nigra; assembly: GCA_947034835.1. Taxonomy (NCBI): domain Eukaryota; kingdom Viridiplantae; phylum Streptophyta; class Magnoliopsida; order Lamiales; family Lamiaceae; genus Ballota; species Ballota nigra. Next base: position 117,557,855 of record OX344720.1, on the reverse strand, counting down.
CGCTGGTTGTGGCTCTTCCATCACGGCAATCGTTTGGGCTATCGATCGGAGGAACAACGTGAGGAAGCAAGGCGGTGACGGCGGAAGAGAGAGAGGCGTCGCGGTGGCTCGATCGGAGCGGGCTCGAGCGCGACGGCGGTAGCGCTGTGCCCTGCGCGACGGCGGCGTTTGGGCTGAGGCGAGACGGTCGTGGCTGGTGCCGTGCAAAGAGGACGGTGGCACTTCGGCCGGGTACGGCGGTCGTGCGCCGGAAAAGAGGAAGGAGACGGTGGCTCTCCTTCTTAGAGAGAAGGCAGAGCGTTTCTTAGAGAGAGAAAGCTCTAATGTGAACTTTTGGGAAACTGATTTGGAATGAAAATACGGATAGAGAGGAAATAGGGAGAGAGAAAACGGATTTGGGATATTTGATGGATTTTAATTTCTTAATGAATTATTTTAAAAGGAAAGAAATAATATGTGGGTGTGATTTAATCCTCTAATTAATTTAATTTAAAAAAATGAAAGTAATTTATGTGGTTAAGAATTAACCCCCCTTTAATTCTGATATTTTTGTTCCCAAATGATACGGTTTAGGGATCGTTTGGCTCACGAGTTAATCCAGATTTGAAAATTAATACATTTTAAGATTCGAATAATATTTTATTGTATTTGAGTTATTCTCAATAATTTATACGGATCGAAATCCTTAATTTAATTTGAGTATTTAATTTCTCGTAGTCCTTTATTCGCTTTGAAAGATTCGATTCTTTCTACGAATTTAGGAATTTATAAAAAGGGTATGTATATTTAAATTACACAAATAGCACTCAAAATAATAAAATAAAAAGAAACAAAGATAAGAAAATAAAACAAGGGTCCTAGGAAATTAAAAGGTATAAAACGGGACGGGGTATTACATAGACTTTCCAGTCTCCTCGACGAATGGGTGGACGAGCTGCAATATCTCAAAATGAGAGGGCTCGCGTCCTTGCTCCGCCGCCTAATTAGAAAAAAAATAGTAAACATTAATAACACTCATAAAAATTAGGAAAAAAATAATATAAATTCAAAAACTATAAAATTGAAGACGAAACTTACAAATCTCAACCCGTGCTCATAAATGGACCGAGAACCGGTCCGATGTCTTGTCATCCCTTCTCCATCATGGTCACTACGCCGATTCGTCTTATTTTTCGCCGACTTCTCTTGAAATTCAGGGGAATCCCAGTAGCGGAGGAATTGGTCCCAAATCGACCGCCTTTCACTGTCAAGCCCCAAGTCGGTAGCTATTCCCTTCTTGTACCACCTCTCCCTCATTCTGTAAAGGAAGTCCCTGTATCTCTCCGTCGCATATTTTTGAAAATTCCTCAACATTTGGTCATCGTGCTCCGGTGCCCAGACACATTCTTTCTGCAATTACAATTTAAATGTAAATATTTGTTTATATATTTGATATTAATAAACGGTGAATTAATAAATTAAATTAATACCTTAAACTCCTCGAAGTATGTCTTTTTTCTTGCATCAGACACTAACCCCCAACTGTAAGCGGTGGGCTCGAATCCACCGCGAAAGATGGACTTGGAAACCTGATTAGCAGCCTCATGACCCGGAATCCAACTGTAAAATTAAAACTTCAAAGTTAGTAAAATAATTAGGTTTTAATTAATAAAAAAATTGAGTATAAAATATTAAAACTTACGTATGACCACATGGCTGAACAGGCATCCGTGCTTGAACAACCGGATGCTGGCGGGAGGAGGATGAGCCCTCAGCAGTCTGCTGTGAGGAGGAGGAGGAGCCCGCACCAGGCTGTGAAGAGGTCTCTGATAGAGACCTCGGCCTGAAAATAGGTGGAACCACAGGTCTTAGTGAGGCCCATCGTCTCCTCCCTCCTCGTCCTCCTCGACTCGCCTCCTCATCCCTCGGAGGCTGCTGACTGTCGTTGCCACTGCCTTGTCCGCTCATCTATAACAAATATCACGAATTATTCAATCAACTAAACTAAAATCAATCAACTAATAATATTATTTTATAAAATTATTAAACTTAAATCAAGCAACTAATATTATTCAAACTACCTACTCAACTAAATTCATTCAACTAAATTAATTCTAAACTTAACAAATTCAACTATTTCTAAACATGCTTTAAAATTAAATTAAAATTCGATCAACTAATCTAATTCAACTAAAATCAATTCTAAACTTAACAAATTCTAAACATGCTTTAAAATTAAATTAAAATTCACACAATTCAACTAAAATCAATTCTAAACTTAACAAATTCTAAACATGCTTTAAAATTAAATTATAATTCAAACAATTCAACTAAAATCAATTCTAAACTTAACAAATTCTAAACATGCTTTAAAATTAAATTATAATTCAAACAATTCAACTAAAATCAATTCTAAAATCTTATTATACTATATTTCCAAACCTCTCCAAAATGATGTGTCAGCACCACCTTATTTTTAGGGTGATGTGGCATGTCCAAAATGTCTTTATTTCAAAATACAGAATTCTCATTAAAAGTTATTTTAGGCATGTTTTAAATTTTCCAATATGACTTAATCTACACCATATATTTTACACTTTTAATCTCAACCATACATTTCATTTTGTATTTTCTATAAATGTCAAATCTCTCTTTAGTTTCATTATAATTCACAACCATAATCCTCATCTCTTCTCTTCATTTTCTCATTTGTTGTGTACTATGTGAAGAAATGTGATTTTATTTTTTGTCCGTTTGTTTGGATTATTTCTGTAATTTTTTGTGTAGATCATCATCCCTCTTTTTGTGCAGGTAAACAAATTTATTATGCACATGGAGATGATTAGGCACACATTATAAGAAAATTATATGTGCATCTTGAAGATAATTCGAGCGTATTCAGAAATTATTTGTAAGTTTCTAAAGTATATTTATATTCATATCTTTACATTCGTGTTTTTTTAGAATCCACCATCAATAACTTTTTCTCTTTTAATAAGAAAATTCTCCCATCACACGTCTACGATTTTGATCCAACTATTATTCTTTCCCGAATAAGGTGTGCGTTATTGTTTTATATTTTTTCGTTTTGTATTGCAGGTAACCTAAAAGTGATGTAGAGACATTTTTTCATGGTCAAACAATATCTCTTCTAAGATATTTTTGGAAGTTAGTTTTGTAAAATATTGATAGATGTAAAATTTTTGTAGGAGGAAAATAAAATATTTTGGAAAAGATATTGTTACCAAAATGATGTATAATACCAAAAATATTCTGCCATCAAATATAATATCTTGCCTTCAATAATAGATTGTAATAAAAAAAATTATTTTTGGATAAAATTATGTGGTCAAAATAGGTCAAAATAGACTATTAAACTGAAAGATATAAATATTTTTTCTATACTAGGATATCGATTTTTTTTAATATAATATTTTTTAACTAAAAAATAGTGTAATTTATAAATAAGTAAAAAGCTGCTATTTCTTATATAATTAATTTATATATTTTTTCTTAAAATATGTGGAATAATTTTTTTATGGATTGAAAATTATAGTGTTGGGAAAAAAAAGGACATTAAATTTATTTACTAACAATTTCAGTACTATAACTTTTAAAGTATCTTACTCTAAAATAAAATAAATCTGAGTATAATTTAATCAATGAAAACATAACATTTACCTAAAATATGGAATATTATTTTAAATATTATATTAATGCAAGTTGATTTTTTTCACGGTTGATTTCTCTTCTAAAATATTTTTGAAAGTTATTTTTACAAAATATTGATAGATGTGAAATTTGTAGGAGAGAATTGAAATATTTCATAACATATATTGTTACCGAAATAGTGTATGATACTAAAAATATCTTGACACCAAATATAATATCTTGCCTTCAATAATAGATTATAATAAAAAAATTTATTTTTGGATATAATTGTGCCGCCAAAATAGACTATTAAACTGTTAAGTACATATACTCTTTTATAGTTTAGGATTTCAATTTTTCTTTTATAGTGTTTTAACATACAAATATTAAAATACTTTTTTCGAACGATTTCTTTTCTTAGATATTTTTGGAATTTATTTTTGCAAAATATAGATAGATGTAAAAGTTGCAGAAGGGAATTGAAATTTTTCAGAAAAGATATTGTCACCGAGATAACATATAATTCTCAAATAATATTTCCACCAAATGTAATATCTTACCTTCAATAATAGATTGCAACACAATTTTTTATTTTGGATAAAATTCTACCTGCAAAATAGAATTTGAAACGGTAAAATATAGATATTATTTTGTAGAGTAGGATTTCGATTTTTTTTAACAATTGATATTTTTAACTTTTTTTATTTTAAAGATATCTATATGTAAATTGAATTAAAAAAAAAGACTAAGATTAATACCTAAACACCAATTTTTATTGTTGAATTGTGTTATAAATAACAACACATCAATCAATTGTTTTCACACAAGCATCTACACAATATTTAATTTAACTATGACATCATTTTTGTCAAATGTTACCTTTAGATTTGAAATGTGTGATTCTATCTGCATATTTAAACTTTTGTGTTCGATTGTTATTGTATCTTCATACCATGGGGAAAAACTGGGCATGCAAGTATACAACAACTGTAATTTTAAGTAATATTTAATGTGAGTTTGAATGTGAATTAGTTTATATTTAAAAAAAAAACTATTTATTTATGTTTAATATTTTTTTTATTGTTCATTGAATTATAATTACAATTTTAATATTATATTAAAATTACAAGATATTTAAAAAAAGTTAATATCTATAATTTGAAATAATAATAATAATTTTTTTCCAATCCGCGAAATTCGCGGGGATACACACTTGTTAAATTATAATTCAAACAATTCAACTAAAATCAATTATAAACTTAACAAATTCAACTATTTCTAAATATGCTTTAAAATTAAATTAAAATTCGATCAACTAAGCTAATTCAACTAAAATCAATTCATTTATAATATAACTCAAACAATTCAACTAATTCAATTATAAGCTTAAGATTCTTAATTCTAAACATGCTTTAAAAATAAATTAAAATTCAATCAACTAATTAAATTATAATTCAACTAAAATCAATGCATTTCTAATATGTTGATGACCTTTTCTAATCAATGATGATTAGTGGCTGTTTTTGTTAAGTAAGATCATCAAACAAGAACTTAGATCATAGATAATATTCAAGAATAAAATTTGCAAGAGTTTAGTCACTTTTTTGAATTATGGAAAAAATCCCCCTTTCTTCATCAAATGAAGAACTATTTATAGATGTACAAAGTGGCTAGGTGTCACCATCTTGATGGCTTAGCCATTGGATCTTTGCCAAGTGTTAGGACACTTGTACAACATCTAAACTATTGCTCATTGGATGGATGCCAAGTGTTAAGACACTTGGATCATATCTAAGCTTAGAGACTCTTGGAGTTCCCAATGTTGTACTTGGTTTCTGGAACTACTCAGCTGCTCTCCGCGGTGATCAGTTGTTCGTTTGCACATCTTTGTTGGGTGTTGGAGACCCCTATACTCTAAGTTGCTCGCTTCGTATCTGTGGTCTTTACACAGTTGCTCGCCTCTTTGCGAGGTTGTTCGCCAAAGTCATATTTGGTCTGAGCTTTACATAGCTGATCGCCTATCCTGCTTGCTACATTAAGACTCCTTGCTCGGCTGTTCGCCCAACGTAGCTGTTAGTCCCTTCCACTTAACTTGTTATTGAGTTTGATGGTAATCCTCCATTTATTTAAGTACAAAGTTGTTCGCCCATCAACAATTGCCCCCTAGCTTGGCCTCACGTTGGATATTAATTAATCAACCGAGACCAAGCTACAATCCAGAGCTTTCTCCGAAATGGGCGAGCAGTCGAACAGCCGAGAGAGTTTTCTTCAAATCGATGATTTTGGGCGAGCAGTTGGGCGAGTCCCTTCGAATGACGACGATTGGTTTCCCGAGATACGGAACGCGAGGCGTCGCGTCTGACATGCGCGGTTCCCTATTTGCGCATAGGGGCCTATAGTATTTTCAGAAAATTGCATTTTTGCCCCGCCTTTATTCTTATAAATAGGTGCCGATTTCCTCTTCTTCCCCCTTTCCGAGTTTTTGGATTTCCGCCATTGATAAGCACTTCCAAGCTTTTCTCTCTGCCATTCTCGTGTTCAAGTGTCCTTGTGTGTTTTCTAGATCTTAGTTTTCGAAGGTAATTCGTCCTGCATTTTCCTTAATTTCCTTTCTTTTTTGATTTCACATACTTTCTTTCTTCTTTTTGTTTTCTGTAACCGCCGTCGTTTTTCCGACCGTGAACCGCCGCCATGCCGCCGTTCTGTAAGAGCGTCGCGGCCTTGCTCTTTGTCGCCGGTTGTAACCGTGACCCTCGTCTCTGGATTTAAATCCAATCTTTCCATATTTTCTCATTTTTTAAAATGGATTCTCCCTCGTCGAGTTCTTCCCGTTCCGAACCCGGGCGAAACCCGGAAAAAAGACCCGTTAACCCGGCCTCTCCTCGCAGATCTGTTTGCCAAGCTTTGGCGAACAACCCGCGTACGCTATTAGTAGACGAAGGCACGGACTCCGACGCGAGCTCCGTTGTTCGCTCAATTGAGGGGTATGCCTCTGATCGCTCTGGCGACCAAGAAGAGGCTTACCCGGTTGCTCGCGATCCTGATACATCCTCCGAACTCGGAGAAGATTCTGCGGAAGTGGCCGCGGAGATAGAGGGCTCTCTAGGTTTTGAGGGCGATCAACCTGACGTTGCTGTCGAGCAACAAGATCCCACTCTTACTTGGGAGTTCTTAAGGGAGATTAATTTCCCCATGCCTCAAACTACACCGGAATCTCGGATCCCTGAGGGAGTTGCTCGCGACAATGAATGGGCGGACTACGCTGCCCGTTATGCAGAAACCTTTACCGTTCCACCAAGGGAGATAATGGAAGCGCGCGAGAGTGGGTTTGTGGCGAGCAAGGTTGCTAGTGTGGTTGAGGAGGATGACCTGGCGAGCATCCGTGCAACATACAAGATACCTTACGATATTTTTATGTATGCACCAAAGGAAGGAGAGACTGCTGATCGCCCGCCTCCTGGTTGCACGACGATCAGTTTGGATGTTCTCAACACGGGCTTCCCGCTCCCCCTGCATCCGCTTATTGGTCGCTTCTTGGCTGATGTGAATCTGGCGATTACCCAAATCACCCCAAACGGGTGGAGCAATCTTTTAGCCTTCATGACCCTTTTTGGTCTTGAGGGTTACAAAAATAAGATTAGTACGGCGGAACTCCACTATGCTTTAACCATCTCGACTCAAAGAGAGGATGGTGCGGGCTGGTATTATGTCAAGGCGAGGAGCAGTGTGAAGCTGATTGAGGGGGTCCCAAACAAAGTTAGGGGCTGGAATGGCCAGTTTTTTTTATTGGCGGGGATTGGCGAGCAACTGAGGGCTTTGCGGGTGGTCGGGCACGCATAATGTCGCCTGAAGGCTTCGGAAATATCAAACGTAGGCCTAGCCCTGTCTTACTGTACTATAAGTAGGACTAATTTTAATTTCTTTTCTTTGTTGTTTTGTAGGCCCGAGAATTTTGAAGTGGGGACATCCTGATCTCAGTGACGAGTTTCTCTTCACACTCGCTGTTATTTCTCTTCGCGACGTTGCTAGTCGCGACTTGGAACATTTGTCCAAAGCCCACTGTCGCAAACTCGCTGGTTTGACTACAAGCCCCCACCATCTTGAAGCTCAGGCTACCGTTTCTGAAGGTAATTCTTTTCATTCTTACTTTTGTTGATCTCCTTTTCCTCTTCTTTTAGAACAACAAGTTACTGTTGCTGTTCCATCTGTTCCTGAGTCATATTACTTGCTCGCCAAACGAGTCAAATAGATGGCCGACACTTCAAGGAGAAAAATGGACCCACCTCTTGCCATAATTCGCCTTCGAGCAGGGGAGAATCCCTCTGTTCGCCCTCCCGCTGGAGCTGCTCGCCGCAAGCAAGGGGCGAAAGCTTCTTCTTCTCCCCGAGATACAAGGAGGGCGAGGGAAAAGGAGAAGGAGCGAGAAAGGGAGAAAAAGAAAGCATCGCGAGGAGACGATGCTCGGGCAGTCGGGGCGATGATCGCGCCTCGAAGCGATCGAAAACTGGTGGCGAGGCGAGCGGGGGAGTTCCGAGATCTCCAGTGTCAAAGTCCACTTCCTTGGAGGTAGTGGACGAGCAACAGGTGGTCGTGAGTGCGGCGGCGACCAAGTCTGTAAGCTATCCCAAGGACACAAGAATCTAGGTTGGGATCCTGTCAAAATCAAGGAGTAAGTTGGTCGCCTTTTGTGAGCTCTGTTGTTCGCCTATTTCTCTTCTTTGTACTAACTCTTAATTCTCTCTTCATTTGGTCAGATATAACCCGGAGCATTATCCTGGTCGAGGGACAACACTTCACCACTTTGTTGTTGTCAAAGATGCATCTTCCTCGCTCCATGACATCCCTGATGTTCACGTGCACCGAGCAACTGAGACAGTCCCAAGGGCTTGGACCAAATCGGCTAACGCTATAGTTGCCGGTCAGACATTGAGCGATAATGTTCGCTTGATGAGTTACAATGCTTGCCATCAAATGGTCATATCCCAGATGCTGCTTGACCAGGCCACAGAGCTTGAGCGAACTAACCGCGACTTGGGATGTCGTATCGAGAGGATGGATGACGAGAAGGCTGCCGCGATCAAGGAATGCAAGGCTGAGCATGCCAGAGAATTGGCATTGATGGAGAATAAAATAGAGGCCACCTTGGCTAGTGAGAAGAACGCTCTCGATCGTTCGGAGAAGATGTTGCTTGAGGTGAAGACTGCCGATCTGCGGGCCGAGAGAGCTGAGAAAGAGCGAGCAGACTTAGCTGCTCGCCTGTTGGTCGCCGAGGAACAAGTCAAGGGATTGGAAGAAGAGCGCAAATATATGATTGACTACGAAGTCCATGAGCAGGAGGTGTTGGACAAGACTAACTTTGGGTATATTTGTGCCTTTGCAGAGTGTTTGAGGTCTATCCATTTCGCCCACGACCATAACCAGGACATCCGTGGTGCGGTGAAAGCGAACTTCATTGAGTATGTCAAGAATTATCCTCCTGCTCCTGGTTCAACCCTGTTCGTCTCTGATTTGGCTGCTCTTGGTTTCCCTCTAGACATCTTTGGCGAGGATGTCAACGTTGTTGCCCCTACCTACGGCGGTCAGCCTGACCCCGCACCAGTGGCGACCAGCGCAGTGGCCACTGATGAAGTTTTTGAGGGGTTGTCTTCGCTCCCCTTAACTCCTATAGACGGGGCTGGTACCTCAAGTGCCCCGGGCGAGCAGCCGAGTAGCCAGGCGACCAACATTGCGGATGCTCCTCTTCCTTGAAGATTTTAGTTCTTTAATTTACAATAGGATGCCTCTCTTCTTTTTGTGCTTATTAGCTTATCCTTATTGTAAACTTTTTGAGTAATGGAATGGAAGATCTTTTTTAGTTTACAGCCTTGTGTATTTATTTCTTTGCTTTACTCAGTTGCTCGCCCATTGCTTAGCATATGACTATTAATTTCTAAATGTTCCTTTTATTCTTAAGGTAAACACTTAGTGAAATTCTCAAGTTGGCCATTTTGGTTCTCATAGAACTTGACCTTTAATTGTTTGGGCCTTTTTGGTCGCTTATGGACTTGGCCTTATTTTTGCATTTATTTTGAGTTGTTCGTCTTATGAAAGACTTGTGCTTTGCAAATATATTTTTTTTTTGGCGAGCAACTTCGTAATTTTGATATTAAGCTAGTGGCTAAAAAATTCTCATCGATAGTTATATAGAAACTCAAAAAATTTAAAATGCACTACTGCTCGCCTAGTAAACAGGCTCACAAATTCATGTCATAACTATTCGCTCATATATAAACTTGTGCCAAAAAATTTCAAATTCGCCAAAAGTTACAAAGGATCTATTTGTAAAACCTCTAAGACTTACATGACTTCATTGATAGTACTTCTTGAGTAAAGTTGTATTCCAGGAGTATTGGGACGGCTTGCCTTCCATGTCCTCAAGGTCGTATGTGCCGTTGTGCCACTTATTCGTCACCTTTTAGGGGCCCTCCCAAGTCGGGCCGAATACTCCTGGTGGTGTCAAAACTTTTCGAAGCACCAAGTCACCAACTTCAAATTCTCTTGCTTTTACTTGAGAATTGTAGTACTTCGCTACTTATTTCTTGTAGATTGCATTTTTCATTTCTGCTGTTATTCTCTTTTCTTCAAGCAGGTCCAGCTCTGTTGCTAGTGCAGAGTTGTTCGCCTCTTCGTCGAATGAAACTGTTCGTTCTGTTGGGACTTTCAGCTCGACCGGTATTACGACTTCTGTCCCGAACGCCACTATGAATGGTGTTTCACCCGTGCTTGTTCTGTGAGACACCCTGTATGCCCACAACACTTCCGACAACTCTTCGGACCATTTTCCCTGTTTATCGACTAAGCGGATCTTCAAAATGTGTTTGATTATTTTGTTTACGGCTTCCACTTGTCCATTTGACTGGGGGTGGTATGGTGTTGAAAAATGTTTCTTCATTCCCCATTTTTCACAAAAATCTCTTATCTTTTTTCCTTCAAACTGTTTTCCATTATCTGTCACCATTGCCTGAGGTAACCCGAAGCGGCAAACGATGTTTCTCCAAATGAAGTTGATCATTTTCTCTTGCGTAATTCGCACAAGCGCTTCTGCCTCAGCCCATTTCGTGTAATAATCTACAGCTACCACTGCGAATCGAACATTTCCTTTTCCCGGCGGAAAAGGCCCGATGAGGTCAATTCCCCATTTCGCAAACGGCCACGGACTGTTGACTGAAATCAGCTCGTGTGGGGGCTTGTGGATGTTTGGGGCGAACAATTGACACCTGTGACAAGTTCGGGCAATTTTGATTGCATCCTGGAGGAGGGTCGGCCAATAATATCCCTGTCTTACGGTTTTGTACGCCAATGCCCGCCCTCCAGCGTGATTTCCGCATACACCTTCATGGATTTCTTTCAATACTGCTTGCCCTTGCCCCCTAGCCAAGCATTTCAAGAGTGGGAGTGAGAATCCTCTTTTGTACAACTGTCCATCCATCATGGTGTACCTTGCTGCTCGTCTGACAATCCTGCTAGCCTCCAATGGGTTATCCAGTTTTTTATCATCCCGTAGATACTTGATGATCGGCGTTCTCGAATCATCTTCCCCCAATTCTTCGTCAACTTGATAGATTTTGTAATCCTCGGTTGATGGGTTGGGTATCCTCGTCACTGTAACCTCGGATAACTCCGCTGGTCCGATGCTAGTTGCTAGCCGAGCGAGCGCGTCTGCTTGTGCATTGTTGTCTCTTAGCACCTGTTCGATGTATATTTGTTCGAACATGGAGGCCATGTGAGCAACAATTTTTTGATACAAGGCCATGTTTTCATCTTTTGCTTCGTACTCTCCCCGAACTTGGTTAACAATTAGTTGAGAATCTCCAAAAATCCATAACTTTCTTACTCCCACTGCTAATGCTAGCCGCAATCCGGCGATCAATGCCTCATATTCGGCTTCATTGTTTGTTGCCATGAATTCGAAACGAACAGCCGAAGTGAAGACATGTCTGTCAGGACTGCTAATGCTGTGTTTGTGGATGACCAGTCAACGTACATATGCCAGGGATGATTATGTCCTCTCGTCGGATCTTGTGGGAAAGTTAGCTCGACTATGAAGTCGGCTAATGCTTGCCCCTTGATCGCTGTTCGAGGAGCATATGAAATCCCGAACTGGCTGATTTCCAAGGACCACTTTAGGAGGTGACCGGCTGCATCAGGCCTATGCAGTATCTATTTGAGCGGGAATGTTGTTAGCACTTCCACCTGGTGGTCGAAGAAATATGGGTGGAGTTTTCTGACGCTCATCACTAGCGCGTATGCCAGCTTTTCTGTTGGCGAGTACTTGAGTTCCGCTTCATGTAAAGCCTGACTTACATAGTAGATGGGCAGGTGGAACTTTCCTTCTTCTCGAACAAGTACCGAGCTAATTGCCACTTCTGAAGCCGCCAAGTACAAGTATAACTTCTCCCCTGGGATCGGCTTGGCCAGAATTTCTGCATCGCTGAGGTATTCTTTCATTTGTTCGAATGCTCGTTGACAGACCTCTGTCCATTGAAACTTTCCCTTTTTGATTGCTTCGAAGAATGGTCTGCATTTGTCCCCGGATCTTGAGACGAATCGATTCAAAGCTGCCAGGCACCCGGTTAATCGTTGAACCTCTTTCACTGATCTGGGCGGTTGCATTTCTAGGATTGCTTTCACTTTGGTCGGATTCGCTTCAATTCCCCGTTGACTGACTAAATGTCCCAAGAATTTTCCGGAATGGACCCCAAAACTGCTCTTCTTGGGGTTTAGCTTCATATGGTAAGTCCGGAGTATCTCAAACGTTTGAGCCAAGTGTTGAGAGTGATCTTCCTTTCTTGAGCTTTTGACAACAATATCATCCACGTACACTTCCATTGTCTTGCCAATGTGATCATCGAACATCTTATTGACCAATCTCTGGTATGTAGCTCCAGCGTTAATCAGCCCAAATGACATTCTCTTCCAGCATAACAAGTTTTTGTTGGTATAAAACGCTGTGTGTTCTTGATCATCGGGATGCATCGCTATTTGATGATACCCAACGAATGCATCCATGAACGTGAGAAGCTCATGTCCAGCCGTGTTATCAACTAGCTGGTCAATGTGAGGCAATGGGAAATTATCTTTTGGGCAGGCGGCGTTAAGGTCAGTGAAGTCGATGCAAAGCCTCCACGCCCCAGTCGCTTTTCTGACCAATACCGGGTTTGCCACCCATTGCGGGCATAATGCTTGTCAGATTAAATCGTTATTCATCAGTTTTCTGACTTCTATGTCGAGCGCCTCGTATTTGTCAGGCCCATACTTTCTCCTCTTCTGATGGACGGGCTTTTTCCTTGGGTCGATGTTAAGTCTGTGGCAGGCATGTTCAGGGCTGATGCCCACTATGTCTGCATGCGACCATGCGAATACGTCGAGGTTTGCTTTGAGAAACTCAATCATATTGGACCTGTATGGCTCTGGTAGCTCGGACCCTATGAAGAGTTCTAAGCCCTCTCGGTTCGGGTCGACCCTTACGACTTCCAATTCTTCGACCGGGGTAGCTTTTCGTTTCTGGTTTTTCCATCTGGGGTCGATAATGGGCCCTTCCATATTCAGCTCGCCTTCGATCTCCATCGGTTCCGCTCCCAGCCGTAGTTCAATGTCCTCTGTGTCGATGTTCATTGCTATTGTTTGCTTTTCTTTGTCACTGGCTGCAACAATCTCATCTCCATGGTCAGATTGTTTGTCTTTACGCCTTTGCTCGTCACCGTCGAGCTGCTCGCCTCCGCCTGCCACTTTATTTTGGTCCAGCTGTTCGCGCATGCGCAGCTGCTTGTCACTGTACAGCTGCTCGCCTGCGCAAAGCTGCTCGTCAATTTCCATTACTTCAGTTTCGGTGGAATTCGTGGCCTTACTATTGTCTTCACATTTACTTGAGTGTCTGCCCATCATGTTGACTTGGTGATCCTTCAATTGTATTTGTAGAAGGCATGCGCGAGCCTTCTTTTGATCTCCTTTGACTGTTCCTGCACCTTTTGTTGTGGGAAATTTTAAACAATAATAATACGTTGAAACAACTGCCTTGAATTCATGCAAAAAAGGACAGCCGAGGAAACCGTTATAGGTGGACTGTTGGTCTACGACTAAGAAGTCTATTATCCTATTCAGTTTCCTTTCCGGGTCCTCGACCGATACAAGCTCGACTGCCAACGTAATCATTCCTAGGGGAACGGTTACAGCATTTCTGAATCCCACAATTCTATGATCACAATCTTTGATGTACTCGGCGCAATCTCCTAGCTGATCTATTGTGCTTTTGAACAAGATGTTCGTGTAGGAACCAGTGTCGACAAACAAACGATGCACTTTTGTTCCCATAATATTAGCACAAATGACCAACGAGTCATTATGGGGAGTGAGCACTCCATCTAAGTCTTTTTATGAAAAAGTCAGGTCCCCGGTCCGTCTGGTTGACGGATTTACACCAACCTCCATCATTTGGGCTACCGCTCTCAGTTCTGCTTTCCTTTTTCTTTTTGACGCGGGTGGTCTCCCATCAGAACAACCACCAACTGGTCCAGTGGGATCTATCATTAAGATCTCCGGAATAGGTCTTGCTGGGGCTGCAGGGGCCTTTCTTCCTTTCTTACTAGCTTTGCTTGGTTGTTCATCGCTATCTTCATCATCCGAACTGGATGGTATTGTTGCTCTTGGTCTCTTACCTGGTTCCCGCTTCACGAATTCGGACAACTTTCCTTCCTCATAGAACCTCCACAACTGCTTCAACAAATCTCGACACTCGCTTGTGAAGTGGCCGATGTTCTGATGATATGTACAGTATTTGTTTGGGTTCAATTTTCCTCTCTCCTGCCTTATTTTCCGTGGTTCTGACAATATTTTCTTGTCTTTAACGTTATTATACACAGCTTCCACAGACATGGTAAGGACTTGATTCAACTTCTCTTTCAACTCAGCTCCCTCATTGAACGACTTCATGTTCTTTGGAGCCTTGTAGTCGTTTCCACCAGTCTTCTTGCCAAACTTCTTTGGATCAGCTTTGTCTCCCATTTCTTTGTGTAACGCTTCCTGCATCGACACATGGATTCCTGCTTTGTGTCTGAATTCCGCGTATGTTTTCGGACAAGTCAAATGCATCTCTTTCCATAAATCGGTTCCTTTCTTCAGTCCAGCCACCACTGCCACTATCTTCGTATCCTCACTCACCATCTCGCCCTCCAGTAGCACTTTATCGAATCTTTCCAGAAACTGTTTGTCTGACTCCTCGTCTCCTTGCTTGATGTCTGCCAACCGGTGCCTGTGGGTCAAGTAAGATCCAGTGGTTGAAAAATGAGACAAAAACTCCTTGCTTAGTTGGGTAAAAGAGTGAATGGATCCGGGAGCCAGTGCTGAAAACCATCTATGCGGGCCATCTCCAAGGGTGAGTGGGAAATTTCGACATTGTGTGGCGTCCGTTGCCCCCACTGAGATCATGAAGGTCGAATACTTCGTTACATGAATATGGGGGTCTGAAGTTCCTTCGTATAGGTTGATGGCCGAAAATTGTATTTTCTTCTGGATTGGTGCATTGAGGATGGACGGAGATAATGGTGAAGATGGGAGAACAATTGATCCGACACCTCTCTGAGATTCCAACTGTCTCTGCAATTCCCCGATTGCTTTTCTCATTTCCTGCAGTTCGCTTGGGGGAGTTCTCCTGTTGGAAGGCTGTTCATCATGATTGAGTTCGATAACCTCCTCACGATGCAGTCCCCCGCTGATTAGGCGTGAAATTGTCATGATTCGTAGCTAGAAACGCCTTAGTTTTGGTCGAATTTATTGAGTTTTTAGAGCCAAATGAGTACTATTTCTATACATTGATGAATTTGTCTCTTTGATACTCATAGGTGAATCGAGGACGAAAAATGGAGTTCGTAGGACTTTGAATCGACTCAAACGGATGCCCGGATGAGAAGATATCAAAGAAATACGATTGGTATTAGTACGTGTGAAGAAAAGTGTTAGTTGCAAAGGAAGGAAGACCCATTCGAGTATCGTCACTCGAGCGCCCCGCTCGAGTGAAGTAGATTGAGCGCCTAAAAACATACAGAACGTTTGGGCCGCTCGAGGAAGGTAGCTCGAGCGCCCCGCTCGAGCACCAGAACTGCTCGACCAAAAGAGCTCGAGCGCCCCGCTCAAGCACCTGATCCGTTTGACCACCATAGCTCGAGCGACCCGCTCGAGCGGGTCTGCTCGAGCGCTTCTAAGGCATTTTCTCCAACTTACGTTTTTCGGCCCACGAGTTCACGAATCGGCCCGTTGCCTATATATATCTCTTCCAAACACATTTTGAGGATCCCCGAACGCACCACATCACTTTTATACATACTTTTTAGAGAGAGAAGGAAGACGAGCAAGTTTAATTTTACGTTTTTGAGGTTTTTGCTTACGAATTCACATTACGATTTCACATTTTAGTTTCGTTTCTTAATATCTTTTGATCTTTAATACGTTGAGACCTCGTTTTGTCAATTAATTTCAGTATTCTTTTATATCTTAAAACCCCATTTTATGTTCGATCTTTTCTTCGTTTTAATTGCCATGTTCATGTTTGTTACTTGTCTAATTGTTATTGTTTACGTTAAATCTATGTCTAGCTAAAACCCTTGCATGCTTAGGGTAGGATGAACTCGTAGAAGTAGGTTGTGGGTACGTAATTAGAGTAACTTGTGACGTTAGGTTTTAATTCTCTTGGTTAATGAATTCTTAAAATTAATCTAGACTTCGCTCTTGAATTTCGTTCGAAAGGTGTTAGAGAGAGGACGACCGTATCACTCTTTAACAACGAGTAGACTTAACGAGAGGGTTTAGGAAAGGTTAATTTATCTACCAATTTAGCTATGGAGGACGACCGCATCACCATTAGTTAAATGAGGGTCGCATTAATTGAGCACAATCTATTAACTTGTTAGTAGATTAGTGAAGTCGAGTGTTAGGATAAAGTATTAGGGTTAAAATCTTGAGCTTTCATCTTGCATTCTTTTACTTAGGTTATTTCTTGCGCGTCACGGTTATTTTGATTATGTACCTGCTGCGTTAGTATACGTAGGGATTCCTATCCTAAGCATCACCATCTCTCATTAGAAAACAAACCTTAGTTAATTCGTCTTCTTTAGTATTTTAGTTTACTTAGTTTATATTAGCTTTAATTAATTCTTTCAAAAAAATCCAAAAATAACACACTCATATTAACTACGACGCGTAGATCTTCAGGGATCTATTCGCATACACTCCATCTCGTGGGTTCGATAATACTTGGCCGTTATACTTACTCTTACTACAGTGAACCCGTACTCTTGCGAGGAAGCTACTAGTAGAAGCTAGTGTAGTTCGCTTCAAGTCAATGGCGCCGTTGCCGAGGATGGCGTAATATGCTTTTTGAATAGGACTTGTCGATAGCTTAGTAGTTAGTAGTGAGTGATTTCTTTTCTGTTTTATTTTTATTTTTATTTATTCGGCAATTGCATTTTGATCCTTCTGCTAGTGTTTCAGGTTTATGAAAACACACTCACAAGGCAATACGAGCGAAGAGAGGTTGCCTGCAGATCCTGAGACAATAGCTAGAAGGAACCGAGCCTTCTTGAGAAGAATGACTACTGCCGCGGGAAACAAAGACAAGATTTCTGATGAACTTGGGGAGTTAGACAAAATAGCTGCAGAGTATACTGCTTTTGTGGAACGGGCAGAGGGTGCCAATGGAAACAGCAGTAATCAGCAGATACCCATAGGGGGAACTGAGAGCCCACACCCGAACCCACAAGACACCATCAACTCTGCACAAACACAACCCCAAAACCAGAACCAAAACCCTGCTTACCCACAAAACCCAAATAACCCTTTCAACAACCCAGTATACCAACATTACCCATACCCACCTTATCCTTACCCACCATACCCGTATCCTCCACCCCCAGTCTATAATCAACCACCTGTTTACCCACCACCACCCCAACAAGTACCAATACCTGCTGCTAATCCTCAACACGTTCCTCAGAACGTAGATCACAATATGGCTATTCGAGGGAGGTTTGCAGCGCAGCCACAGCGGTACTATAATGGAGTGGCGTTGCCTCCTGTAGAGGCGAACAACTTCTCGATTTCCCCGGGAATTCTAAAGTTGCTTACTGAGAATCAGTTCAAGGGGGTGATCGGGAAGAAGAATCCTCATACACATCTGAGGAGCTTTCTCATGATAGCCTCCACATTCAATTACAATGGCATGTCTGAAGATGCCAAGAGGCTTAGGCTGTTCTCATTCTCATTGACGGGAATAGCTAAAGAGTGGTATGACAACACGCTCCCACGGGGAGGTATAACCACATGGGCTGAGCTCGAACGTCTGTTCCTCGAGCGATTCTACCCTCCATCTAGGACGATCAAGGCTAGAATTGAGATCTCGTCCTTTCGCCAGACGTCTGGAGAGGATTTACGTCAAGCGTGGGAGGGATACTCAAACATGCTGATTGAGTGCCCGCAGCACGGGTACAACGAGGGAGACATTATGGCATTCTTCTATAGTGGTGCCAACAAGGCGGGGCAAGACCATTTAGACGCCTGTGCGGGCGGAGCATTCCTGAATCAAGGCATAGAGAGGTGTAGGGAGATCGTGGACAACATTGTCACGAATGCCGGTGCTTGGGGTGTGGATGCAGATTTTTAGAGAGTGCATCAGGTTGAAGAGGGAGAAGGAACGAGAAGGCTATTGATGGCCATGATGGAAAAGATCAACAACCTCGAGTTGGGGAAGAGTTTGGGTGGAGAGCATGCAGTAGAGAATGAGAGAGTAGACCAGCCCAGTGGACAGCAAGAGGTAGCCAATTACATGAGAGGTCCGTATTACAATCAGAATGGCTACCAAGGTAGAAATCAGTATGGAAGGCCTTCTTATGGCCAGCCATTTGCACCTCCAGGGCCACAACCGCCTCAAAATTAATGGAGGAACACACAAGGAATTCAAGGAGGCCAGCAGCCTCCTCAAAACACATGGAGGAAAAATGAGAACTTTTCTTATGCTAACCCAAAAGCTGGTATTACTGTTCCTGCAGGTGTTGATCCGGGGTCTAAACCTCCTGGTGGAGAAGGCGGTGCATCGACTGAGGAGATGTTGAGAGCGATTCTACAGAAGGTGGAGGAAGGAAGTAAGAGGCTGTCATCCTTGGAGTATGATGTGAAGGAGTTGCATAAAAAGGGTGATCAACGTGATCAAGACCTCCAGAAGATGAACGTTGAGTGGACTAGAACTCAACAAGAGAACAATCGAAGGTTCACTTCTATAGAGTTCCAGATGAGCCAGATTGCAAAGATGGTGAATAGAGAGCCGGGAAAATATCCTTCCATGCCGGAGGGGAACCCGAAAGAGCATTGCAAGGCGATCCAACTTAGAAGTGGAACCAACTATGAAGGTCCTCAGATGCCTGCTGATTCTGAGACGCCCCAAGTTGAGAAGGGGACTGAAAGTGAAAGGATTGAGAAACATGAAGATATGGATGAGTCCCAGAAGGGCAAGGAAAGTAAGGAGATTGAGAGAGTTCCTAAGTGGAAGAAGGCAAAGGAAGCAAGGGACAAAGTGAAAGAAACAGAAAGAGATGAATAGGGGGTACCCAAATCTGTGATACCAGTCCCGTATCCACAACGCTTCATGAAAAAGAAGCTTGATGAAAAATTTGCAAAATTTCTTGATGTTTTTAAACAACTTCACATTAACATTTCTTTTTATGATGCTTTGGAACAGATGCCGCATTATGCAAAGTTTCTGAAGGACTTGATTGCGAAAAGACGGCGAGTGGATGAGCCGAAGTTGGTGCAGTTGAACCACGAGGTGAGTGCATTAGTGCACAAGGCGCTTCCACCGAAGCTGAAGGATCCCGGGAGCTTCACGATTCTTTGTGATATCGGGAACGGGATCAAGAAGGGAGCGTTGTGCGACCTCGGAACGAGCATTAATTTGATGCCGTTATCGCTTTTCAAAAAGTTGGAAGGTGGTGAACTTCAACCCACAATGATGACGCTTCAACTTGCCGACCGGTCTATTACTAGACCTCAAGGTGTGGTTGAAGACGTCCTAGTGAGAGTTGGAGATCATATTTTTCCAGCCGACTTTGTAGTGCTAGAGATGGAGGAAGATGAGCACGTGCCCCTGATATTGGGAAGACCGTTTTTAGCTACGGCGGGGATGGTGCTAGACGTGGCAAATGGGAATATTACGTTGAGGGTTGATGAGCAAGAAGTGAAGATTTCCCTATATGAAGCCATGAAGCACCCGAAGGAGGATGAGAGCTTGTATTGCACGGATGCCATTGATCCTAGTGTTGAAGACACACCTTCTATCCCTAATCCTTCTCATATTTATGATTTTGTTAGTCCTTCACTTGACTATTTAACCCATGAGCATTATGATCTTGATTATTCTGATAGGGATAAAGTGAAGAAGTTGAAGGATGAAGAGGTGAAGAAAGTGGACGTGGTCCAGCTAGAGGGAAAAGGAGGAGTTAAGAAGAAGAAGTCAAAATTCAAGAACTTGTTTGGTAAGACTCCTCCAGATAAAGGAAAGAAGGAGTTGAGACCCATAACACTTGGGAATGAGAAAAAAGTAAAGGAACTCATGATGGAGGGACATCAAGGAAAGGAGTTCAAACACCACTCTTATGAGAGTAAGGGAGGTAACTTTGAGTATGATGTCCCATAAGCTCCTTTGAGCTCGGTCCGGCATGAGGACCTTAAAAATAGCGCTGAATGGGAGGCAACCCATTATTTTTGTTTATTTATTTGCTTTGAGTTTTTTTAGTTATTAGGGAGTTATTTTGAGTCGTATGTTTAACCTCGTATTTGAGTGAGTATTTTGTAGGCTTGTCTCTAAAGAAGTAAAGGTATCATGGAGTTATTCAGATTGAAGGAACCAACTTGAGACAAGGGAGTGTGCAAAGCTATTGAGAGAAACTGAATTGTTTGGTTGAGGTAACCCACAACCCCAAACTTAGACCTCTAGCAAGGTCGAAGTTTGGGGGGGTGGAGTTTTTTTTTATGTTTCTTGTTACATTGCACATGCATGCACGCCCTTATCTTTGAGTTGAGTTTGATTGATTATTGGTTGTTGAGATACTCCATGGGGTGATTTTGAGTTGACTCGCTATTGCACATTTAATGCTTATCAATCATCTTATGCTTGTTGATCGCTATCTTTGAGTATGATTTGATGAGTAGAGTGAGTTGTAAGGGTGAGTTAGAAATTCTTTTGTGTGAGTGTGTGAGTTTGAACTGATTTGAGAAAGAACTTGTATGCTTGTGAATTTTTCTTTTGAGTACTTGTGTGATGAGAGTGAGAATTCACTAGAACTAGCATGGATGTGAAAGCCGTGAGATTTGAGCCTTATGAGATTTTGATACATGAATCAATCTCTTCGTTTGTGAGTGGATCATCATATTAGAGGATGCTAGAACTTGTGTGTGCTATTGCTTCTTGATTGTGTCTAGTTTGATATGACGAATAGGATCTTAGGCCATCTTTGATTTTATTGAGTCACTTAGCCAAAATTTTCCTTACCATTGATATTTATCCCTTGTTAGCCCCTTTGAGCCTAAAGCCTATTTTATTTGCTAGCACATATAAACACTATTCCAATTCCTAAGCCTTTTTGTCCCAATTTGAGTGGAGAATAGGAAAGTGTGAATGTGAAGGGAGTGAATTGAGTTGAAAAAGGAAAAGGTTGTTTGTTGAGTGAATATGAGAAGAAGGTGTGAATGAGATTTGAGATGTGGGAAAAAGAGAAAAAAATTGGGAATGAGCAAAAGAAAGAAAAAATGAGCTCATGTGTTTGTGCGAAAAAGAAAAAAAGAAGTGAAGTGATAAAAAAAAATGAAAGAGTGAGAGAGAAAAAAAAAATTGAAGTGTTGAGAGAATTAGAATTGAAAGGGTGTTGATTGAACATGTTTGAAGTATTCTGTTCCTAATCTCGAAGTGCCAAAGTTTGATTTTCTATTCTCCATTCACGTTAGTCACTTTACCCTATATTGTTATCCCACCTGTCCAAAGAGCCTACATTACAACCTTGAGAAAAGTCCTTTTTAATTCGGCATTGATTTCTAGAGTATGGTCGGAGTTAAGAGCACTTACAAGCCTATGGCTGCCAATTTGTGTGATTGATTGTTTGAGTGAGTCCCTTGATCATTGTTATACACTTGTGAGGGAGCAAAACACATCGTTGAGTGCACATCCATGCTTGATCTTGGTGTTTCTTGTTATTGTTGCATGAGTATGATAAAAGAAAGTGAGTGAGTATATGGGTGATTGACTTTTGAAGCTTGAGTTCATTAGCTTACATGATTGATTTTTTTTACTCATCCCTAACAATTTCACTTGACTTATTATTTCATTGCTTGGGGACAAGCAATATGGTAAGTTTGGGGGGGGGTTGATTAGGCGTGAAATTGTCATGATTCGTAGCTAGAAACGCCCTAGTTTTGGTCGAATTTATTGAGTTTTTAGAGCCAAATGAGTACTATTTCTATACATTGATGAATTTGTCTCTTTGATACTCAGAGGTGAATCGAGGACGAAAAACGGAGTTCGTAGGACTTTGAATCGACTCAAACGGATGCCCGGATGAGAAGATATCAAAGAAATACGATTGGTATTAGTACGTGTGAAGAAAAGTGTTAGTTGCAAAGGAAGGAAGACCCATTCGAGTATCGTCACTCGAGCGCCCCGCTCGAGTGAAGTAGATCGAGCGCCTAAAAACATACAGAACGTTTGGGCCGCTCGAGGGAGGTAGCTCGAGCGCCCCGCTCGAGCACCAGAACTGCTCGACCAAAAGAGCTCGAGCGCCCCGCTCGAGCACCTGATCCGTTCGACCACCATAGCTCGAGCGACCCGCTCGAGCGGGTCTGCTCGAGCGCTTCCAAGGCATTTTCTCCAACTTACGTTTTTCGGCCCACGAGTTCACGAATCGGCCCGTTGCCTATATATATCTCTTCCAAACACGTTTTGAGGATCCCCGAACGCACCACATCACTTTTATACATAATTTTTAGAGAGAGAAGGAAGAGAAGAGACGAGCAAGTTTAATTTTACGTTTTTGAGGTTTTTGCTTACGAATTCACATTACGATTTCACGTTTTAGTTTCGTTTCTTAATATCTTTTGTTCTTTAATACGTTGAGACCTCGTTTTGTCAATTAATTTCAGTATTCTTTTATATCTTAAAACCCCAGTTTATGTTCGATCTTTTCTTCGTTTTAATTGCCATGTTCATGTTTGTAACTTGTCTAATTGTTATTATTTACGTTAAATCTATGTCTAGATAAAACCCTTGCATGCTTAGGGTAGGATGAGCTCGTAGAAGTAGGTTGTGGGTACGTAATTAGAGTAACTTGTGACGTTAGGTTTTAATTCTCTTGGTTAATGAATTCTTAAAATTAATCTAGACTTCGCTCTTGAATTTCGTTCGAAAGATATTAGAGAGAGGACGACCGTATCACTCTTTAACAACGAGTAGACTTAACGAGAGGGTTTAGGAAATGTTAATTCATCTACCAATTTAGCTATGGAGGACGACCGCATCACCATTAGTTAAATGAGGGCCGCATTAATTGAGCACAATCTATTAACTTGTTAGTAGATTAGTGAAGTCGAGTGTTAGGATAAAGTATTAGGGTTAAAATCTTGAGCTTTCATCTTGCATTCTTTTACTTAGGTTATTTCTTGCGCGTCACGGTTATTTTGATTATGTACCTGCTGCGTTAGTATACGTAGGGATTCCTATCCTAAGCATCACCATCTCTCATTAGAAAACAAACCTTAGTTAATTCGTCTTCTTTAGTATTTTAGTTTACTTAGTTTATATTAGCTTTAATTAATTCTTTCAAAAAAATCCAAAAATAACACACTCATATTAACTACGACACGTAGATCTTCAGGGATCTATTCGCATACACTCCATCTCGTGGGTTCGATAATACTTGGCCGTTATACTTACTCTTACTACAGTGAACCCGTACTCTTGTGGGGAAGCTACTAGTAGAAGCTAGTGTAGTTCGCTTCAAGTCACCCGCCAACGGGACGTTTCTCCTGAGTTGCCCTCCTAGCAGCGTTGCTAGCTCCATTTGGCCCCAGTCGGCCGAAAGCTGATCTCCTGATTCTATCATGCACCGATGGGTGAGCAGCAGGGCGTGGTCGCTCCTCGTTCTTCTTGGATGGTTCTTTCCTGTTCGCGTTCCTCGTTCCCAACCTTTCCAGAGCGCTTGTTCGGGATGTACTTCTGCTCGACCCATCTGCCCGACTAGGAGACGATTCTCCTCTGCTCCCCAAACGCTCGCTCAGGGGGACTTTCGTTTTATTTCTACGGACCTCCTCGCTGTCAGCCTCGTCGTGATGGGCATCTTCTCTCGTTTTACTTCTCTGCTCGCCTGTTTGCCCTTGCTTACCCGCTCGATTGTTCGCCACGGGTGCTTTTGACGGTCCGGCTGCTTGTCGATTTTGCAATGATTGAAGGATAGCGATCGTTTTTGCTAGTTCTTCGGGGTTTTGAGCAAGAGCTTCAACTTCTGGTGGAATTGTGTCTATGGTGACTTGGACATTTCTCTGCGAAGTTGCTCTCACTGTCCGTGCATGTCCTTCGGTGGACGAAACCCTAGTTCTTGACCTAGGATTCGGGGATGCGCTCGAATGTCGTTCTTCTTGCGATCTAATCATTTTGGCTATCAAGATATGGGTGATAAGCAAAGGAATGGTGTAATCTAACTCCCAACAAATATTTTTTCCTAAGAGTTACTAGCCTTGAGTGTATGATTATGAAGGTTCACAAACCCTAGTTCACACACTCATGCATTTAAACCCTTAGAATGATATGTGTATGAGCAATTTTGCACAAAAGAGCGCAAATATTTTAACTCCGACGGTTTCTTCCCGGATTCCGGCGAGATTTTGCAGAATCCGGTGGGAGCCTTCAACCTTCTTCTAATTTTCTACAATCGGAGGTTCGTACCCTCCTTCTAGCGCCAATTGTTGATGACCTTTTCTAATCAATGATGATTAGTGGTTGTTTTTATTAAGTAAGATCATCAAACAAGAACTTAGATCATAGATAATATTCAAGAATAAAATTTGTAAGAGTTTAGTCACTTTTTTGAATTATGGAAAAAATCCCCCTTTCTTCATCAAATGAAGAAGTATTTATAGATGTACAAAGTGGCTAGGTGTCACCATCTTGATGGCTTAGCCATTGGATCTTTGTCAAGTGTTAGGACACTTGTAAAACATCTAAACTATTGCTCATTGGATGGATGCCAAGTGTTAAGACACTTGGATCATATCTAAGCTTAGAGACTCTTGGAGTTCCCAATGTTGTACTTGGTTTCTGGAACTATTCGCTGCTCTCCACGGTGATCAGTTGTTCGTTTGCACATCTTTGTTGGGTGTTGGAGACCCCTATACTCTAAGTTGCTCGCTCCGTATCTGTGGTCTTTACACAGTTGCTCGCCTCTTTGCGAGGTTGTTCGCCAAAGTCATCTTTGGTCTGAGCTTTACATAGCTGATCGCCTATCCTGCTTGCTACATTAAGACTCCTTGCTCGGCTGTTCGCCCAACGTAGCTGTTAGTCCCTTCCACTTAACTTGTTATTGAGTTTGATGGTAATCCTCCATTTATTTAAGTACAAAGTTGTTCGCCCATCAACAATTTCCCCCTAGCTTGGCCTCATGTTGGATATTAATTAATCAACCGAGACCAAGCTACAATCCAGAGCTTTCTCCGAAATGGGCGAGCAGTCGAACAGCCGAGAGAGTTTTCTTCAAATCGATGATTTTGGGCGAGCAGTTGGGCGAGTCCCTTCGAATGACGACGGTTGGTTTCCCAAGATACGGAACGCGAGGCGTCGCGTCTGACATGCGCGGTTCCCTATTTGCGCATTGGGGCCTATAGTATTTTCAGAAAATTGCATTTTCGCCCCGCCTTTATTCTTATAAATAGGTGCCGATTTCCTCTTCTTCCCCCTTTCCGAGTTTTTGGATTTCCGCCATTGATAAGCACTTCCATGCTTCTCTCTGTCATTCTCGTGTTCAAGTGTCCTTGTGTGTCTTCTAGATCTTAGTTTTCGAAGGTAATTCGTCCTGCATTTTCCTTAATTTCCTTTCTTTTTCGATTTCACATACTTTCTTTCTTCTTTTTGTTTTCTGTAACCGCCGTCGTTTTTCTGACCGTGAACCGCCGCCACACCGCCATTCTGTAAGAGCGTCGCTGCCTTGCTCTCTGTCGTCGGTTGTAACCGTGACCCTCGTCTCTGGATTTAAATCCAATCTTTCCATATTTTCTCATTTTTTAAAATGGATTCTCCCTCGTCGAGTTCTTCCCGTTCCGGACCCGGGCGAAACCCGGAAAAAAGACCCGTTAACCCGGCCTCTCCTCGCAGATCTGTTCGCCAAGCGTTGGCGAACAACCCACGTACGCTATTAGTGGATGAAGGCACAGACTTCGACGCGAGCTCCGTTGTTCGCTCAATTGAGGGGTATACCTCTGATCGCTCCGGCGACCAAGAAGAGGCTTACCCGGTTGCTCGCGATCCTGATACATCCTCCGAACTCGGAGAAGATTCCGCGGAAGTGGCCGCGGAGATAGAGGGCTCTCTAGGTTTTGAGGGCGATCAACCTGACGTTGCTGTCGAGCAACAAGATCCCACTCTTACTTGGGAGTTCTTAAGGGAGATTAATTTCCCCATGCCTCAAACTACACCGGAATCTCGGATCCCTGAGGGAGTTGCTCGCGACAATGAATGGGCGGACTACGCTGCCCGTTATGCAGAAACCTTTACCGTTCCACCAAGGGAGATAATGGAAGCGCGCGAGAGTGGGTTTGTGGCGAGCAAGGTTGCTAGTGTGGTTGAGGAGGATGACCTGGCGAGCATCCGTGCAACATACAAGATACCTTACGACATTTTTATGTATGCACCAAAGGAAGGAGAGACTGCTGATCGCCCGCCTCCTGGTTGCACGGCAATCAGTTTGGATGTTCTCAACACGGGCTTCCCGCTCCCCCTACATCCGCTTATTGGTCGCTTCTTGGCTGATGTGAATCTGGCGATTACCCAAATCACCCAAACGGGTGGAGCAATCTTTTAGCCTTCATGACCCTTTTTGGTCTTGAGGGTTACAAAAATAAGATTAGTACGGCGGAACTCCACTATGCTTTAACCATCTCGACTCAAAGAGAGGATGGTGCGGGCTGGTATTATGTCAAGGCGAGGAGCGGTGTGAAGCTGATTGAGGGGGTCCCAAACAAAGTTAGGGGCTGGCATGGCCAGTTTTTTTTTATTGGCGGGGATTGGCGAGCAACAGAGGGCTTTGCGGGTGGTCGGGCACACATAATGTCGCCTGAAGGCTTCGGAAATATCAAACGTAGGCCTAGCCCTGTCTTACTGTACTATAAGTAGGGCTAATTTTAATTTCTTTTCTTTGTTGTTTTGTAGGCCCGAGAATTTTGAAGTGGGGACATCCTGATCTCAGTGACGAGTTTCTCTTCACACTCGCTGTTATTTCTCTTCGCGACGTTGCTAGTCGCGACTTGGAACATTTGTCCAAAGCCCACTGTCGCAAAC
Source organism: Ballota nigra (assembly GCA_947034835.1). Classification (NCBI taxonomy): domain Eukaryota; kingdom Viridiplantae; phylum Streptophyta; class Magnoliopsida; order Lamiales; family Lamiaceae; genus Ballota; species Ballota nigra. Next base: position 117,530,614 of record OX344720.1, on the reverse strand, counting down.
TCGCTGGTTTGACTACAAGCCCCCACCATCTTGAAGCTCAGGCTGCCGTTTCTGAAGGTTATTCTTTTCATTCTTACTTTTGTCGATCGCCTTTTCCTCTTGTTCACCTAATACCTTTTCCTCTTCTTTTAGAACAACAAGTTACTGTTGTTGTTCCATCTGTTCCCGAGTCATATTACTTGCTCGCCAAACGAGTCAAACAGATGGCCGACGCTTCAAGGAGAAAAATGTACCAACCTCTTGCCATAATTCGCCTTCGAGCAGGGGAGAATCCCTCTGTTCGCCCTCCCGCTGGAGCTGCTCGCCGCAAGCAAGGGGCGAAAGCTTCTTCTTCTCCCCGAGATACAAGGAGGGAGAGGGAAAAAGAGTAGGAGCGAGAAAGAGAGAAAAAGAAAGCGTCGCGAGGAGACGATGCTCGCGGCAGTCGGGGCGATGATCGCGCCTCGAAGCGATCGAAAACTGGTGGCGAGGCGAGCGGTGGAGTTCCGAGATCTCCAGTGTCAAAGTCCACTTCCTTGGAGGTAGTGGACGAGCAACAGGTGGTCGTGAGTGCGGCGGCGACCAAGTCTGTAAGCTATCCCAAGGACACCTCTTATCTAGGTTGGGATCCTGTCAAAATCAAGGAGTAAGTTGGTCGCCTTTTGTGAGCTCTGTTGTTCGCCTATTTCTCTTCTTTGTACTAACTCTTAATTCTCTCTTCATTTGGTCAGATACAACCCGGAGCATTATCCTGGTCGAGGGACAACACTTCACCACTTTGCTGTTGTCAAAGATGCATCTTCCTCGCTCCATGACATCCCTGATGTTCACGTGCGCCGAGCAACTGAGACAGTCCCAAGGGCTTGGACCAAATCGGCTAACGCTATAGTTGCCGGTCAGACATTGAGCGATAATGTTCGCTTGATGAGTTACAATGCTGGCCATCAAATGGTCATGTCCCAGATGCTGCTTAACCAGGCCACAGAGCTTGAGCGAACTAACCGCGACTTGGGACGTCGTATCGAGAGGATGGATGACGAGAAGGCCGCCGCGATCAAGGAATACAAGGCTGAGCATGCCAGAGAATTGGCATTGATGGAGAAAAAAATAGAGACCACCTTGGCTAGTGAGAATAACGCTCTCGATCGTTCGGAGAAGATGTTGCTTGAGGTGAAGACTGCCGATCTGCGGGCCGAGAGAGCTGAGAAATAGCGAGCAGACTTAGCTGCTCGCCTGTTGGTCGCCGAGGAACAAGTCAAGAGATTAGAAGAAGAGCGCAAAGATATGATTGACTACGAAGTCCATGAGCAGGAGGTGTTGGACAAGACTAACTTTGGGTATATTTGTGCCTTTGCAGAGTGTTTGAGGTCTGTCCATTTCGCCCACAACCATAACCAGGACATCCGTGGTGCGGTGAAAGCGGACTTCATTGAGTATGTCAAGAATTATCCTCCTGCTCCTGGTTCAACCCTGTTCGTCTCTGATTTGGCTGCTCTTGGTTTCCCTCTAGACATCTTTGGCGAGGATGTCAACGTTGTTGCCCCTACCTACGGCGGTCAGCCTGACCCCGCACCAGTGGCGACCAGCGCAGTGGCCACTGATGAAGTTTTTGAGGGGTTGTCTTCGCTCCCCTTAACTCCTATAGACGGGGCTGGTACCTCAAGTGCCCCGGGCGAGCAGCCGAGTAGCCAGGCGACCAACATTGCGGATGCTCCTCTTCCTTGAAGATTTTAGTTCTTTAATTTACAATAGGATGCCTCTCTTCTTTTTGTGCTTATTAGCTTATCCTTATTGTAAACTTTTTTAGTAATGGAATGGAAGATCTTTTTTAGTTTACAGCCTTGTGTATTTATTTCTTTGCTTTACTCAGTTGCTCGCCCATTGCTTAGCATATGACTATTAATTTCTAAATGTTCCTTTTATTCTTAAGGTAAACACTTAGTGAAATTCTCAAGTTGGCCATTTTGGTTCTCATAGAACTTGACCTTTAATTGTTTGGGCCTTTTTGGTCGCTTATGGACTTGGCCTTATTTTTGCATTTATTTTGAGTTGTTCGTCTTATGAAAGACTTGTGCTTTGCAAATATTTTTTTTTTTTGGCGAGCAACTTCGTAATTTTGATATTAAGCTAGTGGCTAAAAAATTCTCATCGATAGTTATATAGAAACTCAAAAAATTTAAAATGCACTACTGCTCGCCTAGTAAACAGGCTCACAAATTCATGTCATAACTATTCGCTCATATATAAACTTGTGCCAAAAAATTTCAAATTCGCCAAAAGTTACAAAGGATCTATTTGTAAAACCTCTAAGACTTACATGACTTCATTGATAGTACTTCTTGAGTAAAGTTGTATTCCAGGAGTATTGGGACGGCTTGCCTTCCATGTCCTCAAGGTCGTATGTGCCGTTGTGCCACTTATTCGTCACCTTTTAGGGGCCCTCCCAAGTCGGGCCGAATACTCCTGGTGGTGTCAAAACTTTTCGAAGCACCAAGTCACCAACTTCAAATTCTCTTGCTTTTACTTGAGAATTGTAGTACTTCGCTACTTATTTCTTGTAGATTGCATTTTTCATTTCTGCTGTTATTCTCTTTTCTTCAAGCAGGTCCAGCTCTGTTGCTAGTGCAGAGTTGTTCGCCTCTTCGTCGAATGAAACTGTTCGTTCTGTTGGGACTTTCAGCTCGACCGGTATTACGGCTTCTGTCCCGAACGCCACTATGAATGGTGTTTCACCCGTGCTTGTTCTGTGAGACACCCTGTATGCCCACAACACTTCCGACAACTCTTCGGACCATTTTCCATGTTTATCGACTAAGCGGATCTTCAAAATGTGTTTGATTATTTTGTTTACGGCTTCCACTTGTCCATTTGACTGGGGGTGGTATGGTGTTGAAAAATGTTTCTTCATTCCCCATTTTTCACAAAAATCTCTTATCTTTTTTCCTTCAAACTGTTTTCCATTATCTGTCACCATTGCCTGAGGTAACCCGAAGCGGCAAACGATGTTTCTCCAAATGAAGTTGATCATTTTCTCTTGCGTAATTCGCACAAGCGCTTCTGCCTCAGCCCATTTCGTGTAATAATCTACAGCTACCACTGCGAATCGAACATTTCCTTTTCCCGGCGGAAAAGGCCCGATGAGGTCAATTCCCCATTTCGCAAACGGCCACGGACTGTTGACTGAAATCAGCTCGTGTGGGGGCTTGTGGATGTTTGGGGCGAACAATTGACACCTGTGACAAGTTCGGGCAATTTTGATTGCATCCTGGAGGAGGGTCGGCCAATAATATCCCTGTCTTACGGTTTTGTACGCCAATGCCCGCCCTCCAGCGTGATTTCCGCATACACCTTCATGGATTTCTTTCAATACTGCTTGCCCTTGCCCCCTAGCCAAGCATTTCAAGAGTGGGAGTGAGAATCCTCTCTTGTACAACTATCCATCCATCATGGTGTACCTTGCTGCTCGTCTGACAATCCTGCTAGCCTCCAATGGGTTATCCGGTTTTTCATCATCCCGTAGATACTTGATGATCGGCGTTCTCCAATCATCTTCCCCCAATTCTTCGTCAACTTGATAGATTTTGTAATCCTCGGTTGATGGGTTGGGTATCCTCGTCACTGTAACCTCGGATAACTCCGCTGGTCCGATGCTAGTTGCTAGCCGAGCGAGCGCGTCTGCTTGTGCATTGTTGTCTCTTGGCACCTGTTCGATGTATATTTGTTCGAACATGGAGGCCATGTGAGCAACAATTTTTTGATACAAGGCCATGTTTTCATCTTTTGCTTCGTACTCTCCCCGAACTTGGTTAACAATTAGTTGAGAATCTCCAAAAATCCATAACTTTCTTACTCCCACTGCTAATGCTAGCCGCAATCCGGCGATCAATGCCTCATATTCGGCTTCATTGTTTGTTGCCATGAATTCGAAACGAACAGCCGAAGTGAAGACATGTCTGTCAGGACTGCTAATGCTGTGTTTGTGGATGACCAGTCAACGTACATATGCCAGGGATGATTATGTCCTCTCATCGGATCTTGTGGGAAAGTTAACTCGACTATGAAGTCGGCTAATGCTTGCCCCTTGATCGCTGTTCGAGGAGCATATGAAATCCCGAACTGGCTGATTTCCAAGGACCACTTTAGGAGGTGACCGGCTGCATCAGGCCTATGCAGTATCTGTTTGAGCGGGAATGTTGTTAGCACTTCCACCTGGTGGTCGAAGAAATATGGGCGGAGTTTTCTGACGCTCATCACTAGCGCGTATGCCAGCTTTTCTGTTGGCGAGTACTTGAGTTCCGCTTCATGTAAAGCCTGACTTACATAGTAGATGGACAGGTGGAACTTTCCTTCTGCTCGAACAAGTACCGAGCTAATTGCCACTTCTGAAGCCGCCAAGTACAAGTATAACTTCTCCCCTGGGATCGGCTTGGCCAGAATTTCTGCATCGCTGAGGTATTCTTTCATTTGTTCGAATGCTCGTTGACAGGCCTCTGTCCATTGAAACTTTCCCTTTTTGATTGCTTCGAAGAATGGTCTGCATTTGTCCCCGGATCTTGAGACGAATCGATTCAAAGCTGCCAGGCACCCGGTTAATCGTTGAACCTCTTTCACTGATCTGGGCGGTTGCATTTCTAGGATTGCTTTCACTTTGGTCGGATTCGCTTCAATTCCCCGTTGACTGACTAAATGTCCCAAGAATTTTCCGGAATGGACCCCAAAACTGCTCTTCTTGGGGTTTAGCTTCATATGGTAAGTCCGGAGTATCTCAAACGTTTGAGCCAAGTGTTGAGAGTGATCTTCCTTTCTTGAGCTTTTGACAACAATATCATCCACGGACACTTCCATTGTCTTGCCAATGTGATCATCGAACATCTTATTGACCAATCTCTGGTATGTAGCTCCAGCGTTAATCAGCCCAAATGACATTCTCTTCCAGCATAACAAGTTTTTGTTGGTATAAAACGCTGTGTGTTCTTGATCATCGGGATGCATCGCTATTTGATGATACCCAACGAATGCATCCATGAACGTGAGAAGCTCATGTCCAGCCGTGTTATCAACTAGCTGGTCAATGTGAGGCAATGGGAAATTATCTTTTGGGCAGGCGGCGTTAAGGTCAGTGAAGTCGATGCAAAGCCTCCACGCCCCAGTCGCTTTTCTGACCAATACCGGGTTTGCCACCCATTGCGGGCATAATGCTTGTCAGATTAAATCGTTATTCATCAGTTTTCTGACTTCTATGTCGAGCGCCTCGTATTTGTCAGGCCCATACTTTCTCCTCTTCTGATGGACGGGCTTTTTCCTTGGGTCGATGTTAAGTCTGTGGCAGGCATGTTCAGGGCTGATGCCCACCATGTCTGCATGCGACCATGCGAATACGTCGAGGTTTGCTTTGAGAAACTCAATCATATTGGTCCTGTATGGCTCTGGTAGCTCGGACCCTATGAAGAGTTCTAAGCCCTCTCGGTTCGGGTCGACCCTTACGGCTTCCAATTCTTCGACCGGGGTAGCTTTTCGTTTCTGGTTTTTCCATCTGGGGTTGATAATGGGACCTTCCATATTCAGCTGGCCTTCGATCTCCATCGGTTCCGCTCCCAGCCGTATTTCAATGTCCTCTGTGTCGATGTTCATTGCTATTGTTTGCTTTTCTTTGTCACTGGCTGCAACAATCTCATCTCCATGGTCAGATTATTTGTCTTTACGCCTTTGCTCGTCACCGTCGAGCTGCTCACCTCCGCCTGCCACTTTATTTTGGTCCAGCTGTTCGCGCATGCGCAGCTGCTTGTCACTGTACAGCTGCTCGCCTGCGCAAAGCTGCTCGTCAATTTCCATTACTTCAGTTTCGGTGGAATTCGTGGCCTTACTATTGTCTTCACATTTACTTGAGTGTCTGCCCATCATGTTGACTTGGTGATCCTTCAATTGTATTTGTAGAAGGCATGCGCGAGCCTTCTTTTGATCTCCTTTGACTATTCCTGCACCTTTTGTTGTGGGAAATTTTAAACAATAATAATACGTTGAAACAGCTGCCTTGAATTCATGCAAAAAAGGACGGCCGAGGAAACCGTTATAGGTGGACTGTTGGTCTACGACTAAGTAGTCTATCATCCTATTCAGTTTCCTTTCCGGGTCCTCGACCAATACAAGCTCGACTGCTAACGTAATCATTCCTAGGGGAACGGTTACAGTATTTCTGAATCCCACAATTCTATGATCACAATCTTTGATGTACTCGGCGCAATCTCCTAGCTGATCTATTGTGCTTTTGAACAAGATGTTCGTGTAGGAACCAGTGTCGACAAACAGACGGTGCACTTTTGTTCCCATAATATTAGCACAAATGACCAACGAGTCATTATGGGGAGTGAGCACTCCATCTAAGTCTTTTTCTGAAAAAGTCAGGTCCCCGGTCTGTCTGGTTGACAGATTTACACCAACCTCCATCACTTGGGCTACCGCTCTCAGTTCTGCTTTCCTTTTTCTTTTTGACGCGGGTGGTCTCCCATCAGAACAACCACCAACTGGTCCTGTGGGATCTATCATTAAGATCTCCGGAATAGGTCTTGCTGGGGCTGCAGGGGCCTTTCTTCCTTTCTTACTAGCTTTGCTTGGTTGTTCATCGCTATCTTCATCATCCGAACTGGATGGTATTGTTGCTCTTGGTCTCTTACCTGGTTCCCGCTTCATGAATTCGGACAACTTTCCTTCCTCATAGAACCTCCACAACTGCTTCAACAAATCTCGACACTCGCTTGTGAAGTGGCCGATGTTCTGATGATATGCACAGTATTTGTTTGGGTTCAATTTTCCTCTCTCCTGCCTTATTTTCCGTGGTTCTGACAATATTTTCTTGTCTTTAACGTTATTATACACAGCTTCCACAGACATGGTAAGGACTTGATTCAACTTCTCTTTCAACTCAGCTCCCTCATTGAACGACTTCATGTTCTTTGGAGCCTTGTAGTCGTTTCCACCAGTCTTCTTGCCAAACTTCTTTGGATCAGCTTTGTCTCCCATTTCTTTGTGTAACGCTTCCTGCATCGACACATGGATTCCTGCTTTATGTCTGATTTCCGCGTATGTTTTCGGACAAGTCAAATGCATCTATTTCCATAAATCGGTTCCTTTCTTCAGTCCAGTCACCACTGCCACTATTTTCGTATCCTCACTCACCATCTCGCCCTCCAGTAGCACTTTATCGAATCTTTCCAGAAACTGTTTGTCTGACTCCTCGTCTCCTTGCTTGATGTCTGCCAACCGGTGCCTGTGGGTCAAGTAAGATCCAGCGGTTGAAAAATGAGACAAAAACTCCTTGCTTAGTTGGGTAAAAGAGTGAATGGATCAGGGAGCCAGTGCTGAAAACCATCTGTGCGGGCCATCTCCAAGGGTGAGTGGGAAATTTCGACATTGTGTGGCGTCCGTTGCCCCCACTGAGATCATGAAGGTCGAATACTTCGTTACATGAATATGGGGGTCTGAAGTTCCTTCGTACAGGTTGATGGCCGGAAATTGTATTTTCTTCTGGATTGGTGCATTGAGGATGGACAGAGATAATGGTGAAGATGGGAGAACAGTTGATCCGACAACTCTCTGAGATTCCAACTGTCTCTGCAATTCCCAGATTGCTTTTCTCATTTCCTGCAGTTCGCTTGGGGGAGTTCTCCCGTTGGAAGGCTGTTCATCATGATTGAGTTCGATAACCTCCTCACGATACAGTCCCTCGCCAACGGGACGTTTCTCCTGAGTTGCCCTCCTAACAGCGTTGCTAGCTCCATTTGGCCCCAGTCGGCCGAAAGCTGATCTCCTGATTCTATCATGCACCGATGGGCGAGCAGCAGGGCGTGGTCGCTCCTCGTTCTTCTTGGATGGTTCTTTCCTGTTCGCGTTCCTCGTTCCCAACCTTTCCAGAGCACTTGTTTGGGATGTACTTCTGCTCGACCCATCTGCCCGACTAGGAGACAATTCTCCTCTGCTCCCCAAACGCTCGCTCAGGGGGACTTTCGTTTTATTTCTACGGACCTCCTCGCTGTCAGCCTCGTCGTGATGGGCATCTTCTCTCATTTTACTTCTCTGCTCGCCTGTTCGCCCTTGCTCACCCGCTCGGTTGTTCGCCACGGGTGCTTTTGACGGTCCGGCTGCTTGTCGATTTTGCAATGATTGAAGGACAGCGATCGTTTTTGCTAGTTCTTCGGGGTTTTGAGCAAGAGCTTCAACTTCTGGTGGAATTGTGTCTATGGTGACTTGGACATTTCTCTGCGAAGTTGCTCTCACTGTCCGTGCATGTCCTTAGGTGGACGAAACCCTAGTTCTTGACCTAGGATTCGGGGATGCGCTCGAATGTCGTTCTTCTTGCGATCTAATCATTTTGGCTATCAAGATATGGGTGATAAGCAAAGGAATGGTGTAATCTAACTCCCAACAAATATTTTTTCCTAAGAGTTACTAGCCTTGAGTGTATGATTATGAAGGTTCACAAACCCTAGTTCACACACTCATGCATTTAAACCCTTAGAATGATATGTGTATGAGCAATTTTGCACAAAAGAGCGCGAATATTTTAACTCCGACGGTTTCTTCCCGGATTCTGACGAGATTTTGCAGAATCCGGTGGGAGCCTTCAACCTTCTTCTAATTTTCTACAATCGGAGGTTCGTACCCTCCTTCTAGCGCCAATTGTTGATGACCTTTTCTAATCAATGATGATTAGTGCTGTTTTTGTTAAGTAAGATCATCAAACAAGAACTTAGATCATAGATAAGATTCAAGAATAAAATTTGTAAGAGTTTAGTCACTTTTTTGAATTATGGAAAAAATCCCCCTTTCTTCATCAAATGAAGAAGTATTTATAGATGTACAAAGTGGCTAGGTGTCACCATCTTGATGGCTTAGCCATTGGATCTTTGCCAAGTGTTAGGACACTTGTACAACATCTAAACTATTGCTCATTGGATGGATGCCAAGTGTTAAGACACTTGGATCATATCTAAGCTTAGAGACTCTTGGAGTTCCCAATGTTGTACTTGGTTTCTGGAACTACTCGCTGCTCTCCACGGTGATCAGTTGTTCGTTTGCACATCTTTGTTGGGTGTTGGAGACCCCTATACTCTAAGTTGCTCGCTCCGTAACTGTGGTCTTTACACAGTTGCTCGCCTCTTTGCGAGGTTGTTCGCCAAAGTCATCTTTGGTCTGAGCTTTACATAGCTGATCGCCTATCCTGCTTGCTACATTAAGACTCCTTGCTCGGCTGTTTGCCCAACGTAGCTGTTAGTCCCTTCCACTTAACTTGTTATTGAGTTTGATGGTAATCCTCCATTTATTTAAGTACAAAGTTGTTCGCCCATCAACAATTGCCCCCTAGCTTGGCCTCACGTTGGATATTAATTAATCAACCGAGACCAAGCTACAATCCAGAGCTTTCTCCGAAATGGGCGAGCAGTCGAACAGCCGAGAGAGTTTTCTTCAAATCGATGATTTTGGGCGAGCAGTTGGGCGAGTCCCTTCGAATGACGACGGTTGGTTTCCCGAGATACGGAACGCGAGGCGTCGCGTCTGACATGCGCGGTTCCCTATTTGCGCATAGGGGCCTATAGTATTTTCAGAAAATTGCATTTTCGCCCGCCTTTATTCTTATAAATAGGTGCCGATTTCCTCTTCTTCCCCCTTTCCGAGTTTTTGGATTTCCGCCATTGATAAGCACTTCCAAGCTTTTCTCTCTGCCATTCTCGTCCTGCATTTTGTAATTCGTCCTGCATTTTCCTTAATTTCCTTTCTTTTTCGATTTCACATACTTTCTTTCTTCTTTTTGTTTTCTGTAACCGCCGTCGTTTTTCCGACCGTGAACCGCCGCCACGCCGCCGTTCTGTAAGAGCATCGCTGCCTTGCTCTCTGTCGCCGATTGTAACCGTGACCCTCGTCTCTGGATTTAAATCCAATCTTTCCATATTTTCTCATTTTTTTAAAATGGATTCTCCCTCGTCGAGTTCTTCCCGTTCCGGACCCGGGCGAAACCCGGAAAAAAGACCCGTTAACCCGACCTCTCCTCGCAGATCTGTTCGCCAAGCGTTGGCGAACAACCCGCGTACGCTATTATTGGACGAAGGCACGGACTCCGATGCGAGCTCCGTTGTTCGCTCAATTGAGGGGTATGCCTCTGATCGCTCCGACGACCAAGAAGAGGCTTACCCGGTTGCTCACGATCCTGATACATCCTCCGAACTCGGAGAAGATTCCGCGGAAGTGGCCGCGGAGATAGAGGGCTCTCTAGGTTTTGAGGGCGATCAACCTGACGTTGCTGTCGAGCAACAAGATCCCACTCTTACTTGGGAGTTCTTATGGGAGATTAATTTCCCCATGCCTCAAACTACACCGGAATCTCGGATCCCTGAGGGAGTTGATCGCGACAATGAATGGGCGGACTACGCTGCCCGTTATGCAAAAACCTTTACCGTTCCACCAAGGGAGATAATGGAAGCGCGCGAGAGTGGGTTTGTGGTGAGCAAGGTTGCCAGTGTGGTTGAGGAGAATGACCTGGCGAACATCCGTGCAACATACAAGATACCTTACGACATTTTTATGTATGCACCAAAGGAAGGAGAGACTGCTGATCGCCCGCCTCCTGGTTGCACGGCGATCAGTTTGGATGTTCTCAACATGGGCTTCCCGCTCCCCCTGCATCCGCTTATTGGTCGCTTCTTGGCTGATGTGAATCTGACGATTACCCAAATCACCCCAAACGGGTGGAGCAATCTTTTAGCCTTCATGACCCTTTTTGGTCTTGAGGGTTACAAAAATAAGATTAGTACGGCGGAACTCCACTATGCTATAACCATCTCGACTCAAAGAGAGGATGGTGCGGGCTGGTATTATGTCAAGACGAGGAGCGGTGTGAAGCTGATTGAGGGGGTCCCAAACAAAGTTAGGGGCTGGCATGGCCAATTTTTTTTTATTGGCGGGGATTGGCGAGCAACTGAGGGCTTTGCGGGTGGTCGGACACGCATAATGTCGCCTGAAGGCTTCGGAAATATCAAACGTAGGCCTAGCCCTGTCTTACTGTACTATAAGTAGGACTAATTTTAATTTCTTTTCTTTGTTGTTTTGTAGGCCCGAGAATTTTGAAGTGGGGATATCCTGATCTCAGCGACGAGTTTCTCTTCACACTCGCTGTTATTTCTCTTCGCGATGTTGCTAGTCACGACTTGGAACATTTGTCCAAAGCCCACTGTCGCAAACTCGCTGGTTTGACTACAAGCCCCCACCATCTTGAAGCTCAGGCTGCCGTTTCTGAAGGTTATTCTTTTCATTCTTACTTTTGTCGATCGTCTTTTCCTCTTGCTCACCTAATACCTTTTCCTCTTCTTTTAGAACAACAAGTTACTGTTGTTGTTCCATCTGTTCCCGAGTCATATTACTTGCTCGCCAAACGAGTCAAACAGATGGCCGACGCTTCAAGGAGAAAAATGGACCCACCTCTTGCCATAATTCGCCTTCGAGCAGGGGAGAATCCCTTTGTTCGCCCTCCCGCTGGAGCTGCTCGCCGCAAGCAAGGGGCGAAAGCTTCTTCTTCTCCCCGAGATACAAGGAAGGGGAGGGAAAAGGAGAAGGAGTGAGAAAGAGAGAAAAAGAAAGCGTCGCGAGGAGATGATGCTCGCGGCAGTCGAGGCGATGATCGCGCCTCAAAGCGATCGAAAACTGGTGGCGAGGCGAGCAGCGGAGTTCCGAGATCTCCAGTGTCAAAGTCCACTTCCTTGGAGGTAGTGGACGAGCAACAGGTGGTCGTGAGTGCGGCGGCGACCAAGTCTGTAAGCTATCCCAAGGACACCTCTTATCTAGGTTGGGATCCTGTCAAAATCAAGGAGTAAGTTGGTCGCCTTTTGTGAGCTCTGTTGTTCGCCTATTTCTCTTCTTTGTACTAACTCTTAATTCTCTCTTCATTTGGTCAGATACAACCCGGAGCATTATCCTGGTCGAGGGACAACACTTCACCACTTTGTTGTTGTCAAAGATGCATCTTCCTCGCTCCATGACATCCCTGATGTTCACGTGCGCCGAGCAACTGAGACAGTCCCAAGGGCTTGGACCAAATCGGCTAACGCTATAGTTGCCGGTCAGACATTGAGCGATAATGTTCGCTTGATGAGTTACAATGCTGGCCATCAAATGGTCATGTCCCAGATGCTGCTTGACCAGGCCACAGAGCTTGAGCGAACTAACCGCGACTTGGGACGTCGTATCGAGAGGATGGATGACGAGAAGGCCGCCGCGATCAAGGAATGCAAGGCTGAGCATGCCAGAGAATTGGCATTGATGGAGAAAAAAATAGAGGCCACCTTGGCTAGTGAGAAGAACGCTCTCGATCGTTCGGAGAAGATGTTGCTTGAGGTGAAGACTGCCGATCTGCGGGCCGAGAGAGCTGAGAAAGAGCAAGCAGGCTTAGCTGCTCGCCTGTTGGTCGCCGAGGAACAAGTCAAGAGATTGGAAGAAGAGTGCAAAGATATGATTGACTACGAAGTCCATGAGCAGGAGGTGTTGGACAAGACTAACTTTGGGTATATTTGTGCCTTTGCAGAGTGTTTGAGGTCTGTCCATTTCGCCCACGACCATAACCAGGACATCCGTGGTGCGGTGAAAGCGGACTTCATTGAGTATGTCAAGAATTATCCTCCTGCTCCTGGTTCAACCTTGTTCGTCTCTGATTTGGCTGCTCTTGGTTTCCCTCTAGACACCTTTGGCGAGGATGTCAACGTTGTTGCCCCTACCTACGGCGGTCAGCCTGACCCCGCACCAGTGGCGACCAGCGCAGTGGCCACTGATGAAGTTTTTGAGGGGTTGTCTTCGCTCCCCTTAACTCCTATAGACGGGGCTGGTACCTCAAGTGCCCCGGGCGAGCAGCCGAGTAGCCAGGCGACCAACATTGCGGATGCTCCTCTTCCTTGAAGATTTTAGTTCTTTAATTTACAATAGGATGCCTCTCTTCTGTTTGTGCTTATTAGCTTATCCTTATTGTAAACTTTTTTAGTAATGGAATGGAAGATCTTTTTTAGTTTACAGCCTTGTGTATTTATTTCTTTGCTTTACTCAGTTGCTCGCCCATTGCTTTGCATATGACTATTAATTTCTAAATGTTCCTTTTATTCTTAAGGTAAACACTTAGTGAAATTCTCAAGTTGGCCATTTTGGTTCTCATAGAACTTGACCTTTAATTGTTTGGGCCTTTTTGGTCGCTTATGGACTTGGCCTTATTTTTGCATTTATTTTGAGTTGTTCGTCTTATTACAGAGTTGTGCTTTGCAATTTTTTTTTTTTTTTGGCGAGCAACTTCGCAATTTTGATATTAAGCTAGTGGCTCAAAAATTCTCATCGATAGTTATATAGAAACTCAAAAAATTTAAAATGCACTACTGCTCGCCTAGTAAACAGGCTCACAAATTCATGTCATAACTATTCGCTCATATATAAACTTGTGCTAAAAAATTTCAAATTCGCCAAAAGTTACAAAGGATCTATTTGTAAAACCTCTAAGACTTACATGACTTCATTGATAGTACTTCTTGAGTAAAGTTGTATTCCAGGAGTATTGGGACGACTTGCCTTCCATGTCCTCAAGGCCGTATGTGCCGTTGTGCCACTTATTCGTCACCTTGTAGGGGCGCTCCCAAGTCGGGCCGAATACTCCTGGTGGTGTCAAAACTTTTCGAAGCACCAAGTCACCAACTTCAAATTCTCTTGCTTTTACTTGAGAATTGTAGTACTTCGCTACTCTTTTCTTGTAAATTGCATTTTTCATTTCTGCTGTTATTCTCTTTTCTTCAAGCAGGTCCAGCTCTGTTGCTAGTGCAGCGTTGTTCGCCTCTTCGTCGAACGAAACTGTTCGTTCTGTTGGGACTTTCAGCTCGACCGGTATTACGGCTTCTGTCCCGAACGCCATTGTGAATGGTGTTTCACCCGTGCTTGTTCTGTGAGACACCCTGTATGCCCACAACACTTCCGGCAACTCTTCGGACCATTTTCCCTGTTTATCGACTAAGCGGATCTTCAAAATCGAAGTTGAAATTTGCGACGACCTATCCGTCGCAAATGTAGCCGGTTTAAGACGAAGGCGGTGGGCCCTAGTGTTTGCGACGGCGTTTCCGTCGCAAATTACTAACTTTTGCGACGGACTTCCTAAGTCGTCGCAAAGTGTCATCTTTTTCGACGGCTTACCAAAATCCGTCGCAAATTGCGTGAATTTGGGACGGATATTTTGCCGTCGCTAATCTCCGTCTTTTTTGTAGTGTTATATGCCCAGTTGCTCGTCTCCTGTTGTATTTATTTTAATTGTCATTACCACCAACATCATTGTTATTTTATTGCCTAAACCTTCTGCTTGGCTGCTCGATCGCCTATCAACAACAATCACAGGTGCGGCGCTCGATTTGGAAACAATTACATAAAAACTTAAATGATAGCGATGTTGTTTTAGGGTTTGGAACCCCTATGCGGCGAGGGTTTGGTGCTGGCCTGCTGGGTTGGGCGGAGTGACTTTGGTACTGTTCATCTTTATCGAAGTTTTGGTTGACATTTCTTGAAAATTTGGGTTCGTTGGAAACTCGAATGTGTTCCTTACTGTTTTGATTTTCGAAAATTGCAGAGAAGAATGATTTGGGATTTTGAACAACATATGATTCGTGAGCCATAAAAAAGGCAAAAAGAAATTTCTTATCCCATGTGGCGGTGACCAAATGAGAGTAAAAAAACTCAAATTAAAATATTTTTAAATTTACAAAATCAAAATCAAAATGGATAAACAACGGGGACCAAAATCAAATTAATGGCAAGTCACCGAATGTATAAAACTTTAATCCCTTTATAATATAATATTAGTGAAGTCAAGTAGAATTTAATGAACATTAGATTCACAATATTAGTGAAGTCAAGTAGAATTTTTAATAAACATTAGATTCACACGTAGAATTCATATAACTTTGTACTTATAAATTGGAATGAGACTGCACATTTCAAATTTAACCAATGACATAATTAAATCATATACATGGTTTAATTCTTAATTAATCATACCTTTTATCATTATCATCTATTATGATGTTATTATCTCAATCTATTTAATTTAATTATTGAATAATAATTTCTCACAAAGACTAACAAATAATACTTTCAATCTATTACTAAAATATCATAATCAATTATACACATCTAAACTTATTACTTTATATGAATAATTACCTTAACCTAATATTAAGGTATGACTTATTATTATTAAAATATACTACTACTAGTGTGTACCCACGTACTGAAAAAAAATATTATTTTTATTTTCTGTAGACATTTAATATAAGAGTATTTTTGTCTAAAAAATTTCGGGGTATATACAACAAATTATGGGGTTTGTTTAGCTGTGGCCCGTGCCCTTCACTAAACCCTATAGGTATATCCT
The DNA here is from genome assembly GCA_947034835.1 of Ballota nigra. Lineage (NCBI taxonomy): Eukaryota > Viridiplantae > Streptophyta > Magnoliopsida > Lamiales > Lamiaceae > Ballota > Ballota nigra. The sequence goes on along the minus strand of OX344720.1, from coordinate 117,515,205 downwards.
ACAAACTAAATAATTAAAAAAGACATCAAAATTCACAATTAATAATAAATTATTGAATAACATTACTTAGATTAATAATTTAATAATAATCAATTTCCATTTCAATATTGAATAATTTATAAATTAATCAACATTATTAGTTATTGGGAGTATACAGTAAGAAATTAATTTAAATTAGAAATAATACAAAATTTGAAATAAACTTTAACATTACAATACCTGTTCATCGATCAAAATGAGTTCCAAGTAGAACTTATCTCTATTAAAATCATTAAAAAACATTGTCCAACTTTTTCAATCCTAACTTTAACGGTCAATTTTTGGCTCTCACTCTTGATATTAGAAATCAAAGAAAATTGAGGTGTCATACTCTTGAAATCTAAAATGAGATTTAAATTACAACAATTAAACCATCGTAGTTATTCAGATAAAAATATATGGTATAGTTAAATATATTATTTTTATTTTTGCACATGAAGAATATTTAAACTGGACGATGTAGAGCATAAATCAACAATCATTATTACATTCATATTGATATTGATATTTAAATCTAATCAAATTGTGAGCACTTAAAATGACGAATTTAATTATAAAATAAATATACTAATAACAATAGATATATAACTAACCAACAATTGATGGGAGAAATCTCAGCAAAAGAGTGGAACAAATGAAACTTTGATGTGAAAAAATGAAATACAATATGCTCTTATTTATAATTAAAAAAAATGCAGTATTATATCTTATCCATAATAAGAATATATCACATAAGAATATTCTTTGGAATATATAACTATATACCTTTTATTTTAGGAATAAAATAATCGAACATTATATTATACTATATATACTAACTCAAACTTAGAAATGATAAATTTAGATTCATTCAATAAGTAGATCATATTTAATTACATTAAAGTTTGGAAAAAATATGATTTATAATAAATTCCAAAAATAACTAAATATGAAAATGGAAAAAATATCTATTTGCATTAATTATGCATATATAAATTAATGATTTACATTTAATGATATAGAACAAAGGGTCGTGATTAAAAGTTTAACCAACTTTTAATGAGAGTGTAGTATTTCAAAATGGAGAGATTTGAGACATGCCACATCACCCTAAGAATAAGGTGGTGTTGACACATCATCTTGGAGATGTTTGAAAATATATTATTATAAGATTCTATTTTTATTTATTATTATTTCATTATCTCAAAACAATTTTTAATAGTTTTAAAATAGATTATATACTCTAGTTTGGTGATGTAGTTCAAATATTAATTTTTTTTTTTTTTTTTGTGTGTATTTTGTGAATCAACACAAACTATAAATAGCATGTGTTTACTTAGAAGCTTACAGAAGAATGGAGGACTAAGTAAACGTGACATTTTGTTATTACTGTCCTCATCTTCACAAAAACCTCTTTTCTAATCATGACTTGATTTTCAAACAATCTTGCTAATTTTCTTAGGTTGATCAGTATTTGAAGAATTGTGTACTACAGCCATTTCATAACACACATTACTTATGCATAATCTGGGTACAAATATGAGAAATACGATTCAGAAGCATTAACGATAATAATTGATTGACTAAAATTATTCTCTGTATATATTCTTTGAATTGTTTCCTTGTACGATCATTGTACAAACATTATAACTAGTGAAGATCTCTCATCACTAGAGTTATCAGTGATCACAATCCTTTTCTCACATGCTGGTTGATATACTTGCCAGTTTGCCACCACGTTTCTTTTATCGACCTTGGTCTTCACGTTTGAACCTCAGGGTTTTAAATTCGCTGCCAAGTCTCCGCATTGGCTTCATGCTATGCAAGAAGAGTTTGATACTCTTCACTCAAATCAAACCTGAGATTTAGTCCACTTTCCACCTAATACCAACATTGTCAGTTCCAAATGGATTTTCCGAACAAAATATCATTCTGATGGCTCGGTTGAGCAGTACAAAGCTCGTCTTGTTGCTCAGTGCTTCACTCAAATTCCTGGTACTGACTTTGGTCACACTTTTAGTCCGATTGTTAAGGCCTTCACAGTTTGTGTTATTCTATCTCTATCTGACCAACATACATGGAATCTTCATCATCAGTTAGACGTCAAGGACACATATAATTGGATTCTTGAGAAACGACTCAGCCTCCGGGTTTTGTTGATCCACGTTATCTGAAGTACGCCTGTAGCCTAAAAAAAGCTCTATATGACCTTCGTCAGTCTCCTTTTGCTTGGTACCGGCGTTTTAGTAGTTTCTTATATACACTTGGGTTCAAGGAAAGTCGTTCGGATTCTTTATTATTTTATCTTCATTAGGGCACTTCAGTTATCTACCTTATTTTATATGTGGATGACATTTCGTCACCGGCAATGATCCCTCATTGCTTTTCGAATCTTCATTCTCTGTGTCCAAAAAGTGTTTGCTATTAAAGATCTTGGGCGTCACAATTACTTCTTGTGTCTTGAAGTATCCTACACATCTTCTGGCTTGTTTGTCAATCAAGCTAAGTATGCCTGAGATATATATTTTAGAGCGAGCTAGCCTCCTCGACTCTAATCCAGTTGCTACGCCCCTTTATCACTTGAACACGATGGGACTCCGCTTTGTGATCCTACCTTGTATAGATCTCTTTATGGAGCACTTCAGTATCTGACCATCACTAGGCCCGATTTATCCTAGTCTGTTAATTCTGGCCAGTCATTCACCAACTGAAGCTCATTTCTTCACTGTTAAGCACATACTTAGGTACGTTAAGGGTACCATTCCCTTTGGTTTATCCTTTGCTTCTTGTCCTGGTTCTGCAATTGTAGGCTACTTTGATATTGATTGGGCCCGTCACCACAAATATGTTCAATTTGAAGAGGAGTTTAGAGAGGGCTTTGGAGAGGGGAAGGGCTTTAGAGGGGGCTTTGGAGAGGGTTTTTAGCCCTCTCCAAAGTGCTGGTCGTTAGCATATTAGTGAGGGCAAAAGTGAGCCCTCTCTAAATAGAGAGGGCTTTAGAGAGGGTTCTGACACCATCTTTTTAGAGAGGGCTTAGGGCCCTCTCCAAATTAGTGAGGGTGGGGCCCTCTCTAAAGCCCTCTCTAAAGTTGCAGGTTTGACTCCCTCGGTTCTGCTGAAATTAACGAGGGCGAGGGGGCCCTCTCCAATTTGGTGACCATTTTGGTGAGGGCAGGCCCCTCGCCAATTTTTTCCAAAAAAAAAAATTTGTGGGCACCCGGATTCGAACCCCGCGACACTGGGGCACCACGAGCACCCCCCCACCACTAGGACACCGCAATTCCGCGGTACTGTAGCATTATAGGCGAATTTTTGCCCCCCATGAGATTCGAACACGCGACCTCCCGGTATGTGGAGACCTTATGTGTTCCCGTCTAACCGATTGGACTAGACAAGTTATAGCTTATCTTTTCTTTTTATTAATATATGTATCATATAGTATGTTTTCTTTATTTTTTTTGTTTCTCTCATTTAATTTAATTATTTGTTATATATGGTATCATATATTATGTTTTCTTTCTCTCATTTAATTTAATTGTTTGTTATATATGATATTATATATTATGTTTTCTTTATTTTTTTTCTTTCTCTCATTTAATTTAATTGTTTGTTATATATGGTATCATATATTATGTTTTCTTTATTTTTTTCTTTCTCTCATTTAATTTAATTGTTTGTTATATATGTTATCATATATTATGTTTTCTTTATTTTTTTTTTCTTTCTCTCATTTAATTTATTTGTTTGTTATATATGGTATCATATATTATGTTTTCTTTATTTTTTTCTTTCTCTCATTTAATTTAATTGTTTGTTATATATGGTATCATATATTATGTTTTCTTTATTTTTTTCTTTCTCTCATTTAATTTAATTGTTTGTTATATATGTTATCATATATTATGTTTTCTTTATTTTTTTTCTTTCTCTCATTTGTCTTATCAACCCGCGGCCCGTGTGAAGTCGATGCAGACGCATGATCATCGTATAGACCCCATATTTCCTCACCGTGATCAATCCAATTACAATAATTGGGCATGAACCCATTTGTATACAAATGTGCTCTCACAGAATCAGGTTCATGATACATCTTGTTCCTACATCTAAATTTGTTGCAGGGACACCTAATCTTTCCCTCAATATTCATCCCATTACTAATGGCGAAATCTATAAATGACTGGAGTCCGTTGTAAAAATCGGGAGATATAATACCATTAATCGATCTTGGACCATACATCCAACTAAAACGGCTAGAATAATCCATATCATCAACCTGTTTTACATATACGAATTAATTAATATTCAAAAGTCTAATTAATAATTTTATTCCAACCAAAACATTAATTAATTAATTTATTTATAATTCCTAAAAATTTCGGCAGAGTTTCGTTTCATTTTATCGTGCTCCCCAATTAATCAAGATCCTACGTGCATCCATTTCCGACTTAATCAATTAAAATTAATTAAGTCGGAACGCACTAATATCTACAACAAGCAACCAATTCATCAACATCCATCCCTCCACTCCAACGTAATTAATTAAACTAATTAATACTATATATACACAAATAAGATAAATAAACATGCTAAATAATTAATTAAACAACTAATACTACACATAAATAAGATAAATAAAGCTAATTACCCTAAATTAAGCTAGGAAACAAGCAATAATATCCATGAGTTTAGACGTATTAGCTAGAAATTAAGTTAAATAATACTAAATATACAACTAATTAATAATTAAACAAACTAATACTATATACATAAATAACTAATACTAAATAACTACACAACTAATACTAAATATGCATGCGCACAATATACAAACCACTACACATTTAAAAAACTAATACAAAACAATAAGACAACTAATACTAAACAATAAGACAACTAATACTAAACAATAAGACAACTAATACTAAACAATAAGACAACTAATACTAAACAATTACACAACTAATACTAAACAATTAAATAAACTAATAATAAATACATAAACAACTAATACTAAACAATTACACAACTAATACTAATTAATCAATATACTAATACTAAACAATATTGAAATAAATAATTCAACAAGCTTAATACTAATTAAATAGTTAATTAAAAAAAAAAAACTAACCGTATAAATATACTTGTGAACGGAGAACGAACACCGGACGGCGAAGTTGAAACCCCCTCTTCTTCCTCCACTTTTTTCTCCTTTTCTTTCTTCTCTTTTTCCTCCTCTCCTCCTCTTTCGTTTTTGAGCAGAATGTGGAAATGGGAAAATGTTAAAGGGGTTTCGAATTTGTGCTGAGATGGGGTAGGTGGGTGTTAAATGTGTTGGAATTAGCGAGGGTCAAAGCCCTCGCCAAATGCAGAGATTCCGCGGCCCCCCATGCGCTGACACACGCGCAGAACGGTCATGTTTGACCTGAAAATTAACGAGGGCGAAGGCCCTCGCTAATCCTGACAGCGCGTTTTGTGAGGGTGAACTGCCCTCTCTAATTTTGATGAGGGTGCTCCCCTCTCTAATACCCTCGTTTTGTGCTCCCCTCTCTAATGCTCTCTCCAAATAGTGAGGGCTCCACTCCCCTCACTAATTGCCCTCTCCAAATGAATGTTTTTTTGTAGTGCGTTGCGCTGATACTCATTATTCGACATATGGTTCTCTTTGGCAATCTCATCTCTTGGAGCACAAAGAAGTAAATGATAGTTGCTTATTCTATATGCGAATCTAAATATCAAGCTATGGTTAACGCGTCTTCGGAAGTTATCTCGTAAAAAAATTTGCTCAGTGAACTACGCGCTCTTCTTTCATCTCGACTGCGGCGGCTGCTCTTTCACAATAAGAGTGTCAGCTTTTGGATTCAAAATCCCGCGTCCCATAAGCGAGCGAAGCATATTGACATCGACTATCACTTTGTTCATGAGCTTGTCTCTTCGGGGAAAATCTCCACACAATTTTTTCCGTCTCCACTACAACTTGCGGATATATTTTGTGAGACCCGAACTTCTCACAACCCATCGATTAATATAGTTCGTATATTTTTTATGATTTATGTTCTATTGAGGACTCCACATTAATGTATTTTGTATTTGTAATTGAAAAATATTTATTCTTCTGTATAATTATTGGTGATAGAATTTTTAATATTATTATCGATATTTAAGTGATAATGCAAACCGATTTATGATTAGTAGTACTATTTAAATGAAAATGAAATAAATTCATTACTATTGGCCAAATATAGTTTATGCACTATACGCGTTTTATATTATTTATGTGCTACTTGTGATAGTATTTGACTTTTTTTTTTTTTTTTTTAAGGAGTATTAAATTATTTATGTACGCCAATATGTTTAGTGTGAAGAAACACTTTTTAATAATTAGTTGAAAAAATGGTGATATTTTAGTAAACAATGCAAATTAATTGATAACATAACGTGAAAAGAAAATATTAAATGTATAAAAATAATTAATTACTTTTAAATATATATACACACACGCCTATACCATGTAGATGGAGAATTAATGCATGTGTAAATGATCACTGCCAAAAGTTGTAATGTAGAAACTATATTAATTTTAAAATATAGATTATAGTATAATAGTACTAAAATAAAATAAAAATAGGGAACTTAAAGAAGAAGCAATTAGTGAGGCGGTGGTTTTATGTTTTTGTATCTATCCACTCAAGTTTATCCATTAACTTTCTTAAGAATACACACATACTTACATAATAAAGGGAGAGGGAAGCATGTTCGCCGAGAGAATGAATAGGAAAGGGAGATGAAAAAAAAAAAAAAAATAATAAGAAAGAGAGAATGAAATTGTGATTTCAAGTGGGGATTAACTACCTGTTATAGTTTTAATTTCAATAATAAGGTAAGCAATTTTATATATTTCTTATAGAATTCTTCTTTTACTTTATAATTGATAAAAGATATATTTTGGGAGATTTTATTTGCTCTATGAACTGTATTCCATTAAATTTGAATTATTTGGATTCCTGTTACATGAAAATGGAAATTAGTATAAATGTTTAAATTGATAGGATATGCAATGTTCTTCCAATTCTATTTCTTGTTTACAGTCTATTCTTTTGCAAGTATAAAAATTAAGTCACCTTGTAAATTAGCTTAGTTGACCAATTAATTAATGCATTAATTATATTAGTTAAGGGAGCTTTATTAAAGGTCAATAGATAAATGAATGGGTATCAACTTAATTGTAATTTATCTTACAAAAATAGGATCACAATATCCCTGTTTTAAAGATTAAGCATAAAGTAATTTATGGGAGTTCGGTTATATCTTTTGTTGGAAGGAATTGGAAGTTTAGTTTACATATTTAGCAGTAAAAAAAAAAAAAAAATGCAAAATAAGTGATTCGGCCATAAATAGAAGAATTAAATTACACTTTATGTTAGTGATTCTCAAATTTTAGTTACGATAGATATGATAGGTATTAATATTAATATTGACAATGGGTTAATTAAATGATAAATAGAAGGAGGTCTTAAAATTTAATATATTGTGTTTACTAATCCAAATCCAAATTAATATGTATGATAGATATACGGGCAAGGTTATTTGTACCCCATTTTAATGGGAGTACACCCATTGGGTTATTAAGATGAGTACACACCCCAATTAAAAACCTAAAATCACAGCGTACACTCACCCTTAGGAATTCATACGACAATTTAAAAGGTTTTTGCGCTGAGACCGTCCACTACACCGTCTACCACCGCACTGAGATCGTCGTTGTCGTCCACCACCGCGCTAAGATCGTTGTTGTGCCGCCGCCTGCACCGTCCATCTACCTGTATCGTCAAAAAACTAGTATAACAAATGTTCGAAAAAATAAAATGAAATAGTAGGATATGTTCGAAAAAATATTTTGAACATTTACATAATGTTCGAAAGTTTTTTATGAACAAATTGTTCGAACATCAGTTATGAAAATATGATATTTGTTCATCAAAAAAATTCGAACAAAGGTCATTTGTACATAGAACCAGTGCTGAACTTCTTAACTTCGTAAATATCAACAAATAAACGCGCCAAAACATTCATACTATCATATTCACGTTCCCAATACATACAATTTTGAAAACTACTTTAATAATCATATTAGAGCATCAAACAAATCATAAACATAATTCAAAAGGGTTTAGAAAAAAAACCTAGAAAAAAAAAGGTATTTTAAAACGAAACTCTTACATATGCATATCTAGCACCACCAAACGAACTCATTCTTGTAATATCCGACCACAATACAACACGTGCAACCCCGAACGACAATTATGTTAGTGATTGGAAAAGTAAAAAAAAAAAAACTGTCCCTTGAAGTTATAGTTCACACGATAGGGATATAATCTTAGTGGGTGTACTTACAATATATTTTAACTAAAATTATAAGAAAAGGGTATTTTAGATCTTTTATAGTTATTTTAATTTAATTAAATAAATCACTACAAAAAAAATACTGTTCTGCGACGGAATTTGCAACGGAAAATCCGTCGCAAACAGTGTTTTGCGATGGATTCTGCGACGGACACGAATCCGTCCTTAAAACACCCGTAGCTAATTTTTGCGACGGATTTCGCCGTCCGTCGCAAATTACCGACGGATAAATCCGTCGCAAAAGGGCGGGTCAGATCCGGCCGGGTCACACAGAATTTGCGACGGACTAAATCTTTCAGGTCAGACCCGTTCGGGTCAACAACATTTGCGACGGCCACGTTCCGTCGCAAATGTTTATATATATTTTTTTTATGTTTTTCTGTTATAATTTGCGACGGGCTGTTTTCCGTCGCAAAATTCAATATTTGCGACGGAATTTGGCCGTCGCAAATTACCGAGCCTATACAAAAAAAAAGTGGCTCGCGTGGTTTGAGCCCGGGCACCCGGGGCGGGCGCGGACCACTGGGCCACCCGGTCCATTCCTTGATATATGCGGCCCACCTTATATACTAGTCTTATTAGGCCTTGAACAATTAATCCATTTTTGCGTCCAAGGGGAATCGAACACGGGACCTCTTGTGCAAGAGGAGGGGGTGCGTGCCACTAGGGCACAAGCTACTTTCGTTCATTTTTATGCAATTAATTGTATATGTATTCAAATTAAGTCATTTTTTTTATAATTCACCAAATTAATTTCTTTTCGTATCTAAGTTGTTTATTAAAATATTTTGCCCAACTATTTTTTTTATTTTGTAAAATTATTTATTTCGACAATGCATAATTTTATAATTCGTTCATTTGTACGCAATTAATTGTATATGTATCCAAATTGACTCATTTTTTTCTATAATTCACCAAATTAATTCATTTTTGTTTCTCACTTGTTTTTATAAATGTTGTGGCCATTTAATTTTTATTAGTTTGGTAAAATTATTTATTTCGACTCCCGCTTAAAATTATAATTCGTTCATTTAATTGTACGCAATTAATTGTATATGTATCCAAATTGACTCATTTTTTTTTCTCACTTGTTTTTATAAATGTTGTGGCCATTTAATTTTTATTAGTTTGGTAAAATTATTTATTTCGACTCCCGCTTAAAATTATAATTCGTTCATTTGTACGCAATTAATTGTATATGTATCCAAATTGACTCATTTTTTTTCTATAATTCACCAAATTAATTCATTTTTGTTTCTCACTTGTTTTTATAAATGTTTTGGCCATTTAATTTTTATTAGTTTGGTAAAATTATTTATTTCGACTCCCGCTTAAAATTATAATTCGTTCATTTGTACGCAATTAATTGTATATGTATCCAAATTGAATCATTTTTTTTCTATAATTCACCAAATTAATTATTTTTTGTTTCTCACTTGTTTTTATAAATGTTGTGGCCATTTAATTTTTATTAGTTTGGTAAAATTATTTATTTCGACTCCCGCTTAAAATTATAATTCGTTCACTTGTTTTTATAAATATTGGGGTCATTTAATTTTTATTATTTCTGTAAAATTATTTATTTCGACTCCCGCTTAAAATTATAATTTGTTCATTTGTATGCAATTAATTGTATATGTATCCAAATTGACTCGTTTTTTTTTTTCCATAATTCACCAAATTAATTCATTTTCGTTTTTCACTTGTTTTTATAAATGTTGTGTCCATTAAATAAAAGTAAATTCAAACTAAAATAAATTCACAAAATTATAAATTAAAGTAACAATTAAAAAATTAAATTAAAGTAACAATTCAAACTAAAAAAAATTGTACTTCATAGTTATTAAAAATCAATTTTTTTTAACCATCAGAATTAAATCCGTCTTCCTCTTCCTCCTCATCCTCGCCCAAGTTAACAATCGACATCGGCGGGATCGGCAGCATCGGTGGCTGGGTCGGCGGGAACGGCGGCATCGGTGGCGCAGGCATTTGCGCTCGTGGCATTGAATCAGAGGCGAATATCTGCCACCACGCCTGCATGGCGGCTGTATACTCCTGCACCTCGACCCGATACCGCTCCACCTCTGCTGTATACCGGTCGTGCGCCTCTAGCTGCTGCCTCTCATACTCTTCCTTCTCTCACTGCTGCCTCTGCATGTTCTTCATCTGCTCCACCACCGTGGCAAGCTGCCTCTCGACCTCACTGGGATGAGAGTCGATGGAAGACTGAGAGGAGGATGAGCCTGAGCCACGAGGTCGGAAAAAGTTCTTTCCGAAGCTGCCCAATCCAGCGAACCGCCCCTTTTTAGCCTTGATGTTCTTGAAGTACAATTCATTTTGAATGTCAACAGAAGGTTGTGTGGGGGGCATCGACCCCGACCCCGACCCCTCTGCCTTTTCCTCAGGCTGAGGCTGAGAGGCAAAGTCCTCGAGCATCTTTCTCTGCAAATTAATTATACAAAAAATTAAATAAATTGAACACAAAATATAAAAAATACTTTTAATATTAAAATTTTAAACAATACTATTAATATTGAAATAATACTTACGTGGATCTCGGTGGTACGGCCGTAGGTAGATTTCCCAGTCTCCTCGACGAATGGGTGGGCGAGCTGCAATCTCTCAAAATGAGAGGGCTCGCGTCCTTGCTCCGCCGCCTAATTAGAAAAAAAGATAGTAAAAATTAATAACACTCATAAAAATTAGGAAAAAAATAATATAAATTCAAAAACTATAAAATTGAAGACGAAACTTACAAATCTCAACCCGTGCTCATAAATGGACCGAGAACCGGCCCGATGTCTTGCCATCCCTTCTCCATCAGGGTCACTACGCCGATTCGTCTTGTTTTTCGCCGACTTCTCTTGGAATTCAGGGGAATCCCAGTAGCGGAGGAATTGGTCCCAAATCGACCGCCTTTCACTGTCAAGCCCCAAGTCGGTGGCTATTCCCTTCTTGTACCACCTCTCCCTCATTCTGTAAAGGAGGTCCCTGTATCTCTCTGTCACATATTTTTCAAAATTCCTCAACATTTGGTCATCGTGCTCCGGTGCCCAGACACATTCTTTCTGCAATTACAATTTAAATGTAAATATTAGTTTATATATTTGATATTAATAAACGGTGAATTAATAAATTAAATTAATACCTTAAACTCCTCGAAGTATGTCTTTTTTCTTGCATCGGACACTAACCCCCAACTGTAAGCGGTGGGCTCGAATCCACCGCGAAAGATGGACTTGGAAACCTGATTAGCAGCCCCATGACCCGGAATCCAACTGTAAAATTAAAACTTCAAAGTTAGTAAAATAATTAGGTTTTAATTAATAAAAAAATTGAGTATAAAATATTAAAACTTACGTATGACCACATGGCTGAACAGGCATCCGTGCTTGAACAACCGGATACTAGCGGGAGGAGGATGAGCCCTCAACAGTCTGCTGTGAGGAGAAGGAGGAGGAGGAGGAGCCTGCACCAGGCTGTGAAGAGGTCTCTGATAGAGACCTCAGTCTGAAAATAGGTGGAACGACGGGTCTTAGTGAGGCCCGTCGTCACCTCCCTCCTCGTCCTCCTCGACTCGCCTCCTCATCCCTCGGAGGCTGCTGACTGTCGTTGCCACTGCCTTGTCCGCTCATCTATAACAAATATCACGAATAATATTATTTTGTAAAATTATTAAACTTAAATCAAGCAACTAATATTATTCAAACTACCTACTCAACTAAATTCATTCAACTAAATTAAAATCAATCAACTAATAATATTATTTTGTAAAATTATTAAACTTAAATTAAGCAACTAATATTATTCAAACTACCTACTCAACTAAATTCATTCAACTAAACTAAAATCAATCAACTAATAATATTATTTTGTAAAATTATTAAACTTAAATCAAGCAACTAATATTATTCAAACTACCTACTCAACTAAATTCATTCAACTAAATTAAAATCAATCAACTAATAATATTATTTTGTAAAATTATTAAACTTAAATTAAGCAACTAATATTATTCAAACTACCTACTCAACTAAATTCATTCAAATAAACTAAAATCAATCAACTAATAATATTATTTTGTAAAATTATTAAACTTAAATCAAGCAACTAATATTATTCAAACTACCTACTCAACTAAATTCATTCAACTAAATTAAAATCAATCAACTAATAAAATTATTTTGTAAAATTATTAAACTTAAATCAAGCAACTAATATTATTCAAACTACCTACTCAACTAAATTCATTCAACTAAACTAAAATCAATCAACTAATAATATTATTTTGTAAAATTATTAAACTTAAATCAAGCAACTAATATTATTCAAACTACCTACTCAAGTAAATTCAATCAACTAAATTAAAATCAATCAACTAATAATATTATTTTGTAAAATTATTAAACTTAAATCAAGCAACTAATATTATTCAAACTACCTACTCAACTAAATTCATTCAACTAAACAAAAATCAATCAACTAATAATATTATTTTGTAAAATTATTAAACTTAAATCAAGCAACTAATATTATTCAAACTACCTACTCAACTAAATTCATTCAACTAAATTAAAATCAATCAACTAATAATATTATTTTGTAAAATTATTAAACTTAAATTAAGCAACTAATATTATTCAAACTACCTACTCAACTAAATTCATTCAACTAAACTAAAATCAATCAACTAATAATATTATTTTGTAAAATTATTAAACTTAAATCAAGCAACTAATATTATTCAAACTACCTACTCAACTAAATTCATTCAACTAAATTAAAATCAATCAACTAATAATATTATTTTGTAAAATTATTAAACTTAAATTAAGCAACTAATATTATTCAAACTACCTACTCAACTAAATTCATTCAACTAAACTAAAATCAATCAACTAATAATATTATTTTGTAAAATTATTAAACTTAAATCAAGCAACTAATATTATTCAAACTACCTACTCAACTAAATTCATTCAACTAAATTAAAATCAATCAACTAATAATATTATTTTGTAAAATTATTAAACTTAAATCAAGCAACTAATATTATTCAAACTACCTACTCAACTAAATTCATTCAACTAAACTAAAATCAATCAACTAATAATATTATTTTGTAAAATTATTAAACTTAAATCAAGCAACTAATATTATTCAAACTACCTACTCAACTAAATTCATTCAACTAAATTAAAATCAATCAACTAATAATATTATTTTGTAAAATTATTAAACTTAAATCAAGCAACTAATATTATTCAAACTACCTACTCAACTAAATTCATTCAACTAAACTAAAATCAATCAACTAATAATATTATTTTGTAAAATTATTAAACTTAAATCAAGCAACTAATATTATTCAAACTACCTACTCAACTAAATTCATTCAACTAAATTAAAATCAATCAACTAATAATATTATTTTGTAAAATTATTAAACTTAAATTAAGCAACTAATATTATTCAAACTACCTACTCAACTAAATTCATTCAACTAAACTAAAATCAATCAACTAATAATATTATTTTGTAAAATTATTAAACTTAAATCAAGCAACTAATATTATTCAAACTACCTACTCAACTAAATTCATTCAACTAAATTAAAATCAATCAACTAATAATATTATTTTGTAAAATTATTAAACTTAAATCAAGCAACTAATATTATTCAAACTACGTACTCAACTAAATTCATTCAACTAAACTAAAATCAATCAACTAATAATATTATTTTGTAAAATTATTAAACTTAAATCAAGCAACTAATATTATTCAAACTACCTACTCAACTAAATTCATTCAACTAAATTAAAATCAATCAACTAATAATATTATTTTGTAAAATTATTAAACTTAAATCAAGCAACTAATATTATTCAAACTACCTACTCAACTAAATTTATTCAACTAAATTAAAATCAATCAACTAATATTATTTTGTAAAATTATATATTAAACTTAAATCAAATAACTAATATTATTTAAAATCAAACAACTAATATTATTTAAAATCAATTAATTACCTACTCAACTAAAATCAAACAACTTATAAATATTATTTTGTAAAATTATATATTAAACTTAAATCAATTTACTAATATTATTTTTTTAAATTATTAAACAATTCAACTAAAATCAATCTACTAAAATTATTTTGTAATATTATTTAAACATGCTTAACAATTAAAAATTAACAAATTACTAAAACAATTCAACTAAAATCAAACAACTAAAATTACTAAAATTAAAAATATAATATAAACTTAACAATTCAACTAACAAATTCTAAATATGCTTGGAAATTAAATTTTAAACGGTAAAAATGAAGAAAACTTACTATTTAATGAAGAAACGAGCACTCGGTTGGGACGGATTGGCTCTACAGCGACTGCACCCGACTTCTCCTTCCTTTTCCTCTCTTTTTCTTCTTCTTCCTCTTATTCTTCTCGCCGTCTGCGCTGTTCTTTATATAAGGCGAAAAAATTTGCGATGGACGCCTGTCCGTCGCAAATTGCGACCGCCATACACCTGAACGACGTCGTTTTTTAGTATTTGCGACGGTCAAGCCGTCGCAAATGTGAAATTTAAAATTTTGCGACGGACAATCCGTCGCAAATCAGTCAACGCGACGTTTCCCGAAAGGTCGCGCAAAACCGGGTCAATATTTGCGACGGAATAGGCCGTCGTAAATTCGAAGTTAAAAATTGCGACGGCAATATCCGTCGCAAAATAGTCAAATGGACCATTTCCCCAACGGGAATTTTTTAACGGGTCGGTCCGTCGCAAAATTGAAATTGAAATTTGCGACAGCTAATCCGTCGCAAAACAATGACGTTTGCGACGGTTTTATTTTTCCGTCGCAAATTATCTTTTTTCCCGACGGGCCTCCAATATCCGTCGCAAATTCATGAAATTTGCGACGGATAATTGTCCGTCGCAAGTTTCCCGTCGCAAAACAATATTTTTTTTGTAGTGAATTATTAATAATTCAATGGGTGTACTCCCATTAAAACAGGGTACAAATAACCGTGCCCTAGATATACAAACTACGAAGGAAAGACAATTTAAGTGTTTTATGATAATAAATTTATATGGAATTTTGTAATTGGAAATAAAATTATGGTAATGAATACCCTTGCCTATAAGGAATATTAATATAAATCGAAGGCAAATCTATTTCTAGTTCAAGTAGTAAATAATTTAGAGTGATATTTATAGTTAATTATTATTAGATTTGAAAGTATGGGGAAATTAGAGTTCGAGTATGGACTCTCTGTAGCTTTGAGGTAAGTAGAAATTCATTTGCAACTACAATGCATAAACATAGTATTTTGTGAATTATTTATATTTAAATGGCGATACGTGAATTGTACGTGATATTGATTGGTGTTCAGTGATCATTTTGGATGAGCCTGTAAGCTATTTAATGTGGAATGAGCCTGTGGGCTCAATGTTTGATGTGGATTGAATCTGTGAGTTCAACAGTCTATGAATTTTGTAACATACACTGCATCATGCATATCATGTGTTGAAATAAAAGTATATTTTTATAAAAACTGGTGTGATTGACCACTGATTATGCACCGAGGGCGGAAGGGGCGACCTGGGAAGGAGCGACCTAGGGAAACCTAGCGTAGGCTACCTAGCGTGGGCCACCGTCTTATACGTTATGTTGTGTGCATGCTTGTAGAGGGGACTTCTGAACGGACAGGGGGTCAAGTTTGGTGATGGACCTCGCTAGGCCGTTAGAGGGATTGATCCTCACCGTGTGGGTCGACGTGTAGGGGATTACTTCTTGGTGGACATGAGGGCGCGATGGGGGGGACCCTCGATGGCCACAAGAGGATGGACCCCCGTTGGATCATACTTATTGTGGCCACTTGATTATATTCTATTGATATTGATATCTGTGCCGGTGCATAATAGTGAGTCAGGGGCCCTTAATGAGTATTTCATAAATAAATTGGTGGTTTTAAATGAGAGTGCATGGTGCATAGTGAGGATTTTGAGTTCGATAAACATCATTTCATGCATAATTTCTGCTTACTGAGATTTAAATATCTCACGTAGTTTATGCATTGTAGATAATTCCGAAGAGTTGTGATGTTGTGGTGCTACTAGACAAGTTGTGGAGCTCCTGCATGGTTTTGAGTGGCCGTGTACATAGATGACGACCTGTTGGGCCTCACTGTGGGCTGGTATTTTGAGTTGTGTACTGTTTGTAGTTTTAATTATATTATATTATATTTCGATGAGTCATCGTCAGTTTTGAAGTGTTCAACTAGTTTGTTTTTGGTTAAGCATAGAAAAAAAAAGTCGCACGTGCGCACGGGTCGTTTCTTAGATATTATTTTCAATCACTATTATTATTGAGTTGTGTGAGAGTGGTCGTGTCATATTTACTAAGAGTTTCTCTCGTCCATCCTTCGAGTTTTTGCGTTCCAAGCTCTGCATTGGTCCACACCCTCTGCATCCTTGAAGGGGGTATTAACAGTAATGATTGATTGACTAAATCAATTTGTATATTGTAAAATTATTCTTTATATTTATGTTTTTTTTCCTTGTATGATCATTGTACAAACATTGTAGATAATGAAGATCTCTCTTCACCAGACAGAAGATTTTACTTTCCCATAATGTTTCAATGTCAAAGAGCCCCGAGTCAAAATTTCGACGCTAGGAAAGAACTTATTTTTCAGCATAAAAAAATAAATAAAAATTTGCGTCACATAAAAATTGGTACTGCAATTGCCGCAGCAACTGCTATCAACAACTTGTTCCACACTTGATTCATCATCCCAATTGCTCCACCGCATATCAGCTCATTGTCATGATACTTACACTCCATTTGGGGCCTACGTTAAATTACAAACAAAATAAAAAAGAATTCAGAAAATAATAATAAATTGAGAGTAGAATATATACATGCATTAATTCTATATTAGTTCAGACCCTTTAAGCTTAATATCAATTTAGTTACGATTTTTAAAATTGTAATAGATTATTCAACATTTGATGTTGTTGCAATGAGATACGTAAAAATATACAACATTTTATATAAAACGTGATTAATTAAATTGATACTAATACTGATACTAATAAAGAAAATGTGTATCGTGTTGAAACATCAGAATTTTAGGTTTTTTTTATATAATATTGAAAGTCATTAACAAATTGAAACAAGACCTAAATATCATGAATTAAATATAAAATTAAGGGTTAATTTAAAGAAGAAATTACAATTTTTATCAACCACAATACATTTCTTTCTTTGCAATTCAAAACACCACATATTTAACATTTGCAATTCAATGCATCTTACAATTTTCCTACAATTATTAAATGATGTGATTGCCGGATACTTCGTATAGTGTCCACATAGATGTCCATGTAGATGTCAACAAATAAAATCTTTAAAAAAAAAATTGTAGTTTAACGTTTTAAAATACATTGTTTAAAAATATAATTTGAAAGTGTTTTTAAAGAGTCATTTCCATTTAAAAAAAGACAATTTTATTTGTGCACATCCATGTGACATTTTCGACAGTGACGCCATTTAATTATTACCAGAAAATTCTCAGGTGAATTGAATTGCAAAATTTAAAAAAGTGGTGTGTATGGTATTGAATAAAAAAATATTGCAAATGATAAAAATCATAATTTATTTTGTAATTAACCCTAAAATTAACTGTGTACTATACCTGAGTGAACAAAATGAGAGTACATAATTAGTAACTGAATCTGTGCAGGTTATAATACTGGTAAGATTGTCGTAAGCATAGGTAGAAGCTGCAGGGCAAGCTGTTTTGAACAATCTGGAATAACTCGTAGCCAAACACGTCATAGGCGTGTTGAATTCCCCTCGGCAACAAAACTCATCTTTGTTAAATACATCGCAAGCACTCCGGCACGCAATTATCTTTCCATTGGATTTCAGTGCCAGCTCTGGTGGACAGTTGAGCCGCAAATCGGCGTAACACCCTGCGGTCCTACACTTGCCTTTTCTGCCGAATGGCTGCACCAAGATTGGTAAGTTGAAGCCGTCGACGAGGCTGACGTCGTAGTAGTTGATATCACCCAGGGAAAATTCTGCGATTGAGGCAGGGGGGCTGCCTCCCCCTGTGCATTGCAACAGATTTCCACACCCACCTACCTTGTCCAATATATATATTAAATTAAATATTCCCTTTATTTGTCGCTTTACAGAAATTAAGAAAAATCTTAAATAACACCAAATGTATGTGTATATGTTATACTTGTTTGACTTTTATTTAATTATCCACATGATTGCTTGGTTGTGAGAGAAAATGAATGAGAAAGAGATTCAGTATGAAAGTGATGAGGAGTGCGTTTCATTCATGAATCAAGTTACTTTTAATGGAATGAAAGTATTGTGCCAAACACCTACTCAACTTTCATTCTATTTTTTTTTTTTTTTTTTTTTATATCCTCCAACCAAAACCTCTCTTTAATGCATATTATTACAAAGATTAAGTAGAAAATGCCAAATTGGAATATGACATTTAATTATCATGGATTGGTACAAAATGATAATTATTGTGGCTAATTTAAAAAAAGAAAAAACAAATAAAATGACTACCCTTACACAGTTATTAATGAATCATTTATGGTCATTTATCATACCTATCACAAAAAATAAGAAAGAGATTGCAACATATCTCCTATATTATTTTTCACATTCCACTTTCTAGATAATTGACAGGTGTAATATCAAAAAAATAATCAACGATTCATTATTATTAGGCCAGCACGTGTTAAAAATTAAAGAGGTACGCAACGCATTAATTATACACTAAAAGAGACATTGAAAAATCAAAACCGGACTGAGTAAGAATGATGAAAGAACATTTGGTGAATATATATTTTGAAAGATTTATTTCTCTAAAATATACCTAGTTAAGTTGAAAGGGAAGAATATAGTTTAATGATTTTTTTAGATGCAGTGGCCATTCTGTTCTACACACCTGTTTGGCAGGTGCCGGTGCCGTTGTGGTCGAAATAGCAGCCTGTACGTGCCCATATGCGGCCGTGCCAAGGTGTTGGAGCGGCAAATACGGTGGATTGGTACGGTCTAAGAGTGAAGCCTCCGCTGGTGAAAGTGTTGGGAGTCACACCGGGCCATATGGTTTCGTCGCAATTGTTTATGATGGTGAATTTTGTGCACATAGATGTCCTTATCCCTGCAGTATAGTATAGTAATAGTTGTTACAAAATATAAAAGGAACTAGTTTTTTCGTAACAAAAAATGCCATGCATATTATATATGTCATTATATTCATATATATATTTTCGGAGTTTCTAGGGTAACTAATTTCAGTACGATTTATGATGAGATTAACTTATTGAACTCTAAATTGAAACCCAGTTCACGAAGGGTAAACTTAATTATAGTTCGAGAAATTAATGAAACAAGATGACAAAATAAGACTAAAATTGATATTCACCCAATGCTATAAGAAAGCAGAGGAGCACAAGTGTGGGAAGATAAAGATTGATGGAGGCCATATATTTGTTGGTAGTAAAAGTTGTGTAGTGAATGACACAAGTAGTGTGAGGTGGGTTTAAATAGCGCTTCCTCTGTCCCTCATCAATAATTGCACTCCTTTTTTATTCCGATGTTGTCGGCCCCCAAATATTTTAACACTTTTAAAAGAAAATTCTTCTTTACTTAATTTTACAGTATCCACATATTTACATATAATATCATTATTTTTACACTAAATCCAACCATTTTATTTACTTTAATAATAAAATTTGGCGAAATACCCCTCAACACTCTATGCATTACATTTTTTTTTTCTTAAAATATGTGCCCAAAATACTTTGAAAAGAAATGAGAAATACTAAATTACTGCGGCTAAATAAAACCCCTAATTTACTATACATAACCCGAGATTTTTTAGGATAAAAATACCTTGATATTAGATGTCTATATTATCCCTGTATAACACCATTTAAATTATGAATTAAATTTTATTTCCTCTCTTTTTTACACTTTTTTTATCATCTTCATCCCATCAATTAATTCTTGTTCATTGTGAGCACAATCAATTATATTTTCTTACCATTCAAAAACTTGACATGTACATAAATAAAGTTCAACAACTAAACATATACATGAATCTCATTTCAATACAATTCGAGAACTCCATATATATACAATATATTTGAATTAAATACGTTCAACGTATCTTATCTTATAATAATATATTTTCAAACCTCTCCAAAATGATGTGTCAACACCACCTTATTCTTAGGCTGATATGGCATGTCTCAAATCTCTCCATTTTGAAATACTGCGCTCTCATTAAAAGTTGGTTAAACTTTTAATCTCGACCCTTCGTTCTATATCATTAAATCTAAACCATTAATTTATATCTGCATAATTAATGCAAATAGATATTTTTTCCATTTTCTTATATAGTTATTTTTAGAATTTATTATAAATCATATTTTTTCCAAACCTTAATGTAATTAAATATGATCTACTTATTGAATGAATCTAAATTTATCATTTCTAAGTTTGATTTAGTATATATAGTATAATATAATGTTCGATTATTTTTTCCTAAAATAAAAGGTATATAGTTATATATTCCAAAGAATATTCTTATGTGATATATTCTTATTATGGACAAGATATAATATTGCATGCATATTTATTTTATAATTAAATTCATCATTTTAAGTGCTCACAATTTGATTAGATTTAAATATCAATATCAATATGAATGTAATAATGATTGTTGATTTATACTCTACATCGTTCAGTTTAAATATTCTTCATGTGCAAAAATAATATATTTAACTATACCATATATTTTTATCTGAATAATTATGATGGTTTAATTGTTGTAATTTAAATCTCATTTTAGATTTCAAGAGTATGACACCTCAATTTTCTCTGATTTCTAATATCAAGAGTGAGAGCCAAAAATTGACCGTTAAAGTTAGGATTGAAAAAGTTGGACAATATTTTTTAATGATTTTAATAGAGACAAGTTCTACTTGGAACTCATTTTGATCGATGAACAGATATTTGTAACGTTAAAGTTTATTTCAAATTTTGTATTGTTTCTTATATAAATTCATTTCTTACCGTATACTCCCAATAACTAATAATATTGATTAATTTCTAAATTATTCAATATTGAAATGGAAATTGATTATTATTAAATTATTAGTCTAAGTAATGTTATTCCATAATTGTTATTAATTTATGTGAATTTTGATGTTTTTTTAATTATTTAGTTTGTAGGATATACCTATAGGGTTTAGTGAAGGGCGCGGGTCACAGCTAAACAAACCCCATAATTTATTGTATATACCTCGAAATTTTTTAAACAAAAATACTCTTATATTAAATGTCTACAGAAAATAAATATAATATATTTTTTCAGTAGACGAAATTCGCGTGGGTACACTCTAGTAGAACTATATAGTACTACCTCCGTCCCCCAAAAATATGACTTTCTATTTTTTTCAACAATTTGTTTTCTTCACCATTTAATCGTCACTTAATATTTTCACATGTCATCAGTTTTATACTCACAAACAACAATTTAACTCATAAATGGATTACGCAATACACCAAAATATCCTTACTTTATCTATTTTATCTATGTTTTCCTAAAACTTGTAAAAAACAAACGTCCATACTTTTGGGGGGCGGAGGGAGTAGTTATTTAATATTTCAATAGGTTGGATATTTGTTATTTCTACATTACGATATTAATTACTAGTTATTTTACTGTAAGGTATTAGTTATAATCCAATTTCATATTGAAATTGATTACCACAATACCAACTCATTTTTCTTATAACTTTTATAATAAGACGAAGTATAGAGAAAAAATGATGCATATGTGAACAATTTAAAGGATATCAGTTGTTTTCACTGAAGGGTATTAGTTGAAGGGTACTAATAGTATTAGTTGTTTAACTAAAGGGTGTTAGTTGGTTACACTAAAATGTATTAATAGTTGGTTATAATAAAAAGTATTCCAAAATGGTTTATTTATAAACCAATTTTATTTTATGCATACTCTTATACTCAATCCGTCCCAAAGTAAGTTTTTCATTTTCCTTTTAGATCCATCACACAATAAATTTTTCATTCCAAAAATGGCAAAAACAACAATCAACTATAAACATATAATTCTTTAACCTTCAAATTCACTCAATATTACTCCCTCCGTCCCAGTTTTGTTTTCTCGTTTGACTATGCGCGGAGTTTAATGCGAGAGTTGAATTTTAGTATTTAAATGAATAAAATAGTATTGAGAATGATGAATGGTGAATAAAGTAATATTAAATGAATAAAGTAGTATTGAGAATGGTGAATGGTGAATAAAATATTATTTAAATGAATAAAGTAGTTTCCATTTTAGGGATGAGAAAACTAAATTGGGACGGACCTTTTTGGCAAATGGGAAAACAAAAGTGGAACGGATGAAGTACTAAAAATGGCACTCTTTCTATTCACTTTTCAATATTATTCATTATTTTACTCCAAAAGTCACATTTGATCTACCATATATTAATAAATTAATATACTTTCGTTTAAAAAAAAAATCTACGGACGGAGGGGAGGGAGTAATAAATATGCATATAACTAAGGTAGTAAGCATGAATAGATTGTCCAAATATAAAGGCAACAGATTATGGAAATTATAAAAATAAGTAATATTTGGTTTAGAATTTGTTAGTAGCGATACACACATTTAATTCAAGTTTTGCCTTTATTAATAGCTTAATTGCAAAAAAAAAAAAAAAATTACGACCTTGGTAAAAAATTACAATTTAATTTAAACTTTTGGAATATTACTGTTGTAAATAAGTGCGGAAATAAAGAGACAACGTTTGTTGACCCAGTTCGCCGGGAACGACTACGTTTGGGGGCGATCCAAGCCAGGAGTTTCACTAATATTCTTGTGTATATAAGAGTTTACAATAATGAATACAATAATCTATTTATAAGAATAAAACCCTAGTCTAAGATATAAAGCCAGTTGGGTTTCTTGGTCCATAAGTAATGTCCACATCAAATCTTCTAGATTTGGAATAATAAATCTTCTAGATTTACAACACTCCCCCTTGGACATTACGACATAACATAAATGTCTTGTCATGAAAACTCCACGTGCTAGGGATCGACCAAAATAATAAGTAGGGAGGAATGTCATCGATCTTCTAGATCTAAATCTTCTAGATTTATTTCAGGGTTACCGCTCCCCCTGAAGACAACAACACTTTAAGTCTTTGCATCCCAATGCCACGAACGTACTTTTCAAAAGTAGACGTAGGTAAGGATTTAGTAAATAGATTTGCTAGATTGTTACTAGATTGCACCTTTTGAATGGTAATTACGTTGCTCTTCTGGAGTTCGTATGGGTAGAAAAACTTAGGTGAAATATATTTCGTCAGGTTTCCCTTAACGTACCCATTACTCATTTGTGTGATGCAAGCAGCGTTGTCTTCAAATATAACGGTGGGAGGTGTATCGCCTTTGGCGATACCACACGAGTCACCAACGTGTTTTACCAATGACCTTAACCAAACACATTCTCGTGCGGCTTCAAATAAAGCTATGATCTCTGAGTGGTTTGAAGACGTGGTAACCATGGATTGTTTAACCGATCTCCATGAGATTGCGGTTCCACCACAGAGAAAAACATAACCAGTCTGGGATATGGCGTTGTGGGGATCAGACAAATAGCCAGCATCCGCATAACCTACTAAGGTTTTGTCTTGGTTCTTACGGTAAAACAGTCCAAGATCTTGAGATCCTTGGAGGTACCTTAGAACGTGCTTAACACCATTCCAATGTCTCCTTGTAGGAGAAGCGCTATATCTCGCAAGCAAGTTGACAGCAAATGCAATGTCCGGCCGAGTGCAATTTGTGGGATAGAGCAAAGCTCCAGCAGCGCTAAGATAAGGAACTTCTGGTCCCAAAATTTCTTCTGAATCTTCTCTTGGCCTAAATGGGTCCTTATCCACTTCAAGGGACCGGACAACCATCGGGGTGCTAAGTGGATGAGATTTATCCATGTGAAATCTCTCCAATACTTTCTTTACGTAGGTCGACTGATGAATAAGGACTCCTTCTGGGAGATGCTCGATCTGCAAGCCGAGGCAGTACTTGGTTTTACCTAAGGACTTCATTTCGAATTCAGCTTTCAAGATTGAACTGGCTTCTTCAATCTCTTTGCATGTTCCGATTATGTTTAGGTCATCAACATAGACGGATATGATGCAAAAACCATCTTGCGATTTCTTCGAGAATATGCATGGGAAAGCTTTATCTAATGTGTATCCTTTCTTCTGAAGGAATTCACTAAGTCGGTTGTACCACATGAGACCCGATTGCTTCAGGCCATACAACGACTTTTGCAGTTGTATGCTATACATACTGCGGTTTTCACCATCCCTCATCTGAGGAATGTCAAATCCTTTTGGGATTTTCATATAAATATCGGCATCTAGTGATCCGTATAAGTACGCGGTTACTACGTCCATTAATCTCATTTGGAGATTCAACTTAACTGCCAAAGATATCAAGTAGCGGAACGTTATTGAGTCCATGACGGGAGAATAGGTTTGATCAAAATCAATCCTGGGTCTCTGTGAAAACCCTTGTGCTACAAGCCTCGCTTTATACCTCTCCACAGTATTGTTCTCATTTCGTTTTCGTACAAATATCCATTTATATCCTACGGGGATAGCGCGCGCGGGTGTATGAACGATAGAGCCAAATACTTGTCTTTTGTTAAGCGATGCGAGCTCTGCATTAATTGCATCTTTCCATTTAACCCAATCGGAGCACTTCCGGCACTCGGCGATTGTTTTGGGTTCTGGATCTAGATCATTTATAATGGAAAGGGCGATTGACGCTGCAAATGTGTCGTCGACGACAGTAATATTTCTATTGTATGTTTCTCCCGTATCTGTGAAGTTCACAGAGACTTCGACGTTTACGTCAACCAGACCTTCCTCATTTCCCATTGTATCTGGGTCTGATCGTTCCACGGTCCTAGTGCATGAAATATTTTGTGCACGTGCTTCATCACTAGGACTTTCGTCTCCTAGAGACTTGGAGTTATCTAGACGGATCTCTTCTAGAGATTTTCCATTCGACTGACCAGATTTGCTAGCCTTTCGTTTAGGTGTATTACTATCTCTTGAGGGTTCTTTACACTTTTGACGTGTGGGGGCATGAGTACTCATTATGCTTGGGACCTCAACCCTTTGGGGAGCATATACTGCAGGTATATGCGATCTAGTCACACCTCTATGGTTAGTGAATGCGTCTGGCAGATTATTTGCTAAGTTTTGCAAGTTAATGATCTTCTAAACTTCCAGTTCAGATTGATTAGTGCGCGGATCTAGATACTGAAGATTACTTACATTCCACGTAAGTTCCCGGCATTCATTCAATTTTGAATCCGGATCTCCCCCTAATGCTGGAAAGTAATCTTCATCAAACGGGCAATCAGCGAACCGAACCATTAATTGATCCCCGGACAAAGACTCGAGGTATTTCACGATGGATGGAGAGTCGTATCCGACGTAAATACCGAGTTTTCTTTGTGGGCCCATAGAGGTTCGCTTGGGTATCGTTATTGGTACGTATACCGCACATCCGAAAATACACAGATGGGAAATACTAGGTTCTTTCCCACGCACTAACCGTAGGGGGGAATGATCATTATATGCAGTTGGAAGGATTTGAATTAAGTGCGATGCATGTAGGACTGCATGCCCCAGCATGAGGTGGGTAGTTTGGAGTTCATAAGCAATGTTCTCACGATAAATTTGATATGTTTTATTAGCGCCCCAGCAAGACCATTTTGGGTATGGACGTAGGGGACCGAATGCTCCACTTTAATTCCCAGGGCCATACAGTAATCTGTAAAGGCCTTCGAGCTGAACTCGGCTGCATTATCCATGCAAATCAATTTAATTGGATAATCCGGGAATTGAGCTCTAAGCTCGATAGTCTTCGCAATGAGCTTCACAAAAGCTTGATTGCGGGTGGACAACAAACATGCAAATGTCCACCTAGTGGAGGTATCAATAAGGACCATGAAATAACAAAATGGTCCTGATGCTGGGTGAATCGGTCCGCAAATGTCTCCTTGAATTCGCTCAAGGAAAACCGGAGACTCTAGTCCAACCTTGGTGCACGTCGGGCGCACTATCAACTTACCCTTAGAACATACATCACAGAAATATTCATCAACGGGAGGGATTCTATTATTCGAAATATTATGACCAGTTGAATTAGATAGAATCCTACGTATCATTGTTTGTCCCGGATGACCTAACCGCTGATGCCACAATTTAAAGGAATTTGAGTCGTGAAATTTCATACTCATCGCTAGATGGGAACTAGACGGCCGGATGTATGAATAGTACAAACCGGACGAGAAGGAAGAAAGTTTTTCTATAACTTGTTTACGGCTACCTCGAGTACTAGTCATCAAAAGGTATTCGTTATCGTTTTCAGTTTTAGTTTCAATATGATACCCGTTTATCCTAATGTCTCTAAAATTGAGTAGGGTACACTTAGATTGTGGGAACAACAAAGCATTATCAATTATTAGTTCGGTATCCATGGGGAGGACAATGGAAGCTCTTCCAGAGCCCACTATCAACGTACTATCATTAGCTATTGTAGTTATACTCCCCTTACGTTCTATCAAGTTATGAAAATACTTCCTATCCTTTAGGATCGTATTTGTGGTGGCGCTATCTACCAGACATAAATCACTATGGGCATCCATCATGCAAGAGGAAATAGTCCAAACCTAGTAGCTGATTTGTTTACAAGTCATAAATGAGAACAACAATATCCAAATAAATACTATGGACAGCTATTAAGGTAAACATATCAAAGCTAATAAATTCATTCATAAAATAAAATATCCAAAAGAAAGGATCCCAAAACATAACATGAAATTGTTTTATTCTGAAAACAAAAAAAAAACTAGAAATAACTAAATACGTAAATCTACTCGTCATCCCCAAAATCCTTAAGCTCATTGCTCGTACGATCTGCGTTGTCTAGGTCAGAGTCTGCTTCGGGCAGACTGGCATGGTGAGATTCAACTCTAGGAGCCTTCCCCTTATCGTCCTTCTGCTGCTTTTGATAAGCCTATACCAAATATTTGGGAGTGCGACACGTGCGAGACCAATGGCCCTTGCATCCGCATCTGTAGCAGGACTGTTCAACCTTATCTTGATTATCAGATTTTCGGGTAGCGGAGTTCGTGTTAGGTTCAGCCTTCCCACGAACCTGAGCTTGATTGTCATTCAAGGTACCTGAACCACCAGATTTGTTACGACCTCGGCCTTGGCTACGAGTTCGTTTACTCCCTCTCCCCCTTCCACGCTTGCAACCTCTTGTACCACTTTGAGCTACAGCATGTGCTTCGGGCACCGCTTTCGAGCCAACCAACCTCGCATTATGATTCTGCATAAGAAGCTGGTTGTGCTTTCCCGCTACTAGAAGTGCAGAAATTAGCTCAGAGTGTACAGTGTAGTTCTTAGCCCTATACTGCTGCTGGAGTACAAGGTTGCTTGCGTGGAAGGTCGACAAAGTCTTCTGGATTAAGTTGTCTTCAGTTATCGTTTTCTGACATAACTTTAACTGAGACACAATACGATGTAAGGCTGAGTTGTACTCCGTTACGGACTTAAAGTCTTGAAAATAGAGGTTCAACCAATCGTATTGGGCCTGGGGGAGGAGTATATCATTTTGATGTTGGAAACGGTCCTTTAGGGACTTCCACAACGTTTCAGGGTCTCTCTCAGTGAGATACTCATTTTCAGGTCCTGATTGAGATGATGCCTGAGGAAAATCAAAGCTTTCGCCTTCTAGGCGTCAGTTGATTTTGGATCATCGACAATCGTGCCGCTAAGGTTGTTTGAGGCTAGATGTATTTCAACATCTAGCGCCCATGTCAGGTAGTTACTACCATCAAGAGTAAGCTCAACAAATTCTTTTTTGGTAATATCATACATTATTCACTACAATTAAAGTGACATGGGTAAGAGGATTGACCAAAAACATAGACAACGGAGAGACAAAGATTTATTTAGTTACTCTAAGGCACATAGATGCACGTACTGGGCGCCGTCTACCCAAGGCATAAATTTACGGTCCGTCAAATACCGGGCGCCGCCTACCCGGGCATAATATGCGGATCATAAAGAAATAAACTATGTACGAAAAAATTAATGCACGTAGGATAATTAAATCACATAAACATGCATAAACAAATAAGGGAGGTAATCACATGAAAATAATTTCTAGAAAATATACGATTTAATAGATAGAGGGAATAATCACGAGGATAATTATTTCATGTATATTAACGCAATTTAACAAAATATTTTCAGGATTAAAAATTAAATTAAACACGGATTTTGTGATATCAAGAACGAGATTGCAAATCACAAAGAACCGGGAAAAACACCGCGTGTGTCGCGCATTGAGGACGGGCATCGGCGCACGGAGGATGGCAACGGCGGTGCAGCATCGGGTGCGGGCGCACAGTGGCGCGGACAACAGCGGCGCGAGGCGCGTACGGCCTCAGGCGCGCGCGAAGGCAGCGGCACAGGGCCGCGCTGCGATGCGGTGGGCGGCGGCGGCTCGGGGCGCGTTGCGACGAGGTGAGCGACGGCGGCGTGAAGGCGCGCTGCATCGCGAGCAGATGGCACGGGGCGCGGGTGCGCGGTGCGGCGCAAGCAGGCGGCACGGGCGCGGTGCGGCGCGAGCAGGGGGCATCCGGAGCGGGCGCGCGGTGCGCGCGAGCAGACGGCACGGGCTCGAGTCGGCGGCAGCGTGCGGCGCTACGGGCGTGCGGCTGCGGCCGGTCGGCGGCTGATGTCGAGCGGCGGCCGATCGTCTACGTGCGATGGCCGTTGCTCATTGATTCAATTCACGAAAATAATTTTAACGAAATACAATTATACGCAGGTATATTCAGGATTGAAATCAAATTTCAAAGTACATAGAAAATCATGTGATTCATATAAAAATATATTAGAGGCGTATCGTATAATCTCGGTTAGAGACTCGTGCTGATAACGTGTTGTAAATAAGTGCGGAAATAAAGAGACAACGTTTGTTGACCCAGTTCGTCGGGAACGACTACGTCTGGGGGCGATCCAAGCCAGAAGTTCCACTAATATTCTTGTGTATATAAGAGTTTACAATAATGAATACAATAATCTATTTATAAGAATAAAACCCTAGTCTAAGATATAAAGCTCGTTGGGTTTCTTGGTCCATAAGTAATGTCCACATCAAATCTTCTAGATTTGGAATAATAAATCTTCTAGATTTACAACAATTACAATTAAATAACTAAGTTTGAATTTTTTGACAAATTAAACTTTCGGACAACCTTTGTGCCCGAATCTGATGTGACAATCCTAGTTGGCGTTCCCAAGTAAAACTACATCGTTTTGATACAATTTTAAAAATAAAAATTAGAATTTTACAATCTTAATACAAGTAATTTGATGTGACAATCATAATTTTTATTTTAAAGGAATCGAAAAAAACCTTAACCGTACCAAAAAGAATTATAGTATATGTATTATAATTAAATTATCACTTTATTTTATATCCTACAAATTATATTCATATTATAATTTAGAATTATTTGAATTATCAATTTTATATAAAACAATTAATAATAAATTAATAAACATTAAATTCACATAGATTTTATATAAATTTGTAATTATAAGTTGGAATGAGACTACACATTTTTAAATTTAACCATGACATAATTCAATTATGAGTAGGTTTTAATATGAAAATGATTTGTGATAACATATCATAAAATTATTTTGAAGTATCAAATATTTGATTAAGAGTATCAAAAGTTGGTGGTAAAAAAATCAACATTAATTATAATATAACCCAAATTTTTTATGCTCCTGATGAAATTATTGATACTTATAATAAAATATTTGATACTTTAAAACAGTTTTATGATAAGTTTATCACAAACCGTTTTCATATCAAACTTTGCATTCAATCATATACATGGGTTAATTCTTAATTAATCATAACTTTTATCATTATCATCTATTATGATGTTATTATCTCAACATATTTTAAATATTGAATAATAATTTATCACAGAGACTAACAAATAATACTCAAATCTATCAATAAATTGTCATAATTAATTATATACATCTCAACTTATTACTAAATATGAATACTTATCTTAATTTAATACTATTAACTATGAATAATTATTATTTAAACAGTACTATTTTTTTTTATTATAATTATTTTATACTCAAACTATTTTAATAGTTTTAAAGTAGTTTATTTACTCTATTTTGGTGATATCATTCAAATATTATCTTTCTTTCTTTTGTTCCTGATGTTGATTTTTTTACGTATCTCCTCTCCAAACCCGTTTTGATTTGAATCTCTTCATTACAACCGAAAATTCATTTTAAAATGTACCGAAAAATAAAAATAAAATATATGTATTGATGTACTGCACACTGAAACTTTGTTACGCATAACACTTGAATTTTAAATTATTCGAATTTTGGTATAAATACGAATATTTTCAAATATATATATTAGTCCATAACGTAAACACACGATTTGATTTATTACAAACTTTTTTTCTCCAAATATTGATGGTCTGCAATACCATGATGAAAATAACAATACCATACAGAAGTTAAATTTATACTCTTTAAAACAAAATTAAATGAATATTCGTAATTAATTTTAAAAAATAAACATGCCACATAATACCATCCTTTAATAAGAGAACAACTTTGCATGTGGCTTAAATGAATTAGCAAAATTACAGGATAATGACCGTCTCATGACATGGGACAACATAAATTAATATTCATTCCTATTAAAGTATTAATGAACCATGTCCTAGTTATATCTATTCTCATTGTCTCATGTCATGAGACAGTCTCGTATATACAAGACCTACTCCAGGACAATTGTACACTTAACAATTAATCGAAATTTAATACTCCCTCAATTTCAAAATAAGTGTTGTTCTAAAATTTTTATTACAAATTAAGAATCAATTTTTTTTGACACATATACCCTCATATATATCACTAAAAGATTTTATAATATTCTAATAATCTCTAAAAGAACTATTATATTTTAATAATCTCTAAAAGATCTCTTATAATTTAAATTAAGATTTGGGGTATGTTAGGAAAAAATGTGAAAAATAGCTAAAACGATATTTATTTTAAAACAAAATTTAGCCTTTAAAATGACATTTATTTTGAAACTGATAGAATATAATTTTATTATAATTTATATAAAGACACTTGAATCTAAAAAGTAAAAGAGTTAATGATTTTTTTTATACACATTATCCTGTTCAAAAACTGACCAATTCGTAAACTGTCGTAGTATCTTTTTGTAATATTAATTTAATATGATTTTATTACAATGATATAAATAAAATCTTGATATTCTATTATGATTAAATTAAAAATCCAAAGAATTTCGTATTATGTTAATATAACAATAAAAAGTAAAAATATAAATTATAGTAGAAGTTTTCGGCCTAAATTTCCTTAATTGCAGTCTTCAGTTTATTACAAACTTTTAATAAATAGGGATAGTCAACTATAACATTAGATTATATGTGGATAAGGTAATTTGAAATTAATGAATAAAAAAATAAATGAATTTCAGATGATATGAGTTTTCTGAGTATTTAAAATTCCTCCAATTATATTTAAACTAAGATTAAAGTTAAGTGTTTAAAATCCATTCATTTGAATATCTTATTCCAATAAATGAAGAAAATTTAGTACGCGGAATTAAAATTCATAGCTCAAATCTCTTCCTCCAGATTTAAAACTATACTACAAATTTGAAAATTTTGATATTTATATATGAAGGGTGCTCCTCGTTTCGCAGCAATGTACGTAATCGCAGCTGGGTATTTAATTAGTATGAAAATACTTATTATTGCTTCATTTGCTAAGTGCAATATTGTGTCTAGTTGTCGGTGGCCTTATGATCTTTATTGGATAGAAGTTTTTCTTTAAATGTTAGTTGGATGAAGGAATTTGAGCTATGAATTTTAAATTTATAATCTAAACTCACTTTACTTATTTGGATAAAATATTTAAATCAATAAATTTTAAATTCCTAATTTTGATACTAGTTTAAATTGGAGAAATTTTAAATATCTAGCAAAATCATATCATTCAAAATCTATGAATTCTTTAATTCATTCATTTTCAAATGTCTTGCATTTTAAATGGTTCAAATGCAACCTCAAGAAAGGGTATAAAAATACTTGATAAATTGAATACTGCCTCAGATTTACATTAAAAACTTAAGTAATTTGGGAATTATGATGTACGAGTCATTCTAGGTACCAAAAACTGAAAATGCAATTAAGCTGGAGGATCGAAAATGCAATTAATACAAAATTTATCAACCCATGTCATTATTGAGTTTCTGATTTTTCTTTTTTTCTTTTCCAATACATGAGAATGCACTTTAGCAAATTCATAATATAAGGTGCACTTTAGCAAATCCATAATATAACCCTCAAAATATATGAGAATGCAATGTTTCATATATCACTACAAAAAAGATAGAGTTTAGCGACGGGAATTTTGCGACGGCAAGAATATCCGTCGCAAATTACTATCATTTGCGACGGATTTTTGTAAGTCGTCGCAAAAAATGAAAATTTGCGACGACTTAGGAAGTCCGTCGCAAATGATAGTAATTTGCGACGGATAAGCCGTCG
The DNA here is from genome assembly GCA_947034835.1 of Ballota nigra. NCBI lineage: Eukaryota > Viridiplantae > Streptophyta > Magnoliopsida > Lamiales > Lamiaceae > Ballota > Ballota nigra. The sequence goes on along the minus strand of OX344720.1, from coordinate 117,481,957 downwards.
CAAAATCTAGGGCCCACCGACTTGGTCTTGAACCGGCTACATTTGCGACGGAAAGGTCGTCGCAAATTTCAATTTTGAGTTTGCGACGGTCAATTCCGTCGCAAAACATACCCGTTTAAAGGTGACCGTTCGGGAAGCGACCCGTTTGACTGATTTGCGATGGAAGAAGCCGTCGCAATTTTAAACTTTGTAATTGCGACGGACGAAAGCCGTCGCAATGCTTACATTTATATTCGCGACCTCTCGGGAAACGGCCCATTGACTGATTTGCGACGGAATGTCCGTCGCAAATTCGAGCCGTTTTACGCGTCTTATCGGGAAATGGTGCGTTGACTGATTTGCGACGGCTTTTCCGTCGCAAATCAGAAGAAACGGCGTCGTTTTGCATTTGACGGGCAAAATTTGCGACGGACAGGCGTCCGTCGCAAAAATTTTTCCACTTATTTATATAGGCCCACCGCGTTGCAGACGGAGAAAGAGAGAAAAGAAGAAGAAGAAGAGGAAAAAGAGAGGAAAAGGAAGGAGAAGTCGGGTGCCGTCGCTGTAGAGCCAATCCGTCCCCACCGAGTTCTCGTTTCGTCATCTTCTACAAATAAACCGTAAGTTTTCTTCATTTTTACCGTTTAAAATTTAATTTTAAAGCATGTTTAGAGAATTGATTTTAGTTGAATTGTTTGAATTATATTAGTAATGAATTGATTTTAGTTGAATTAGTTGATCGAATTTTAATATAAAGCATTTTTAAATTTTTGTTAATTAAGTTTAGAATTGAATTAGTTGAATTGTTTGAATTATATTAGAAATGAATTAATTTTAGTTGAATTAGTTGATCGAATTTAATTAGTTGATTGAATTTTAATTTAATTTTAAAGCATAATTAATTTTTGTTAAGTTTAGAATTGAATTAGTTGAATTGTTTGAATTATATTAGAAATGAATTGATTTTAGTTGAATTAGTTGATCTAATTTAATTAGTAGATCGAATTTTAATTTAATTTTAAAGCATGTTTAATTTTTGTTAAGTTTATAATTGAATTAGTTGAATTGTTTGAATTATATTAGAAATGAATTGATTTTAGTTGAATTAGTTGATCTAATTTAATTAGTAGATCGAATTTTAATTTAATTTTAAAGCATGTTTAATTTTTGTTAAGTTTATAATTGAATTAGTTGAATTTATAATTATTACAGATGAACCCAGGTCAAGATAATTTTCTCAGTGTCATCATAGTCGACAACAAGTAAGTATTTTTTAATGAATTATGTATACTTTTAATTATATATATATTAATATAATTAACTTGATTTTTTAATTTTGTTGTCACAGACTGCTTCCAGCCCATGAGACTAGCTTAATCGTCTCGCAAATCATTAGGATGAGACAATTTGAGTATGGTGCCCACTCGTGGAGTCAAGTGTCCGAGCAAAAGAGGATGGAGTACTTTGATGACTTCAAGGTATAAAAAATTTATTTATTATGATTTTAATTTAACTTTTAATTTTTTAATTTATTCGTTAATATTCTATTTTTAATTTATTTGCAGAGGCAGTGCATTTGGGACCCTGCCAACGATAGTATTATGTACCAATTGTTCTGTGCGAAAGCGCAAGAACGGTACAAAGATATTATCTACGGCCTGAAGAAGCGGTGGGAGCGTGGGGATCGGGTGGAGTTGGGTCGAGCACCAGACGGACGATCGATATGGGATGGTTTGGTGGATCACTGGAACAGTGAACCATCATTCTGAAGAAGATCATGAAGGGAGAGAGATAGAGAGAGAGAGAGAGGGGGGGGAGAGGGAGAGAAGAGAGAGAGAAGAGAGAGTCAGTTTGAACAATTTATTTATATTTTTTGAACAATTTTTGTTAAAGACATTCCCGGTTACAAGGTTTCCGCCATTATTACAGAGATAATGAGGGATAATTTAGAGTAGAACGCAATGAAGTTCAAACTCGTCTCGTAGCAGCGGAAGCAGTACTACTTGGATGGGTTTTGGGTATATATATGCAAATATTTATAAACAATTAGTTGGTTAAAAATATTTGCATATATATACTCGAAACTCATCCAAGTAGTACTGCTTCCGCTGCGACGAGACGAGTTTGAACTTCATTGCGTTCTCCTCTAGATAATCCCTCAATATCTCTGTAATAATGGCGGAAACCTTGTGACCGGGAATGATGCTACAAATAGTATTTCAACAAAGATATTACTAATTCAGTGTTAATAACTAATTACTTGTAGCAAACATATACATGATCTTAGATGAATTAATTTGGTGAATTTTGAAAAAAAAATGAGTCAATTTGGATACATATACAATTAATTGCGTACAAATGAACGAATTATAAATTTAAGCGGGAGTCGAAATAAATAATTTAACCAAAATAATAAAAATTAAATGGCCCCAATATTTATAAAAACAAGTTAGAAACGAAAATAAATTAATTTGGTGAATTGTAGAAAAAAAATGAGTCAATTTGGATACATATACAATTAATTGCGTACAAATGAACGAATTATAAATTTAAGCGGGAGTCGAAATAAATAGTTTTACAGAAATAATAAAAATTAAATGGCCCCAATATTTATAAAACCAACTTAGAAACGAAAATGAATTAATTTGGTGAATTGTAGAAAAAAAATGAGTCAATTTGGATACATATACAATTAATTGCGTACAAATGAACGAATTATAAATTTAAGCGGGAGTCGAAATAAATAGTTTTACAGAAATAATAAAAATTAAATGGCCCCAATATTTATAAAAACAAGTTAGAAACGAAAATGAATTAATTTGGTGAATTGTAGAAAAAAATGAGTCAATTTGGATACATATACAATTAATTGCGTACAAATGAACAAATTATAAATTTAAGCGGGAGTCGAAATAAATAGTTTTACAGAAATAATAAAAATTAAATGGCCCCAATATTTATAAAAACAAGTTAGAAACGAAAATGAATTAATTTGGTGAATTGTAGAAAAAAAATGAGTCAATTTGGATACATATAGAATTAATTGCGTACAAATGAACGAATTATAAATTTAAGCGGGAGTTGAAATAAATAGTTTTACAGAAATAATAAAAATTAAATGGCCCCAATATTTATAAAAACAAGTTAGAAAAGAAAATGAATTAATTTGGTGAATTGTAGAAAAAAAAATGAGTCAATTTGGATACATATACAATTAATTGCGTACAAATGAACGAATTATAAATTTAAGCGGGAGTCGAAATAAATAGTTTTACAGAAATAATAAAAATTAAATGGCCCCAATATTTATAAAAACAAGTTAGAAACGAAAATGAATTAATTTGGTGAATTGTAGAAAAAAAATGAGTCAATTTGGATACATATACAATTAATTGCGTACAAATGAACGAATTATAAATTTAAGCGGGAGTCGAAATAAATAGTTTTACAGAAATAATAAAAATTAAATGGCCCCAATATTTATAAAAACAAGTTAGAAACGAAAATGAATTAATTTGGTGAATTGTAGAAAAAAAATGAGTCAATTTGGATACATATACAATTAATTGCGTACAAATGAACGAATTATAAATTTAAGCGGGAGTCGAAATAAATAGTTTTACAGAAATAATAAAAATTAAATGGCCCCAATATTTATAAAAACAAGTTAGAAACGAAAATGAATTAATTTGGTGAATTGTAGAAAAAAAAATGAGTCAATTTGGATACATATACAATTAATTGCGTACAAATGAACGAATTATAAATTTAAGCGGGAGTCGAAATAAATAGTTTTACAGAAATAATAAAAATTAAATGGCCCCAATATTTATAAAAACAAGTTAGAAACGAAAATGAATTAATTTGGTGAATTGTAGAAAAAAAAATGAGTCAATTTGGATACATATACAATTAATTGCGTACAAATGAAAGAATTATAAATTTAAGCGGGAGTCGAAATAAATAGTTTTACAGAAATAATAAAAATTAAATGGCCCCAATATTTATAAAAACAAGTTAGAAACGAAAATGAATTAATTTGGTGAATTGTAGAAAAAAAAAATGAGTCAATTTGGATACATATACAATTAATTGCGTACAAATGAACGAATTATAAATTTAAGCGGGAGTCGAAATAAATAGTTTTACAGAAATAATAAAAATTAAATGGCCCCAATATTTATAAAAACAAGTTAGAAACGAAAATGAATTAATTTGGTGAATTGTAGAAAAAAAATGAGTCAATTTGGATACATATAGAATTAATTGCGTACAAATGAACGAATTATAAATTTAAGCGGGAGTCGAAATAAATAGTTTTACAAAAATAATAAAAATTAAATGGCCCCAATATTTATAAAAACAAGTTAGAAACGAAAATGAATTAATTTGGTGAATTGTAGAAAAAAAATGAGTCAATTTGGATACATATACAATTAATTGCATACAAATGAACGAATTATAAATTTAAGCGGGAGTCGAAATAAATAGTTTTACAGAAATAATAAAAATTAAATGACCCCAATATTTATAAAAACAAGTTAGAAACGAAAATGAATTAATTTGGTGAATTGTAGAAAAAAAATGAGTCAATTTGGATACATATACAATTAATTGCGTACAAATGAACGAATTATAAATTTAAGCGGGAGTTAAAATAAATAGTTTTACAGAAATAATAAAAATTAAATGGCCCCAATATTTATAAAAACAAGTTAGAAACGAAAATGAATTAATTTGGTGAATTGTAGAAAAAAAATGAGTCAATTTGGATACATATACAATTAATTGCATACAAATGAACGAATTATAAATTTAAGCGGGAGTCGAAATAAATAGTTTTACAGAAATAATAAAAATTAAATGACCCCAATATTTATAAAAACAAGTTAGAAACGAAAATGAATTAATTTGGTGAATTGTAGAAAAAAAAATGAGTCAATTTGGATACATATACAATTAATTGCGTACAAATGAACGAATTATAAATTTAAGCGGGAGTTAAAATAAATAGTTTTACAGAAATAATAAAAATTAAATGGCCCCAATATTTATAAAAACAAGTTAGAAACGAAAATGAATTAATTTGGTGAATTGTAGAAAAAAAAAAGAGTCAATTTGGATACATATACAATTAATTGCGTACAAATGAACGAATTATAAATTTAAGCGGGAGTCGAAATAAATAGTTTTACAGAAATAATAAAAATTAAATGGCCCCAATATTTATAAAAACAAGTTATAAACGAAAATGAATTAATTTGGTGAATTGTAGAAAAAAAAAAGAGTCAATTTGGATACATATACAATTAATTGCGTACAAATGAACGAATTATAAATTTAAGCGGGAGTCGAAATAAATAGTTTTACAGAAATAATAAAAATTAAATGGCCCCAATATTTATAAAAACAAGTTAGAAACGAAAATGAATTAATTTGGTGAATTGTAGAAAAAAAAATGAGTCAATTTGGATACATATACAATTAATTGCGTACAAATGAACGAATTATAAATTTAAGCGGGAGTCGAAATAAATAATTTTACAAAATAAAAAAAATAGTTGGGCAAAATATTTTAATAAACAACTTAGAAACGAAAAGAAATTAATTTGGTGAATTATAAAAAAAATGACTTAATTTGAATACATATACAATTAATTGCAAAAAAATAAACGAAAGTAGCTTGTGCCCTAGTGGCGCGCGCCCTCTCCTCTTGCACAAAAGGTCCCGTGTTCGATTCCCCTTGGATGCAAAAAATGGATTAATTGTTTCAGGCCTAATAAGACTAATATAGAAGGTGGGCTGCATATAACAAGGAATGGGCCGGTTGGCCCAGTGGTCCGCGCCCGCCCCGGCCGCCTCGGGTGCCCGGGCTCGAACCACGCGAGCCACTTTTTTTTTTGTATAGGCTCGGTAATTTGCGACGGCCATATTCCGTCGCAAATATTTAATTTTGCGACGGAAAACAGCCCGTCGCAAATTATAACACAAAAAAGTATAAAAAATATATAAAAACATTTGCGACGGAATTTAGCCGTCGCAAATGTTGTTGACCCGATCGGGTCTGACCCGAAAAGTTTGCGACGGACTACTGTCCGTCGCAAATTCTGTGTGACCCGGCCGGATCTGACCCGCCGATTTTGCGACGGATTTGTCTGTCGTTAATTTACGACGGATGGCTGAATCCGTCGCAAAAATTTGCTACGGCTGTTTTAGGTACGGATACGTGTCCGTCGCAGATCCCGTCGCAAAACACTGTTTGCGACGGATTTTCCGTCGTTAATTCCGTCGCAAAACAGTGTTTTTTTTGTAGTGTATGTATATATATGAAGCATAAAAATAAAACATTAAACTACTGAAATAGGTTATCGTATGGGCTTGGAAAGTGCATGATAATATATCAATCTTGGTCAATAATAGCATAGTAAAACAATATTCCTTCATCTTTGTTTTGTTCTCATTTGACTTGTCTAAAACGACAGTTGCTTATTACTCCTCATTTATTCTTATCTGTCTCATTTTTATCTAAAGTATATTCTTTTTTAATTATTACTCTATTAAAACTGATGCATTTTTTAATCATTCTTTTTAACATCTTTTTAATTGTTACTCTAGTAACTCTACTAATACTCATGATACCTCATCTTAGGAAAAATAGAGTTTTTTGTCCTCTAAGTTTGGTCAACTTTGTTTTTCATCCTCTAACTTTTGACTTTATCTTTTAGTCCGATAACTTTCAAAAAATTAACGTTTTCGTCCTAAAACATAAGTTATCGGACTAAAATGTTAATTTTAGGACTAAAAAATTATCGGTTTTAGGACGAAAATGTTAATTTTTTAAAAGTTATCGGACTAAAAAATAAAGTCAAAAGTTAGAGGACGAAAAACAAAATTGACCAAACTTAAAGGACAAAAAAACCAATTTTCCCCCTCATCTTATAATAAAAGTATAAGTATTTTGATTCCTTAATAAATGAGAAAATTAATTTGTGTAAAATAATAAAATGAGAAACATGATAAGAGACGGAGGGAGTAGTATTAGATGAGGTTAAACTAGTTTAGAGTGTTTTTAGTTAATTTGAGAGAATGGAACAAAATAACAATAACAATACTTTTGTATAACTAATGTAGTGCTATTTGTAGGAAATAGTTAAACAGGCTGGAGTACTTTTATTGTTATTTTGAATATATAAAAAAAAAAAAAAGACATTTTTTGAGAAAACAAAACAAAATTGAGGGAGCAAAAATAGTCAGGAGGCTTTGTCGGAAGACTTTTTGTGGGTGTAATTGTTAAGGTGGAAGTCAACAAAGAGCGCCAAGAGTGAGGTACTGAAACAGGCACTGAAGCACCAGGTCCGTAACCCCTCGCAACCCGACCCGTTAAAGTGGTGGTATAACATGGGAGCGGAGACAAAGAAGCCGATCACAAACTGGATAATCTGAACATTGGTGACCAACTTCTTCCACCAGGGGCGGACCCCCACCGCGCACAGCGCGTAGTAGGCGTACATCACCACGTGCACCGCCGAGTTGGCCACCACGCCCAACGGGAACAGAGACTGCGGCGTCGCCACCCACAAGTAGCACATCACCACCACCACGGTGTGGTGGTACACGTGGAGGAACGACAGCCGTCGAGATCTGGACCCGCTCAGGAGGATCAGCAGCGTGTCGACGAACTCCAGGATCTTGGAGAAGTAGAACACGTGGCCCCAGAAGAATGTGGGGCCCCGTGTCGGCGTTGCGTTGATGGGGAAGCAGAGGGGCCACGTGGGGAGGTGGGGCGGCGTTTGGCGGAGGATGGAGAGGGTGGTGCCGACGGCCATGAGGAGGGAGAGGAGGCAGAGTATGAGGCTGTGTGCTGCCGTGATGCGGCGGAGGGTGGCGGGGGGGACGGTGGGGAGGAGGGGGAGGTGACGGAGGGAGAGTGTGAGGGTGAGGTATGTTGCGACGGTGAGGGCGAGGAAGAGGGGGGAGGCGCCGGGGGTGTGGTTGGGCTTCCATTCGTAGTTGATGATCACGGGGTGGTCGACTAGCCAGTAGACGGCGTTGGTGTAGAGACAGTTCATCACGCCTGAGGAGTTCTGAATTTCTCACAATGTGTTGGGCCTGTGCAATACCTTGGATTGGATTTATAGGCGGAGACAGAATATATGCATACATTGGTTCATGAACCATAATTTATATTAGTATTAGGGAAAATAGAGTTTTTTGTCCTCTAAGTTTGGTCAACTTTGTTTTTTGTCCTCTAACTTTTGACTTTATTTTTTAGTTCGATAACTTTCAAAAAATTAACGTTTTCGTCCTAAAACATAAGTTATCGGACTAAAATGTTAATTTTAGGACTAAAAAATTATCGGTTTTAGGACGAAAATGTTAATTTTTTAAAAGTTATCGGACTAAAAAATAAAGTCAAAAGTTAGAGGACAAAAAACAAAATTGACCAAACTTAAAGGACAAAAAAGTGCATTTTCCCTTAGTATTAATTCGACATTAGTTTATTGTTTTTATTATGCAGTATTAGTAATACTATTCAATTCCTATCTAACATTTTAATTAATTAGTTTGCATACTACAAAAAAAACATTGTTTAACGATGGAATTTGCGACGGAAAATTCGTCGCAAACAGTGTTTTGCGACGGACACGCGTCCGTTGTTAAAACAGTTGTAGCTAATTTTTGCGACGGATTTTTGCCTTCCGTCGCAAATTAACGACGAACAATACCGTCGCAACATAGCCGGGTCAGACCCAACCGGGTCGCTCAGAATTTGCGACGGACAATGATCCGTCGCAACATATTCGGGTCAGACCCGATCGAGTCAACAAAATTTGCGACGGAACTAGTCCGTCGTAAATATTTATAAATGTTTTTTTAATTTTTTCGATGATTATTTGCGACGGATATGTTTCTGTCGCAAATTAAAAATTTGCGACGGAATATGGCCGTCGCAAATACCGAGCCTATACAAAAAAAAATGTTGCTCGTGTGGTTCGAGCCCGGGCACCCGGGACGGGCGGGGACCACTGGGCCACCGGCCCATAGCTTATTATAGGCGGCCCACTGATTAGGCGTGAAATTGTTATGTTTTGGTGCCCGATTTGCCCATGTTTTGAGTGTTTTCGATGAGTGTTTGGAGTCAAATGAGTATCATTTTTATAAACTTATTAATTTGTCTCTTTGGTTTTCATAGATGGATAGAGGGCGAAAAGAGGAGTTCGTAGGACTTTGAATCGGCCAAAACGGACTCCCGGTTGAGAAGTTATGAAGGTTTTACGAACATGTGTACAGCCAGCGGTCGAGCGCCTTCGCTCGACCTCTTGACCGCTCGACCACCAAGCTCGAGCGCTAGCGCTCGAGCTGCACCTGCACTCGAGCGTTTTTGCGTGTTTTTGGCCCAAAATCGCTCAAATTCGTCCCAAAGCCTATATATACCCTTTCCAAGCATATTTTCACATATAACCACATACCAACACATATTTTTACATACTTTGAGCAAGAAGAAAGCTTGGGAAGGAGTTTTGAAGAATTTTGTACGTTGTAATCGAGGTTTTAATTTACGAATTCTTAGTTTTAGTATTTCTTTTGAACGTATTAGATTAATTCTTTCTTTCTTTATTCTTTTAGACGATAAACCCTAGCTTTTCAGATTTATATAGATTTCTTTAGAGACTTTAATTTGTTCTTTCGTTTATGTTCTTGATTTATTTTGTTAATTCAATTATGCATATGTTTATTGTTCTTGTGATTGCTTTTATTATTCAAACCACCATGTTAGGCTAGAACCCTTGCATGCTTGGGGTAGGATGAACTCGTAGAAGTAGGTTGTGGGTACGTAATTAGAGTAACTTGTGACGTTAGGTTTTAATTCTCTTGGTTAATGATTCTTAAAATTAATCTAGACTTTACTTTTGAATTTCGTTCGAAAGGTGTTAGAGAGAGGACGACCGTATCACTCTTTAACAACGAGTAGACTTAACTGGAGGGTTTAGGAAAGGTTAATTCATCTACTAGTTTAGCGAAGGAGGACGACCGCATCACCTTAGTTAAATCAGGGTCTCATTAATTAAGCACAATCTATTAACTTGTTAGTGGATTAGTGAAGTCGAGTGTTAGGGTAAAGTATTAGGGTTTAGAATCTTGAGCTTTCACCTTGCATTCTTTTACTTAGGTTATTTCTGGCGCGTCACAGTTATTTTGATTATGTACCTGCTCCGTTAGTATACGTAGGGATTCCTATCCTACGCATCACCATCTCTTATTTGAAAACACACCTTAGTTTATTCGTTTCTTTCATTCTTTAGTTTAATTAGTTTAATTTAGTTTTAATTAATCTTTCCAAAAAATCCCAAAAAAACATTTCACTCATATTAACTACGACGCGTAGATCTTCAGGGATCTATTCACATACACACTTTCCCTTGGGTTCGATAATACTTGGTCATTATACTTGCTCATACTACAGTGAACCTGTCCGCTTGCGGGTAAGCGACTAGTAGAGTTAGTACATTCGCTCCAAGTCAATGGCACCTTCTATATTACCCTTATTAGGCCTTGAACAATTAATTCAAATTTGCGACCAAGGGGAATCGAACACGCTGTTGTAAATCTAGAAGATTTATTATTCCAAATCTAGAAGATTTGATGTGGACATTACTAGTGGACCAATAACCCAATGGGCTTCATATCTTAGACTAGGGTTTTATTCTTATAAATAGACTATTGTACTCATAATTGTAATCACTCATACACAAGAATATTAGTGAAACTCTTGGCTTGGATCGCCCCCAGACGTAGTCGTTCCCGACGAATTGGGTGAACAAATCCCGTCTTTTATTTTACGCCTTATTTACAACACGTTATCAGCACGAGACTCTGCCCGAGACTATACGGTATGCCATAAAATTAATTCTCTATAAAATTATGTGAATTAATACTCATGCCGAATTATTTGATCCACGCGTTACATGAGTTATATGCACTAGAATTATTAATTCGATTTGTTTTTGTTCTTGCAATTAATTGAATCAAATCGTGTTTCGAATTGGATTAATTTTGAATTGAGAATTGAACGAACGACGGCCACCGCCCATCAGCAGCGCGCTAGGGCGCACGACCGCCGCCCCAGCAGCGCCGCCACCGCGTGCAACCCAGCCTGGCACCACCGCGTGCCCCGCGGCCCAGCAGTCACCACCGCCCACGCACACGCGACGCGCAACCCCTCGTGCGCGCCCCCTCTCCGCCGCTCTCCGCCGCACCGCCGCGCTAGCCCCGGCTCAAAGCAGTCGAGTGCGCAGCAGCGCGAGATGTCGCCCATCGTCTCCCGCTGCGCCGCCGCCCATCGTTTGCACAGTGCAGCGCGCGACGACCCGCTGCCCGAAGCAGCCTCCAGACGCCGCCCATCGCGTCGCCCATCGTGCCCACATCGCCGCCTCTGTGCGCCTCTGTGCGCGATGTTGAGGCGGAGCGCCGCCTTCGCGCAGCCGGCGATGCAGCCGCGGGGATTGGTAGAAAAATCAGCCCCAATCGTACCTGCAGGACGCGATCGGGGGTGGGAGTCGCGCCCTAGGGACGCGATCACCCACGGCAATCGCGCATGCAGGCCGCGACTGGCCACGATTTTTCCCCTCCTCGCGTTTTGGCTCCCGCCGTCTCCCGTGGGCCGCACACACCTCACATGCGTTCGTCGTAGCACGCGGTGACGTCCCCCCCTCCCCCCCGGAATTTTGTGAAACCATAGCCCACTTTTGGGCTCGTTTTTTAGTATCACAAAATACTAATTATTTTTAATATAAAATCCTAAAAATATTTCGTTAAATTTCGTTAATATACATGAAATATTTAGAAAGTTAAATTTGCATGTTTATTAAATCTGGAATTTTCTTTGAAATTATTTTCATGGATTAATTCTCAAGGAATTATATATGAATATTTGTTATATATGCATATCTTTATGGTTTAATTATCTTAAATGCATGATTACCTCCGCACATAGTTTATTACTTATAGTCCGCATCTTATGCCCGGGTAGGCGGCGCCCGGTACTTGTCGGACCATAATTTATGTTTTGGGTAGACGGCGCTCAATTCTTGCCTCTATGTGCTCTAGAATAATCAAATAAATCCTTGTTTCTCCGTTGTCAATAAATTTGGTCACACCTCTTACCATGTCACTTTAATAATTGTAGTGAATTATGTCTGACATCACTATGAAAGAATTCAATGAGCTCGCTCTCGATGGTAGCAACTACCTGATATGGACGCTAGATGTCGAGATCCATCTAACCTCGAATAGGTTGAGTGAAACCATTGTCGAAGGTTCAAAATCCACTAACGCCCAGAAGGCGAAAGCGTTGATTTTCCTTAGGAACCACATAAATGAGGGTCTGAAAAATGAATATCTCACTCAAAGGGACCCCGAAATGTTGTGGAAGTCCCTGAAGGACCGTTTCCAACAACAAAGTGATATACTTCTCCCTCCGGCACAATACGAGTGGTTGAACATCAGTTACCAAGACCTTAAGTCTATAACGGAGTACAACTCTGCTTTGCAACGTATTGTAACCAGCTTAATCCAGAACTCTGTATCAACATTCCACGCTAGCAACCCCGTACTCCAGCAGCAGTATAGGGAAAAACATGCGATTGATCGCAACCGTGGAAGGGGGGAGAGAGTAAGAAGTTCTGGACTAAAGGCTGAGGTCGTAGTTCATCCGGTGGTCACAGAACCTGGAATTTCGCTCCACGAAAACCTAGCTCTCAAGGCATGATTGAGTTGTCCTGCTACAGATGCGGATGCAAAGGCCATTGGTCTCGCACCTGTCGCACTCCCAAACACTTGGTTGAGGCTTACCAAAAGCAGCAGAAGGACGATAAGGGGAAGGCTCCTAGAGTTGAATCTCACCATGCCAACCTGCCTGAAGCAAGCTTAAGGACTTTGGAGATGATGAGTGATTTGCGTATTTGATTAATTCTAGTACTTTGTTTTTTAATAAGACAATTTTATGTTATGGATCCTTTTTTTTTTTATACTTCATTTTATTTTATGGATGATACTATTATTTTAGCTTTGGTGTGTTTACCTTAAATAGTTGTCCATTACATTTATTTGGATATTGTTGTTCTCATTTATGGCTTGTAAACATATCAGCTATTAGGTTTGGACAATTTCCTCTTGCATGATGGACGTACATAGTGATTTATATTTGGTAGATAGCGCCACCACACATACAATCCTAAAAGATAGAAAGTATTTTCATAACTTGATAGAACGTAAGGGGAGTATAACTACAATAGCCAATGATAGTACGTTGATAGTGGGCTCCGGAAGAGCTTCCATTGTCCTCCCCATGAGTACCGAACTCATAATCGATAATGCTTTATTGTTTCCACAATCTAAGAGTACCCTACTCAGTTTTAGAGACATTAGGATAAACGGATATCAAATTGAAACTGAAACTGAGAACAATAACGAATACTTTTTTATGACTATTACTCGAGGTAATCGTAAACAAGTTATAGAAAAACTTTCTTCCTTCTCCTCCGGATTGTACTATTCCTACATCCGGCCGTCTAGTTCCAGTCTAGCTATGAGTATGAAATTCCATGACCCAAATTCTTTTAAATTGTGGCATCAACGGTTAGGTCATCCAGGACAAACTATGATACGTAGGATACTATCTAATTCAAATGGTCATAATATTTCGAATAATAGAATCCCTCCTGTTGATGAATTTAATCGTGATGCATGTTCTAAGGGTAAGTTGATAGTACGCCCGTCGCGCACTAAGGTTGGACTAGAGTCTCCGGTTTTCCTTGAGTGAATTCAAGGAGACATTTGCGGACCGGTTCACCCAGCATCAGGACCATTTCGTTATTTCATGGTCATTATTGATGCCTCCACTAGGTGGACATATGCATGTTTGTTGTCCACCCGCAATCAAGCCTTTGCGAAGCTCATTGCAAAAACTATCGAGCTTGGAGCTCAATTCCCGGATTATCCAATCAAGTCGATTTGCATGGATAAAGCTGCTGAGTTCAACTCAAAGGCCTTTACAGATTACTGTATGGCCCTGGAAATTAAAGTGGAGCATTCGGTCCCCTACGTCCATACCCAAAATAGTCTTGCTGAGGCGCTAATAAAATGTATCAAACTTATCGCGAGACCATTACTTATGAACTCTAAACTACCCACTTCATGATGGGGGCATGCAGTCCTACATGCATCGCACTTAATCCAAATCCGTCCAACTGCATATAATGATCATTCCCCCTACAGTTAGTGCGTGGAAAAGAACCTAGCATTTTTCATCTGCGTATTTTTGGATGTGCGGTATATGTTCCAATAACATTACCAAAGAGGATCTCTATGGGCCCACAAAGGAAACTCGGTATTTACATCGGATTTGACTCTTCATCCATCGTGAAATACCTCGAGCCTTTGTCCGGTGATCAATTAATGACGCGGTTCGCTGATTGCACGTTCGATGAAGATTACTTTCCGACATTAGGGGGAGATCCGAATTCAAAATTGAATGAATGTCGGGAGCTTACGTGGAACGTAAGTAATCTTCAGTATCTAGATCCACGCACTAGTCAATCTGAAGTAGAAGTTCATAGGATCATTAACTTGCAAAATCTAGCAAATAATCTGCCAGACGCGTTCACTGACCATAGAGGTGTAACTAAATTGCATATACCTGCAGTAAATGCTCCCCAAAGGGTTAAGGTCCCAAGCAAAACAAGTACTCATGCCCCCACGCGCCAGAAGCGCAAAGGACCCTCAAGAGATAGTAATACACCTAAACGAAAGGCTAGCAAATCTGGTCAGTCGAATGTAAAATCTTTATAAGAGATTCGTCTAGATAACTCAAAGTCTCTAGGAGACGAGCGTCCTAGTGATGAAGCACGTGCACAAAATATTCAATGCACTAGGACCACAGAACGACTAGACCCAGATACACTGGGAAATGAGGAAGGTCTGGTTGACGTAAACGTCGAAGTCTCTATGAATTTCATAGATACGGGAGAAACATATAATAGAAATATTACTGTCGTCGACGATACATTTACAGCGACAATTGCTCTTTCCATTATAAACAATGATCTAGATCCAGAACTCAAAACCATCGCTGAGTGCTGGAAGCGCTCCGATTGGGTTAAATGGAAAGAGGCAATTGAAGCAGAGCTCGCATCGCTTAACAAAAGATAAGTATTTGGCTCTATCATTCATACACCCACGTGCGCTATCCCCGTAGGAAATAAATGGATATTTGTACGAAAACAAAATGAGAACAATACTGTGGAGAGATATAAAGCGAGGCTTGTAGCCCAAGGGTTTTTGCAGAGACCCGGGATTGATTTCAATCAAACCTATTCTCCCGTCATGAACTCAATAACGTTTCACTACTTGATATCTTTGGCAGTTAAAATGAATCTCCAGATGAGATTAATGGACGTAGTAACCGCATACTTATACGGATCACTAGATGCCGACATTTATATGAAAATCCCTGATGGATTTGACATTCCTCAGATAAGGGATGGTGAAAATTGCAGTATGTATAGCATAAAACTACAAAAGTCGGTGTATGGCCTGAAGCAATCGGGCCTCATGTGGTACAACCGACTTAGTGAATTCCTTCAGAAGAAGGAATACACATTCGATAAAGCTTTCCCATGCGTATTCACAAAGAAATCGCAAAATGGTTTTTGCATCATATCCGTCTATGTTGATGACCTGAACATAATCGGAACATGCAAAGAGATTGAAGAAGCCAATTCAATCTTGAAAGTCGAATTCTAAATGAAAGCCTTGGGTAAAACCAAGTACTGCCTCGGCCTGCAGATCGAGCATCTCCCAGAAGGAATTCTTATATATCAGTCGACCTACGTGAAGAAGGTATTGGAGAGATTTCACATGGATAAATCTCATCCACTTAGCACCCCTATGGTTGTCTGATCCCTCGAAGTGGATAAGGATCCATTTAGGCCAAAAGAAGATTCAGAAGAAATTATGGGGCCAAAAGTTCCTTATCATAGTGTTGTTGGAGCATTGCTCTATCTCGCAAATTGCACTCGGTCGGACATTGCATTTATTGTCAATTTGCTTGCGAGACATAGCGCTTCTCCTACAAGGAGACATTGAAATGGTGTTAAGCATGTTCTACGGTACCTCCAAGGGTCTCAAGATCTTGGACTGTTTTACCGTAAGAACCAAGACAAAACCTTAGTAGGTTATGCGGATGCTGGCTATTTGTCTGATCCCCACAACGCCATATCCCAGTCTGGTTACGTTTTTCTCTGTGGTGGTACCACGATCTCATGGAGATCGGTTAAACAAACTATGGTTACCATGTCTTCAAACCACTCAGAGATAATAGCTTTATTTGAAGCCGCACGAGAATGTGTTTGGTTAAGGTCCTTGGTAAAACACATTGGTGACTCGTGTGGTATCGCTAAAGGCGATACACCTCACACCGTTATATTTGAAGACAACGCAGCTTGCATCGCACAAATGAGTAATGGGTACGTCAAGGGAAACCTGACGAAACATATTTCACCTAAGTTTTTCTACCCATACGAACTCCAGAAGAGCGACGTGATTACCATTCAAAAGGTGCAATCTAGTAACAATCTAGCAGATCTGTTTACTAAGTCCTTACCTACGTCTACTTTTAAAAAGTAAATTCGTGGTATTGGGATGCAAAGACTCAAAGTGTTGTTGTCTTCAGGGGGAGCGGTAACCCCGAAATGAATCTGGAAGATTTGATCTATAAGATCGATTACATTCCTCCCTAACTTATTATTTGGCCGATATCTAGCACGTGGAGTTTTTATGACAAGACATTTATGTTATGTCGTAATGTCCAAGGGCGAGTGTTGTAAATCTAGAAGATTTATTATTCCAAATCTATAAGATTTGATGTGGACATTACTAATGGACCAATAACCCAATGGGTTTCATATCTTAGACTAAGGTTTTATTCTTATAAATAGACTATTGTACTCATAATTGTAATCACTCATACACAAGAATATTAGTGAAACTCCTGGCTTGGCTCGCCCACAGACGTAGTCGTTCCCGATGAATTGGGTGAAAAAATCCCGTCTTTTATTTTACGCACTTATTTACAACACACGCGACCTCTTGTGCATGGGAAGGAGGCGCGCGCCGCTAGGCCATGAGCTTCTTTTGTTCATTTTTACACAATTAATTGTATATATATTCAAATTAAGTCATTTTTTTTATAATTCACCAAATTAATTTCTTTTCGTATCTAACTTGTTTATAAAAATATTTTGCCCAACTATTTTTTTTTATTTTGTAAAATTATTTATTTCGACAATGCGTAATTTTATAATTTATTCATTTGTACACAATTAATTGTATATGTATCCAAATTGATTCATTTTTTTTCCATAATTCACCAAATTAATTCATTTTCGTTTCTCACTTGTTTTTATAAATGTTGTGGCCATTTAATTTTTATTATTTTGGTAAAATTATTTATTTCGACTCCCGCTTAAATTTATAATTCGTTCATTTGTACGCAATTAATGGTATATGTATCCAAATTGACTCATTTTTTTTCATAATTCACCAAATTAATTCATTTTTGTTTCTCACTTGTTTTTATAAATGTTGTGCCCAACTATTTTTTTATTTTGTAAAATTATTTATTTCGACAACGCGTAATTTTATAAATCATTCATTTGTACGCAATTAATTGTATATGTATCCAAATTGACTCATTTTTTTTTCCACAATTCACCAAATTAATTCATTTTCGTTTCTCACTTGTTTTTATAAATGTTGTGGCCATTTAATTTTTTTTTTTTTGGTAAAATTATTTATTTCGACTCCCGCTTAAATTTATAATTCGTTCATTTGTACGCAATTAATTATATATGTATCCAAATTGACTCAATTTTTTCTATAATTCACCAAATTAATTTATTTTCGTTTCGTTTCTAACTTGTTATATATACAATAATTTAGTAATTCTAATCGTCGTCCTCTTCCTCTTCTCCATCTTCCCCCTCCTCTCCATCCTCTTCATCCTCATCATCATCTTCATCCTCATCCTCATCCTCATCATCTTCATCTGCATCTTCCTCACCGCGCTCTTGTCCATCATCCTCATGATCACTTTCAATCATTACCATTTCTGGATTTGCAGCAAGTAATTAAGTCCACAAAAATATTCACAACTTCTTGATCAAGCTCTATTTGAGCCTCTTGTATCTCTGTTTGAAATGGATCTGTTGGTTCTACACCGTCTTTCTTTGACGGATCTTGCCTTCACTTTGCAAATGTCCTCAAGTTGGCCCTACTTGATCCGGGGTATTTACAATAATATACTTGAGATGCCTGTATTGCAAAAATATAGGGATCGCATGCGGCCGGAAACTTCTTTCCGGTGTTGATATCAACAATCTTGTAGTTTTTGTCGACTCTCGTTCCTTATTTCCCTGGATCATACCATTCACACAAGAACAACACTACCGTCCTCTTCGGCCAACCCGAATATTTTATTTCAACTACTTCTTGCAGCACTCCATAGTAATTGATGAGTTCTTCGTTGTAGTTTCCACCGGTAACGCAAACACCACTGTTTGTAGTCGATTTTCGTTGAAGCATACGCTTCAGTATGAAATTTGTATCCATTTGCGTAATATCCGTGGTATGATACCACACTACGTAGTGGTCTTTTGCTCAGAGCTTCAAGATGTGGGTTGTTAAGTAGGGTACCGAAATGCAATAGGTAAGAGTCGTTGCATGAACACGTGACAATCATGACTCTTCATTCCAGACACCTTCCCGATTTCCGTGTCAACTCTGTCTCCCAAATTCAACACATAATTGTCAGGGAAGCTCAACTCTTTCACCCACTTACACAAATTCTTCCTTTCTGCTTTAATAATTGTGTAAGAGGCCTGTGGATATATCCTTGTCCGCTCATCCTTGTGTAGGGAAGCACGAGAACAGAAGAGCCTCAACTCATCTCTGAATTTTGAAGTATTTTTGGTCTTCCCTTCAGTACCCAGGACCGTATGAAATAAGTTGTTGAAAACATTCTTCTCTATATGCATCACATCTAAATTGTGTCGAATCAACAACCTTCTCCAATAAGGTAAGTCCCAAAAGATACTTCTCTTCTTCCAACCACCCTGGATGCGTTTATTGTGCTCCATTGCACCCGCCTCAGTTGTCTTCATCAAATCAGTGACTGTAACCTCATACAACAACGAATCACTTGAAATAATTAATTTATATATGGTTAACTTATTTATATGAGACACATAGACATAAGTAGTGATTCAGTACCCAGATACATACCTGATCGAATCTGTGGTCTTGGGTTGCCTACTGCATTTTTACCCTTTAGAAAGTCTGTTTTGTTCCTCCGAAAGGGATGATCAGGAGGAAGAAACTTGTGATGGTTGTCGAACCATGATACTTTTCTACTCAATGGAAGATAGAATGCATCAGAGCCGTCCATGCAATACGGGCATGCTAGTTTTCCTGTTGTTGACCATCCAGACAACATAGAAAATACTGAAAAGTCGCTAATAGTCCACAAAAGTGCAGCTCGCATCGTGAAGTTCTGCTTCCTATGAACGTCGTAGGCCTCCACCCCCGTAGACCACAAAGATTTCAACTCTTTAATCAGTGGCTGGAGATATACATCCAGTTTATGCTTGGGGTTGTGTGGTCCAGGCACCAAGATACTAAGAAATATATGTTGAGGCTTCATGCACAACCAAGGAGGTAGATTGTACAGAGTCAATAGCACAGGCCATAATGGATACTTTTTTCCGTGCATTCCAAATGGAGCAAATCCATCCGTGCACAAGCCTAACCTCACATTTTTCGTCTCCCTTGCAAAATCTGGAAACTCCCTATCAAGATGTTTCCATGCCTCCGAGTCTGCAGGATGCCGCATCTCTCCAGAATTCTCACCAGAACACTCCTCAACATGCCATGTCATGTCTTTAGCAGTGGCACTAGACTGATACAATCTCTCTAGACGAGGAGTGATGGAAAGGTAATACATTGCCTTATAAGCCTTCAACTGCACTTTCTTCTTACTTTTTGTACGACCAGATGGTTTGTACCGTGGGTGACCACACATCTTGCACTAGTCCTCATCCTCATCCTCATCCCAAAACAACATGCAACCGTTTGTACAACAATCAATCTTCTCAAAGGGTAGACCCATATCCTTCAAGAGCCTCTTGCTCTGATAGAAATTATCAGGTGCCTTGTTGTCTTCAGGTAGAGCTCGTTTGAACAATTTAGCAAATTGATTGAACATTTTTTTACTGACCTTGCCTTAAGTTTTGATGTTCAACATTTGAGCATTGAATGACAACTGCGTCTCAGTCTCACAACCAGGAAAGAGATTTTGATCAACAGTTTTAAACATATCAAAAAACTTCTTTGACCGATGATTTGGTTCCTCCTCCATAGGTGTTTCATTGAATTGTGGTTGACCACCCAAAACAGATTCTGCAATCATCATCCGATATCTATCAGGTTCATCCTCTATTTGTGGTTCAAATTGAGTATACGGAACATAACTTGAACCACCGACATCAGAACTTCCACCACCGATCCACCCAGTATAAAAGTATTCTACAGTTTCGATGTTAACATTCCACCGTTCTTCACCGTGACTGGTCCAGTTGTAATAACGGGGAACAAAACCGGAAATCACAAGATGATTTCTAACCTCATCAACACTCAAGAATCTCATATTTCTGCATCTTCTGTCTTTACACGGACACCTAATATTTTCCATACAATCCATACTGCATGGATGTTGTAGTGCGAACTCAATAAACTCATCAATTTTATTGCAAAAGACAGAGTTAATGCCTCCTCCTATCATTCTAGGTATTGAGTACATCCAACCACGATCTGGAAATTGCATCTGTTACAGATTAAAAGTAAATATCACATGAGTTGTAAAAAATTGGGCAGAGTTTGCCTAAAAATAGGGATATACAAATTTTTCCTTCACAAAAATCAATCCAACACAACCATATATCAATCATAGTAAACCAATCAAATAAATATCACACAATTTATCTAATAGTGTACAAAAAAATTGAGCAGAGTTTCGACTAAAAATCACACAAACTAAAATTAACCCATCAAATATAACATATATCATCAATCATACTAAAACCCATCAAATAAACATATATCATGCTCATTACCTAATAGTGTACTAAAAAATTGAAACAAAAAAAATTTGACATTTAAACGGTTAAAAATGTGAAAACGTACGGTGAAGTTGAAGGCAATGACAAATACGTACGGTGAGGTTGAAGGCAATGACAAATACACCAAATATACGTGAAGAACATATGAAAACCGCATCATTTCTTATTTTTTTCGTGAGTGAAAGTGAAAGGGGAGGAAAAGGAAGTGGACTGTTATAAATCTGCACAAATTTGCAACGGACTTATTTTCCGTTGCAAATTCAATATTTTGCGACGGATTTTCCGTCGCAAATACAGTTTGCGACGACCCGGGTCAATTATTGGTCACCAACCCATCTGACGAGCTTCAACCACTCAATTTTGCGACGGAAAAGTGTCTGTCGCAAATATGAATTTAAAATTTGCGACGGCTTTCCGTCGTAAAAAGTTATAACAACAGGATTTGTGACGGACGTAGATCCGTCGCAAATTTTTTCTTAACATTTGCGACGGCTTCCGTCGCAAATTTACGACGGGCTGCTGTTGCCGTAGCAAAATCGATCAACATTGACCAACTAATGGAATCCGTCGCAAATGACCTATATTTGCGACGGATATATGTCCGTCGCAAAATTTCCGTCGTTAATTCCCGTCTTTTTTGTAGTGGCATGTCATTCGTTATAGTGTAAAACAAGCGGAATTGATTACATTTGTTCACCATTAGGGACAAATTTATATGTCCACCGAAAATGTGTTAATGACACATAAATAAATATAGACAATCAATTAAAATAATAGTGGGTATTATTAACACATTCATGATAAATATATAAATTTGTGTTCACCGATGGACATTTGATTATTCAAAGTAACACAAGATATTACATAATTGTATGATACAATGTCTCATTCAACCGAAGGGGCCAATAGATAAACTAGGGACGATTGACTGAATACTAATACCTCCAGTGATAAAATTTATGTAGTATATATGCATTATAAAAAATGCATCATTATTCATTAATCTATTTTTAGCTTATATCGTTCAATATGCCATTTTATTCGGTGTTTGTAATATATTTTATTTGTTTTAACATTATTCATTATACAGTTAATAAAATCATGTTATATAGTATTGTCTATCATACCTCTATTTTATATATTTAATATACATTATTGGGTACTTGCTTTCAAATATACTATATACAATACAAACCAAAAAAAAAATTCCGATAACAAATTAAATGTAAAACTTATTAAAATCGTGTCGATTTCCTATTAAAACGCACCGTACCTGGGTTTTGCCGCTGCGGGAGAATTTTTTTTTACTTCAACTCAACATCAAATACAGCATCACATGAAATAGATTATGTACCAGACATAGTTCCTTCACACTTTGAAATACCCGGTTTAAAAAAAAATTAAATGAATTAATTTTAATATCTTTCATAAGTTCGGACTTATAGATGAGACTGAATTCTTCACGCTCAAATCCAATAATCTTGGGTTCAATTCCCGCTAAAAGTCCTCACTCATTGGGCCTCCTTACCAACCCATAAGTGGGGAGGAGTGTTAGTAAAATTATACTAATTAATAAATTAATTTCAAATTTCTCTACAAGTTCGGACTTTTAAATGAGGTGGAATTCTTTCATTATATATAAGGGAAAGCTAACACAATCTCAATACACTAATAAAGAAAAGGTCACCCAGTTACGTCAAAGGTCTTGCTCACATCAAGTTTAATGGACATATAGATTTTTCTAATCGAATTTATGAAATTTCATGAAATAGTAAGTTTCGTAGGCCATGAGAACATTATAAGTGATAAGCTTATCATAAATAAAAGCAGACTGATACTCCCAAATTAATAATGCAGGAAGAGTAGATTTAATGCGGTTGCCGGTTAGTAAAGCACTTGAGATAAGAGCTTATACAAAACTAGACTGGTTTAGGCCTAAGATTTAATGGCTTTCATGGTTAAATTCATGATTCTGGTAGTTCAGTCATTTTATTAAAAATAACTTCTCCTTCCATGCATTTCGGAATAGTTTTCACACTTTTGTGAAATTCCCTAATTACAATTTCTTAAACGTGAGAAGACTATTCTACAACAAAGGGAGTACCTTTTTTATTCATTTTACTAGTAATTAAAGATATTTTGCACATGCATAAAAAGAAAAAATATAATACACAAAACTTATATACATATTTATGCAACTTATAATACACGAAACTTATAAAACACTACTTAGGCTGTTTGGTTAATTTTATTTTAAATATTTTATAACTTCTGATATTTTATTAATTGTTAATTAATTATAAGAACTTACGTAATTTTTTAAGTAACTTATAAAATATTAAAGTTTTTTTAATTAGTAAAATTTATAAGTTTAGTAATTTGAGAAATATTTTTAAATTTTAATTTTAAGAGAGGAAGAAGGAAGAGTAAGAGATATAGAGATGAAAGCTACATGACAAAAGTGTGGAGTGAGAGAGTTAAAAAATTAATTGGATAACCCAATTAATTTTTAGTTTATTAATTGTTAAAAAAAAATTTTATAAAGTACTTTGAAAAAGCTTATAAGCTATGTTGATGATCTTGACCCAATGTGGATGATTAGTGACTGTTTAGGCTTAGAAGATCATCAAACAAGATGTATAACCTGAGATTAAACACTGGATTAAGCTAAGTAAAGTTTTAGAATCGAAATTGCAAGAGTTTGGGCTTGTTTTTTAATAAATGAACTTATTTTTCCCTTCTCATGAAGGGGTATTTATAGGGTACAAGCAAGCATGAGGTGTCACCTCCTTAGTCATCCTATTTTATACATTGACAAGTGTTTAGACACTTGTTAAGTCCTAAGGTATCACATATTATACAATGACAAGTGTTAAGACACTTGTTTGTTCCTAATGCAATGCCTAATTAGTGGGATTCTTGATGATCTTCTGAGGTGCCCTGTTGCTCGCCTGCTCGCCCTTTTGGTTTATTCTGGAATCTTCTTGTTAGTGTTGCTCGCTTATCTTTATTCCTTTTTGACCTGTTGTTCGTCTGACCAGCTGCTCGTTCAATGTATTCTGACACTTAACTCAGTTGCTCGTCCTATACAATTTATTAAAGCTAAATCCCTGATGCTCGCCTTCTTTAACCTTTTTATTTCTAATGATCTTTTAGTCATTTATTTACTTTTAATTAGCTTAATCATGTTGCTCGGTTGTTCGTCTATCAACAATGCCCCCTAGTTTGACCTATTAGAATAAGAATTATCACTAGGGTACAAGCAAGCATGAGGTGTCACCTCCTTAGTCATCCTATTTTATACATTGACAAGTGTTTAGACACTTGTTAAGTCCTAAGGTATCACATATTATACAATGACAAGTGTTAAGACACTTGTTTGTTCCTAATGCAATGCCTAATTAGTGGGATTCTTGATGATCTTCTGAGGTGCCCTGTTGCTCGCCTGCTCGCCCTTTTGGTTTATTCTGGAATCTTCTTGTTAGTGTTGCTCGCTTATCTTTATTCCTTTTTGACCTGTTGTTCGTCTGACCAGCTGCTCGTTCAATGTATTCTGACACTTAACTCAGTTGCTCGTCCTATACAATTTATTAAAGCTAAATCCCTGATGCTCGCCTTCTTTAACCTTTTTATTTCTAATGATCTTTTAGTCATTTATTTACTTTTAATTAGCTTAATCATGTTGCTCGGTTGTTCGTCTATCAACAATGCCCCCTAGTTTGACCTATTAGAATAAGAATTATCACTCTTAGGTCAGACTATAGTTATTAGGCGATGTGCTGGAGTCATGAGCGAGCAACAGGGATTCGAATATTTTGAGCGGGAAGATTTCGGGCGAACAGCAGGGATCCGACCTTTGAGTTGGTGACGGTTCACTTCCCGATGCACGGATTTTGAAATGGCGTGAGCGGTTGTGACATCATCCGCCGCCCACGCCTACCCCCTAAATTTGCATATAGGAGCTTCATCTTTTGCCAATTCGAAAATTATTCTTTCCTTATAAATACCCCTTGATTTCCTCCTTCATTCCTTTTCCTATATCTCACAACGAATTTCCACCATTAACGATTCTTGAAGCTTTCCTTTGTTTATCAATTCATTCCAACTCCTGTTGATTTGTTTAATTTCGAGGTAAATTCATAGTATTTTTCGTTTTAATTCTTCTCTTTCATACCTGCATTTTCAATTTCCTCAATTTTTTTGGACTTCATTCTGATCATCACCACCGTGTCTTCACCTCCATCGCCGCGGTGTCCCAGTTTCTATTGCCGTTGTATCCCTACCATCGCCGCCGTGTCTTCTCCCTTCCATTTCATATTTAAACCCCTCACTAAATAAAAACCCTTAATTCTCGTCCTATGGCATCTCCGTCCTCAAGTAGAACGATCTCCGGTGAGCACATTGGATGAAATTCGGGAAAACGTCCGATGGAATATGGAGAGACGTTCCCCGCTCCTTGCCGCTCACTTCATCAAGCTATTTCTCATAATCCTCGCACCCTACTTGTTGACGAGGACACTGGTTTGGAGGCGAGCTCCGTTGCTCGCTTCATCGATGTTTTTTATGCCGTGGATAGTTCGGGCGAGCAGAACGTCACTCAACCTGTTGCTCGCCCAGATGTGGAGGGGAACACTTCGTCTGACTTGGGGAAGACTCTACAGAGGTCGCTGCGGAGATTGAAGAAATGAGTGTTCTTGAGATCGCCGGGGCGAGCAGCGAGCAAGTGGGCAGGAGAGGAGGCGACCAACGGGGCCAACCTTCCAGTAAGCTGACCTGGGAGTTTCTTAGGGAAATCAATTTCCCCATCTCCAAGCCGACTCCCGAATCTCAGATATCGGATGGGATAGTTCGTAGACAGGAATGGATTGACTATGTCACTCGCCACCACAATTCCTTCCCACCTCTTGAAAAGATTATCATGGCTACTCAAGAGATCCAGTATACAGCGAGTAGGATACCCAGTCTGATCATGGAGAATGACTTAGCCCGTATCCGTTCGGCCTACCAGATTCCTTATGATATATATTTGTATGCCCCGCAAAAAGAGAAACGGCTGATCGCCCACCACCCGATTGCACAGCCATCAATCTTGACGTCCTAAATATCGGGTTTCCACTGCCTTTACACCCCGTGATTGGTCGCTTTCTCGAGGATACCAACCTGGCGATCACTCAGATTACCCCGAACGGGTGGAGTAACTTACTTGCTTTTACAACTCTCTTCGGGCTTGAGGGTTGTGAAAACAAGATAAGTATTGTCGAGATACACTACGGCTGCCAATGAAGAAGGAGTGGGGTGGTACTACATCAAAGTCTGCAGTGGCGTAAAATTGATTGAAGGGATGCCTAACAAGGTGAAGAGTTGGCATAGATAGTTCTTCTTTATTGGCGGTGATTGGCGGGCGTCTTCTGACTTTTCTGGCGGATCGGGCCGTATCAACTCTCCTGAGGGCTTTGGCGAAATAGGGCGTAGGTTTTACTTTTGTCTTGCTATGGCCAGGGTGAAACTAATTTTAATTTTTTCTCTTTTGTTGATTTGCATGTCCGCGTATCCTTAGGTGGGGACATCCTGAATTGAGTGAAGAGTTTTTGTACGTCCTTACTGTGATCACTCTTCGGAACATGAGTGACCGTAGTATCAAACACCTCTCCAAGCCTCACTGTCGAAAGCTTGCCTTGTTGACCACGAGTGATCATCACTTAGAGGCTCAAGCTGCCATTCCGGAAGGTACCTTAACATATCTTTTATCTCTGTATTAGTATCCTTTTGATCTCTTGGTCGCCGCTTGGTCACTTTTTTCATTGTCTAATTTTTTTTTTCAGAGCAAAGGGTGACCGTTGCTGTTCCTGAAATTCTAGAGTGTTACCACCTTCTTGCTCGCCGTGTCAAACAAATGGCCGCTGAGGATCCCTCCAAGAAGAAGAAATACGATCCTCCCACTTCTCTCATCAAACTGAGAGCTGAAGAAGATGAAGAAGCGGAAGCTCCTTTCGAAAAACAAAATGGGAATTCAGGGAAAAAAGAATTTTTTTTTTTAAAAACTTTTAGCTCAGAGAGTTTAGCAAGAGTGAACAGTTCTCAAGTCACTACATTGCTAAGAGGCTGAGCTACCCAGTCAGTAAGAAGACTGGAAGGCTCATGCTCTTAGCAACACAGTGACTCGAGAGGTTACACTTCAAGTCACTGCTCTGCTCAGAGGCTGAGCTACCAAGTCAGTGAGAAGGCTTGGAGACTCATGCTCTGAGCAAGGCAGTGACTCGAGATACTGAACTCTCGAGTGCGTTGCCTGAACTGGTCAGTGAGAGGATTCTCCCTAACCTGAATATTTAACCAAAGTTTCCTTTTTAACAATGCTCTCAGTGAGCAGATTTTCACAACACTTTAGTAAATACTTTTAAGGATAAGTACGCCCAGTTTAACGTGGTTCAGAGTCTCAATCTCTTACATCCACGGCCAGATTTAACAGGAAATCCACTAACTGGGATTCTTGTTTTTAACGTGCCAAGGTGCACTTACAACTGGACTCACGCCACTCCCTAGGATGCCCCTCCTTACAAACTCACTGACAACTTACTCCCAACAAACCTAACAAGAGGGTTTTGGTTTCGGTTGGTTTCTCCAACTAGGTGAAGTTTTCCTTTACAATGTGTTAGCCTAAAGCTGGGATTAGGAAAACCTCTCTAAGCTATGAGTTACAAGCTGAACACTCTTTTGTGTATATCTATGAACTCTAAAGTTCAGTGTACAAGATGTGAATCGTGCCTCCTTATAACTCCCAATATAATTCACTTAAACACTCACACCTTCACAGCTCGTAGGTGATGATTTTTTTCTTACTTCACACACTCTTGAATATGCAGCTATGAGCTTGTATTTATAGTGTGGATTCAAATGTAACCGTTGGATGAAATTACATTTGAATCCATACAATTAATGGTTTCAACCACTTTTCTCGGAATGCGGCCTTGTCAGTGTCAGAGTTGCTGCCTTGTTCTGATTGGTCCACGTGGACTGGATCCAACGGATCTTTGACTCAGTGGGTTGACCAAGACCCACTGACTTTAGGTAGCTTCCTCCTTCACTGACTGATGATCTTCAGTGGACTGAACGTCTTCAGTGTAGTTGTCCTTCAGAGACTATTTGAAGATCACTCCAAAAGTTTGTCATAAGGCTGAATGACAAACTTCCCTGACCACAATAGCCTGACTCCTTCAGGGCCTACTTGGTGCAGCACTGGTCCTCTTGATCATGCTCTTCACTGAGTGGTCCACCTGACTTAGCTTAGAACAGCCAAGTTTATACTCAGTGGGACATCCTTCAGGCTTCTCTTCAAGTTCAGGTCTCTGCCATGGCTTCAGTCAGTTCTGCTTGTGATGTCATCTTGATATCCTCAGGCTGTGTTGCTGAGTTCCCCCTCAACTAAGTGTTCCCTCAACTATGTTCTCCTCAACTGACAGCATATTCTATTAAGAGCTAACCTAGCCTGACCTGAAACAAAAGATACTATCCTGACTGCTTTCAAACCTATTACATGTTGTTTTGGAAAATCATCAAAACTAAACATATCCCAACAACGATCCTCCCACTTCTCTCATCAAACTGAGAGCTGAAGAAGATGAAGAAGAGGAACCTCCTCAGGCCAAAGGCCCTGCTCCTTGCCCGCCTCATCGCTCCTCGCCTCCCGTGACACAAAAAGATAACCGGGGCAAAGAAAGACTAACCAAGGAGGTTGCCCCTGCCCGCAAAGAAGATGATCGCTCGAAAAGAGCTAGGGGGCAATCCCAAGCGAGCAGGAGGGATGTGCCGTGCTCCTCGTCTATAGAGGAAGTGAGCGAGCAGCAGGTCGTGGGCGTCGTTGTGGCAAGTAAAAAGAGAGGATCTTCTCCAGACAACTCTTACTTAGGCTATGATCCTGTCAAGCTGAAGGAATAAGTTTTATTCCCTACTGCTCGGTTGGTCGCCACCTTACTGTGTATATTCTTTATTAAGTTTATCTTTTCTTGATGTAGGTACAAGCCTGAAGAGTACCCAGGGCGAGCGAAGGTGCTCCACTAACTGAGATGCGTCAAATCTGTCCCTCCCTACCAAGACATCCCTGACTCTCATGTCAGGCGAGCAGCTGAATTGATCCCCCGCTCCTGGACAAAAGTGTGCGAAAATATTATCCAGGACCAAAGCTTAAGCGACAACGCTCGCCTGCTCAGCTATAATGCTAGCCATCAAGCGATTGCTGCTCAGAAGGTCCTCGATCAGTCCATTGAATTTGAGAGGACCAATAGGAGCTTGGGCGAAAGATTGAACAGTTCGAGGTGGAGAAAGCCGCCATTTTGAAGAAGAAAGATGAGGAGTTGGCTCGGCTGAAAGGTGAGTATGAGAAAGCTAAGCTCAGCTGGGAAAGGAGTCTGAAGGTTGCCGAGGACAATGAGAAAGTCGCTTTGAACGCTTCTGAGAAACTGAGGTTAGAGTTGGGGGTCGCCACTGATCGCCTTCAAACTTAGAAACTGAGCGTATCGACCTGGTGGAGAGGGTCGAATCCTTGAAGGTTCATGTTACTCAGCTAGAGAAGGTTAAGAAGCGCATCATTTCCTACACCAACTATGTGCAAGATGTAACCAATAACACAAACTTCGGTTATATTTGTGCATACGCTGATTGTGTACGGTTCATGAAATACGCACTTGATAATGGTCTTGACATCATGACTTCGGTCACGAAGGACTTCACGGACTACGTCATAGAGAACCCTCCTGCTGCCGGCTTTGATATCCCCGTTGTTGACCTAGGGGATATGGGTGTGAACTTGGATGTCTTTAAGGACGATGTCCAGGTGATCACCCCGAAGCTGAGGACTGAGGAAGTGAACAATGCCTCGGTCTTTGATGCCTTGAGCCCCCTCTTCCCAGCCCCTTTGGATGAAGTTGGTACTTCTGCTGTGGCTGGCGAGCAGCAGGCCCCTGGTCCGGCCACCACCAATGTCGCTCCTCCAATCGAGACCCCATCTGCTCCTCCAGCTCCTCAAAACTGAAGATCTTTGTTTTTATTTTCTAGTTTTTGTACTAGGCTCTTACCTTGTAACCTCTTTCCTTTGGTTGTACTACTTTTAATCTATGAATGAAATGAACTTGTTCTTTTCCATAGCTTGTTTGTGTTAATATTTTCCTCGTGCTTGCCCCACTGCTCGCCCCCTTCACTAAGCTTCATATTTTTGCTTAAGCACTTCTCTTTTTATTTTTCAAGAGTAGAGTACTTTTTTGTTTGCAAATCTGTAGGCATGACTTTATATGGGTCTTCTTGGTTCCCTAGGAACTTGACCTTCCTCTGATTGGGCTTTCATGGTCCTTATTGGACTTAGCCTTTATTATTTTTTTATAATTGAGTCCTGCTGCTCGCCTCATGTTAGGCTTGTGTTTTTACACATTCTGCTTCTGGCGAGCAGCTTTTTTACTTGAGCGAACAAGTAGGCTTTGTGGGCGAACATGTGGGCCTTGATGCCTTTCTAAGTTACATCTCAAAACATAATAAAAATACATCAAATTATCATTTATGTTGCTTGATTTTGACAATCTTACTAGCATTCTAAACTAGAAATTTTTTTAACTTTAAAATTTACACTTAAAATTATAACGTACAATAGCAATATGCAAAATTTACATCGACTCTTGACTATTGATAATACTTCTTCAGTAAGGCCACGTTCCAGGAGTATTGGGCCGAGTTGCCTTTCATATCCTTGAGGTCATACGTGCTGTTGTACCACTTGTGGGTTATCTTGAATGGGCCCTCCCAAATCGGTCCAAATACTCCTGGTGGTGGTGCTAATACTTTCCGAAGCACCAGATCTCTGACTTCGAATTCTCTGATTTTTACTTGCGAATTGTAAAATTTTGTGATTCTTTTCTTGTATATCGCATTCTTCATTTCTGCTGAAATTCTTTTTTCATCGATTAAATCCATCTCCGCAGCCAAAGCCGCGTTGTTCGACTGCTCGTCGAACCCTGATGTTCGCTTTGTTGGCACCTTGAGCTCTACCGGTATGACTGCTTCGGTGCCAAATGCCATAGTAAATGGAGTTTCCCCGGTGCTCGTCCTATATGATACCCTGTAGGCCCAGAGTACCTCTGGCAGTTCTTCTGACCATTTGCCTTTCTTGTCTACCAAGCGAATCTTCAAAATGTGTTTGATTATCTTGTTGACTGCTTCGACTTGTCCGTTGGATTGAAGATGATAGGGTGTTGAAAAGTGTTTCTTGATGCCCTTTTTTTTACAAAAGTCCCTTATCTTCTTACCTTCGAACTGTTTTCTGTTGTCTATTAAGATTGCTTGTGGGACTCCAAATCGGCACACGATATTTTTTCAAATAAAACTAATCATCTTTTCTTGCGTGATCATCACGAGTGCTTCTGCTTCGACCCATTTTGTATAATAGTCCACGGCCACTACCGCAAATTTCACATTCCCCTTTCCGGTTGGGAAAGGTCCTATGATGTCTATCCCCCACTTTGCGAATGGCCAAGGACTATTTATTGATATTAGTTCAGTTGGTGGCCTATAAATGCTGGGGGCGAACAACTGACACATATGACATGTTTTTGCAACTCTTATTGCATCTTGTAGCAGAGTTGACCAATAATATCCTTATCTCACAGTTTTGTATGCTAAAACTTGCCCTCCTGCATGATTTCTACATACGCCTTCATGAATTTCTTTTAAAACTTCTTGGCCTTGCCCCCTTGCTAGGCATTTTAATAAGGGAAGTGAAAATCCTCTCTTGAAAAGTTGCCCATCCATGATAGTGAACCTTGCTGCTCGCCTGGTCATCTTTGCTGCTTCATGCGAGTCTTCAGATACTTCACCATCCCTGAGGTACTTAAATATTGGTGTTCGCCAGTCATCCTCCCCAAATTCCTCCCAAACTTGATTGATTTTGTAATCGTTAGTTGATGGGTGAAGTATTTTGGTTATCGTTACTTCTGAAATTTTTGATGGTCCTATGCTGGTAGCCAGACGAGCAAGTGCATCTGCTTGGGCATTGTTTTCTCTTGGCACTTGTTCAATGTAGATTTGTTCGAATAAGAAAGCTAGTTGAGCTACAATATTTTGGTACAGAGCTATGTTTCCATCTTTTGCCTCGTATTCTCCTCGGACTTGGTTGACTATCAACTGCGAGTCTTCATATATTTGCAACCTTTATACCCCCACAACCAATGCTAACCGAAGTCCGGCAATCAGTGCTTCATACTCAGCTTCGTTGTTTGTTGCCATGAACTCAAATCTAACAGCTGAAGTGAATACTTACCTATCAGGGCTAATCAACACTATTCCGGCTCCTGATGCCGTATTAGTTGATGATCTGTTAACGTACATGTGTCATGGATGGTTATGACCTCTCGTCGGATCTTGAGGGAAGGTTAACTCGACTATGAAGTCGGCTAACGCTTGTCCTTTAATTGTTGTTCGAGGTGCATAAGATATTCCGAACTGGCTTATTTCGAGGGACCATTTGAGAAGGCGACCAACAATGTCAGGCCTTTGTAAAATTTGTCTCAATGGAAATATTGTCAACACCTCTACCTGATGGTCAAAGAAGTATGGACGTAGCTTTCTTACACTCATTACTAGTGTGTAGGCTAACTTCTCCATCGGTGAATATTTGATTTCTGCTTCGTGTAAGGCCTGACTCACATAGTAGATTGGTAAGTGAAATTTTCCTTCTGCACGAACTAATACCGAGTTGATCGCCACTTCTAAGGTAGGCAGGTACAGATATAACTTTTCTCCCGAAACAGACTTTGACATTAGTTTGGTGTCGCCAAGGTATTTTTTTAATTGCTCAAACGCTTGTTGACAACTGCTTATCCATTGAAACTATCCTTTTTATAGCATCAAAGAAAGGTCGGCATTTATCACCGGATCTTGAAATGAATCTATTCAAGGCTGCTAAACATCCGGTGAGCCGTTGGACTTCCTTGACTGATCTCGGTGGTTGCATATCCATGATTGCCTTCACCTTCGACGGGTTTGCTTCAATGCCTCACTGACTGACCAGGTGTCCAAGGAATTTTCCTGAATAAACTCTAAAGCTGCTCTTTTTTGGATTTAGCTTCATATTGTTAGCTCGGAGTATTTCAAATGCTTGTGATAAGTGCTCCAGGTGGTCTTCCTTCTTTGTACTTGTCGGTTCCAAATTTTCTTCTTTTTTGCTTTACCGGTTTTCTAGTTGGATCAATATTTAGCCTATAGCAAGCATGCTCAAGGCTAATGCCTACCATATCGGCGTGTGACCATGCGAATACATCGAGATTGGACTTGAGGAATTCTTTCATTTTGGATCTGTATGGCTTAGGGAGCTCATATCCAATAAAAAGTTCCAAGTCTTCTCGGTTTGGGTCGACTCTTACTACCTCCAATTCTTCAACCGGTGTTGCTCTTCTTTTTTGGCTTTTCCAACAAGGATCGATTATGGGTCCTTCTAGGTTAAGCTCATCTTCAATCACCATCGGCTCTGCCCCTAGTCATGGCTCGATATCTTCAACTTCGTTTAGAACAGGCACAACCTCTTCTCCCTGCTGCTCGTTTTGAACCTTCTGCTCGCCTTCACCCTACTGCTCGTCTACTTCCATCATCTCTGTGTCGATGGATTCCATGATTTCGTCTAAGATGGAAGGTTCGTTTTCAACCCTACTGCTCGGCTGTTCATCCATGACGGACACTTTATTATCTTTTGGTGGTAGTTGCAGGAGGCACTCTCGAACTCTCTTCTAGTCGCCTTTCACCGTACCTGACCCTTTCGAAGTTGGAAATTTAAGACAATAGTAGTACGTTGAAACGGCTGCTTCGAATTCATTCATAAAAGAACGACCGAGAAACCTATTATAGGCAGATTGTTGGTCTACAACCAAAGATTCTACCATTCTAGTTAATCTCCTATCAGGGTTCTCAGTCGATACAAGTTCAACCGATAACGTGACTAAACCTAAGGGAATGGTTACAACTTCTCCAAACCCCACTATCTTGTGATTACAGTCTTTTACATACTCATTATAGTCTCCTAACTGATCTAGTGTTCTTTTGAACAAAATATTTATGTAAGAACCGGTATCGACAAGTAGGCGATGTACCCGAGTTCCCATGATGTTGGCACATATGATCAGCGAGTCATTGTGAGGAGTGAGTATCCCGTCCAAGTCTTTTTTCGAGAACGTTAAGTCTTCCGTCTTCTTAGTCGCCGGGTTCACTCTCACTTCTTTAACTTGAGCCACGGCCCTTAGCTCTGCCTTCCTCTTTCTTTTGGACATCTGGGGCCTTCCATCCGAACAACCTCCTATCGGTCCAGTTGGTTCGAGCATCAAGATTTCTCGTACCGGTTCAGCTGGGGTTGTCATTATTTTCTTTCCCTTCTTATCCCTCCTGCTCGGCTGTTTGTCACTCTCATCGTCTTCCGAGCTAGAGGATGCTGCTGCTCTTGGTCTTTTTCCCGATTGCCTTTTTACGAACTCTGACAGTTTTTCCTCTTCGTAAAATCTCCATAACTACTTCAGAAGGTCCCGACATTTACTTGTGAAGTGGCCTATGTTCTGATGGTATGCGCAATACTTGTTCGGGTTTAGTTTTCCTCTTTCCTGCCGGATCTTCCTAGGCTCTAATAGCATGTCTTTGTCTTTCACATTATTGTATACAGCCTCTACTGATGTGGTCAAGACCTGATTTAGCTTTTCTTTCAAATTTACTCCTTCATTAAAGGCTTTCATATTTTAAGGGGCTTTGTACTCTCCTCCTGACTTTTCCCCCGACTTTTTTTGGTCAGCTTTGTCTCCCAATTCCTTTTGCAGAGTCTCTTGCATTGAGATGTATATGCCAGTTTTGTGTTTGTATTCTGCATAGGTCTTGGGGAAGGCCAGATGCATTTTCTTCCATAGGTCGGTTCCTTTCTTGAGTCCCGCCAGCACGGCTATGATCTTTGTATCCTCGCTCACCATTTCTCCCTCCAATAGGACTTTATCGAATCTCTCGAGAAATTTTCTGTCGGACTCATCGTCTCCTTGCTTTAAATCTGCCAATTGGTGTCTTTGCGTCAAATAAGACCCGTCGGTAGAGAAATGAGATATGAACTCCTTGCTTAGTTGTGCAAAGGAGTTGATGGATCCCGGGGTTAATGCCGAGAACCATCGATGAGGTCCGTCTCCAAGTGTGAGTGGGAAGTTACGGTATTGAGTCAAATATATAGCCCCCATTGATATCATGAAATCTGAATACTTTGTCAGATTGACTCTTGGGTCTGTCGTCCCTTCATACAGGTTGATAGCTGGAAATTGTATCTTCTTCTGTATGGGAGCATTCAGGATTATAGAAGATAATGGTGATGATGGCAATACCGTTGATCCGACACCCTTTTAAGTTTCCAACTGCTTCTGCATTTCTTCCATTGCTTTCTTCAAGGCTTGCCATTCATCTGGAGACGTTCTTCCATTGGAAGGTTGTTCATCATGATCAAGTCTAACTTCACCATGATGCAATCCCTCTCCAACGGGACGTTTCTCCTGTGTGGCTCACCTAGCAACGTTGCTAGTTCCGTTGGGACCCAAACGGAAAAAGACGGACCTTCTTAGTCTATCGTGGACTGAAGGGTGAGCAGCAGGGTGTGCTCGCTCCTCGCTTCTCTGGAGGGTTTCTCTCCTATCTCTTCCGTGATTCTTTGTTCTTGCTCTTGTTTGTGTGCGGCATGTATCCTTGGTTGTCTCTTTGCTTTACTCATCTCCTTCCCCTGGGGTGGATTCGCCTCGGCTTCCTTATCGTTCGCTTATCGGGGCCTTGCTTCTGTTCCTTCTGATTTGGGCACTATCTGCTTCATCCACTCGTATATCCTCCTGTTGAAAGACGGCAATTGTTTTTGCCAATTCTTCTGGATACCGAGTAAGCGCTTCCACCTCCGGAGGGAGAGTGTCGATGGTGACTTGTAGGTTTCTTCGGGATATTGTCCGCACCGTCCGTGCATGTTCTCCCGTTGATGAAACCCTAGTTCATGATCTGTATGACGGGTGCACACTCGAGGATGTCGTTCTTGTGATCTCGCCATTTGTTAAATATTGAATGTTTTTATGAAGTTTTATGCTTTATGATTGTCAATTTAAGAATAACTAGCCTTGTGTGTGAATATTTGACTATTTACAAACCCTAATTCACACATGTATGCATTCAAATTCTTAAATATGAACAAATTTGTCACAAATGATCACCAAACACCTTTATGTTCCAGTTTCCGATCACTTCTAGCCAGATTCCGGCTATAATTTGCAGATTTCGGTGACTTTTTGTAAGATCACTTCAAATCTTCAACCAACCGGAGGTTCGTACCCTTCTTCTAGTGCCAATTGTTGATGACCTTGACTCAATGTGGGTGATTAGTGGCTGTTTAGGCTTAGAAGATCATCAAACAAGGTGTATAACCTGATATTGAACACTGGATTAAGCTAAGTAAAGTTTGAGAATCGAAATTGCAAGAGTTTGGGCTTGTTTTTTAATAAATTAACTTATTTTTTCTTCTCATGAAGGGGTATTTATATGGTACAAGCAAGCTGATTGCCAATTTTCGTTAAGCACAAAAATGGACTGACTCGCAAGTGTACGAGATCGTTGTTATAGTTAGGCAATTGACCAAGTAATAAAAATATCGAACCCTAGGGAAACAAGTGGTTAACTAAGTTGATTCATGTTTGCATGCTTGGAAATTGAAATTACAAGCTCGGGTTTATTACACTAAGGCAAACAAGGAAATAAAACGAGCAAGAAATAAAAATCTATCTAACTCCGTAGAACGAAGTGCAAGGGGAGATATGCTTCGGATGACGTCGATTATGCAATTATCGAAGCTAGCTTAACTTATGCCCTTTTTATGTTTCATATCATGATTAGACTAGATCAAATTAATCTCATCTAATCGACAAACTCTCGTTTCGAAGGTTTCGATGCCCGATTCGGAGTGTTCTAGACTATCTAGCATCTCTCGATGTCTTAGAAATCTAACGATAGCACTTGATAATTCATTTCGCTCAATTAAACACACATTTGAACTAGCTCAACTCTCGTATGTTGACAATCTAAATATAATGCATAATCTACTAGAAACAAATCATCAAAGCTCAAGTAATCCACAATCAAGGAATCTAATCATTCAATTCATCGTAATCCAGGCATAAATCAAACCAAAACTTCAATAATCACATTATCTAAATCATCCAAAGCATAGAAGACTTAGCTCATGGTTCTAGAAGAGATATACATGGCTAAGAAAGCTAAACAATCAATTAAACTCAAAGAAATAAAATTAAACTGCAATTGAAATGGAATTAGTAATAGAAACATAAATTGAAATGGAAAAATATCACCTCTCATCATGAATTGGAAATTAATCTCTTCAACATTCTTCAATCCTTGCTTGAAATGTAAATTGCTACTAATTGAATGATAAACCTAATCTAATCTATTAAGAAATTGAAAGGAAATGAAAAGAAAAGAAAAAAACTGAAAGAGATCTACTCTAGGGACTCTCTTGTGTTGGTAACTGCCGTAAAATAATGATTCTCCTATGATTGATTGATCTCTCTAAATCTAATGCTTGGGGGTATTTATAGAGTTGGATGAGGAGATTAGGACGAAATTACCATTAAATCCCTAAGAAATGATATTTTCGCACCTTTTAAGTAACTGCTGAGTCAACCCCGCCTTGACTCGGTCAAACTCAGTCAAAATAGGCATGAACTCAGTTAACTCAGCCCTGAATCGCCCATAACTCGGTCTGACTCAGTGGAACTTGGTTTGAACTCAGTTCTGACTCACCTCAATACACTCACCCTTTTACTCAATACACCCACTTTCCAATATTTCACACTCGCCCATATTTTTTCGACGCTCGGCCGAGTGGAAATGCAATTTGGGTGAGTGTTTCTTCCAGAAACTTTCACTTGGCCAATCCTACCTCACTCGGCCGAGTCGACTTCCTTCAAGTTCGAGTCAAATCCTTTCCCGAAGCGACGCCGTTCATCTTCGTGCTTTCCTCTGCAATTTACTTCTTCAATTTCAGTTTCGAGCTTTCATTTCCGGCATCGTGCTGTGTTTTTCGGCGATGTTTCTCCATTAATTGAAAATGTTTCTGCACAGAGGGAAAGTTTGGGAAAGTATTTTTTTTGTATGTATTGAATTGGAAGATACAGAGTGCATATATACATCTACAAGATCAAAGGATCCCTATAATTGATTGCAAAATTCGTTTTAAGTACAAATTCCAACTTCTCGCAAGTGAACGAGATCGTTGTATTGTAAGCAATTGACCAAGTTAAAAATTTATCGAACCCAAAGGAAGTGGAAAGTGTTCTTAGGACTCAATCTCAAAGTCGACATGGTGCTAAATTTAAAAAAAGTTCTCGGGTTTGGTTTTAGCTAGAAAACATAGATGACTACTAATTAAATTGAAATAACTCTAAGAAAGAAAATAAACAACCAATCTAACTTTGTGCGACGAAGTTCAAAGGGAGAGATATGCCCGAAATGGTTTCCATTATGTGATCCTTAGGTTCAAACGTTGACTTATGTCAAAATCTTAATCATTCATGGATTATAACAAGTAACACTTCACCTAAACATTCAACGGACTATCAAATGTTTAAGGCTTATTGACGGTATCCTATGTTCTAACTCTCTCTCG
Organism: Ballota nigra; assembly: GCA_947034835.1. Taxonomy (NCBI): domain Eukaryota; kingdom Viridiplantae; phylum Streptophyta; class Magnoliopsida; order Lamiales; family Lamiaceae; genus Ballota; species Ballota nigra. Next base: position 117,443,047 of record OX344720.1, on the reverse strand, counting down.
ACGAGTTAAAATGAGATAAACGCATCTAAACACTCCTTGCTCATATACGAAGGTTTCATCAAATCAATGTAATTCTCATCTACACTAAAATGAATTCACACATCAATATGAACAATTCATGCATAGAGCAAAGCTAAATTCCAATCAATAAGGATATAATTCCACAAACAATCAAAATTAGGCATAAATCAACAACCCAAACCTAATTCTCACATAATTTCCACCATTCAAGGCATAAAAAGATTAGCCCATGAATTGAAAAGAACAACCCATGGCTAAACAAGAGCAAAGCATGAAATCCATACCAATATTAAATGAAATTGCAATGAAATAGAAATATATCCTCTTTGGTTCACAAAATATATGAAAGCTTCAACAAATTCTTCAATCTTGCTTGGAAATGAAATCTACTACTCTAAAACTTGAAATCTATGGCTAATCTATGGAAGAAAACTTAAAGGAAAGGTAAATTTTGGCTAATCATCTCTTGGGTGCTTCTCCGAATGGAATTCCCCTCTTCAAATCCGAAATTCTTCATTTTATATCCTCCTCCCGATGTCTGGCACGTGTCCCTAGGTTAGAGCTGAAATTTGCAAAAATGTGTCCAACTCGAGCGAGTCGATCTACTCGACCAAGGTGCTTGGTCGAGTACGATTTCAAAACGCGGGTTTCGGATATCCATTAAAGGGTACACGATCGAGTTGCCTGACTCGAGCGAGGCACTCAGTCGAGCACGACCAAATTTTCACCCAACTTCCTATAAACACCGACATTGACTCGCACGAGTCCTCTTGCTCGACCAAAATGCTTGGTCGAGTGCGACTATTAAAAATGCATTTTTGATTCCCAGGCTACTCGACCGTGTTGGGTAACTTGAGCGAGGCACTCGGTCGAGTAACCTAAATTTCACAAATCCTTCTGTTGCCACCGACATCAACTCACACGAGTTGGCTTACTCGAGCGGGTGGTTTGCTCGAGTAAGGCTTAATTTTTGCCCTTTTTTCCATTGTTTCTTCTCGTTTCCTTATTCTGAGCACTTCAAAATTGAAATTAACACCCAGTAATGCGTGTAGAACTCGTGTTCTCTCATTTCTTCACTTCAATTCCTATAAATGTCATGAAAATACGAATTTAGGCCAAATATCTCAAACTAAACATTTTTCGCAAACTTCTTGACACAATTAAGCACAAAATGCACTCAAAAGACACCAAAATATAGACACTTCTTCACCCAATCAATAATCATGCTAACAAAGATGCCTATAATTACGCTAGTCTATAGAATGAATATTTATAAATCATAATAGAATACAACCAGTAAATAAGGAAGGAAATTAGGCGAGGAAATCAGGAAAACATTTGATCATATTCTTCACTCCCCCTCAAGTTGGCGCATGGAGATTACGAATGCCCAACTTGCTAATAAGAAATCGAAAACGAGCAGCTCCCAAGGCCTTCGTGAACAAATCTGCAATTTGAAGTTCCGTAGAGATTTTTCGTGGTATTATTTCATTGGACTCTACTCGTTCACGAACAAAATAACAATCCATCTCTACGTACTTTGTCCGTTCATGAAAGACTGGATTGTTTGCAATATGCAATGCTGCTTGATTATCACAAAACAATGAAGTTGCTCCAAGTTGGTTCGCCTCAATATCCTTGAGCAGCCAACACAACCACAATATTTCACTCACCGTGGTTGTCATCGACCTATATTCTGCCTCTGTCGAAGACCATGAGACAACCGATTGTTTCTTAGTGCGCCAAGAAATTGGTGCTCCTCCTAAGGATATGAAATATCCTATGCAAGAACGCCTCGTCATAGGACATCCTCCCCAATCAGCATCACAGTAGGCCTCAAGTTGAAAATCAGTATTTGCTGGAAAAAAAATTCCTTGCCCAGCCGTAGATTTAAGAAAGCGTAGGATTCGCATGGCTGCATCCATATGTTTACGACGAGGCACCGTAATGAACTGACTTAAATAATTCACAGAAAATTGAATATCTGATCTTGTGACTGTTAAGTAAAGAAGTCGACCAATCAACCTTCTGTAATGTAGAGCATCAACATGAGGACTACCATCCTCATTATTCGGCCGTAAATTCTGCTCCATAGGGAACTCACTCGGACGTCCACCTTGCAAGCCGCTGTCTTCCAAAATATCAAGAGTGTACTTCCTTTGGCTAAGTACAATGCCATCCTTGGAACGTGCAACTTCTATTCCGAGGAAGTATTTCAAGGGTCCCAAGTCCTTGATACTAAAAAGTTTGTTCAAGTAATTCTTTACATGAGCGATCTTGTAATCGTTATTACCGGCCAATATTACATCATCAACATAAATGAGTGCTGCTACATAAGTGCCACTTCTCTTGTAGATGAATAGAGAGTGGTCCGCTCGTGACTGTCGAAAACTAATATCAAGCAAGGCTCGAGTAAATTTATGATACCAATTTCTCAAGGCTTGACGAAGACCATATAGTGATTTTGGTAGCTTACACACCCGGGTTTCTCCATCCTTTGCAAAACCTTGAGGAATCTTCATATAAACATGTTCCACCAAATCTCCATGGAGATACGCATTGTTGACGTCTAACTGGTGCACCGCCCAATCTTTCTTTACCGCTACAGCAAGTAGACTTCTCATAGTAACGAGCTTTGCAACCGGAGCAAATGTCTCATGGAAGTCTATTCCTTCAATTTGTGTGAAGCCCTTCGCCACTAATCGTGCTTTATAGCATTCCACTTCTCCATTGGGCTTGTACTTTATTTTGTTGACCCATTTCGAGCCAATGGCCTTCTTCCCCGGCGGTAGTGGTTCCAGAGTCCACGTACCATTCTCCTCTAACGCCTTAATTTCTTTCTTCATTGCCTCTCGCCACCGTTCATCCCTAATAGCTTGGTGGTAATATTTAGGCTCATCAAGTGAGGTGATGGCCACAATGTAAGCTTTATGAGCGTTAGAAAATTTATCATAAGAGACATAGTAGGATAATGGATATACCTCAGATGTTCCTGGATTGGAGGCGGCTCGCGAATGGTCTATTGACTCAGGCAATTTGGTCGCATAGGACTCTAGATGCTTAGGTTGTTTCTTTGCTCGATCACTTCTTCGTAAGGCAATGCTCGGTTGATGTGGGCCTTCAGTCTCAGGGATGCCTGCCTGACTAGACTCATCACTAGTATTAATTATTTCAGTTTCCTTTTTTGAGTCGTGCCTCAATTCATTGCATAAAGTGAGCATGTTATATGGTGAACCAATGTTACCTGCTTGCTCATATTCATCAATTTCCCACTCAGCTTGCCTTCGGTTGTTTACCTCCTCAAGTTCTTCCTTTTGCTCACCTTTTTTGTATGGGAAAACAGCTTCAATAAACTTCACATCGCGTGAGGTATATATTTTTTTTGTTTCCAGGTCAAACACTCGATACCCTTTTTTAGAGTAAGGATATCCAACAAAAACAAAACGACGACCTCTTACCCCAAACTTATATCCCCCTTTCCGATTATCTTTGGCATAAGCTAAACAACCAAAAACTCGAAGGTGCTCATAAGATGGTTTTTTTTCAAAACAAAATCTCATAAGGCGTTTTATTTTTAAGAACTTTTGATGGCAACCGATTTATGATATAAGTTGTGGTAAGCACACACTCTCCCCAAAATTCTATGGGTAATTCAGCTTCAAAACGCAAGGCCCTCGCTACCTCCAATATATGCCTATGCTTTCTTTCCACCACGCTATTTTGTTGAGGTGTATCAGTGCAAGATGTTTCAAGTATTATCCCATGTTCACCATAATAATTCATCATGTAATTAGACTGAAACTCAAAACCATTGTCAGTTCGAATTCTTTTGACATTTAACCCAAACTGATTACGAACCATATTGCAAAAAGTAGTCAAGAATTGGCCTACTTCAGATTTTTGTTTCATGAGAAATACCCACACACCTCTACTAAAATCATCAACAACTGACAAAAAATAATGCGCACCCGAAAAGGAAGGAGTGTGATAATTGCCCCAAATATCACAATGTATGAGTTCAAAACAAGAAGAAGTACGTATACTACTGCGAGGAAAAGGAAGGCGAGTCAATTTCGCCCTCAAACAAGAATGACAATGTTCATCAAGATTATTACTAACACCATCAACAACCCGTGATTTTAAGCTTGAAGCATGCCCTAATCTCTTGTGCCAAATTTTCGAATCAACTGTCACAGACATGGCAATACCTTCTGCGGCTATCAGCTCCAAGCAATAAAGACCATCGCGATGCCTACCCACTCCAATCAGGTTCCTCGAAGGTAAGTCATGTATTAGACAAAAAATCCGGAAAGAATGTGAGTACACAATTCAAATCTCTCGTTAATCTGCTAACTGAAAGCAAATCTATATATATATAAAAATAGAAGTGAGGAGAGAGAAAAAATTATTACTATTGGAGCAAGTGAAGTCCACTTGCTTTATGGTGCAATAGTGAGGCTCACTCTCCATCAAAGAGAGTGGATTAATTTTACCATTTTATTTAATTTTACTTTATATCAATAATCTTAAAATTCATTTAAGCTTTTTTATTTTAAATCTATTTTCAATACTCTATATATCAAATCAATTGTCTTTTGAACACTTTTAATTTAACATATATATTGCACATATAAAAAGAAAAATCATGTTTAAAATATTTGTTTATTATTTTTAAAGTGTTTTTATTGACTTTAACTATATGATTGATCGAATTTAAATAATTTTTATTTAGACTATATAAGTTTTGATAAATATTAAAATCATTTTTATGAATTTTAGTATTTGTTGTGAATTTAGTACATAATTAAAAATTGTATGATTAATAAAATAATTGTAATACATATATACAATATATTTTTACTTATTAATTGGTTTATGGATAAAATAAATTTAATATAAACATTTTTTATAATTAATTTATTATACAATCTCGCGTTTAAAAAGTATAATATTCAATCCGTGCATCGCACGGAAGAAACACTAGTTACACTTAAAATCAGGGATATTTAAAACACGATTCAACTTCATCCCATTATGCAGAATTGTGTCACCAATACTTTTCACGGGTACAACTTCTCCATTTGCAATTTTGACAGGTACTTCAGTCCCAACACCTGTTTGATTAACAAGTAATTTGCTATCGAAAGTAATATGCTCAGTCGCCCCAGAGTCAATTATCCAAGGCTTAAAGTTATTTATCTTACCCGCCAAATTAATTGAGGAGGAATTTTCACCTATGGCAGCTTGTGTATTGTCTGCATTCTTATTGAAGTACTCCATGAGTTTGGAAAATTGATCGGCCGATAAACCCGGAACAGGACTATTGCTTGCAGCCACGTGTGCTGACTTACTTCCATTCTTTTGTTTGCTCCAGGATTCATCCTTTCTTCCACCATCACGTCTTCCTTTCTCCCGATTTTTTGGATATCCGATGAGTTCATAACACTCATCGATGGTATGAAAGAGTCTCTTGTAGTGTGTACACTTCTTGACTTCATTCTCCATTCTCTCTCCTCCCCCTCTTTCTTGTTGTCTCATCATCTTAGTTTGGAAAGCTGCTGCTTCTACACTTGTTTTCCCAGCCGCTGAAATTTGTTTTTGGCGCTCATCCTCGGAGACAATATGAAAAGCTGCTCCCAATGTTACCATCGGTTTTGTACTCAATATTTGGGTTTTCACGGTCCCAAATCCTTCATCTAAACCCATAAGAAATTCATATGTGCGCTCCTTCTCTCTCATGGTCGTCAATTGCTTAGGGATGTCACAAGTGCAGCCTGAACATTTACATCTAGGAGTTGGCGAGATTGCTTCGAACTCGTCCCAAAGCCCCTTCATTTTTGTGTAATAAGCAGAAACCGAAAGCTTCTCCTGCTTTGTTAAAGTGATTGAGCATTTTAATTCGAAAGCCCTGGGTGCGCTTTGTTGGAAATTGGTTTTTTGTAAAGGTTTCATACCCTTACTTTGATCAATTTTTTGAGGAGTAAAAACGTTAGTTTTTGGGAAAATAAAATTAACGATGTTGTTCTACTCGCGGAGTAGATGAGCGTGGTATATTTAATATCTCAAAACCGATTTCCGGTGAGTGAGAAATTAATTTGGGAAGTTGAAGTGTTAATCATGTGTGTTGAATAATTCCAAGGGAATGGAAAATAAAGTTCCATCCCACATTGGAAAATTACAAGAAGTTTGTCTTGTATATAAGTAGCAATTTATTCATGTTCTCTAAATTGGGACATGGGGACCCTAACCATGGACCACACACGCGCGCGCGCGCGCGAGCCCCGCCCCGCCCGGGCCCGGGACCGGGACCGGGTCCGGGTTCGTGGTTCTTGGTTCTTGGCAATTGGGCTTTGGGTGGGCTTTGGTGTCATACCTATATTTTTAGAGTACCAAAAATATGAAATAGCCCATTATCTTTTTGGATCCAATCGGATTGGGTGACCCGTATGGAATTGGGTCGGCCCATTTCGGTTGGCCCATTTAGAATTGGGTCGGCCCACGAACATGTTTAATACACTCACGATTTTGATTAATACACTCCAGAGAATCTGGAATATTCCGTCTTGCTTCCCATGACTGAGAAACTGCGTTTCTCTCCACCACAAGAACGTGGGTGATCCATGATCACCACGTACTCCACTCCAGCAGCCCTCAAATGGGTCATAATTCCGCCTATATATACCCCCTTCATCCAGTCTTTCCAAAATAATCTGACGAACCCAGAAATTCCCGAAATTCTGACTCTCCACAAAATCCCGTTTAGCTCATAAATTCCGATTTTGTTCGCCGGAGATTCATACACGGTAGTGCTACCTGTGTGAATAGACAAAACTGTTTTACCTTTGGGGATCCGTACGCATAATCCGTAAGCACTGTACGGGCGTATTCGATCTTGCGGGCATAGGTTTCACCTAGACTCGGTTTTACACGAATTAGTTTCGTACTCCTTTTCTTTCCCATTTCAGTGTTTCGATTTTTCACACCCCAGTTGCTAACAATCGAAAGATCGAATATACTATACTTTCGAAACACTGAAGAATGTCGAACCATAACTCTGATAACGAGATGGACATATCCTCACCAACTAAAAATGATGTCTCTAATCCAGTACCTGCGAATCCGACTACCGATGGTAATCCGACTACCATTCCCCCTTTCCAGTTTGGAAATTTTGGAGACATCCTTGCTGAATGGATGAAAGCTAATGGCAATCCCTTCGTGGGAAATGTCAATCCCTTTGTGGGAACCTCTAGCACTAATCCCTTCGTGGGAAGCTCTAGTGCTAATCCCTTCGTGGGAAATGCTGGCGGCAATCCTTTTGTAGGAAATGCCGGTGTCAATCCTCTTTTGACAACCAACCAGGCCTCCCTTCAAGGGGCTGTTAGGCCGGTGGTAGTAAAAGGGGAGAAACCCGAAAAGTTTTTGGGAAGTGATTTTAAAAGGTGGCAAAAGAAGATGCACTTCTATTTGACCACCATCTCTTTGGTGAAATTTATCAAAGAGGATTGTCCGAGTGCTCCTGCTGATGATGCTACTCGTGAGACAAGGATCGCTTACGATACTTGGATCCACGATGACTATCTTTGCAGGAACTACATTCTGAATGGGCTATCTGATGCCCTTTGTGACGTGTACGACGAGTACCCGACTTCCAAAGCTCTATGGGAGTCCTTGGAGAAGAAGTACAAGACTGAAGACGCGGGAACTAGCAAGTTCGTCGTCTCCACCTTGTACGACTTCAAGATGGAAGACAACAAATCTGTTGTCGAGCAAGTGCAGAAGCTGCAAGTTATCTTCCATAACATTGCAGTGCAAGGGATGGAGCTGCCTGAAGCCTTTCAGGTAGCAACTGTGATTGACAGACTCCCTCCATCTTGGAAGGAGTTCAAGTCCTACCTCAAGCACAAGCGAAAGCAAGTGACGATGGAGGACCTTGTTACCCGACTCCGGATCGAGGAGGATAACAAGAAGAGGGACAAGAGGGAGAGGGGCTCGATTGCTTCCATCGAGGCCAAAGCTAACCTGATGGAGAAAGGCGAACCATCAAAGAAAATGAAGCGACAAGACGACAAGGGCAAAGGCAAGGCTGTTGCTGCTGCTCCTGTACCGAAGAAGTTCAGCGGGAAGTGCTACAACTGTGGCAAACCCAACCATCGGGCAGCTGATTGTCGTCAGCCCAAGAAAGAGGACAAGGGGAAGAAGAACTCAGTGAACGTTGCTGAACGTGAGCTTACGGAGATGGACATGTCCGCTGTGGTGACCGAGGTCAACATAGTGGACAACAAGAAGAGTTGGTTCGTGGACACTGGTGCCACTTGCCACGTTTGCTCGGAGAAGTCTGCCTTCTCCACTTATTCTCCTGCTGAAGGGAGAAAGCTCTACATGGGCAACCAAGCCTCGTCTGAAGTGGCTGGTGTCCGAATGGTGGTGATCAAACTGACTTTGGGAAAGGAGCTGAAACTGAAGGACGTGCTGCATGTCCCGGACATCCGGAAGAATCTGATTTCGGGGTCTCTTTTAGTTAGTAGTCAGTTTAAGTTAGTGTTTGAGTCAAACGGTGTTGTACTTAGCAAGTTTGGCATCTTCCTAGGAAAGGGTTACCTCGAGAAGGGCCTTTTCAAGATGTCTGTGATGACTGTAAGCCGTGATGGCAAAAACACTATTATGAATGAGAATGCTTCTACTTCTGCTTATATCGTTGAGTGTTCCTCTTTATGGCATTTTAGATTATGACATGTTAATCTAAAATCTATAAAACGATTAGTAATTTTAGATTTACTTAAAATTGATAATGTTGACACATCCAAAAGATGTGAAATTTGTGTAGAAGCAAAAATGACTAAATTACCATTTAAGTCAGTTGAAAGGAACACTACTCCTCTAGAATTAATTCACACTGATGTATGTGATTTAAAATTTGTGCAAACTAGAGGTGGAAAAAAGTATTTTATTACTTTTATTGATGATAGCACAAGATTCTGCTACGTTTACTTACTTCGAAGTAAAGATGAAGCTATTGAAGCTTTTAAAAACTATAAAAGTGAAGTAGAGAATCAAATGAACACTACAATAAAAGCAATTCGTAGTGATAGAGGTGGAGAGTATGTGGCTCCGTTTGAACAATTATGTGCCGAATTCGGCATCATACATCAAACGACAGCTCCCTACTCACCACAATCAAATGGTATTGCGGAGAGGAAAAACCGTACTTTGAAAGAGATGATGAACGCAATGTTAATCAGCTCAGGTTTACCTCAGAACATGTGGGGGGGAAGCTATTCTGTCAGCTAACCACATTTTAAATAAAATTCCACTTAAGACTCAAGATAAGACACCTTATGAGTTGTGGAAAAATCGCAAACCATCATACAAATACCTCAAAGTGTGGGGGTGTTTGGCTAAAGTTGAAATGCCACTTCCTAAACAAGTGAAAATCGGACCTAAGACAGTTGATGGGATCTTTATAGGATACGCCTTCAACAGTAGTGCCTATCGGTTCTTGATTCATAAATCAGAGATACCCGATATGATAGTAGGTACTACCATAGAATCAAGGAATGCTGTGTTCTTTGAAAATGTGTTCCCGTGTAGGGACAAAGAAGAAGTGAGTTCAAATAAACGAACTCATGAAGAATCAAGTGAAGCTGCAGGTCCTTCCACTCAGCAGAGTGAAGCACCAAGACGCAGTAAACGAGCTAGAATTGATAAGACCTATGGTCCAGACTTCATCACGTATGTGTTAGAAGATGAACCTAGGACTATCAAAGAAGCTCTTTCCAGACCAGATGCATCTCTCTGGAAAGAAGCAATAAAAAGTGAATATGATTCAATTCTGCAAAATCATACATGGGAGTTGGTTGACCTCCCTAAAGGTTGCAAGACCTTAGGATGTAAATGGATCCTTAAAAGAAAGTACAAAGCAGATGGATCTATTGAAAAGTATAAAGCCCGTTTGGTAGCAAAGGGTTTTAAACAAAGAGAAGGACATGATTTCTTTGACACCTACTCTCCGGTAACAAGGATTACATCCATTCGTGTACTTGTCGCGATTGCTGCTTTGCATAATCTCGAAATACATCAAATGGATGTAAAGACTGCTTTTCTTAATGGAGAGATGGATGCTGAAATATACATGGATCAACCAGAGGGTTATGTTGTACCCGGGAACGAGAAAAAAGTTTGTAAACTCGTTCGATCGTTGTATGGACTTAAACAAGCTCCAGTACAATGGCATTTGAAATTTGACAATATTATGTTGTCAAATGGATTTCGAATTAACGAATGTGACAAGTGTGTGTATGTGAAAGATACACCAAATGGATTTGTTATCGTATGTCTATATGTTGATGACATGTTAATCATAGGTAACAATTCAAATGTGATCGTTAATACGAAAAACATGTTAAAGAGAAATTTTGACATGAAAGATATGGGTTTAGCAGACGTGATTCTAGGAATTAAGATTGAAAGAACCTCAAATGGAATTTCTTTAACACAATCTCATTATGTTGAGAAAGTCTTGAAGAAATTCAATGCATTTGATGATCCACCTGCTAAAACTCCACTTGAACAAAATGTTCATCTGAAGAAAAATAGAGGTGAACCTGTGAATCAGTTGGAATATGCAAGGATCATTGGAAGCGTGATGTACATTACTAATTGCACACGTCCAGATCTTGCATGTTCTGTGAACAAACTAAGCAGGTACACGAGCAATCCAAGTCATGAACATTGGAAAGCTCTGAAAAGGGTCTTGAGATACTTGAAGTATACTCTTGACTTCGGGCTACACTACACGCGACATCCAGCTGTACTTGAAGGGTACAGTGATGCTAATTGGATATCTGATAGTAAAGACTCATTCTCGACTAGTGGATATGTATTCACTATTGGAGGAGCTGCAGTATCGTGGAAATCCACAAAACAGACGTGTATTGCCCGTTCCACAATAGAATCTGAATTCATCGCTTTGGATCAAGCTGGTGAAGAAGCTGAATGGCTTCACAATTTCTTAGAAGATATTCCTTGTTGGAACAAACCAGTATCATCTGTAATGATACATTGTGACTGTCAAGCTGCTATTGGTAGAGCTTTGAACAGTATGTACAACGGAAAGTCGAGACATATTCGTCGTCGACATAACTCCGTTAGACATTTGATCTCAACTGGTATAATAACAATTGATTATGTAAGATCAGTTGATAACATAGCGGATCCGCTCACGAAGAGCTTGAATCGAGATCAAATGAATAAGCTGATAGAGGGAATGGGTCTGAAATCCACAAATAAAACTGAAACAGTGGTAACCCAACCATGATGACTGGAGATCCCAAGAACTTGGTTCAAAAGGGAAAACTAAGCTGTGAATGTTAGTTGTACAACACTTGAAAATCATGACCATTCCTGACAGCACTGTGTCAAGTGTTAGTGAACCCGTGAGTTGTGGTAAAGGATAAGTCTTTGACTTTTAATGATTCCTATGAGTCCATGTGGGACTGAGTATGACGGGATACTCGAAAGGAGATCACCTATATAAATGAGAAGTGAGGGCCGCTTCGACCAAACATTTATGAATACAAAGGGCGTCCAGGGCCAAAATGGACAAAAACGTGAGAACAAATCGGAATCGAGACTGACTTGTGTCTGTACTATCTGTAAGGTATACACTAAGGAGGATTAGTTCAAGGCATCGTGTCCACTAAGCCGCCGGTATACCCGATGGTGCCGGGCTACGGAAAGTTCAAAACCATTGGTTACTTATCCGGAAGCAATGAGGTCTCACATGAGCTGAACGAAGAAGCTTGACTCTGTATAGGTGCAATTTTCACTCATGTGGGGGATTGTTGGAAATTGGTTTTTTGTAAAGGTTTCATACCCTTACTTTGATCAATTTTTTGAGGAGTAAAAACGTTAGTTTTTGGGAAAATAAAATTAACGATGTTGTTCTACTCGCGGAGTAGATGAGCATGGTATATTTAATATCTCAAAACCGATTTCCGGTGAGTGAGAAATTAATTTGGGAAGTTGAAGTGTTAATCATGTGTGTTGAATAATTCCATGGGAATGGAAAATAAAATTCCATCCCACATTGGAAAATTACAAGAAGTTTGTCTTGTATATAAGTAGCAATTTATTCATGTTCTCTAAATTGGGACATGGGGACCCTAACCATGGACCACATGCGCGCGCGCGCGCCCCGCCCCGCCCGGGCCCGGGACCGGGTTCGTGGTTCTTGGTTCTTGGCAATTGGGCTTTGGGTGGGCTTTGGTGCCATACCTATATTTTTAGAGTACCAAAAATATGAAATAGCCCATTATCTTTTTGGATCCAATCGGATTGGGTGACCCGTATGGAATTGGGTCGGCCCATTTCGGTTGGCCCATTTAGAATTGGGTCGGCCCACGAACATGTTTAATACACTCACGATTTTGATTAATACACTCCAGAGAATCTGGAATATTCCGTCTTGCTTCCCATGACTGAGAAACTGCGTTTCTCTCCACCACAAGAACGTGGGTGATCCATGATCACCATGTACTCCACTCCAGCAGCCCTCAAATGGGTCATAATTCCGCCTATATATACCCCCTTCATCCAGTCTTTCCAAAATAATCTGACGAACCCAGAAATTCCCGAAATTCTGACTCTCCACAAAATCCCGTTTAGCTCATAAATTCCGATTTCGTTCGCCGGAGATTCATACAGGGTAGTGCTACCGGTGTGAATAGACAAAACCGTTTTACCTTTGGGGATCCGTACGCATAATCCGTAAGCACTGTACGGGCGTATTCGATCTTGCGGGCATAGGTTTCACCTAGACTCGGTTTTACACGAATTAGTTTCGTACTCCTTTTCTTTCCCATTTCAGTGTTTCGATTTTTCACACCCCAGTTGCTAACATTTCGCTACCGAAGCGCTCTTGCAAGTCTTCCCAAACCTCACGAGCCGTCTTCGCGTGTTTGACGCTGTTGCGTATCTCTTTATCCATGGAACTGTGCAACCAGCCCCTTACCATAGCGTTGCACCGTTTCCATAGAATTAATTCTGACGAACCTTCTGCTGGAACTGGAAGGGAACCGTCAACGAAGCAAAACTTATTTTTTGCATAGAGGGCATTACTCATCTCTATCAGCCCAATCCACGTAATTTCCATCATGTAGAAGATCGCTTGTAAAAATAGTGTTTGGGTTATCGGAGCCGGACACGTAGTACGGTGACATTACGTCCACAACAGTGGACTTTGAATCGGACGTCTCTTCACTCTTTTTTGTCATGGTTGACGATTTGAAGAACCACGTCTAGAAAAAACTGAAATTGATTTTGGTTATTATGCGGAAGCTTGGTTGGTCTTTTCCTGCTCTGATACCATGAAAATGTTTATGCACAGAGGGAAAGTTTGGGAAAGTATTTTTTTTTATGTATTGAATTGGAAAGATACAGAGTGCATATATACATCTACAAGATCAAAGGATCCCTATAATCATGCCAACAAAGATCCCTATAATTACGCTAGTCTATAGAATGAATATTTACAAATCATAATAGAATACAACCAGTAAATAAGAAAGGAAATTAGGCGAGGAAATCAGAAAACATTCGATCATATTCTTCATTAATTCCAGCATGTGGGCGCTGAGCTCCCATTTCCGGGCGACGGTTTTGCTTCTTCGATGATGCACGGCTCTGAAATTCCAGGCGTGAGCGGCACGGTGGCTTCCGACTTGGCTTTTCCGGCGATTGCTTCTATTTTCGATCAGCTTCTTCTTCATCCATGGTGGCCTTAAGCTTTCTCTCTCTTCGAATTGATGGCTGCTGCTTTTTAATTTGGGACATGGGTTTCTAAAACCAAAAAAAACAACTTTGACTTTATCTAAAATTAGCCTGGGGCTCGCATGCATGGCTGCCTTTTCTTTCCTACTTCACATTTCACGTGACTGACTTGCTGCTTTGAATTTATCCATCCCTTAGAATAGGAAATGGGCCTTTTCTCCATTTTTTATTTTGGGCCGAAAACTAATGGTTCCAGGAATTAATTCAGAGCCCAAATTATTCATCTCAATCTCAATTTCTTCTACTAGCATGTATTTGAATCCAAAAATACTAATTTCCTGCAAAATAAATCACAAATACCTTTTTCAACAATTAAACACAAATGAATCAATTTAAGTGTAAAAATGCATGAAATCCTATCTAATGAAGCAATTAAAGTACACGAATTTCAAGCAAAAATCACACTAATCACAAGCATTAGGTGTCACCTCCTTAGTCATCCTATTTTATACATTGACAAGTGTTTTAGACACTTGTTTTAAGTCCTAAGGTATTACATATTATACAATGACAAGTGTTAAGACACTTGTTTGTTTCTAATGCAATGCCTAATTAGTGGGATTCTTGATGATCTTCCGAGGTGCCATGTTGCTCGCCTGCTCGCCCTTTTGGTTTATTCTGGAATCTTCTTGTTAGTGTTGCTCGCTTATCTTTATTCCTTTATGACCTGCTATTCGTCTGATCAGCTGCTCGTCCAATGTATTCTGACACTTAACCCAGCTGCTCGTCCTATCCAATTTATTAAAGTTAAATTCATATTGCTCGCCTTTTTTAACCTTTTTATTTCTAATGACCTTTTAGTCATTTATTTACTTTTAATTAGCTTAATCCTCACTACAAGATTTTCGCGTTTTAGCAACGGAAATATTCCGTTGCTAATAAGCGAATTTGAATTTAGTAACGGATTAGCAACGGATTTACAACAAATATTTTTTGTTGTTATTCTGCTCGTTGCTAAATATGGCAACGGAATAATATTCCGTTAGGAAAAAATACCAACAGATTATCAACGGATTACCAACGGAAAATAAAATATTAGTTTATATGACTAATCTGTTGGTAATCCATTGGTAAAACGGTTAGTAAACATAATCCGTTGCTAAATTTGTGTGGTAATCCGTAAAAATTCCGTTGGTAATCCGTTGATAAATTCCGTTGGTAATCCGTTGCTAAATTAGTGTTGTAATTCGTCATAAATCCATTGACAATCCGTTGCTAAATTCCGTTGGTAATCCGTTGATAATAAAATCTGTTGTTAATCCGTTGGTAAAATTTGTTACTATTCCGTTGCTAATTTATTACTAAAGTTGAACAAAGGTAATAACTACTATTTCCGTTGGTAATTTTTACTTTTTACTTTTTTTTTTTTTTTAATATTTTTGTCCCTATTATAATTTTCCTATATTGTTATTCAATAAACATAATAAATTAAAATTTACTAAGAATTAATTTAATCCAAATACTCATAATAACATAAACTTCAAATTCAAAGTCATAATTTGGAATGTAATATGTCAAAATATAATTTTGAATGTCATAATTTCGAATATAATTCAAAGTCAAATATACCCTAATACTAACATAATTGAAATCAAGGGGCTCTTGGTAAGTTGGAATTTGAGGCGTTGAAACGGGCCATTAAAGTGCTGCTGCTGCTTCAATCTTTGTAATGAAAAAGGACTCAACTATTAGTCAACGCTGCTACTGCCACTGTTGTCTCATCAGGAACTCAATCTGCTGTAAACATGGTTGGATTAAATGATCTATTTTGCAAAATATATAAGAGGTGATCTTCTTCAAGATTTTCATGATCTGGAAAGAATAAAAGTGGGCATCATTGTTCCTATTTGAAAGCTAATAAAATCGATAATTCAAAATTAATACTATTCTAATCATTAATACTTATATTCCCACTAATAAAAATATATTTAAAATTTACTACTAATTACAAAATGCATCACGTTTTAGCAGCTATTGCTTACTTATTAGTATTCTTTTTTATTCTAGTATTAAATTCCTCTTTGCACAAACCAATTTGTTTAGAGGCATACTAAATTTAATATAACAACCAGGACTTGAGTGAAGATGCAAACACGTCACTAAATTTAATTTAACAACCAATTTAACCCACGCAATGCTCTTCCCAAAACGAACACCATAGTAAGTTCACGATTCTCCTAGCAGCTGATAAACCCTACCATCAATTGTAAATAACCACTGTTTATGATCTTTGCTAAATTATACTCCATAAAACACAAATTAAGCATGTTCAGCAGCAGCAACATGAAATGAACATAAACACAAAGGTGGCATCCTATAATTTTGCAATAAAGATGATACTTAAATGCTTTTTCTAACCACTTCCTTCATCCTTATATACTTCACACATAAAACACTCCTTTTGGATCTGTTGAAACAACATGTATATCATACTCAACTCCTTAATTAGAGATTTGGAACCAAACTCTACTGTCAATTTGCTTATATGATATCTACTAAATTTTCACCAAGATCAAAACCGCTCATACCCCCCTTAAGGCAAATGTCTTTTGTATAGATCATTATTAACTTCAATATGATGCTGTCAACTGTCTTATGTACACATGGTAGTTCACTGAAAATAAACATCCCACAAGGTAGTTCACTGAAACTAATGGATAGTGAAAAACAGAGTGAATTACAACTTACATATACTATCCAAAAATTATTGTCAATAATGCCTTTTAAATCCCATTTCCAATCAAATCTTTTCTACTGAATCAAATCCTATAAAGAGTTAATATTATTCTTCTTCCATGTTAAATATTATTCTTCTACCATGTTAGCCAATAAAGAACAGAATTTACAGAACTTTTCAAGTCTTCATCACTTTCAAACTCCTTTACCACCATACAACATACTTAATTTAACTTTAGGCAGTAAAGCCTGCATCAGATACTCCAAACTTCCTCAATCTATATTCTCTAGCATCTTCCTAGACTAAAGGGCACCAAAAAATTAAAACAGAACATTCATGGCAATGTAAAGTTAGATCTGCTGGATACATACATTTATGTGAGTCTGTAGGCAAGCAGCGTGATATATTGTCGCTTCAACTCCTTTAAGCAGCTTTCTCCTTTTTCTGTACTTTTCTGATTCAACACTCTCTTTCAATCTTCCCAAAGCTGTAAATGGAAAAGATAGTCAAATTTTATGCATACATATCCCATTTTCATCTAGTTCAAACTCACTTGTACTATACATGGATTGGAACGACTCTACTGCTTCAGACGGAACTGAATAAACAGGACAAGCAGCCTCTTGAATCATAACATCCAGAAAACAATTTGCATCTAACTTGGCTTGGTTTACATTACTGAGCCTCCTCATCTTTGTGCACAAGTGTAAAGCAACGGTATGTCTTGATAAATGTAGGCATATAGTAATTAATTACATTTTTGGATCGGAAGAAATTACAAATTCACATTACAATGCAAATCCATCAAAATAATATATACAAAGTGTATACTCATATACATCATGATGAAAGTACAATTAAACAACACATTCAAATATTTGAGAGGGGAAGAAGCTAAATTCCAAGTCCAATTCGCTTGAAAACAAAACAGATGAAATGAAGAGTGTATGGAATGAATCATATACCTCGTTAATAGCAAGAACCTGACTGTTGCACTTCTTCACTTTTTTAGCTTCCTCTTTGATAGCACCACTGTTTGTACAAGAAAGAAAATAGGCAAGGTTACTACTTATATGAAAGCAAGAACAAGAAGAAAGACAAGTACTAAGTAAGACTGGAAGGAGGGAGCAGGATCGAACATAAGTGATTACAATCAGCAGCTAAATCAAGTTGTGCAATAACTTCATCACTGCGGGAACATCAAGAAGAAGATTTCAACTGTCACATTTTACTTCTCAAGAATAGAAACATGTTCCAAATACATGAATAGGATCAGATCACGATTCACGACAGCATTTACGGATACAAGAAACAGAGGAACACACTTTTAAAAAAAAAATCCTCTACTGTGATGTTTTGAGCATCTGTTTCGTTCTCGCTATATTTTAAACGCATATAATTTTGAAACAATGATCCTTTGGGTTGGGGAGTTGTTCATTGTCAAAGCACTTTGTGTTGTATCTGGTATGAAATGAAAGAAGACAGATAAGCAAAGGTTTAACTAATTTTATATATTTCCAAGAAAAACACAATAGAATAGTTATCTTTTTAAAGTTGGCATGAAGAGTGACCCACACTCTGGCACACCGACTATAGTTGACAGCAGCTATGCTGAATGAATTAAAAATATTTACATACCCATTGATTAAAAACAGAGATTATAGATATAGTGAAAGTGTTGAATTAGTCAATATATATATATAGGTACATATATCAGAAGCAAGAGTATCTGATGCTTTAGACAAGCTAGCTCAGATGGAAACATTGGTTAATGAAAAGATATTGCAAGAAAGAAACACAACAGAAGACGACGTTTCGCCCCCTAGTTCTAGTTCTTCCACAGAATCAGCCAATAATGTGAAGAGCAGACAGCCCAGAAGAAGCCTCAACGTGTCTGGTCCCATTCAACCTTATAATGACCGTTTGAAGAATTTTTGGTACCCCGTTGCTTTCACTACAGACCTTAAGGATGAAACCATGGTACACGTATTTTCTCAATACAGTTTCACTAACTTTATCAGAATTAGTATTAATTTTTTTGTTTGTTTTAGGTCGGGATAGACTGCTTTGAGGAACCATGGGTTCTGTTTCGAGGAAAAGATGGAATTCCTAAAAGTACCATCCTACTTCTAAGTCCACAAGTTCAACTGAATGACTATATATACCAAGTTTCAGCTGTGGCATAAAGCTTACTAGTTAAATAACATAATAAAATTTAGTGAGCTGTAATTAAAAATGAAAGAAGAATGCAGAAGGAGATTACTCCATAAACCATTTTTTATACATAACCTCTCAAACAGAAGTGGAACATCTGAATTTGTCTATGCATACAAGAGAAATAGAGGACAACATAATAAATCAAGCACATCAAGTTGCAAATTCATAAGACAAGGCTTTAGCAAAAACCTTTTACAATAACCTGCCATGGAAACCAGCAATATGGAGTCGCATAAATTAAACATTTAACAGTCCATTGGAGCTTCCGAACTGAAATATTTCACATCAAATTCTTTTGGCACGAATTCAAATTCTCATAGCAATCAGTAATATTAAAGACGGACTTAGCTTCCCAACCACACGTGATAACTCATAACATACTGAAATCAATTAAAGTAATAGAACAAAGACACATTCAGAACAAAAAACACTGAAAATACCGCCGATGGAAGCGATGCACACCGGAACTCTGCAATGGGCGGCGATTGGCGAGTTAGGGCGGAGACGGACGATCGTTCGCGAGTTAGGGCATGATTATGGAAGCGATGGATGCGGAAGTCTGCAATAGGCGTTGATTGGCGGAGTTAGGGCACTGAGATCTGGATAGGCACTGAGTTCGCGAGCTAGGACACTGCCATGGAGGGATAAGAATAAGACATATTTTTTCAGAATTTTGTTTAGATTTGTTTCTTTTAAATTAATTTCAGATTTGTTTTTTTTATATTCATTATTAATTTATCAAGAATAATTTTGTTGGTAAAAATTAATTAGTTTACCAACAGAAATTTTCTGTTGGTATAAAATTAAGTCACAATTTGTTGATAATCTGTTACTAAAATAAGCTATAAAATTAGTATCTGGTAAATTTACTAACGGAAACATTTTGTTGGTAAAAAATAATACATTTAGCAACGGAAATTTTCTGTTGTTACAAAATTTAGTCACAATTCCGTTGGTAATTTATTGTTAAAATGGATAATAATATTTAATAAATTATATAGTAACTAATTACCAACAGAATAATTTTTGTTATAAAAAATTGTTGCTAGTCCGTTAGTAAAGTGTTGGTATTGTGCTGCAAAAGAATCAGTTGCAAATCCGTTAGCATCTGTCTGTATTACCAACGGATATTTATCCGTTGCTAAAACGCGAATTTCTTGTAGTGCCTATTGCTCGGCTGTTCGCCAATCAACAAGCTCCTAATTAACGAACATATAAATTGTTTTAAATTGACACTTAATTTGGGAGATACTAGTGAGATTATTATCTCATAAACGATCTAACACATTTCTTAAAGAATGCATTTTTTACTAAGTTATATGAAGACGTGGAATAACTTCATAAATTACAAATTTTAGAATTAATCGAAAAATAAAACTCTGGGTTATACCTATTAAATACGACATCAGGAAAATTTAAAACCAAAAACCAACACTATAAATAAATACCATTTTAAAGTTTCAATGTGAGTAGTATTACTTTATAATTTGGTATGAATTTTATATTATTAATGGTCTTCATTTCAATCATGAAGCCCTGGATCCGATGATAAGATAAATGTCATAAATAATAAAAGTAATTATATGACTGCATTAAATGGCAAAATATAATACGATATTGTGTCATGTGATTCACAGTCTAAATTACACAACTCTTTATAATTTGAATATTCACTGGATGTATGTCTAATAATGTTCATACTATAACACTTCAGGGGATTCAGTCTAGTGATGGAAGCCTCGGAGACGGGAACTCGTCATCTTACCAACACTTGATATTATTAATGATAATAAATAATATTGTAAAATTTTCATTTATATTCATGTCTTCCGCACCCATGTAATATGTACTATAATCTTAATAAATAAAATGCTATTATGTCTTTGCACCATGCACCTATGCTACACGATCGATTTGAGATTTATCACACTTGACCCCATTTAAGTCTGATGAATTCCCCATTTACTAATTGAAAAAAGAACAAAAAATGTTCCGCATAACATAAAAAACAGAGCATAGATAGATTAATCTTAATCATATAAAATACAATGTCAAAAGCATAGCAAGATCATCACATAAGCTACAACATCAAAGGCAAAGCATAGGTATGGAAAACCTAGGGTTTGAGCCACAACCTAAACTAAAATACGCAACACTAAACGACAACAGAAAATACAAAAATTGAAACAAAAAACAAAGAATATAACATATCACACATAAAAATCCTAGATATGTTAAAAAAAACATTGATTTCACTCCAAAAAAAAAACCTAAAATAACTAAATAAGAACAACAAAACATCAAAGAACAATATAGATTTTCAAAAAATATAAAACACAAAAAACAACAAATCAGGAGAAAATTAAGAACATTGAAAATAAAGCAGGAAAAAATAACAAAAAATTCAGAATTATAACACGAATAGCAATATCCAGAAAAAAAAAAGATAATACAAGAAAATGTACTTGACAGAGTACAATGGAACTAGAAAAAAATGTAAATAAAAATGGCAAAACTAGGGTATAGGAGACAAAAAAAGAAAAAAAAAATTACGAAATGGTCATCGAACCAAAAAGAAACGATAAAAGCCCAATGAAAATCTAATTCAGAACATGAAAAGGAGCGCGAAAAGAGAGAAACCGTCGTCGAAAAATAAAGGAAGAAACATATGAAAACTTTTTCTGGGAAAAGACTTTGAAAATTGAAATCTAAAAGGTAGTCAACAAAAATATATACTCCACCCATATACAAAATTTGAGTACGAGTCTGATATATTGCAGCGGTCAACTTGTATGCAATATTGTATACACGTCTTTGTATTAATATAATATTTATATAAGGGTAATTTAGAAATTTAATATGAGGATAATTTTTTCTATAAAAATCTCGGGATATGTTTAGTCATGGCCATGAAAAAAAGTTACTATTTTATATTACCGTTTACAATCTACATCTGAAGTGATATATTTTTTAGAAAGCTTCAAGAATTCTGCATTTCCATGTTTAAAACAGATAATTTTTTTTAAGGACCATAACTTATGAGGGGTGGCAAAATGAGTATTTTAATTTTTTTTTGCTGGCAAAATAAGGACCGTAACTTTTTGAGTTGGAAAAATGAGGATCCAAATATTTTTTGATTGATAATTTAAGGACTGTAACTTCTTAAGTGGAAAATTGAGGCCAAATTAGGCTCAAAATCAGCCCGAATTCAGACCAAATTTGCCAGAAATTCAGTCTGAATTCAACTCAAACCGGACCGATTATATTTGGATTGATTCTGGCAGATTTCACCTCAATTTGCCCAATTTTGGAAGTCATAGTCCTCAATTTGTCAACCCGAAAAATTATGGTCCTCATTTTGTCACCTCCCCTACGTTACGATCCTTAAGAAACAATTTTCCTTGTTTAAAGCTGAAGCGAATTTTTTTTAATATAGTTACAATCTAAAAAATTCTCTCCAAAACTATATTCTACACCGCCGAATTTTTGTTCCCACTCTTATTTTCTCGCCCTTGTGGTTTTGAAACGAGCCCAAATTTTTTATCTGGGCGTGAGCCTTGTGGCACTGATACCATGAAAGAATTTTGTCTCATCAAAAAGTCTGAACTTGTAGAAAGGTGTGAAATTAATTCATTTAATTATTTTTTTTACACTACAACTTTCAAAACCCGTTCACCACTTTCTCCTCACGTGCATGCACACAACCATATTTTCGTTGTTTGAATTTCAAACAAATATTTTCTCATTCTCACTTTCTCTCCTTTTTTTTCTTCTTCACAGGGAGCAAGGTCAAGCTTAAAAATTATAGAGCGTGAGCCGAGTTTAAAATTGGATCCTCACAGTATTTACAATTATACTAGTTTACTAACAATATAAAATTTTAAAATGACGTGAATTAAAATATTGCACAATACTTGAAAAAGAAAAAAGACTCTCTCATATTTAAATTAGTATAACGAAAATCAACTTGACTTTGAGTTAAATCTTCAAACCTTATTTTTTTTACTCTTTCGATATCGGGACTTATATATTTAGTAGACATTATATTAAAGAAATAATTAAAAATTAAATATACATATCAGAAATTACTAATTTATTCAAGACTAATTTGTTCATTTAAATACCACTCCCTCCGTCCCGGTCTAAGCGTCCTATTTCTTTTGGTTGAATGGTTTAAGAAAGTGTATTTGTTTATTAATATATGGTGGAAAAGTAATGAATAGTGTTGAAAAGTAATGAATAGTGTTTAATAAAGTAATGAATAGTGTTGAAAAGTGGATTGAATGGGTGACATTTTTGGTAATATTGTGTGAATTTGAAGGTTAAAGTTTATATGTAGTAGAGTGTTATTTTTTCCATTTATGGAATGGGACACTTAGTGTGGGATAACCAAAAAAGGAAAGTGAGACACTTAGAGTGGGACGGATGGAGTATTAATCAACAAAAAATTACAAAGTGTACACACTACAAAAAAATGTGTTTTTGCGACTGATTTTAGTGACCGTCAAAATATCGGTCTCTAAATCACGTATTAGCGATCGATCAGCGACCGAAAAAGACCAATGGTCTCAAGTCAAAAAAATTTGCGATCCACTACAAAATCGATCTCTAAATCGAAAAATTAGCAACCGCCTATAACCGACGGTCACTAATGTAACACAATTAACAACCGCCAGGGCAGTTGCTAAATTCAAAGGCCGGTCAAAATTAACCAATAATTTTAACCTCCAGATCAGCGACCGCCATAAATTCAATTGTGTATTCAGCGACCGCCTGTAGGCGGTCGCAGAACGGTCAGTTTGACCCGTTCTTGGAAACGGGCGATGGTCATTAATGCTAGTAACTTAGCGACCGCCTCTCCAAAAATTGATCAATCGGGACTGTTAAAATTTGTGATTAGCGACCGACCTAGGTGGTCACTAATTTTTTTTTTTTTTACCTTTTTTAGGCAGCATCCGTACTTTATTTTCGCCCACACACGCCTAAAATCCCGCCGCCGCCGCCTCCGTCGAGCAATCTGTTCCGGTCAAATCACTCGTTGCTTCTCCATCTACACAATAACTGTAAGTTTTTAAATTTTAACCGTTTATTATGTTTGTATATCATGTTTTAAATTTATACGATTTATATATCATGTTTTTTAAATTTATATATCAAGTTTTCTAAATTTATAATTGTTTATATATATATATATATATATATATATATATCTTATAATAATATATTTTTAAACCTCTCAAAGATGATGTGTCAACACTACCTTATTTTTAGGCTGATGTGACATGTCTCAAATCTCTCCATTTTGAAATATTGCGCTCTCATTAAAAGTTGGTTAAACTTTTAATCTCGATCCTTCGTTCTATATCATTAAATCTAAACCATTAATATATATCTGCATAATTAATGCAACTAGATATTTTTTCCATTTTCTTATTTAGTTATTTTTGGAATTTATTATAAATAATATTTTTTTTCAAACTTTAATGTAATTAAATTTGATCCACTTATTGAATGAATCTAAATTTATCATTTCTAAGTTTGAGTTAGTATATATAGTATAATATAATGTTCGATTATTTTTTTTCTAAAATAAAAGGTATATAGTTATATATTCCAAAGGATATTCTTATGTGATATATTCTTATTATGAACAAGATATAATACTGCATGTATTTTTTTTATTATAAATAAGAGCATATTGTATTTTATTTTTTCACATCAAAGTTTCATTTGTTCCACTCATTTGCTGAGATTTCTCCCATCAATTTTTGATTAGTTATATATCTATTGTTATTAGTATATATATTTTATAATTAAATTCGTCATTTTAAGTGCTCACAGGTTGATTAGATTTAGAAATCAATATCAATATTAATGTAATAATGATTGTTGATTTATGCTCTACATCGTCCAGTTTAAATATTCTTCATGTGCAAAAATAATATATTTAACTATACCATATATTTTTATATGAATAATTATGATGGTTTAATTGTTGTAATTTAAGTCTCATTTTAGATTTCAAGAGTATGACACCTCAATTTTATCTGATTTCTAATATCAAGAGTGAGAGCCAAAAATTGACCGTTAAAGTTAGGATTGAAAAAGTTGGACAATATTTTTTAATGATTTTAATAGAGACAAGTTCTACTTGGAACTCATTTGATCGATGAACATGTATTATAACGTTAAAGTTTATTTCAAATTTTGTATTGGTTCTTATATAAATTAATTTCTTACCGTATACTCCCAATAACTAATAATGTTGATCAATTTATAAATTATTCACTACTGAAATGAAAATTGATTATTATTAAATTATTAGTCTAAGTAATGTTATTCTATAATTATTATTAATTTATGTGAATTTTGATGTTTTTTTAATTATTTAGTTTGTAGGATATACCTATAGGGTTTAGTGTTATATTAAATGTCTACAGAAAATAAAAATAATATTTTTTTTCAATATGCAAAATTCGCGTGAGTACACACTAGTGTGTGTATATATATATATATATATATATATATATATATATATATATATATATATATATATGTTTGTATAAATCATGCATGTTTGTTTATAGGATATATATGTATATATATATATATATATATGTATTTATATGTTTGTATATATATTTTTAAATCATGTATATATATATGTTTAGTATTTATATATGTGTGTTTGTATATATATGTCTACACAATAACCGTAAGTATTGTATTCAGTTGGTATATTTAATTAGTTGGTATGTTAGTTTAAGAATATACATATTTACATATTGATTGGTATGATAGTTGATTGATATATATTTAGTTGATTGATATTCTTAGGTATGAATTAGTTGATTGATATACGTAACTAGGTATGAATTTAGTTGATTGATATACGTAACTAGGTATGAATTTAGTTGATTGATATACGTAGGTATGTATTTAGTTTATTGATATACATAGGTATGAATTTAGTTGATTGGTATACATATGTATGAATATAGTTGATTGGTATATGTAGGTATATATGAATTTAGTTGATTGATTTATGTAGGTATGAATTTAGTTGAAAGTGTATAAATATAATATGGTATGCTGATCTGTTGAATTTATAATTATTACAGATGGGCTCTCAAGATAACTCTGATTATAGTGGGGGGTAGGGTCGGGGGAGGGGTAAGAGGAGGTCGGGGTCGTTGAGACCCGAGATCCAGGAGGTTAGGCGTGCCCCAAAGATGACATCATCCTCTTCACAGCAGTCCAGTGTTGCTGGCTCTACTTTAGTAGTCGGATCTTCGAATTCACGACAGCATCCTGCGTTGGATAGCCATCTCACTATTGTCTCTCGCAACAACATGTAAGTATTTTATAATGAATTAAATAATTTTAATTATATTCATTAATATTAATAATTAATATTAACTTGAATTTTTTTTATGTCACAATATGCTTCCAGGCCATGAGACTAGCTCTCGCGTTTTAGAGGCCATTAAGAAGATCTCGTTCGAGGTTGGTGCCTCCTCGTGGTCCATGGTGTCCGAGCGAAAGAGGATGGACTACTTCGAGGAGTACAATGTGTATTTATTATGATTTTAATTATTAATATTTTATTTTGAATTTATTTGTTAATATTTTATTTTTAATTTAATTGCAGAAGTTGTGCGTCTGGGACCTGCCATGATAGTGTTATGTACGGCTTGTTCTGCGCGAAAGCGCAGGAGCGGTACAAAAACATTATATACGGGCTGAAGAAGCAGTTCGATGATGGGAAGTAGTTGGAGCTGGGCCTAGGCCTGACGGACGTTCCGTCTGGGACGCTTTGGTTGCTCACTGGAATAGTGATGCATTCAAAGTCAAGTCCACGAGGTCCAGGGAGAACCGGTTGAAGGACCCCATCAGGCACGGCATCGCCAGTCATCGAACTGGATCCCGGTCCATCTACGAGCACTCTCTCGCCTTTGTAGGTATTATAATTTTTATTAACATGTGAATATTAATAAATTTTTAAATGTTTAATATTTAAATATCTATTGAATTTGGCTCGTAACAGGAGAAGGAGCGCGGACGAAAGTCCTCTCTCAATGAACAAATGGAGATCTCCCACCCAGTGAACCCGGAGACTGGGACGTCTACCTACTCCCGGACCACCGAGATCCACGTAAGTATTTTTTAAATCTTAATTGTAATTTAATTATAATTGTATTTTATTTATATAATTTCAGAACTAGTTCAAGGAACGTCTCGCTCAGGCCTCGCAGCAGGTGGCTCCCACCGACGACAGCGGGGAGAACCCCATCCCTCTCCCGATTGACGAGGACCGCATCTTTTTAGATGTGGCCGGAGTCAAGAAGGGGAAGGTCGTTGGGCAGGGCGGTCACAGTAAGGCCGTCTTGTAGTCCTACTGCCAGACCAGTGGATCGTCCTCCTCAATCGACTCTGCTCCCTCTCAGGTGGAGCATGAGTTGAGAGACGTCCGGAAGCAGATGGAGGCCCTGGCGAGCTACAACGAGTCTCTTCGTAACTGGTGCTCCACCATCTCTCAACTGATGTGATTGAACCCTCCACCTCCATGAGATCTTGATATCGGGGGGAGCGGTGCCGGAGGAAGCGGGTACGGATGGAGTGCAGCCGATGGGGCAGGTGGCGAGAATGACGATGACGAGGAGACCGAGCCACAGGTGAACTACTTCCTCTCTGATGATGAAAGTTAGGGGAAGAGAGGGGGGGAGGAAGTTTTTTGTTGTTGAATATTTTAGTTTTTTTGTTAAATATTTTATTTTTATGTTGAATATTTTATTTTTTTGTTGAATATTATAGATTTGCATATTTTTTATGAATTTATATAAATGAACTAGAAATAAAAAATAAATTAATTTGATGAATTTAAAAAAAACGAGAGTCAATTTGAAGTTATATACAATTAAATGCATAAAAATGAATGAATGAATAATTTATAATAGTCTAAAATATTAAATTTAATAAAAAAAGGTTAGTAAATATATATATATATATATATATATATATATATATATATATATATATATATATATACACTAATGAATTAGAAATAAAAAGTATTAATTTGATGAATTTAAAAAAAACGAGAGTTAATTTGAAGTTATATACAATTAAATGCATAAAAACGAATGAAAATAATTTATAATATTCTAAAATATTAAATTTACAAAATAAAAAAAAGTTAGTAAATATATATATATATATATATATATATATAAATGAATTAGAAAAAAAAAAGAATTAATTTGATGAATTTAAAAAAAACCAGGAGTCAATTTGAAGTTATATATAATTAAATGAATAAAAACGAATGAATTAATAATTTATAATAATCTAAAATATTAAATTTACAAAATTAAAAAAAATAGTATATATATATAAATGAATTAGAAACAAAAATGAATTAATTTGATAAATTTAAAAAAAAACGAGAGTCAATTTGAAGTTATATATAATTAAATGCAAGAAAATGAACAATAATAGCAATTGTCTTAGTGGTCCATGCATTCTCGCTTCCCGATCGGACCCCAATGGGCGCAGGTTTGAACCCACTGAGCCATATTTTTTTTCACATGTTCGGATTCGCAAAATCCTGACCCAACCGGGTCAGAACTGGTAGAATCAGCGATTGACTTGTGACGGTCGCTAATTCTTAGCGACCGCCTAGGCGGTCTTTGATTTACGACCGATTCCGAAAGGCGGACGCTAATATTAGCTACCCGCGTTTTAGCGACCGACTGAAATCGGTCAGAAATCGATCGATAATCTTGTTTTGTGACAAAAAAATCGGTCGCTAATCCGCATTTTTTTTGTAGTGACATATACATAAATAAAAATGTCAAATTCAAATTTAAAATATTAAATTCCATTTAGTTGTTAATAGCTGATATAATGCTTTGAAAAAAAAAAGTTTTATTGAATAATTAAATAATGAGAACTATATTGTATTTAATAGGCGTTAATTTAATTAGGGCATGGGGCTAATTGAAATTTTTTATTGACATGGTTTGAAAGTTTGAATAATGAACAAATTGTATTGAAAAAAATAATGAGATATTACGACCTCACAAAAATAATGAAGGACTTTGTCCACTCGAGTGTACAAGCTATCACTACAAAAAAAACTCAGTGATTAGCGACGAAAATTTGCGAGGGACTTCTTATCCCTCGTTAATCACAGTTTTTTGCGACGGATTTTGACCATTAGTCGTAAATTCTATGAATTTGCGACGGACTTGTTCACCCGTCTCTAATTTTTAGGTTTTACGACGGAAAATTCGTTGCAAATTTCAAATTTGGAATTAGCGGCGGACATTTGCGACGGACTGTCAGTCTCAAATTTCAAAGTTGAAATTAACGACGGACAGAGCCTTCGTAAAATCTCGCATAAATTTATTAATTAAAAAAAAGAATCAACCATCTTTCCATTTCTAAAAAGATTCATATTTATAACTAGTCAACATTTTAAATATAGAAAATTTATAATTAATTCAAATTAGGTTTAATTTTTGGTCAACTAATTAATTTGGTGAATTATTAAAAAAAATTATTTGAATATATATACAATTAATTGGGTACAAATTAACGAATTATAAATCTATGCATTGTTGAAATAAATAATTTTACAAAAAAAAAGTTGGGCACACCATATATTTATATAAATAAGTTAGAAACGAAAATGAATTAATTTGGTAATTAGAAAAAAAAAGACTCAATTTGGATAACATATACAACTAATTACGCAGGGGTGGACGTACGTTGAGGCAAGGTGGGGCAAGTGCCCCACCTGAACTTCTTTTGTTATGGTATATATTATTTATGCCAATATACTGCATGTATTTGGCCTGATGGTAAGTTGTGTTTTATTCTACTGCAATGCAATAAGGTGGGTTCAATCCCCATCTTTTGCAGGCACTCCCAATTTTTTTTTTTTTTTACTTTTCTTTATTTAAAGAATTTTTTTATACACATATATTAATTAATTACATAAATTTATTACTTTTCTGTAATATTTTGTTCTAAATTGTTTCTTATACACATATACTCTCTCATCTCACAACAATTTGTATACTTTTCCTTTTTGGTATTTGTATTATAATTATAAAATTTAATAGGGGCACATAAACTTTTATATATTATTTTATACATAATTAATTTCACGGTGATACGGTTCACAAACTAGAACAAATTACCATTCACTCATTTTAAAATATAAAAGCTTCATTCCAAATTATAATATCATCATGAGACCGTTTCATTCAAAACATACTCCACATTATAATAAAGTAGTTCTTGCTAATAAATTTGGGATTAATTAATATACATTTATTTTTATATTTAAATTTTCTTTATATTTTATTTTCATAGTACAGTTTTGTGCCCTCCCTGCATTTAATTTCTGCGTCCACCCCTGTAATTACGTACAAATGAACGAATTATAAATTTACGCGTTGTTGAAATAAATAATTTACAAAAAAAAAAATGAGCACACCATTTATATAAACAAGTTAGAAAAGAAAAGAAATTAATTTGGTGAATTATGAAAAAAGACTCAATTTGGATACATATACAATTAATTGCGTACAAATAAACGAATTATAAATTTACGCGTTGTTGAAATAAATAATTTTTTTTAAAAAAGGAAGGCACAACATTTATATAAATAAAGCTAGAAACAAAAAGGAATTAATTTGGTGAATTATTAAAAAAAAGAATTAATTTGGATACATATACAATTAATTGCGTAAAAATGAACAAAATAAGTATGTGCCCGAGCGGCGCGCGCCTCCTCTGCATGCATGAAAGGTCGCGTGTTCGATTCCTTTAGGGTGCAAACTTGAATTTAATTGTTCAAGGCCCAATCTTGTTAATATATAAGGTGGGCCGTCTATGTTAGCTTCAAGGGTCGCGACAGAC
Organism: Ballota nigra; assembly: GCA_947034835.1. Lineage (NCBI taxonomy): Eukaryota > Viridiplantae > Streptophyta > Magnoliopsida > Lamiales > Lamiaceae > Ballota > Ballota nigra. Next base: position 117,412,371 of record OX344720.1, on the reverse strand, counting down.
ACGTGTCCGTCGCAAATTTCGGCGACCCGACCGGGTCTTTGACTCGGCTGATTTACAACGGGTTTATCCGTCGTTAATTAGCGACGGACGCCAAAAATCCATCGCAAATATTAGCTACGGCTGTTTTAGGGATGACCACGTGTCCATCGCAAACAGTGTTTTAAGACGGATTTTTCGTCGCAAATTCCTTCGTTAATCAGCGCATTTTTGTAGTGTGTTGCATTTTTTCTTTTTGAATTAAAATTTATATATATATATATATATATAATACATATGTAAATTTAATTTTGGATTCTTAAAAAATTACAAAAATTTTGGATTTGAGTCGATCAACTCGTTCGACCTAATAAAGTCGCGGCCCTCTAAGGAATAAATTCTTCCTCTTATCTTCTTTTCTTTGTCACATCATCCAACTTTCAATGACCCAATCACAACTTCCTTGAATTTGAGTGGGATCAAGAGGCACTCTGCAATTTAATTCATCCTATTGGTATGACTCGTAAATTAGAGCCCACTTATAAATGTACTATCATATGTTCCATATAATTAATTCTTTATTTATATATACTTTAATATATTTAAATTAAATTATAATGTAATTACATTATCAAATTACACTCCTAAATTGCAAAAAACGGATTCTTTAAAGTAAAACAAGCATCGATCACCTGAAGTTTTATAATTCGTAATTACTTCATTTGTTTTCATTTCAATGGGCATCTTGTGTTTCATAATATTGAGGCAAATTATCTGCTTAGAAAGTGGTATCAACTCAGTATAGCAAATTAGCAAACAGTCAAACACCATAATCTGTTTAATTCTAAATATTGTCTTCCTCATCTTTTGGATACACTAGAGCTGACCGTGACACTCATAGTAATTTCCTACCCTGCCCTTGACATTATTAATTACAATATTGCAATTTAATATGTCATGAATCAATTAATTATTTGATGTTATTCAATGCATTAAGCTCATTTCCGACTAAAGAGGATCTGTCTCACCATTGCAATCTTTAGCTACCACAATCTCCATGGTAATAATTGAAGTAGTTTGAAAGTGGCACAGATTTTTAATAATTATTCCATTTAAATTTGCAAAATGATGAATTTTGTATTACTTGTGTTTCATGATACATGCAACTTTTTTTCGACGGTAAAATGAAACTTTATTAAGCAACATGAGTTCCAAGCATGAGAGATACCTAGAAACAAAAATAGTTTCAGTACACTCAATTAAATTCCTAGGATTCACACACCATTCTCAAATTAAAAATTACACGGAACAACTTCACAAGGATCCACTCTTCAAAAGAAATACTCCATGATACGAAATCAACATTAATAGCACATTTAATAATTTAAACATAAGCAACAAACGTGGCTGTCGCAACATATAATTTTAAAATTCACGACAGACGGACCGTCGTTAATATTGTCGGCCACTTCAATGCGCCCACTTATCAAGAACGCCGGTTAATGAGTCGGATTAACGACGGACAACTGTTTGTTGCTAACCTCAATTTTAAATTTAGCGACCAACGATAATTTTGGTTATTCAAATGAATCTGAAAAACCATAGTTTAACAACAGTCAAATCCATTGTTAACCTCTTTGGATTAACGACAGACTATTTTTTCCAAAAGTGATCAGTGGACCATCTCAAATCCGTCTCAAATTTTTGTCACTAAAACGCGATTTTTTTGCATTGACATAGAATAAAATAATAAAGTGAAAGAGGCGATCTTATAATAGACGTTTGAAAGTGCATGATAATATAGAAACTTGGTCAATAGTAGCATAGTAAAATAATATTAATTTATTAGTATTAGATTTAGAAGGATAAAGTATTTCTTTAATAATGGTGTTTTAGTCAAATTTAAAATGAGATAAAATAAAGATGCTTGAATAGATTTCATGTGAAACTTGTACATAATATAAAACTGATACCAGATGTACTAGCTAATACAATTAGACACATTCACTGATATCATAGCAATTTACATTGTGATTTCAGTTTACAAGTTTTATAATATTAGTGAATTAATGCATGTAATAGTATCAGTGAATACATCTAATGATATTAATTTCATACAATGAAACTTGTTCTAATAGAATTTGTGAAGATGCTTTTGTACGAAAAATATCAAAAATGATCCTGTAACTTTCTATGAGTCCATAAACAGTCCTGTAAATTTTTACTTTATCAATTTTGGTCCTTTTCGCCAGAAAATTTAAATTTTGACTGGAAAAGTTACCGAAAATCTGTTGTAGCATACTTAATAACTCGAAAAAAAAGTATTAAAATGACGAGCTCAACTAGAAGAAGAGAATGGTATATGTCTTGACCCAAATTCACTGCAAATCGCTAAGAATTAGTCACGTAAATTGATGATATTCATATTTTGAAGCCCCAATTTTTCAAGTAGATGTAATAGAAACATGAAATTGATTGAGGATTTTTCTTCCTGGATGTGGCGAGACAGCTCAAATAATATTAGTGACGACCGTCAATGTGACCAAAATAAAAAAATTAGGCAATTTTTCAGTCAAAATTTAAATTTTCCGGCGAAAATGATCAAAATTAATAAAATAAAAATTTACAGGACAATTTATGGACTCGCACAAAGTTACAGGATCATTTGTGATTATTTTTTCTCTGCTTATGTATGTAATTATTAGTGGCATGATATATAATTTTTTATTTGTCGATGGATAATTAGAAAGAGTGGAATAATTTAATTGCTATTAATTGGGTATGAGAAAAAAGAAAAAGGCGGACATTTTTTTGATATATGCAAATAACAAAATAAAGAGGTAGAGAGTACATTAAAAAATAAAAAATAAAAACCATGACGGGGCTTTTGCTTTTGGCCCTAATAATAGCAATTTTAGTCTAATTCATACTTTTCTTTGCACTTTTGATTCCACCGTCGTACTTCCTCCGTCCCGTGAATTTGTTCACACTAGGGTTTGACAAATTTTTTAAGAAAAATGAGAGTATGTGAGTGTGGAGTTGAATAAAATAATGATAATTTTATATTTTATTGATTTTTTTTAGAGAGAGTTACGTTATTTCATTTTTTCGGGTGTGAACAAATTCTCGAGACGCCCATATAAGGCAAGTGTGAACAAATTTCCGGGACGAAGGGAGTAGAAACCAATAAATTTACAAGCAATTATGGTAAAATGCGGACCAAAACTACTAATAAATTTAATTAACGATATCTGTTACCGTGGGACCAAAAGCATGAGAAGGGTGGACCAAAACTACATTAATTTTGTGGATGAAGAGGCTTTGTCCAAAGTGTTTTTGTGGGCGTAATTGTTAATGTGGAAGTCAACGAAGAGCGCCATGAGCGAGGCATTGAAACACGCGTTGAAGCACCAGCTCCGTAGCCCCTCGCAACCCGACCCGTTAAAGTGGTGGTAGAACATCGGACCCGAAATCAAGAACCCGATCACAAACTGGATTATCTGAAAGTTGGTCACAAACTTCTTCCACCCGGGCCGGATCCCCACCGCACACAACGTATAATAAGCGTACATCAACACATGCACCGCCGAGTTGGTCACCAAGCCCAACGGGAACAGCGACTGCGGCGTCGCCACCCACAAGTAGCACATCACCACCACCACGGCGTGGTGGTACACGTGGAGGAACGACAGCCGTCGAGATACGGACCCGCTCAGGAGGATCAGCAGCGTGTCCACAAATTCCAGGATCTTGGACAAGTAGAACACGTAGCCCCAGAAGAATGTGGGTCCCCGTGTCGGTGTTGCGTTGATGGGGAAACAGAAAGGCCAGGTCGGGAGGTGGCGGCGGATGGAGAGGGTGGTGCCGACGGCCATGACTAGGGAGAGGAGGCAGAGGATGAGGCTGTGTGCGGCCGTGATGCGGCGGAGGGTGGTGGAGGGGATGGTGGGGAGGAGGGGGAAGTGGCGGAGGGAGAGTGTGAGGGTAAGGTATGTTACGACGGCGAGGGTGGGGAAGAGGGGGGAGGCGCCGGGGGTGAGGTACGGTTTCCATTCGTAATTGCTGATGACGGGGTGGTCGACTAGCCAGTAAGCCGCAGTGGAGTAGAGAGTGTCCATCACGCGCCCTCTTTCTTAATTTCTCACTATGTGTTGGGCTTGTGCAATACCTTGGATTGGATTTATATATATACGGTTACACCCTGCAGGCACATGACATAAATACATGATTAATTGCTGGGTAGGTCTTGCATGAGACAATGAAAATGAGTGTAATTAGAGCATGGATTCATTAACACTTTGGAAGAGGCAGGTGTTGATTTGTGTGGTCTCATACAAGTTTTTGTCTTAATTGCATATTGCATGGATATCATCCATTAGCATAGATCTCATTTGGTTGGGAGGGTCAATAAGGGATTTTTTTTTTTAGTACACAATCTTTAAAAGGGTAGCAATTGTAGGAGAAGAAGGTTTTGAAGTAAGTCATTCATTATCCTTTAGGTCACGTTTGTTTTCGTCTTGAGGTGGATGGGGGAAATCCGGATGGGGAAAAAAAGTGGATGGGCGAAATCCTGTGAATAGTAATCCTTTGTTTGTTTTGGGTTGGATGTAGTAGGGGTGGATGGGGCTTTATGTCAAATCAATAATGATGATGTATTATTATATTATTATTTATTAAAGAGGTAATGATTGAATGATTGTGTTGAATTGTAATATAAAATAATTAATATTATTATGTATAATTATATAATTATTTAATTATATTATATTATTTGAATTGAATTGAATTAAAATACAAAATAATTGAATTAATAAAAGATTCATAATGAATTATAAAATCATTTTAACATTTCTGCCGTCTTAGAAAGATTCATAATATAATTTTTATTCTTTTTTTTTTTTTGAAAGATTCATAATATTATTTTTATTTATTTTTAAATTTTATGTCTAAAAATGAATTATAAAATAAAATAAATAACCAATGTTTTAATGGATATATATTCCATACAATTTTTTTATAAGATGCATTTATTTATATGGTAGACATAATTAATGAAAATATCAATTAATTTTACGGATATTTAATATTAATATATTTTCATTGAATTTTTTGTAAACAATTTAAAATAAATATTGTACTAATTTAATTGATGGTGTATTATAATGTAGAAGATAGAGATTAATAAAATATATATTTAATGTGAAAAGATAAAGTTGATTTGATAGATATTGAGTTATGTGAAAATAGGGGTGTAGGTGTATAATAGGGATGGATGTGTATATGGATGGGGGATGGGATGTGCAAATCCGAAAAATGGCCGGGACGGGGGGAGGCCCATCCCCCATCCGGACTTCGTAAGCTGAAAACAAACAAGCCCTTAAGTTTTGCAAATGCAAGCCGAATTTCTCTTAATTAAAGTCAGGTGCTTATTTGGAGCCGACGACTGCGACAACACTTCGCCTTTAGTGCCAAATCGACACCGCCTTTAATTCTTTTATTATTACGGTAAGATTTCATTAATAATTTTATACTTATTTTTTTATTTTGTTTGGTTTTTGAATTAATTTAATCGTTAAAATAGATGAGGTGGAATTGATTTGACTTATATGTGGACTCCAAATAAACACAAGGCTGAAATTCAAGTGAAATAGCCCAAAATTAAATTAATTTAACCTACATTGCCGATCCGAAAATTAATGATCTACATTAAATGCATGTGTTTGTTCTATAATTATCATATAGTATGTAATACATAAATGATCACATGTCCACCGGTAGGCATAATATTATATATCAACTGCAACTGTGTTAATGACACATAAGCAGGGGGGCCACTATTATTTTAATTAATTATTTATATTTGTTTATGTGTTATTAACACATTCGCGATTGATATATAATATTATGCCCACCGGTGGGCATGTGATCAACTACGATAATGGGGAAAATTGTAATTATAGGCTCTGAACTTACGGTTAGTTATGTTTTTTAAGGACAATTTCTTTTTTTAATTTGTGAAAATAGAGCAATATGTTTTCATTTTTTTAAAGTAGGACAATATATATTTAGATTTATAAAAGTAGGATAATATTTTTTTACAATCTTTTAAAAGTAAGACAATATATTTTTAGACTGGTAAAAGTAAGACAGTAGTTTTTACAAGCTTGTAAAAGTAGGATAATATGTTTCAAAAATTTGTATGTGCAGGACAATCGGGCCCCAATTACAAGCCCAAAGTACACCCATCACGTGCTCAATTATCCTATATTTACATATTTTTTAAATATATTGTTCTATTTTTACAAGCCTGAAAAAAATATTATTCTACTTCTATTAGCTCAAATATATATTATCTTACATTTACAAGCCCAAAAATATATTATTTTAAAACACAATAACCTCTAAAACACAGTAACCCCTATGTTACTGGGGAAAAAAAACAATCCTCCCTGTTACAACGTATAGCTTATTGCCCTATGCATCGAACATAGGTTGCACTAGATTATGCGTAGATCATATCTAATACGGCGCCACATTAACTAATTTTGTTATTTGAATGGGCAAAATGGTTTTTGTTAGTTGGAAGTGAACACTATAATGTAGACAAAGTATAAAGTGAAACTGATTTATACATAAATTATTGAAGGGTATTAGTTGTTTTCATTGAAGAATATTAGTTGTATTTACTGAAGAGTATTATTGATTTACACTAAAAAGTCTTAGTTGTTCAGTGAAAATGAACTAAGACTCTTCTGTGTAAACCAGTAATACTCTTCCGTAAAAACAATTAATATTTTTCAGTAAAAACAACTAATACGTACCCTTCAGTGATTCATATATAAATCAATTTTACTCTATACATACTCTATAATGTATTGTCAGATAAAACATATTGTTGGCAAATACTTCGGATATAATATTGAGAATTAAGGACTCCTGTGCAATAGCACGCTTAACGAAGTAAAGCTGTCGAATCATTTGTGGATTCGGATTAAGTGGATATTCAAAAAAATTAAAAATTGCAAAAGACACTACTACACATTTGGACTTAGATACCTTTACTTAGACAGCCCTTAAAAAAATCGCTCTCCAAAACATAGATTGGAGAGCGGTTATGTAAAATTATATTTTAAAAAAAAAAAGATAAGACAGCGGTTTAAAACTGCTATCCAAGGTTTCCTCTTGGACAGCAGTTATAAACCGCTTTCTAAGTGGTAAAATGTAAAACAGCGGTTTGAAACCGCTGTCTTAGTGCCTACTTGTACAGCGGTTTATAACCACTTTCTAAGTACAAACTTGGACAGCGGTTTTCAACCGCTTTCTAAGATAAAATCTTGGATAGCGGTTTTCAACCGCTTTCTAATCTTTGACCCCCTTTATTCCTATAGCTATCAGATCGAAAAATCTCAAAATTAAAATCCAATTCCAAAATCGCAGCCGCTGCTCGACGACCCTTTGCCGCCGCTGCTCGACGAACCTTTGCAGCCGCTGCTCTACGACCCTTCGTCGCGGTCCTCCGATCGACGCCTCCCACTAGCGCCGCCACCGCCCATCTCTTCGAACGGCCGCGCCCTTCCAGCGCCGCCGCCGCCGTCGACCACCGCACCGCCGCGAAGCCGCCTCCAGGTTCGTTGCTCCCAGCCCTTTCTCTCTCGTCTCTTGTTTAATGAATACTTAAGCCCTAGACCATTATCAATTTGAAGTAGTCATTCTAGACATTTTTGTGATTGAGAGAGGATTCTGATTAATTATTGTGCTAAAATTGAATGAAATCCTTGGGTGTTTTAGATACATGAAATCGTGTATGGTTTAGATTAATGAAATCGAATGTTGTGTGTTTAATTAATGAAGTGGAATTTAGTCATTGTTAATTATTGGTGTGATTACTAATTTAGGCAATATTGTTTAATTGTTGGGCATTATAATTTGCTACTCACATTGAATTCCTACTCAAGAAGCTCAATTTGCCTAATTAGTATCTATTGCTTGATAGAGTATTATCATATTTTTTATGTCCAACTACGAAATGAATTTCACAAAATTTCCTTTTATTCATGGAAATTAAAGTTATTGTCATTCTTTGGGTCAAGCTTAGTGTAGAATGATGGATTGTATAACTGGATTGATACTTTCAGAGCTTGGTTATACATGGAAACAAGTTTTGGTCTTAAGAGAGTTAGATGGAATTGTTAGAATGCATGTTAGGATTAATATGCTAGAATTTTAGATGGAATTGTTAGAATTTTAGATGGACATATTACAATTTTTTAGAATTAGCCAATTTGTTAGTATTAAAATGTTAGAATTTATTTCAAGAGGTTTATAGATTGGAAATATTGAAGCAAGTTGTTAATAAATTAATAAAGCATGTAATAAGAGTGTCTTGGGACTTAGGCTCTGATCTATAGCATGCCCTAGCTAGAGGTTATAAAGTTTTAGAATGTAGTAGTAGTTGTAAATTGAGTTGGATTGCTAATTATATAACTTTTCGGTTAATCTATATAAGCATCTCTAGTTCTATATATATGGATCGAAAGTGAGTTCAAGCCGATAGATTACCAGAGGAGTATAGGAATGGGGTGAAAGAGTTTTGTAATCATGCAATTAGACACTGCACCGACCATCGATACATTCTATGTCCGTGTTGGAAATATATGAATGGAAAAACTGTTAGTGGTCGAGAAAGTTTGTTAGACCACTTGATGTGTCATGGTATTGATAAAACATATACCGTTTGGACATTTCATGGTGAGAGAAGAGATGAATGTAGCTCAAGCAACATAAGAACTGACTTTAGGTTTGAAGATACAGTGGATGAGGACAGTTTTGGAGATGAACCGAATGTTGATACACCGAGTGGGGATGACACAAATCTGCGAGATCACCCTTATATGTCATAGAAATTAAGGGATGACGTTGGATTACCCCTTTGGCCTGGGTGTAAGAAGGCAACAAAAGTGTCAGTTGTGTTGATATTGTTCAACCTAAAAGCAGCACACGAGTTATCTGATGTGTGTTTCTCAAGTATGCTGGAAGCAATTAGTGGCCTATTACCCGATGGAAATGTACTACCTACGAAAGCATATGAGGCTAAGAAAATGCTTAAGTCCATCGGATTAACACATCAGAAAATTAATGCTTGCCCGGGTGATTGTATCTTGTTTCGAAAGGAGTATGAAGACCTCGATGAATGTCCCAAGTATGGGAAGAAGAGATATCTGAAAAATAAATCTCCAGCGAAGGTGATGTGGTACTTCCCAATAATACCAAGATTCAGGAGAATGTATAGTAGCGATGTGGATGCTAGAAATTTGACTTGGCATCATGATGATAGGATCAAGGATGGAATGCTAAGACACCCTGCTGATTCACCCCAGTGGAAGACATTCGATGCCAGACATCCAGAATTTGGCAACGAGTCACGACACTTGCGTCTTGCACTCTCAACTGACGGAATGAATCTGTTCGGTATCTAAAGTACCAACCACAGTACATGGCCAGTGATTCTGATGGTTTATAATCTTTCACCGGAGTTGTGCATGAAGCGCACTTACATGATGTTGTCTATATTGATATCAGGACCCAAACAACCTGGTAACGACATAGATGTATATCTGGCTCCTTTGATAGAGGACTTGAAGCTCCTGTGGGATGAGGGCGCTGATGTGTATGATGCTTATAGAAAGGAGAATTTCAAGTTGAAGGCCATGTTGTTTGGAACTATCAATGACTTCCCCGCTTATGGGAATGTATCTGGATATAGTGTGAAGGGGGCCGATGCATATCCTTGTTGTACCACGAACACATATCGCATTCATTTATGTCATTGTAGGAAGATTGTTTATATGGGGCATAGAAGGTGGTTGGAACCAACACATGAGTACAGAAGAATGGCCGATGCATTCGATGGCACAATCGAGGAACGTGGAGCACCACGTTTATTGTCAGGTACAGATGTATTGAACGAGATGAAGAATGTCAACACACAATACGGAAAATACTTCGCAAAGAGTCTCCGAACTAGAGGAACTAGAGGCTGGAAAAAGGAATCAATTTTCTTTCAATTGCCCTATTAGAAAGAGTTGTATGTTAGACACTTCATTGATCTAATGCACGTTGAGAAGAATATTTGTGCTAGTTTGCTCAATACTCTGTTAGTTGATAACACGTCCAAGGATGGTTACAATGCAAGAATGGATATGGTTGATATGGGTATAAGAGCAGAACTGGCACCTGTGTATGAAGAAGGTAAACCACCGAAATTACCTCCTGCTGCACACACCTTGTCCACGAGTGAGAGAAAAGTTCTTCAAACACTAAAGGATGTGAAAGTATCAGAGGGTTATTCGTCCAACATACAGAGACTTGTTTCAGATGATGGCGTGAAGTTGATGAAAACAACTGAGTAAAGGTTGTGGCTTCGACGACGAGGAGTAGCATGGTGGGCGGCGGTCATTTAAGGTGGAGACATGACCGATCCTAAATATTATAAAGTCTGAGTCGAGATTAAAATTGAGCCCCTCACAATCCTTATAATTATACTAGTTTACAAACAATATAAATTTTTAAATGACGTGAAATTAATAAATGTACAATACCCATATCAGTAGTTTTTGTGTGCACTTGAGTGCATGATTATACACTTGGATTTTGAAAAAATTACCCCAATAAAAAATCAGTAATACCCCAAAGGTAATCAGTGATACCCCAAGAAATAGTTAGTGATACCCTAAGAAGTAGTCAGTAATACCTCAAATATAAAAACACACATAATTCGGTGTGTTTGTGTATGTTTCGAAAAATTCAAAATAAAAATAAAAGTTGAGTTTAAAATTCAAATGCATGCTATGAACTTGAGTGCATACTAGAATTTGTATTGAACTAAATATTCAAACCATATTCTTTTACTCATTTGATATCGAGGCATATTTATTTAGGATATATAATATTGAAGTAATAAATCTAAACTAAAAAGCTAATATATATATAATTCTATCACACATACTTTCCTTTATAATACTGAGAGCAATTTTTTTATTTGTCTCACTAGTACAAAAAAAGGTCTAAGAGAGCGGTTATATTTAAGCTTAGAAAGCGGTTAAAAACGCTTTCCAAAAAACAACTATTTAAGGCTAAGATAGCGGTTTCGAAACCGTTGTGCAAAGTAAGCCCTAAGACAGTGGTTTGAAACCGCTGTTCAAGAGAAACAGCTAAGACAGCGGTTTTCAACCGCTTTCCAAGACTGACCACTTAGACAACGGTTTTGAACCGCTGTCCAAGTCCCACACTTAGACAGCAGTTATTAACCGCTCTCCAAGAGCCATTTTTTATTTTTTAAAATTATTTGGACAACGGTTTTTAACCGCTTTTTTTCAATATATATATATATATATATATATATTAATAAACCTGTTTATATATACAAAATTACCAAAAATTTATACCAATATTTATTCGTAACATCAAATAAATATAATAAAATATACCAAAAACATGAAATATTATATATCATCACAAATTAATATATATGTTACATGCTACCAAAAGTTATAATAATGTTTTACAAGAACCGATTGTAAAGATACTCAATTCAATCCATTTTCCATTTCTCCATTCTAGCGTTGTTGTAAAAAGGGATCTGAGGCCTATGCACAAACTGCGATTTACATTGAAAATTTAATTAAATAATAAGATTTTTTTTTTTTATTCAATCAATAATATTTGAAATAAATCGATAAATCGACTTACTTCATCAGGAATGGTCATCTGAGAAGTCAAGATTATATCTTCAATGTAGCAACACACAAAATGTCCACAGTGATCACCATCTTGCTGCCTCGGAACCTATTGATTAGCAATTACAGTCACGTACTGCAACTATAATTATTTTTTATTGATTTGATAATCTTCTAAAGTAATTTACCTTAATGTTTTTCCACAACACTTTACTAATATTGCTGGTTTCTGAGTTTTCACTTGGGAGACTACTCCGATACATTCCCATCACACTATATAATAATTTTAAAAAATAAAAATTGATTAGATATGCATAATTTTAAAAGTAAAACAAATCATAATATGAGAATATTAAAAATTAACTTACCCTTCCATAAATGTCATGAGATCGGGACGACGTGTATACACCCCACCCTTAGCTGGATCCATATAATACACAGAAAGATTCCCCATGTTTATGGCCAACAACACTCAATGATTACTACATTATATTAATAATATTAAAAACTACAATGTACCTCTCTAATTTTTATTTCATCAACGCGTATTGACTTTAATTTATTTGTATGCGTGACTTTAATTCGGAGAAAATAAAAATTCAAACCAAAGTGATAAATGATGATAAGACTACAAATCAGAAATATGAATTATATTAGTGAATTTTTTTAATATATTGTATTTATGATGTGAGTCTCTAATTTTAATTTTTATCAACTTGTGTGACATTAATTTAATAGTGGACTTTATGACAAGTCTTAATTTAATACAAAAATATTTAAATCAAACTTTAAATTGAAAAAAAAAAAATTAACCTTGAAGTGATATATTTGTAAAATGAGTACTTAAATTAAGTCACAACCTAAAAAAAATGGATCTTCATATGAAATTCCTCCTATTATATTTTCTTTTATTATTTTAAACTTGTAAATAATATATTTATTATATTTTAGATTATTGAAAGAGACTGAATTGCGATTTGCTTATTTATGCATTTTTAGCGATAGAATAATTTATATGTAATATTTATTGCTTTAAAAAAAAGTGATAGTACAAATTTATTTAATGCAGAGTGCCTCACTTTCAAATTTTATCTTAAAATATACACTTCACATGCATTTTTTTTAAAGAGTTGGTCTCTTGTGACACCGAGTTTATGTGAACTGTTTTTTTTTTTTTCAAATTATCACTAATTTGTGTATGTGTTATCATTGTTATGTATATCAGCTATCACTGTTTTAATAAAAAAAATGCTTGATTTTTTATACAGTGATAGTGCATATGCATAATTGATAATAGTGATAATGAAAAGTGCATAACAGTGATAGTGAGTATGCATAAAAGCGACATTTGAAGAAATCGAGTTCACGTGAACTCGGGTTCACACAAATTTTTATCTTTTTCAAAAGTGTTACAGTTTAAATTAAAAGTGATAATGTTTCCATTGAAAATAATACGGTCTCCCGGTGAGACAATCTCACACAAGATTTGCTCTATTAATTGGCACCTGTAGGTGAACAAAATTAATTGCGAATCAAAATACAACATGTAGAAAGTTACATGATAAATATCAATTTTTATTATTTATTTTTAGGGATTTAAATGAATTTGATTCCTAAAATAAATAGATAAGGTATAGAGTGAAAATAGTTCATATATGAATTATTAAAGGGTATTAGTTATTTTCACTGAAGAGTATTAATTGTTTTCACTGAAAATAGCTAATACCCTTCAGTGAAAATAACTAAGACTCTTTAGCGAGAACAATTAATATCGTTCCATGTATGAACTAATTTTACTCTATACATACTCAAATAAATATGTAAAATAATTGATGAATTCAATTAGTCTTCTAAAGTCCAATATATTCAGTTGAACTCTAAAGTATAACATATGACAAAGTATAGAGTGAAACTGGTTTATACATGAATCACTGAAGAGTATTAGTTGTTTTCATTAAAGAGTATTAGTTGTATTTACTGAAGAGTATTACTGATTTACACTAAAGAGTCTTAATTGTTCAGTGAAAATGAACCAAGACTCTTCAGTGTAAACCAGTAATACTCTTCAGTAAAAACAACTAATACTCTTCAGTGAAAACAACTAATATCATTTAGTGATTTATATATAAACCAATTTCACTCTACACAACATATTGAATTGGGTCTTTAAATCTCAATTAGTTTAAGGGTTCTACTATATACCTTTCATATTTATTTGATACCCCCACCCTATTTTTTATTTATTATAATATATTATTTAAATGGCTCTTATACCCTTATAATAAAAAAAAAAATTGAATACACCCACTAGAATACCAAAAGACACACGAAATACAAACAAAAGAAGAAAATCGGTGAAGATACGGGAAGAGAAGAAAAAATTCATTTTATCATCTTTACAACGGTGATGCAACCTTAGTTTGTTGTTTTGTTACAAAAATGGTGTACACTCGGGAGTCTTACACTATGTGTATAAGTGCATTTGTTTGAATATTTTGTTTGATGAAGTATAACTTTGTTTTTTCTTTGAATGTTATTTTTTGTTTATGGAATGAGTATTGTGTACCAAGATTTTCGTATTTTTAGCCTATAATTTTCATATATTGTGTACCAACATTGTTATTTTCGTATTTTTTGAAAAAAAAATCACGACGCCAATTTTTGAACTTGGTTTGTTGAAAAATGGTTAGTATTTCGACAAACATTTGTCGAAAATTGGTTAGGTATTCGAAAATATATTTTTGTCGAAATATTAGTAATTTTTTTATATGTGTTTGCCGAAATATGAGTTGTTTTTCGAATAAATATTGTTGAACCCCTAATGTTATTTTTATTTTTCTCCGCCAGTGGCTCACCACATCTTGGTCGACGCTTCATAGGCAAGGACGGTTGCGAGGAAGTTGTAGCGATCGTGTTGTGTGTTGTGGCGGTTGCGTTGTGAGAAAGAGGGAGGGTGTTGCGGTGCGGTGGCGGTCGTGGGGCTGCTGCTGTCGTTCCTGAGGCTGCCGGCGGTTGCGATGCGTGTCGTGGCAGTGGCGACACTGTGAAGAAGATGGAAGGTGCATATAACGTGTAGAAAGGGAGGAGTTTATGTGGGTGTATGAATATTTTGAAATAATATTAGAGGTATGGGTAATTTAGGTATATTGTGATGGTGTATTTAATAATTATGTAAAATAAAATGTGTAGATTAAGTGGATGGGTGTATCAAATAAATATGGAGGGGTATATAGTCGGACCCTTAGTTTAATTGAGTCTCAAAGTCTAATATATTGAATTGGGGATTTGAAGTCCAATATATTCAATTGAGTCTCTAAAGTCCAATATATTCAATTGAGTCTTTAAAGTCCAATAAATTTAGTAGAGTCTCCTAAAGCCCAGCAAATCAACGGGTCTCATTCTAGTTTGTTTCATACATCATAAGACATCAAGGATCAGAAAATTCAAGAGTCCGAAATTCTTGAAAATTCAAAGGCAATCATGGTGCTCAACTACTCAGGTCGTGATCTTCATCAACAATGACATTTGATCTCGAAATCACGGTATTAAACCCTTCCGATTAACATTCTCTCTATGAAGTTAATCAATTTTTTTCACGGAAACTCATCACGTTGAATCAACTAGAGATTGTATCCATATAATAATTTGGTTCGTATAATAGTCTTTGTAATTCTTTTATCGTGTTTAATAATATTTTAAATACAAAAAATATGGTTGTTATAGACCCCTTGTCGACAAAATTTTTGGGTCACAGACCAAGCCTTCCAGGTGCATAAATGGAGAAAATATATAATATACTTAATTTGTGAGATTATTCTTATGAAGAAAAATGAGAATGCAATTTTTCTGGGTTATATGAGGTCGTGGAACTTCATAAATTACAAAGTTCAGAACTAAATTCGAAAATACATCAAGATAATTGAAAGCCCCAATCCCAGCACTCTAAATAAATATACTAATTTAAAAAAAAAAAACTAATACAGTAAATTGAAGCAAAATTCATGAAGCCTTATCCTTATCTTGAGCCAGCCTCTTTTTCTTGGCGTTATAATTCTTGAGATGGAAGTCAACGAATAACGCCAACAGCGACCCATTAAACACTGCATTGAAGCACCATCCCCATATTCCCTCGCAACCCGACCCGGAAAAGTGCAAACGGAGCATCCAACCCGAGACCAAGAAGCTAAACACAAACTGGAGAATCTGGAAGTCGGTCACCAGCCTCTTCCACTTGGGCCGGATCCCCACCGCGCACAAAAGGTAGTATCCGTACATGACCACGTGCACGGCGGCGTTGGTCACTAGCGCCACCGGGAATAGCGACTGCGACGCCGCGAGCCACACGTAGCACATGACCACCACGACGGCGTGGTGGTACACGTGGAGGAAGGAGAGGCGTCGAGATCGGGAGCCGCTCAGGAGGATGAGGAGCGTGTCGACGAACTCGAGGATTTTGGAGAAGTAGAAGACGTGGGCCCAGAAGAATGTGGGCCCTCGCGGGGGGGTTTGGCCTTTGGGGAAGCAGAGGGCCCAGGTGGGGAGGTGTGGCGGCGTTTGGTGGAGGGTGGAGAGGGTGGTGCCCACGGCCATCAGGAGGGAGAGGAGGCAGAGGATGAGGTTGTGGGCGGCCGTGACTAGGCGGAGGGCGGCGGGGGCGACGCGGGGGAGGGAGAGGGAGAGGGTGAGGGTGAGGTAGGTGGCGACGGTGACGGCGAGGAAGAGTGGGGAGGCGCCGGGGGTTTGGTTGGGTTTCCATTCGTATTGGCTGATAAATGGGTGGTGGACTAGCCAGTAGGTAACGGAGGAGTAGAGAGTGTCCATCACGCGCCGCCGCGTGGGTGGAGTTGTTTCGTTGGAATGGATTGATTATTGGGTGTATTTATAAGGATGGTGGCCTGGGAACAATAGAGCCAAGTTTGCGGGGCTAGATAAGCCCACAAATATGCCCTCAACAACAAGGTTTACTATAAATTGATCAACTCAAATTAATTAAAAACGTCTGCATGTCCTCCTTCACTCTTCAGTATCAGTCAATGCCCAAATCGAACAATAAATTAATTTGGACTTCATGCTGAGTGGAGCATGTCATTTACCCCCAAGCCAAGACATTGTAGATTCACTACTCCCGACCAGACTCACATTACAAAAATTAGTGTAACAAGTATTAGGCCAAAGTCGAGATGTAAACCCAAGTTTGGTGAAGCAACCCGGCTTTTCCATACCTGCCTCCCACTATGGAACTTAAAAGATAAGCATACTAATTTCATGTGTCAGAGACTTGAGAGAGGAAGAGAGTGAACAGGTCGAGTCTTGAAGCTTGAACTCAATTTGAGTCTTAGATGAGCCAGGTTTACTTGATTACATTTACGAACTAAACATAAATTTCAACTCGACTGGCGAACAAGTCAAAGTCGAGTTCTCATATATTACATTGCAATAATAGGATAATCCTCACATATCAAGTCTAACAAATTAAGCTTCAGCCAACTCATCAATATGTCAAATTGAGTTCAAGCCTTAACGAGCCCAACCAACCTCTCGAGCTACTTAATTCAAATGACTCATTCAACAATTCTCGCATTTAACTTATGTTAACAAGAAATTCAATTTGTATTACACAAATTCATTATACTAAATTCGTTAGACCAAAATTAGGAAAGAATCAACTAAATTTTGACCAAAGCCTTCCCCAGAAATTATTACAATTGTGCACTGCTCGTCCAGTACTCAACCAACAACCAGGATAACTGGATCGAACATACTAGGCTCCAAAATTGAAGAGTTCATAGCAACCACATAAAAAAGGCAATCAACTCGTAGCCACCTTCCTCCTAACAACTCTCTTCCTCCGAGCCTTGGGAGCCGGTGCATCACCCTCCGTATTTGAATCCTGTTTGATCCCCAGAAGACCAAGCCCAGAGACAATGGCATTCTTAGATATGAACCACTTGGAAGATGATGATTGGTTGATTCCTTCTGATGGTCTACTGTAAGCCGCCTTCAACAGATCCTCTGAGTGAGCCAGTGGATCAACCTCCACACCGAGCCATGCCAACCTAGACGTCTCTCCCAATTGAACATTCATCACCCTGCATCCAGTAACATTAAAATGACACATTTCAAGTCAGCATAATCTAGAGGGTGGCGTGTTTAATAGAACTCAGGGTGCGCTTGTTCAAATTCTTCAATAGGAATGGTAATAAGAATCTTTTTTTCCCTAAATAGTGGAATGATTGAGGATCATTGATCACTGGAGGGGAGATGGTTACTCAATGCGGAGTAATGATTAATTTATTTTGAGTCTCACTACCCTATAAGAAGTATGTCGAAGGTCAGTTGATTATTTTTTATTCTTATTAACCACCATAATTACCCCATGATCATTCTCATTACCATTCCTTATCCTTTTCTTTTTGCGGATTCTCATTACCATTCCCAAGGGCAAGGAGGAATTTTGAACCAAGTGCCCCCCTAATTGCATTTGTATTACTTTTAATTGATTCAGATCTACTCGTTCAACTAATTGAGCGCATAAAAAGCAAAATATGCAAACCATAAAGATTTAATGTAATGAAAATCACAACACATACCTCAGGGCAGTGCTGAAGAACAGAGCTACTCCAATAACATCAAAGTAACTGGTGACAGATCTATCAAAACCACACAAGAGCTGATACCGCATATTAGCAAATAGACCAAGGAAAGCTCCATAGCCGAGTGCATTAGTGCTCACAGATGGAATGGTCAACGATAACCTAAGGAACCAGCATTTATATGTGAAAATGTTAGCTTGAAATATTAACCAAATACAAGGATTATTGATTAGAATTTACTTTAGAACATGACTAGTGTCTACCTTCCCTCTTTTTTACTTGCAGCAAGGTTTGATAGAGCACCCTGTGCAGCTCCTGCAACAGATCCCACCATACACAACTTTGCAGCTTTGTAAAAGAATGATTGAAGTCTCTTTTGATAGTCAAATTCTCTAAATGGGTAACTCTTCTCAAAAATATTGTTTGGGAGCTTTTGCAGAGTATTTTGCAAATCGAATTGGAAGGTATTTCCATAAGAACGGCAAGGAGCAAGTGACCATACAACCATTGCATTGCAAGCTGTCACCGTGAGTACGTTGATGAGGGCAAGATCCCATTCCTGCTTTATCCTGCATTTAGATTTTGTACCTATATCAAGTCCAAAGGCAAGTAAACAAATACAGGGTATAAATTTTGTTGGCAACTTTTAAATGTACCTCTCCTTGCGATTCTTGATCTCCCACCAAACAGAACAACCAATTGTGGTTACCTGCTCGAGCAGTAGTCGATGCAGAAAGGCTGGGTCTGCAATCATCCTGTTCAGATGAAGTTCAGATAAATATCAGGAAACTCTAAAGATAGCCATGCTCAAAGCAAGTTATCCAACTGCCACACACAGCAGAAAGCAAACAGGGAAGCAAGGCATAGCCAATCCATAGAATTACTATACAGCATATAATAAAATTAATCGTACAACAGAAATCCATATGTACATATTAAGACGTGTGAAAAAATCTTATTGCCATTGTTTCCATCACTGCAGCACGGTTTAAGGTATGGAGCATCAACATGTAATTAAATAGTGCAAAGTATATAAACAGGTATGATCACGCATCCAAATCACTCTGAACTTAAACGACAAGCAACTTTAGATGAATAAAAGTGAGAAACTTAATTATCTCATCACCATTATAGTTCACAGGCAAAAATAGGTAGAAGCTAGAACCCAAATAACAAAAAACAAACACAACTCGGGAAGTTTTGAAGGACCTAATTGTACTGAAAGAGAAGATATTAGATCTCCAAAGTCTAACAAAATAATCAATAGCCAAAAGAATATCACAATAACCGCTATAGCATATAAACCTAACAGATATCATCTCTCTAAAAAAAACAAATTGGAGCAGATAGTAAAGGAAATTTACAATGAGGTTGTGAGCTAAGTTTGATTCGGGTATTTTCATGCCCAACAGTATATAAGCTTGAGCCACCATTATACCTTGGCTTAAAAGGACAATTTGACAGGTCAAGTTAAACAGATCTATTTCTCTATGCTCCAGCAAAACTCAGTTAGTGAAGCATGGTATATCTTTACATGAAATTTGTTTGCACATATAATTGTAACCAGTAATCCAGTGTCAAACTGTCAATTATAAACCCTACAAACAATAATTCAAGCTACAGAACCCCATATTTGATACATTTCAAGCAGTGTAACTTTGACATAAAATAACAGTACTCTGGATGATATTTTAATCCAAACTGGCAAGTAAGCAATAAGCAATCTAACAAATAAATTTAATTTTGTGCTGCTTGTTCGGTGAATTTAGACCAGTTTTCAATGTTTTTAAAGCCATGCACATGAATATGATATCCGTTTCTTAATTCCTTTTTACCCCAGAAAGAATGAAAATAAATTATAGAAGCAGACTATGGCCAGGGTGTACTTTTCAAGTTTGAAATGCTAGCAAACAGAAAAACTGTACTTCAAGCAAAGATATCAACTTCTCCTGTACAAACTACAAAGCCAAGACATAGTTTTTCAACTACAAAATATTGTGTCACAAAAAACTGCCACTAAGAACACTACAAGAAACTAGCTTATGATCTCAATGGAAGTTGTAAATATTTAAAATCCTTAGAAAATCTACACTGCCTTCTCAGATTTACTTCAAAAACTTTCTGACCACCACTTATATTCAAAACTAGAAACAATGAGAGTTCAGAAAGTCAGAAACTAAAACAGAAAGAACCAAATTTAAGGTTGAAAAGTTTAAAATACATGCAAAAAGTCGAATTCGGTAATAATATAATTATTGATGCTATTAATTGAATGGATTTGAAAGAAGAAAATGTTGTCATAAATTTTCAGCCTCAGAATTTACAAGTTAGGAGTATAAAAGTCACCTTCCGATAAATGCTCTTGATATTCCCTGGGGAAGCGATCGAGAAATGAACCTCTCAGCGGTAGGTCTGGCGTTGATTGCCAGAAAGCTAACCATTTGAGCGGAGCTGACCAAACCCTAGAGTCATTTTGACATCAGATCAAGTTCAGGATGAAAGGTAAAGAAGAGGCAAGAGAATTGCAACATTACCATCTCATATGCTTGACGAAATCCAGCAGGTAAATCCATTATAGTCTTTTGCCACTCATTTAATACAGCATCGACAAACTTTCGGTCAAACAACTGCAGAAAAGTAAGGGTTAAACTACACGTGTACCAGCTAAATTGTCGAAAAATACGTTCAGCGCCAGATTATTAACTTTCTGAATGATTACAACCAGAAGAAAACCAAAAGTACTGGCACTTGTGTGCGAGCACGGAGATCATTTTATTACCTCACCCAGGATGATCCTTCTCCTAAACAATCCACCCTCGTCCCCGTCATCACCCTCATCAAAATTGTCAAAGTAATCATCATCATCACCACCATCATCACCCCCATCACCACCACCATGACTAAGGCCCTTTCCCATATTGCCACCACCTCCCCCAGTAGAAAGCTGTCATATTGAAGATAGAAGCAGCAAATATAAGCTCAGTGGACATATGTGTAATATAAGCTTAAGTTAATGTAATCTGGCAATTTAAAGCGAACACAGAAAGCATACAAATTGCTAAACAGCTGTCATATTTGGTACATCCAGTATTTCATTAATAAATCCTGTAATGGTCTTTTAGCTTAAATCATCATCATTGCTGACTACCAAAAACCTGATATTTAGAAGTTCATGGTGCAGAAATTAACTAGTCAATCGCATCAAGTATCCCAAAATCTCTGACAACACAGAATGGAGTTCAGGCCAGAGATGCAAATAGCCAAAGAAATTAATAAATAGTAATAATAATAACCATGAACAAGTAAAAATCTCAACACTCAAATGCATAAATCACAAATGCTATCCAGCAAATTAAGCAATTTTGAGTAGAAGTTGAATACTTTGTCGATTGGTCGAGGAATGCAAAGAAAAAAATTATTACAACTCAAATGCTCTATACATGTTTTCCTTATCCATCATGCCCTTGAACTAGTAAACGAAAATCACCTTGAATCTCTCAATAATTCACTCACTATAAGTGAGTGGATACATACCTCAGGACTAGACTTGGTTTGCTTCTGCGTCATATCAAGCTTCGATTTCTCCAAAGTGACGGCGCCAAACGCGCCGTACTGCCCCCCTTTCATCGTTGGGCCAAAATCCGCAGAACTGGACGGAGTCGACGAAGGAGCATCGGGCGACGCCTGAAAGCACCGCTCGAGGCCGGCAATAGCGTCGCCGTCAACTACGGACGAAGATGATGCTCTGATGAATAGAAAATTCTTACGCGGCCGACCGGAGACCGGCGGCGAGACCGGACACCGGAAAACGGTTGTGGTGGGGAGTAAGAGCTTGGATGATAAGGTTTTGGTTTGGGGGGTTGGCGCAAGGGGCATAATCTGAGCTGTTTGGAACACTGAATGAGACATTTTTCTTCTGTTTTAACCTCCCCTTTCTTGTTTAATTCCGTTTTGAATTGATAGATTAGGGTTTATCTTTTGATGAAGAAATGGACATGGGATTTGTGTTATTTGGTATTTTCTCCGTCTGGAGAGCGGAGAGAGACCAAGAAGAGAGAGAAGGGAATTAGGGGTGAGGATGAAGTTAAGGTTTGATTGAAAACGCGCCGACTAAACGACAAACTCAATTACAACTCAGTTTACGAGTCGACCCGGTCCCGCTTTGGGGTTTGGTGAACCAAATGTGTGCTCAAATAAAAAAGAAAGAAAGAAAGAAATAGAGAATTCTTGAACATTGTTCTAATTGAACTATTAAGACAGTATTATATAAAAATAATTTATGATAAATTTATTATAAAATAATACTCCCTCCGTCCCGGAGGAACTTGCCAGGTTTCCTAATCGGGACGTCCCGAAGGAACTTGCACGCCACCAAAATGGCAAGTTTTATACCACTACAATTGCAAAAATGCCACTCACTTATTGACTTTTTTTAGATTAACATGTTACAATTAATCCTAAACATAATCTAATTAAAACTAACCCAGCCCAAATAATAAATCCAGCCCAACTGATTAAATCCAACCCAATAAACACACCCCACTAAAAACACAAAATCTGTAACATTATTTACTCTATCTCTCTCTCTCTCTCTCTCGAAACATATCTGCTTCTCATCTAGAAAACCCTAGTCCCCACTACAAAGTCTCTTCATCACTCGAAGAGGCGCCGATCTGGTTGACGAGCGCCGCCGCCGATCTGGTTGAAGAGCGTCGCCGTCGATCTTCGATCTTTGGACTGGCACCGTCGATCTGGTTGAAAGCGCCACCGTCGATCTTTGGAGCGGCGTACTCAAGAAATCTGGTTGAAGGAGCGGCGCCGTTGATCTGGTTGAAGGGCACCGTCGTTTCATTGCTCTATTCTAAGGTGACCCTACGAATCTCAATTTCTGGTTATCTATTGGGATTTTCTTCACTTTCCCTTTCTCATCACTTTTGATTTCTCCACTTATGTCTCTGAGAGACGAGCGCCGCCGTCGATCTGGGTTAAGCGAGCGCCGCCGTCGATCTGGGTTGAGCGAGCGCCGCCATCGATCTGGATTATACGAGCACAGCCCTCGATCTGGGTTGAGCGAGCACAGCCCTCGATCTTCAAACCATAAGCCCGATCTAGACGATGTTTGCTACTGTAAATTGGTGGTGGCAGACTCTGAGGACGATTCTTATTGTGATATGTTGGTGGCCGACTCTGAGGATGTTTGTTGTTGTAATATGGTGGTGGCCGACTCTGAGGATGACGAGGAGCTTAATGAGACCCTTGTACCAGAAACATATTTTGGTGAGTTAGAGTATTTGCATGTCTTCGATGTTGATACGGCTTTGAACGAGCCCCCTCCCATTTCGCCACCATATTATGGTCCAATTCATAAGCCTGAGGTTAAGCATGATATGGAGTCATTCATCAATAAATGGGTCTCTCTTTGGTGTCCGAAATTTAGGTACTTCTTGAATTTTGGAAGTTTTTTTTTTTTTAATTTTTTGCATTTTCTTTGTTATGACTTGTTAGTATGATATTCAATCCTTAATTATATGATAAATCCTGTTAATTCTTGTTGATATGTGTATTGTTGATATGTAAATTGTCCATTATATGAAGAAGTAGGAGACATGCAGTTGATTGAGAATGTGCACTGTTAATTTTCTTGTAGAAGTAGGAGACATGCGGTTGAGTGAGAGTGTACACTCCTTGATTTTCTTGTTTTTGTTTTTATTGAGAATGGATGATGTAGATTCGATGATTGCTGCTAGAAAATGTTGGAGTTGTGTATGTTTGCCAATTAGATTGTTAAACAAACTGTGCTTGCAAATTGCAATAATATTGGTTGTTATTGTTATATGTAGACTTGATTTTTGTTGTTTTATTTGCCAATTGGATTGTTAAACAGATTGTGCATAATCAGAGCCTTGTTTTTTTTTTTTTTTTAATTAAGTGGAGTATTTGATGATGAAGATTTGATAATTGCTGCTAGGAAATGGTGGAGTTGTCAATGCTGCCTTTGCTGCATTTGGTTGATTATATAAGGGTCAACCTAGTTAGGAGACTTCTATTTGTCACCACTAGGTTGTAATCTTCCACACCAATCTGTCCATGCACGTATGTCCCTTAATAATGCCCTGTGATGAATCTTTTCTGAGGGTCAACCTAGTTAGGAGACTTCTATTTGTCACCACTAGGTTGTAATCTTCCACACCAATCTGTCCATGCATGTATGTCCCTTTAATAATGCCCTGTGATGAATCTTTTCTGAGGGTCAACCTAGTTAGGAGACTTCTATTTGTCACCACTAGGTTGTAATCTTCCACACCAATCTGTCCATGCATGTATGTCCCTTTAATAATGCCCTGTGATGAATCTTTTCTGAGGGTCAACCTAGTTAGGAGACTTCTATTTGTCACCACTAGGTTGTAATCTTCCACACCAATCTGTCCATGCATGTATGTCCCTTAATAATGCCCTGTGATGAATCTTTTCTGAGGGCCAGCCTAGTTAGGAGACTTCTATTTGTCACCACAAGGTTGTAATTGTCCATTATCAATCTGTTAATGCTCTTTGATTCAAATGAAATGAACTTACATTGCATTGCACAAAAAGATGTTTACATATGTGATTGTTTACAACTTGATTCATCTTTTCCAAGATTGATTCAAAAACTAAACAAAAACTACATCCTTCCATCTATCAAGCTGTAAACTAGCTTCAAAACTAATCCTAAGTCCTGGAAGAACTTGCACAGTTCAATCATAACCTAGATCACCCATCAAACCACTGAAATCATAAGATGTTCCTTGTACCTGTCCAATTTCAATCAGATATTGAATGCATTCCCTTACCAATTCTTCATCAACTTCTAGAGTTAGTGGCAATCTTTCTTCTCTGAGCAATTTTTCTTTGTTCATGTGGGGCACTTTCAAATCATTATTGCCCTTGGCCTTCATGATTTCAACTAGACAAGATTGTAGAGTTAAGAAAACTTTATTTAGTGACATTGCTTTCAATCCTTCATATGATGTCAACACATTAGTCACCAAATCATTCACAGTGTAAGATGCAGTGTCCACCTGTAGTGATTGAATAGCTCTAAACCAACCCAAATCATTGATATTTGTTTCAGGAGAGTTGGGGGGTTGGCATATAAGCTGGATGTTAAATCCATCTGAGCTTGCAACTGCCCTGAACTCTAAATCATTGTTGTTTATGTGGGGCCTGGCATTATCTTGTTGAATGAATATGTCTTTGCATGCATTAGAAGGCCATTTTGCCTTAATAGCAGGAATAATCTGAAAGTATGATCAAATAACAACAAATTAATGTCATCAGTAGGAGTAAAACTACCTATTTTGGAGACTTAATTTGAAAAAACTGTATGATGACAATAAAATCTGACAGTTTATTATACCTGATTCAATAGACAATCCTTGATGATTACTTTTGTGATAGAATCAATGGGTTTAGTCTCCAATGTACCCCTGCTTCTATTCCTTGAGTTTCTTTGTGCTGGTACCTGTTTAGTGAAAGGGAAAATTCCAATTTTCCCATCAAATAGGAGATGCCCATCACTTGCATATTGTGGCCTAGCCACTGCACTCATGAACATCACCTTTGGGATGTATCTTTTGTTTTTGCATGACCTGTATGGTGCTATTTCCTCTGGCAATTTATACATGTGTGTAGTGGCTTGTGTCATGTAAAACCATTTCTCATCTATATGCACTACATTATGCATGCTTGAGAATTTGATGATGTTGGTAGCCCTATCCATTGCTAAGGCATTCAAGCTATACTTCAGCCTTTGTATCTTGTTGACCTCTGTGAGAGTTGGGTGCATAGCATTTGAATGTGGGATAATCTGCCTCTCCTTAATAAGTCTACCAACATGACTCTTGCTCATGGTTAGCTCTCTAGCAAGTCTTCTAATTGTGGTTCTTTTGTTGGGAGGTATGCTCATCATTTTTTTTTTATCTAGTTGTAACTTGTTCTTTCCTGGACACCCTTTCTTATTTGACTTGAAGTTTATTAAAAGACCATTACTTACTTGTTGTTTTGCAGAATTCCAAATGTATTGAACTGTCCTCCTGCAAACCCCAAATGATGCAGCTGCCTCTTTTATTTTGCCATAATGAGCCACACCATTGCTGCTATTGGACAACAGGAACTGTGCCAATCGATTTTTGTCATCACAGCTTAGATCAGGCTCTGTTCTAGTCATTTAAGACAAGGCTTAAATTATTCTGTTTTTTTATGTTGGTTCAATCTGTTTTTGGGCATTTATGGCTGATGGGGTTTTATTATTGTGTTTTAGATTTAGGAGGGAAGTTCTAATTTTAGATGAAGGGGGGAAATTTCAAAAAAATTGGATGTAAAAGCCCTGATTTGACAGTGTAATTTGTGGGTGAACAGCCGAGAGTTTTATTTGTGTGATGTGATTTATTTATTTAATTTTAATATTCTTTTTAAATTTTAAATATCCCTCCAGTTAACTTTTGGAGGGAATAGTTAACTATTTAACCATTCTATTAATTGATAACTACATGAACTAAAAACCTACTTAAACTACATTGACTAGTCAATAAAGTAAAATTTCTTAAAAAGTGTGCCCCCGGAGGGGTGCAAGTTCCTCCGGGACGGAGGGAGTATAATTTTATTTGGGGTATCAATAATTTTATCAAGAGTATTATTTTAGAGAAAAAATTACAAATGGTCCTGTAACTTTGTTCGAATCCATAAAAGGTCCTGTAAATTTTTATTATATCAATTTTGGTCCTTTTAGTATTAATTTTGGTCTTTTTCCCCGGAAAAATTAAAATTTGATCGGAAAGTTGCCCTTGTAACTTTGTTCGAATCCATAAAAGGTCCTGTAAATTTTTATTATATCAATTTTGGTCCTTTTAGTATCAATTTTGGTATTTTTCCCCGGAAAAATTAAAATTTGATCGGAAAGTTGCCCTAATTTTTCATTTTGGTCACGTTGAGGGTCGTCGTTAATATCATTTGAACCGTCTCGCATCCAAGAAGAAAATCCCTCAATTAATTTCGTGTTTCATTACACCAACCCCAAGAATTGAGGTTTCAAAATCGTGAATTTCGTCTATTCTCATGGCTAATTTCCGAGCAATTTACTGTAATATTTGGGTCATAACATATATTATTCTCTTTTTCTCGTTGTGCTCATCATTTTGATACTTCTTTTGGTTCATTATGAAAGGTACAACAAATTTCCGGTAACTTTTCCCGTCAAATTTAAATTTTTCGGTGAAAATGACCAAACTTGACACCAAAAGGACTAAAATTGATCAAAATTAAAACTTGCAACACTATTTATGGACTTAGATAAAGTTACAGGACCATTTGTGAATTTTTTTTCCCATTATTTTATCTGAGTTCAAGTAAATTTACAACAATTACAACATAATTCCACTATCCAGATAAAATGATAATCTTGATGAGATTATTGATATTATAAAATTGTTTCATAATAAGCTTATTATGAACTATTTTCATATAAAACCTACTCATTATTAAAATATCATAGATATAACTACAGATTTAATTCGAAGTGTTCTTATAAAATTAAAAACAATAAAAATAAAATATTTTTTGTGAGACAAACAATCAAGCCAAGTATAATATCGAACTTAAATTAAGGGGTGTTTGTTTCGAGTTCTTCAACGGAACGAGAATGAAAATATTTTTTTCCTCCCTACTTTTGTATATGTGGCATTAATGTTTATATTCATGATGGTTACATTATTAAGTTGTACTTTAATTTTTAAAAATTGGACAAAGAAAAGGTTGTTGATTGTAACGAATGAGATAGCTAAGAAAATAATTATAAGACGGATTTGATATAATGCTCACCGGTGGGCATACGCGAATGTGATAATGACACATAAGCAAATTTAAATAGGGGTCCCACTATTATTTTAATTGATTACTTAAATTTGCTTACGTGTCATTATCACATTCGCGGTGGACATATAAGTTTATGCCCACCGGTGGGCATTATATCAAATCCGGATTATAAGATTGGAGAAAATTAATTAAATGAATATAAAAAAATGTAAATCATCTTTTATTTTAATTAATCAATATAGTTACCATGCATTTATTCTAGTTTCATTTCAAAATTTCTAAATCAAGAGTCACATAAATATTCCCCCAATTCTTTATTAAGTATCTTTGTAAGACTCTTAATTTTAGTCATAATTATTTTTCATTTTAACTACTTTCACTCGGTTTATTTTCAATTTATTTCCACAAAAAATCTCATAATTTTTCAATTAAGAAATTTTATTATTCGTTTCTCATATTTTTCCCAAGTAAAAAATAATTTTTTTTCTTCAACTTCTAATTAATAAGAGTAAATTTGTCTAAATTTTAAGTTTTTAAATTTTTTTAACTAAAAGAACATTTATTAAGGAATGCATGGTGTTATTTTATCATCAAATGATTTTTATGTGCACTCGAGTGTATAGCATGCACTTGAATTTTGAATACAATTTCAAATCAATTTTAATTTGGGCATGGTTATTTGTACCCCATTTTAATGGGAGTACACCCATTAAATTATTAATAAAAAATTTAGTTAAATTAATATAACTATAAAATGTCTAAAATATCCATTTTTTATAATTCAAGCAAAAATATATTGTAAATACACCCACCATGATTATATTTCAATCGCGCGTACTGGAAGTTTAAGGGACAGTTTTTTTCTTTTCTGATCACTACCATAACAGTCGTTGGGGGTTGCATGTGTTGCATTGTGATCAGATATTACAAGAATATGCATATGTAGGTGTTTTGTTTAAAAAAAAAAGTTTCTAGGTTATTTTCTAAACCTTTTTGGATTATGTTTATGATTTATTTTATACTCTAATATGATTATTATAGTACTTTTTAAAATTGTATGGATTGGAAACGTGAATATGATAGCATAAATGTTTTGGCGCGTTTATTTGTTGGTATATACGAATTTAAAAATTTCAGCACTGGTTCTTTGAACAATTGACCTTTGTTCGAATTTTGTTATGAACATATGTCGCATTTTTGACTTGAAGCGATTTTACTAACTTCTACTAGTCGCTTACCCGCAAGCGGACGGGTTCACTGTAGTAAGAGTAAGTATAATGGCCAAGTATTATCGAACCCACGGGATAGTGTATATGCGAATAGATCCCTGAAGATCCACGCGTCGTAGCTAATATGAGTGAAATGTTTTTGAATTTTTTTGGAAAAATAAATTAAAGACTGAAATAAACTAAGTAAACTTAAATACTAAAGAAAGCAAATTAACTACGGGTTGTGTTCTAATGAGAGATGGTGATGCTCAGGATAGGAATCCCTACGTATACTAAAGGAGCAGGTACATAATCAGAATAACTGTGACAAACAAGAATTAACCTAAGTGTAAGAATGCAAAGTGAAAGCTCAAGATTCTAAACTCTAATACTTTACCCTAACACTCGACTCCACTAATCCACTAACAAGTTAATGGATTGTGCTCAATTAATGAGACCCTAATTTAACTAAGGTGATGCGGTCGTCCTCCTTCGCTAAACCGGTAGATGAATTAACCTTTCCTAAACCTTCTCGTTAAGACTACTAATTGTTATTGAGTGATGCGGTCGTCCTCTCTCTAACACTTTCGTACTAAATTCAAAGGTAAAGTTAAGATTAATTATAAGAATTCATTAATTAAGATAATTAAAACTAACGTCACGAATTACCCTAATTACGTACCCACATCCTACTTCTACGAGTTCATCCTACCCTAAGCATGCAAGGGTTTTAGCTCGACATGGTTCTAACAAACATAAAAGCAATAGAAGAAACGACGAACATAAACATAATGAATTTAAGAACGAAAATATGAAACATGAACTAGGGTTTAAAGAAATAGATACTAAGAACTGAAATTTAATTAACTAAAACGAAGTTTCAAAGTGTTTAAAGAAATCAAACTAATGAAAAGGAACTAAGAAACGAAAAGAAACTAAAAATTCGTATACAAAACCTCAACAAAACGTAAATAAAGCTTGTTCCTCTTCTTCCTCTCCAAAAACTAAGTCTAAAATTATTTCTAAAGTTTGGGGTCTGGTCGTCGTTTAAAACGTGTTTGGAAGAGGTATATATAGGTACGGGACGAAACGGGAGTTAATGGGCCGAAAATACGCATCCGGAGGCAAAAATCTGAAGTTGCTCGAGCAAAACGCTCGAGCGGTCCCGCTCGAGTAGTGTAGCTCGAATGACACAATCGCTCGAGCGGTTCCGCTCGAGCCGGTCGAGCGCTGAAATTACACTGTATGTTTTGGGCGCTCGAGCAATTCGCTCGAGCGGTGGCGCTCGAGCTGCTCGAGCGCAAGAAAAGTTATGTAAGCTTAGGCGCTCGAGTAATTCGCTCGAGCGGTGGCGCTCGACCTAGTCACTCGAGTGACTTCCAACTCATCCCAACTAATACTTTTCCTCGGCCGCACTAATACCAATCGTATTTCTTCAATATCTTCTCATCCGGGCATCCGTTTGAGTCGATTTAAAGTCCTACGAACTCCGTTCTTCGTCCTCTATTCACCTATGAGTATCAAAGAGACAAATTCATCAATGTATAGAAATAATGCTCAATTGACTCTAAAAACTCAATAAATTCTACCAAAAACTAGGGCGTTTCTAGCTACGAATCATGACAATTTCACGCCTAATCAACCCCCCCAAACTTACCATGTTGCTTGTCCTCAAGCAACGAAATAATAAGTCAAGTGAAATTGTTAGGAATGAGTAAAAAAAATCAATCATGCAAGCTAATGAACTCAAGCTTCAAAAGTCAATCACCAGTATACTCACTCACTTTCTTTTATCGTACTCATGCAACAATTACAATAAACACCAAGATCAAGCATGGATGTGCACTCAACGATGTGTTTCGCTCCCTCACAAGTGTATAACAATGATCAAGGGACTCACTCAAACAATCAATCACACAAATTGGCAGCCATAGGCTTGTAAGTGCTCTTAACTTCGACCATACTCTAGAAATCAATGCCGAATCAAAAAAGACTTTTCTCAAGGTTGTAATGTCGGCTCTTTGGACAGGTGGGATAACAATATGGGTAAGTGACTTAAGTGAATGGAGAATAGAAAATCAAACTTTGGCACTTCGAGATTAGGAACAGACTACTTCAAACATATTCAATCAACACTCTTTCAATTCCACTTCTCTCAACACTTCAATTTTTTTCTTTCTCACTCTTTTCACTTTTTTTTTCAATCACTTTTTTTTTTCTTTTTCGCACAAACGCATGAGCTTATTTTTTTTCTTTTGCTCATTCTCAATTTGTTTTTTTTTTTCCACAACTCATAACTTCATCACACCTTCTTCTCATATTCACTCAACAAACATCCTTTTCCTTTTTCAATTCAATTCACTCCCTTTACATTCACACTTTCCTATTCTCCACTCAAATTGGGATAAAAAGGCTCAGGAATCGGAGTGTTCATATGTGCTAGCAAATAAAAATAGGCTTAAAGGCTCAACGGGGCTAACAAGGGATCAATGTCATTGGTAAGGAAAATTTTGGCTAAGTGACTCAATTAAATCAAAGATGGCCTAAGATCACATTTGGCATATCAAACTGGACACAATCAAGAAGCAAGAGCACACACAAGTTCTAGCATCCTCTAAGGTGATGATTCACTCACAAACGAAGAGATTAAATCATGCATTTAAATCTCGTAAGGCTCAACTCTCACGGCTTTCACATCCATGCTAGTCCTAGTGCATTATCACTCTCATCACACAAGTACTCAAAAGAAAAATTCACAAGCATACAAGTTCTTTCTCAAATCAGCTCAAACTCAAACACTCACACAAAAGAATTTCTACTCACCCTTACAACTCACTCTACTCATCAAATCATACTCAAAGATAGCAATCAACAAGCATAAGATGATTGATAGGCATGAAATATGCAATAGCGAGTCAAATCAAAATCACCCCAAGGAGTATCTCAACAATCTAATAATCAATCAAACTCAACTCAAAGATAAGGGCGTGCATGCATGTGCAATGTAACAAGAAACATAAAAATCTCCACCCCCCCAAACTTCGACCTTGCTAGAGGTCTAAGTTTGGGGTTGTGGGTTACCTCAACCAAATAATTCCGTTTCTCTCACTAGCTTTGCACACTTCCTTGTCTCAAGTTGGTTCCTTCAATCTGAGTAACTCCATGATACCTTTACTCCTTTAGAGACAAGCCTACAAACAACTCACTCAAATATGAGGTTAAACATACGACTCAAAATAACTCCCTAATAACTAAAAAATACTCAAAGCAAATAAATAAAAAATATAATGGGTTGCCTCCCATTCAGCGCTATTTTTAAGGTCCTCATGCCGGACCAAGCTCAAAGGAGCTTATGGGACATCATACTCAAATTTACCTCCCTTACTCTCATAAGAGTGGTGGTTGCATTCTTTTCCTTGATGTCCCTCCATCATGAGTTCCTTTCCTCTTTTCTCATTCCCAAGTGTTATGGGTCTCAACTCCTTCTTTCCTTTAACTGGAGGAGTCTTACCAAACAATTTCTTAAATTTTGACTTCTTCTTCTCAACTCCTCATTTTCCCTCTAACTGGACCACGTCCACTTTCTTCACCTCTTCATCCTTCAACTTCTTCACTTTATCCCTATCAACATAATCAAGAACATACTGCTCATGGGTTAAATTATTGAGTGAAGGAGTATAAAATTCATGAATATGAGAAGGATTAGGGATAGAAGGTGTGTCTTCAATACGAGGATCAATTGCATCCATGCAATACAAGCTCTCATCCTCCTTCGGGTGCTTCATGGCTTCATATAGGGAGATCTTCACTTCTTGATCATCAACCTTCAACGTAATCTTCCCATTTGCCACGTCTAGCACCATCCCCGCCGTAGCTAAGAACGGTCTTCCCAAGATCAGGGGCACGTGCTCATCTTCCTCCATCTCTAGCACTACAAAGTCGGCTGGAAAAATGTGATCTCCAACTCTCACTAGGACGTCTTCAACCACACCTTGAGGTCTAGTAATAGACCGGTCGGCAAGTTGAAGCGTCATCATTGTGGGTTGAAGTTCACCACCTTCCAACTTCTTGAAAAGCGACAGTGGCATCAAATTAATGCTCGCTCCGAGGTCACACAACGCTCCCTTCTTGATCCCGTTCCCAATGTCACATAGGATCGTGAAGCTCCCGGGATCCTTCAGCTTTGGTGGAAGCGCCTTGTGCACTAATGCACTCACCTCGTGGTTCAGTTGCACCAACTTCGGCTTATCCACTCGCCGTCTCTTCGCGATCAAGTCCTTCAGAAACTTGGCATAATTTGGCATCTGTTCCAAAGCATCATAAAAAGGAATATTAATATGCAATTGTTTAAAAACATCAAGAAATTTTGTAAATTTTTCATCAAGCTTCTTTTTCATGAAGCGCTGTGGATACGGGACGGGTATCACAGATTTGGGTACCCCCCATTCATCTCTTTCTGTTTCTTTCACTTTCTCCCTTGCTTCCTTTGTTTTCTTCCACTTAGGAACTCTCTCAATCTCCTCACTTTCCTTGCCCTTCTGGGACTCATCCATATCTTTATGCTTCTCAATCCCTTCACTTTCAATCCCCTTCTCAACCTGGGGCGTCTCAGAATCAGCAGGCTTCTGAGGACCTTCATAATTGGTTCCACTTCTCAGCTGGATCGCCTTGCACTGCTCTTTCGAGTTCCCCTCCGGCATTCTATTCACTGACTTTGCAATCTGGCTCATCTGGAACTCTAAAGAAGTGAACCTTCGATTGTTCTCTTGTTGAGTTCTAGTCCACTCAACGTTCATCTTCTGGAGCTCTTGATCTCGTTGATCACCCTTCTTATGCAACTCCTTCATATTGTACTCCAAGGATGACAACCGCTTGCTCCCTTCCTCCACCTTCTGAAGGATCGCTCTCAACATCTCCTCGGTTGATGCACCACCTTCTCCACCAGGAGGCTTTGAACCCGGATCAACACCTGCAGGGACAGTAACACCAACTTTTGGGTTAGCATAAGAAAAGTTCTCATTCTTCCTCCATGTGTTTTGAGGAGGCTGCTGGCCTCCTTGAACTCCTTGTGTGTTCCTCCATTGATTTTGAAGCGGCTGAGGACCTGGAGGTACAAATGGTTGGCCATAAGAAGACCTTCCATACTAGTTTCCACCTTGGTAGCCATTCTGATTGTAATACGGACCTCCCATGTAATTGGCTACCTCTTGCTGCCCACTTGGTTGGTCTACTCTCTCATTCTCTACTGCATGCTCTCCAACCAAATTCTTCCCCAACTCGAGGTTGTTGATCTTCTCCATCATGGCCATCAATAGCCTTCCCGTTCCTTCTCCCTCTTCAACCTGATGCACTCTCTGCAAATCTGCATCTCCACTCCAAGCACCGGCATTCGTGACAATGTTGTCCACGATTTCCCTACACCTCTCTATGCCTTGGTTCAAGAATGCTCCGCCCGCACAAGCGTCTAAATGGTCTTGCCCCGCCTTGTTGGCACCACTATAGAAGAACGCCATAATGTCTCCCTCATTGTACCCGTGCTGCGGGCACTCAATCAGCATGTTTGAGTGTCTCTCCCACGCTTGGCGTAAATCTTCTCCAGACTTCTGGCGAAAGGACGAGATCTCAATTCTAGCCTTGATCGTCCTAGATGGAGGGTAGAATCGCTCGAGGAACAGACGCTCGAGCTCGGCCCAAGTGGTAATACCTCCCCGCGGGAGCGTATTATCGTACCACTCCTTAGCTATTCCCGTCAATGAGAATGGGAACAGCCTAAGCCTCT
The DNA here is from genome assembly GCA_947034835.1 of Ballota nigra. NCBI lineage: Eukaryota > Viridiplantae > Streptophyta > Magnoliopsida > Lamiales > Lamiaceae > Ballota > Ballota nigra. The sequence goes on along the minus strand of OX344720.1, from coordinate 117,377,231 downwards.
TGGCATCTTCAGACATGCCATTGTAATTAAATGTTGAGGCTATCATGAGAAAACTCCTCAGATGTGTATGAGGATTCTCCTTCCCGATCACCCCCTTGAACTGATTCTCGGTAAGCAGCTTTAAAATCCCCGGGGATATCGAGAAGTTGTTTGCCTCAACAGGAGGCAAAGCCACTCCATCATAGTACCGCTGTGGCTGCGCTGCAAACCTCCCTCGAATAGCCATATTGTGATCTACGTTCTGAGGAACGTGGTGAGGATTAGCAGCAGGTACTGGTACTTGTTGGGGTGGTGGTGGGTAAACAGGTGGTTGATTATAGACTGGTGGTGGATGATATGGATATGGTGGGTAAGGATAAGGTGGGTATGGGTAATGTTGGTATACTGGGTTGTTAAAAGGGTTATTTGGGTTTTGTGGGTAAGCAGGGTTGTTATGAGGATTATGGACAAGGTTCTGAGCTGGATTCCCTACGTTTTGTGTATCCGGGTTTAGGCTCTGGCTATCCCCTAATGGAATTTGATTCTGGCTACCACTAACTCCAGTGCCTTCAACTCGGTCTACTGCCTGATTGAAATCGTTGGCAGCATCGTCCAACTCATTATTGATATCCATTGGTTCCTTTCCTAAGTCGGCAGCGTTCATTCTTCTCAAGTAAGCTCGGTTCCTTCTGGCTATTGTCTCAGGGTCCAACGGTATTCTCTCTTCGCTCGTATTGCCTTGTGAGAGTGTTTTCATAAACCTGACACACTAGCAGAAGGATCAAAACGCAACTGCCGAATAAATAAAAATAACAATAAGAAATAAAAACAGAAAATAAGCACTCACTACTAACTACTAAGCTATCGACAAGTCCTATTCAAAAAACATATAACGCCATCCCCGGCAACGACGCCATTGACTTGAAGCGATTTTACTAACTTCTACTAGTCGCTTACCCGCAAGCGGACGGGTTCACTGTAGTAAGAGTAAGTATAATGGCCAAGTATTATCGAACCCACGGGATAGTGTATATGCGAATAGATCCCTGAAGATACACGCGTCGTAGCTAATATGAGTGAAATATTTTTGGATTTTTTTGGAAAAATAAATTAAAGACTGAAATAAACTAAGTAAACTTAAATACTAAAGAAAGCAAATTAACTACGGGTTGTGTTCTAATGAGAGATGGTGATGCTCAGGATAGGAATCCCTACGTATACTAACGGAGCAGGTACATAATCAGAATAACTGTGACAAACAAGAATTAACCTAAGTCTAAGAATGCAAAGTGAAAGCTCAAGATTCTAAACCCTAATACTTTACCCTAACACTCGACTCCACTAATCCACTAACAAGTTAATGGATTGTGCTCAATTAATGAGACCCTAATTTAACTAAGGTGATGCGGTCGTCCTCCTTCGCTAAACCGGTAGATGAATTAACCTTTCCTAAACCTTCTCGTTAAGACTACTAATTATTATTGAGTGATGCGGTCGTCCTCTCTCTAACACTTTCGTACTAAATTCAAAGGTAAAGTTAAGATTAATTATAAGAATTCATTAATTAAGATAATTAAAACTAACGTCACGAATTACCCTAATTACGTACCCACATCCTACTTCTACGAGTTCATCCTACCCTAAGCATGCAAGGGTTTTAGCTCGACATGGTTCTAACAAACATAAAAGCAATAGAAGAAACGACGAACATAAACATAATGAATTTAAGAACGAAAATATGAAACATGAACTAGGGTTTAAAGAAATAGATACTAAGAACTGAAATTTAATTAACTAAAACGAAGTTTCAAAGTGTTTAAAGAAATCAAACTAATGAAAAGGAACTAAGAAACGAAAAGAAACTAAAAATTCGTATACAAAACCTCAACAAAACGTAAATAAAGCTTGTTCCTCTTCTTCCTCTCCAAAAACTAAGTCTAAAATTATTTCTAAAGTTCGGGGTCTGGTCGTCGTTTAAAACGTGTTTGGAAGAGGTATATATAGGTACGGGTCGAAACGGGAGTTAATGGGCCGAAAATACGCATCCGGAGGCAAAAATCCGAAGTTGCTCGAGCAAAATGCTCGAGCGGTCCCGCTCGAGTAGTGTAGCTCGAATGACACAATCGCTCGAGCGGTTCCGCTCGAGCCGGTCGAGCGCTGAAATTACACTGTATGTTTTGGGCGCTCGAGCAATTCGCTCGAGCGGTGGCGCTCGAGCTGCTCGAGCGTAAGAAAAGTTCTGTAAGCTTAGGCGCTCGAGCAATTCGCTCGAGCGGTGGCGCTCGAACTAGTCACTCGAGTGACTTCCAACTCATCCCAACTAATACTTTTCCTCGTCCGCACTAATACCAATCGTATTTCTTCAATATCTTCTCATCCGGGCATCCGTTTGAGTCGATTTAAAGTCCTACGAACTCCGTTCTTCGTCCTCTATTCACCTATGAGTATCAAAGAGACAAATTCATCAATGTATAGAAATAATGCTCAATTGACTCTAAAAACTCAATAAATTCGACCAAAACTAGGGCGTTTCTAACTACGAATCATGACAATTTCACGCCTAATCAATTTTCATATCAGAATTTTCGAACAATTTATTCATAAAAAAATTTCGAACATTATATAAGGGCTTGTTTGTTTTGGGATTCACCCGGACAGGATTAGGACTTTCCGGCCCCCGTCCCATTCTAGTTAGAGATGTAACATCCAGTTTTTACATTTCATTCTTCATTCACACCTATAAATACCTATTATTACTCATCCCAATACAATTCACTTTATATCACTTTTCTCTCACTCAATCATTACCCACATATCATTTTTCTCTCATTTACACTCTCTTTCCTACTTTTTTCTTACACATCCTACTTTACTCTTACACATGATTTGACATAAAGTAAAATCTCACCCTAATAAAATCTCAAAACAAACACATACTTTTATTATCATCCAAGACTTTACATCTCGTGGATGTAAGGTTATGACTTCACACGCCCACCTAAATCCCGAAACAAACAAATGTTCGAAATATATTTTCGAACATATCGTACATTTTCATTTTATTTTTTCAAACAGTGGACGGCAGACGGTACAAGACTGACGGCGCAGCGAACGGCCTACCATGCAGCCTCGAGCGCAACGACAAACCCTTGTGAAGAAGGTAGTCGTTCAAATTGGTATGTAGTGGGTGTGCGCTATATTTTTTAGTGTAGGAAAATTTAAGGGTATTTTAGGTTACTAACTAGGGTGTGAAATCATCTTATTTGGGGTTTAATAATCCAATGGGTGTACTCCCATTAAAATGGGGTACAAATAATTGTACCCTTTTAATTTTTCAAAGCCCAATTTACTTAATGAACTTTGAAAAGTTAAAATTGACTCAAAATCCAACTTGAGTGCATACACGAATTTGTGTTTATTATCTATCTACTTACTAGTGCTAAACCCGCGATTTCGCGGGCTTGTAAATATTTTTATTATTATGTTTTAGTTTTTAACATTCTAACGTATAACACGAATTTATATTTGAAATACATCAACTTATCAAAGTTTAAAGGTTTGATAATTTTACTTCAGGTTCCATATTAAAAAATAATTAGCTGATATTAAAAAAATTAAAAATCGATGTCCATTTCACTAAAATTATAAAAATGTTAAAAATAATAAATTATCAAAACTTTGTTCAATTGCAATATAATTTATTCGAAAGAACCAAAACAACAAAAACAACTGCAAACATTGATGATTCATAATCCAATTCAAATGAAGAAAAAATCACACATTCTGAAATACTTCTCTATAAACCATATTTATAGTCCCTTTCGACGGTATACCTTTTCGTGGGTTTCGACAAAGAATGTTAGATTTATTTTTAAGAACATCATATAAATATGTTTTTATTAATTTGGTTATCTAATTATTAATTATTTATATTTGGCAAATGTATTAACAGTTTTTGGTATATCGAATCAGGATTTATTTGACCCATATTTTATAAAACTTGGCCTAAATTGGATAAAATAAAAAAGAGTGTCCTTGTTTTGCAAATTTGTAAAGATATTGTCATATTTTGCAAGTTTGTAATGATATTATCTCAATCTTGTAAGCTCGTAAAAATAATGTCCTAATTGAACAAATACTCATAAAAATAATGTCCTAAATAATAATTTTCCGTTATAGCAAATTTAGTTGATGGCAATGAAGAGTATTAATTTTAATCTTAATTAATTGGTTTAAGTAAAGTGTATCTAAAAATAATTATAAAATGGTTCATATATGAAATAAATTAATTCCAAAACATACTCTCAATACTAAAATTTTAATAGTAAAACACATAATACCAAGATGAGGTTAATCATGTTTTTAATCTATCGCCAATATTGTCTGAACAATGAATTGAATTGCATACAATAAATTATACCTTATAATTTATAACTAAATTAACTAATATAAGGAAACAATTATTGTTTTGCAAGTTCGTAAATATATATCCTTAAGTTTGCAAGCCCGTAAGATAGTGTCCTATTTTTACAAACAATCATAAGGTAATGTCCTAAAATAACAAAATTTTCCTTATAACCAATATATTTTAGAAAAGCAAGATTTAGAAATAAAAAAATAAGGTCAATTCGTTTTTTCTTTAAATAAACTTTTTAATATGTGAATACTAACAAAATCAATGAATGGAACAAAAGGACCAAAAAGTAGTTTTGATACCATGATTTTGTTATCTAATATATATATATATATATATATATGTGTGTGTGTGTGTGTGTGTGTGTGTTTATGTGTGTGCGCACGCGCGTGTGTGTGTGTGTGTGTGTGTTATATGTATGTGTGTGTGAAAGTTAGAGGACCATACAATCAATGGATTGAACAAAACTGAATATATATATATATATATATATATATATATATATATATATATATATATATATATATATATATATAATTAAGGACCAAAAATGAATGAGGACCAAAACTATTCTCTTGTTTGTACATATACTTCTATTGTAACTCGAATACTATTCTTACATACTAACATCATATCAAAATATCACCAACAAAGTACAGACGACACTGAACTTAAACCACATCACGTGAATACAAAAAAATATAAATTAACAAATACTATAAAAATAGAGACAAATATTCGTAAAAGATCGGGAAATTTAAATTTTTTATCCTTTGAGAGAACGGACGGTTTGCAACAATGGTGCTTGTTTCGATATTTCATATCCCGTAGTTGTTGTCAATTTTGGTCCCATAAATAATTACAGGTAAGCCCCAAAAAGAATGTATAACTTGCAATTTTGGTCCAAAAAATTGTATCTCTAATGCAATTTTTTTTATCAATGTCTACAAATTTGCAAGAAAAAAAAAATTAGAAAAAAGGACAAAAGAGAAATGTGGAGATAAATTATTACTCCCTCCGTCCCAATTTTATTTTCTCATTTGCCCAAAATGTCCGTCCCAATTTTGTTTTCTCATCCCTAAAATAGAAACTACTTTATTCGTTTAAATAATACTTTATTCACCATTTACCATTCCCAATACTACATTATTCACCATTCATCATTCTCAGTACTACTTTATTCACTTAAATACTAAAATTCAACTCTCAGCATTAAACTCCGCATACATTCAAATTATAACTCGACTACTATCCGCACAAACTGACACCATACCAAAAAAATCATTTACAAAGTATAGACGATACTTAAGTTAGATAACATCACCTAAATAAATAAATAAATACAAATCTCCAAATATAAAGATAGAGACTAATATATGAATCTTAATGCGGGAATCTTAAATTTTTGTCCCATGAGAATAAGAGGTTCGCAACAATGGTCCTTCCTTAGATATTTTAGTCACATAATTTTTTCCAAATTTGGTCACATAGATAGTTATAGTGAAGTCCCAAAAGAATGCATAAGTTGCAATTATGATCACAAAAAATTGTAGCCTAAGTCAGAAAAATTAATGGATGACAACAAACCTGGAAAAAAATACACACATAGAAAAAAAAAAGGACCAAAAAGGAGTGTGGACCAAAATCATTATATATTTGTACATATAAATTCATTATAACTCGACTACTATTTGCACATACTGACCCCATATAAAAAAATCATAGATAAAATACATAGGGCACTCAAGGTAAACAATATCATGCAGATAAAAAAATATAAATCTCTAAATATAAAGATGGAGACGGATATATAAATCTTAACACAATTATAATTTTGATTTCGGTCCCATGAGAAGAGGCGGTTTGAGACAATGGTCTTTCTTATGATATTTTAGGTCCCATAGTTTTTTTAAATTTGGTCTCATAAATAGTTATAGTTAAGTACCAGAAGAATGCATAAGTTGCATTATTATCCTATAGATATTTTAGGTAAATTTTAAAAATATAATGCTAGAAGTTATTATATTATAAAGAATTAGGACTAATTTCAGAATTTTTAACACAAATTCTTTTAAGAATTTTAGTCTTCCGCTTTAAAAACTCAGCACATGTTTTTAGGAATATCTTATAGGACAAATTTCAGACTAATTTAAAAGCTTGATGCACATTTTAGGAATGTCCTATATTTTGGGAATAATTTAGGACTCATTCGGATATTTTAACACAATATTTTTTAAGAATTTTAACACAATACCGAAGAGACATTAGCTAAAAATAAATAAATAGAAAATAATTTCTAAAAATTTATAGTCAATATGACTGATATTTGGTCCTTCAAGTTTTTTTTATTAAAAAAAAGTTAGAGGACCAAAATGACAACATGTATAGTAATTTTAATGCGGGAGAACCCTAAAAAAATGGAAATAAATATTTTAATTTTGGCAAAGATAGTTTGAAAAGATATTTGACAAATATCTTCCATACAAAAAAAATGAATATCGCATAATGAAATTACCAATTCTATCGTGCAATCAAAACTACAACGATTAGTCCATCACACAGTATCAGACATGCCTAATATATTTCATAAATTATTTTCAAGCATCACATGACATTAAGTCTGAATATATGCAATTGATTAATTGTCTAACCCAAAACAATATATATGCAATTAATTAATTGTCATAAATATAAAGTTAATGGCTTAATTTCACATTATTACTTTGTTGAAATTACTTTATTGAAATTATGATTACTTTGTTAAATTTAGTTTTTCTTCTTCTAAATATTAAACATAAATGAATAGCAATGATTAGCATATGATCGTTGAATATGGATTTCTGGCATTCTTTTTAATCTACCTTCTGCTAATAAAAAATATTGAAGGACAAATATTAAATAAATGTTTTTAACGTGGGTGAAGATAGTTTGAAAAGATATTTGACAAATATGCCACTGACGACAAATATTTGATATTCGTCCTTCAACATTTTTATTAGCAACACTAAAAATTACAGGATCAGACAACAACATGCAGATTTTCAACGTGGATGAACTTCACACCGACATGCCGATAGGTAAGTAAAAAATACAAAAAAAATGCGAAGTCCGTCCACATTTTTCATTCAAATATCGGTCTTCAAGTTTTCTCCCAGTTATTATAAAAGTTACTGGACCAAATTATAACAGACAAAATAGTTACAACGTTCAGGAACCTAACACAGATCTAACGTATATGAAAAATTCAATTATCATAAGGGACTATTTTATAATCGATGGTTTTTAAACTCATAGCCTTGAATGGTTTTTAAAGGGTGTTAGTATCTCTAATAAATAGTATTAATTGTTTATCCTCAACGAACAACTATGATGTTTAAAAATATAATTGGATAAATAAAAATTATAAGAGGTGATCTTAAAATTGGTGTGTCCTAAATTAATAGTCTCAATCTTTTAAATCTTAAATTAACAATTTACCATCTTTCAGGTCTTAAATTAATAGAAAGAAAAATTAGACTCTAAAGTAATAATTTTACTATACTTCATATGGTAAAAAAAACCACCGCCACTGCCACAACTCCACCAATCCTGCAACTTAATGGACCACAAACCTCCATTTCTCACCACTCCCAAAGGATGCTACGTTTTACACAAATTGAAAAGAAAATAACTTGATTTTTTTACCAAGGTATGTCGAATTGTAGTATGAAAAATGTGATTTAAGGTCCGGGAATGGAGAGGAGGGGTCAGGGGCGGGGAAGAAGACAATGTAATTCCAAGGCAGAGTATTTTTTAGATGGTTAAATTTGAAAATTTTGTATTTAAAAAGTATTATAAGCTTATTTTAGTAATTGTATGTATATTTTTTTGGGGTTTTCTACGGTCAGGAAGGGTTTCGCCCTTCCTGACGTCAGTAAACCTTTTGAATACCGTTTGATCGAAGATCCAACGTATAATATTTATTTTAGCGGATTGCACTTTGCACTAGAGCGTTTGCCCTCTGCATATTGCAATCGCACTGTATCGCCTTATAAATAAATTAAATTAATAAATATAAAATTACAAAAATACCCTTTTAACTTTAAAATATTAATTACTTAAAATTAAATAATTAAATAAAACTCTTTTACAAATTATTAAAATTAAATTTACAAGTAAAATATTAATAATATCCCAATCACTAAATCAATCATCTCAAACTCAAATTCTGTAAGTCCCATTGCATTTGTTCTTCAATCCTATAGTCCCAATTTTTCATTCTCCAGATTCTCGATACAGGCCTTCGCTAACATTAGTTTTCTCAACTTTGCTTGTCTCGAAGACGATCGTTGCGGCGAGGAGATGTGGCGGAACCTCCTAAAGTCGCTTCCTCCAGGTGAATGTGCTCTGCTTCGAGATTCACTCTCTTCTTGGTCTCGATTATTTCTCATTTCTCTTACTTTCCATTATTGTTTGTGTATCATACCAAAAAAACCCTAATTTTTCAAGATGTATCGCCAAAAGACATTTGCGGCGAAGGGCGTAGAGTGACGAAAGTGACGAAGGGAGAGTAATTGGTCTCGCCGGCCGGTGGCGCCACCGTCAAATAAAAGAAAAAATTGATGAAGACAGATTTGTCGATGCCATCTATGTTCTCAAAAAATTCAGGTGTTGATTCCTCTTCGCAGCCGAGACACCGGGGAAGTTGAATTTTGAATTTCGACCATGGTTTAATCCCAGTTTTAATCCTCCGAGGTTCCTTAGCCTTTCTCCCTGTTCGGTTAACGTAGTAGTTTTGCTATAATGATTGATGAACTGTCCTAATTTTTAGTTGAAATTTGTGGTTGGCTATGCCTATTCATCCATTGAAATTTGTTCATGTGGTAATTGCCTGTGCTTTAAGCTTGATATTGCAGCTCTTTTTTTTTCTACTTATAAACTGGAATTTGCTGAAACTGAAATTGGATACGATTTGAGCTTGTACTCTGCTTGATGAATTCCAGATGACTCGTGCATGTTTTGTTGTTAAGCTGTAATATAATAGTGAGTTTTGGATTGGTTCATACGCGTGATGTTGCAAACAAACTTCAGTTCATTATTTACTTAGTATTGAGAATATGGAGGAAAAACCTTGAGGAGTAATTCTAAATTGATCTCTTTCAGAACTTCAAATTGACTATATTTTTTCCCTCTGTCCAATTTTAGAGTACAGGAAATGGAGAGGACATCTAAGATATTAAAAGGGAAATAATGGTGATAAATTTTGTGGGTTGGGGAATGGTCCAGTATTTGTAAGTACCCTCTATTATCTTCTGTAATATATTGCTATAGAATGATACTTGAATTGCTAGCATGTTTAGTGTTCTAAAGAATTTTTCTATATGGTAAAAGAAGTTGCACATTCGGTCGTCGATAATTGAACTTTCTATTAGAAGACTCTTCAAATCTCTCATTTAAATTTGTAGTAGTTTGTTCTCTGAAATTTCATTCAATGATCAAGACTCTATTGTAGCTGACTATATCCTACGGATGTTACTTTGAAGTTTCCCTCTTCTTTTCTTTGGATACCAGCTTTTTTTGTCTGAATACTAGGCAAAGCAGATTAGAATTTTATCATTATTATTATTATGCTCAAATTCTTTGGCAACTGGTGTGTGGCGTTGGTTTTTTTAGAAATATAGTATGCTGTCAATTATTTTCGAGAAGGGTTTCGTCCATCTATTTGGACGTGAGTAGAAAATAAAAGTTAGGTGTCAAGGTATTCATTCTTGGATAGATTTCTCTTGCTGATTGAATGCTCTATTTCCTTATATTGTGTACCTCATTCTCTCAAGGTTTCTGAAAAATGCGGAGATGGTTGCAGAGGCTGGTGACGTGGTTTGATCAGGCTCGTGAGATGATAGCAACGTCTTGGGCATCTATTTGGACGTATTTTATTGTATTTTTGTTATTGATCTAACTCATGATCTTTTGGACGTGTAATTATTTAGTTGCATTTATATATGAATGTGTAGTGCATTTGAACGTTATATTGACAAGTATTGTAGGGATTTTAAATGTATTAAGAATTACTTGAGTTCAGTAGAAGACTTTTTGTTCTTTTAAATTAAATTTGTCAATTATAAAGGAAGGTTCCCAAAAAAAAGAAAAAAAAGAGATACAACAGCGGTTAAAAACTGCTGTTATAACTAGCTAGCAGTTAAAAACTGCTGTATTAACTAGCTACAACAGCAGTTAAAAACTGCTGTCATAGGTGGTCTGGGCGCTGTTATAGGTATTTTGGGTGTGGTTATTATGAACCACATACTGCATCGGTTACTGGAACTATGACATCGGTTTATAACAGCTGATGTTAGTAGCTATAACATCGATTTTTAATCGCTGTCTATCAATGCCCTATTTTAACATCACCATGTATAACAACGGTTATTTATTTCCTTTAACAGCAGTAAAAAATTGTTGTGTATCAACGTTTATTTTATGTTTATATTTCAAGTAATATGTGGATTATCTCTTTCACCGATTCAGTAAGGAATAAAAAAATGTTAATTTATCTCTGCTTCCACATGTAATCGAATGATGAAAATATTGCACCTTGTTTAGCTTTAATGGTTGGCAGATGGATTTTGTGCTTATTATTCTCTGTTTTAAGTGTTTTTTTAATCTTAAATTAGATATTTTTATTAAAATCTTTCAAAATTTAGCAAGTGAAGTAAGAGTTATGAAGATTTCAATCAAGTAGTAAGAGTCATGTTGCCACATTTTAATAGTAAGAGGTCACTTGCCGTCAATGATGTTAAAAGAGTTGAAGGTGATGTAATTGGTAATGGAGATTGGAAGGCTCTTGTTTGAATACAATGTGAAGTTTTCAAGATTTCAAGTCTTGAAAAATTTCAAGTCATCTTGAGTTATCTCACACAAGGTCAGCTGCAAAGTGCTTGTTGATGCGCTTGGTGGTTTTCATTATTGTTGGGATTTATTTTGTTTATTAATTTGAATTGGGTCTACTTGAGGATCTTCAAGGCTTTATGGTGGTCTCTACTGACTACGTTATCATTTCATTTAAATGGCCAGGTTGATTCCACCATTTTGACGTACTTTTGAACTTTATTGGTGCAGGACAATATAACTATGTTTGGTGTTGTTTCTACTGTGTTTCTAAAGTAAAAAGGAATTGTAGGAAATGCATTCTAGCAGTAGCATTGTCTAGGGATGAATTTTTGGAAATATAATGGTGTGATATGTGTGTTTCAATATTGGAATATACTGGTGCTGCTTCTAAAAAATGGAGAAAAAAAAGAGAATGATGAGAGACAGTGGAGAAAGTGGTGGCGCTGGAGAAAGGCGTTGAAGAAAACTCAATGTCATTTGGGATATTGAAACATCATTATTTAAGACTTGCCTACTTGTATCGCTTTAAGTCAACCAGAGTGATGAAATGTGATTGCATCTATTTATCCAATGTAATCAAAAGGAAAATTAGTTAGGGTGAACTATGGTTTCACTACGATCTTCAATGATACGGATCCAATTTGATATCGTTTTTCTTGTATTATATATTTTCTATTTAGTCCTGTTATTTACCAAATATATTTTGCTGGGATTGAATGGCTATTTGTTAAAGCTTTGGTAAAAACACCAAATGATTGGGTTCTTAAATGCTAAAATGAATGCTTAGATGAAGAGAGGCTTTAAATGCATATGAACACTTAAGAACACCAAGAATTGCCAGGGGTTGTTAATCCCTGGACTTGAATGAGTATGTGTATTGATTATACTGAGAGTGATTCAACCTTTTCTAACATTACAAGTGTTGGGGTATTTATAGTTTTCTCACTACAGGGGTATGTTGGTCATTTCCGGCCTCTCGGGGGACAGGTGCATTAAATGCCTCCTGCCTCTGAGGACGCGCGGGCTCTGAAGTGTCAGGGCTTGCAGGTGGCCGGCCACTAGGGTGTTGACGCGTGTCCAAAAAGGACGATTCTCTGAAGAATTTCCTCATTTGGATGGAATATTCTCTGTTGCTGGGTACGGAGGCGGCCTTTTTCTCCCTTGGGAGAGGATCTTGCACGATTCCGTCACGTGCTCCGGATCTTTTTAGTCGGCCGGGGGCCTTGAGTGATCGAGATCGGCCTCCGGGCGGATGGTGAGGTCGGAGGTTGTTCCTGTCAGTTGGCCGTGTCCGGGCGGCCTCTGCTGGACTTTATTAATCCTGGCCGGGCCGGTCCGGGCACGGTAGGGCTTCAACGTGGATGTGATGAACGTGGATGGACATCCCAAGCAGGCTTCCGGCCTCGCTTTCGAGGCCGGAGGCTGGTGGTCGGGGCCCGCCGAGGTCGGATTCAGGTCGGCCAGGTCGGTTCCGGCCTCTGGGTACCTTCTCACCTTTTCCGGCTATCTTCCGGCCGGACCCAACATGTGATCAGAAATGGTCACAACAAGTCCCATTTTGGTTCACCCTATAAACATAAGAATGAATGAGTTTAATTGATGTGGTTCAGTTCTCTAGGACCGAAGGCCCAAAAAAACTCGAGATATTTTTCATCTTGTCGTTGCCATCAATTTAAAAGATAGTCGGAAGAGTGGATATAAAGATGGTGCCTCAGAGAAACTGTTTAAATATGTTTGCTGTTTTTTTAGATTGTTTTTTTTTTTAATTTCATGAGTTCTCAAAGAAACACTAAATCTTTTAGTTTGTTGGGTGTTTAGTGCTCATATATGTTTTCTAATTAAAATAAATATAATTTGCTCCCTTTGTAGGCTCAGGAGCTAGTGGGGTAAATACACACAATCTTATAAACCAGCTACAAAAAAGACGCATGGGAAATAAGCACTTGAATAATTTTTTTGAATATTTGAAAGCAAAAACTTGCATCCACCCCTGCACTCACCATTTTTATAAGGGAGAAAAATGTGAAAAGTGTATAATTTTTAAGCAATATTTTTATTTCAAATATGTGTACAATGTGTTATACACTAATGCAAAAATTGAAAAAGATACACTATACATTAAATAAATTGTAGTATTATTTTTCAAAGAAAATGTAAATTTATTATTTTGCTTAATTTGAAATTTGAAATTTGTGTGTTTAATTTGCTCAATTTGATTGAATTTCATGCATTATTTATACTAGAATTGACTAATTGTGCTTACTTATACAAAAAAAAAAAAAAAAAAGTAGTGTTTTGTTTATTTGGTAGGAAAATAAAAAATTTAGAAGCAAAACATGTGTTTGTTATTTTGTGTAGTCAATTGTGAAAAGAAACAAACACGTGTTGATGAAACACCTTTATAAATAAGTTTTACAGTTGTTGTTAACTGGCTTTTAAGTGTTTATGAAACACCTTTATAAATAAATTTTACAGTTGCTGTTACCATACTTTTAAGTTGATTAATTGGAGAATCATTCGTCATTTAAATTATAACCATCGTTTGAAAGCTGCATATTCTTTTACATATATCATCGTAATATTTGGTGGTCTTACTTGGAAGTTATTTACTGTTGTATGTATAGGTGAAGAATAGTGGCCTTCCACTAAATTGAGATTCTTAAATTTTAATTGAGTTGATTTATTGTTGCAACCTCGCATGATCACTTTAGTAAATCCTAGATTACTTTCCATTTGCATCAGGGGTTTGAGCATAAAGCACAACAGAGTGAAATGAGCACCAAATATATAGTATTCAAATTAAAATTAATTACTGAAGAAAACAAAATTAGAACAAAAATGACTAATTGTAATTTCCAGCAAGGAAATTCAAGATACACTAGTCTAGATTAAGATAAAAATGCATAATATAGAGATTATAACATGCTCCCATTTCTGAGTACATGTGATTATAACTGCTAATAAACTCAGGTTTTGCATCATTTTGAAGACTATGAACACTTTATGAGCTTCAACTTGTTAAGGTATGCAAGCTTCATACGAGGATATTCTACCCGTAGGTCCTCAGAAGTTGAACACGTTTTCAAACCATTTTGCATTAGAGCATGAACAGCTGCAACGTTTAGATTGCCGTCAAACTCCCAAGCTGGAACATAAATCCACACATCAAGTACTTTTTTATGGAAACGAATCAGAACCTAACATGATTCCACTGGGAATAAAAATTATGTGTGATAATTTCTCGGTATTGGAATTACATAAAGAATATTCGTAAAAATTAAAAGAAAAGGAATGAAACTGGTAAAAAGCTATGGTACCAAAATATCACTTGCTTTCTGCTTACAGATGCAAAAAACTGAAAACCATGATCAGTTCAAGCATAAAATAAAGCCTAATCGAGATATAATTCTTTGTATACTAAACCTGATTAAACATTATTTTTTAGACTGTATATTATTCATTTTAATGCGACGAAATTGGAGATGTTTATATAAGTGGCAAACACTATTATCATTATAGAGACAATGAATAAAGCAACAAACTTTTCGTCGTTCACTGCCCCGACACAACTGTTTGCAATCTAACCAAAAGTTGACATAACCAGCTTTATTAATTCATCACTCTAAGAACCTGCTTCTAACTCTTTCATTAACATGAGTATTGAGTATCATCTAACAGAGAAAGCCTTTTTAATTCCTAGTTATATTATTTCAAACCAAAAAAATTACACAAATAATACTTGGAAACCAAAAACAAAAACAAAAAAACACATCATTAGCTACCAAAATAAAATCACACTCTACAAAATAATGTTTTGCTGCTTTTATTAACTGAGAATCAGTTGAAATCTATTTTAATTAGTTCACAATGCCAAAGTACTTATTGTATTGGAGAAAAGACAAATCCAAGGCAATAAGGAAGACAAAGGATATCAAGTATGAGTAGGTCTTGAGTGAGACCGTCTCATGACATATATAAGACAATAGGATAAGGTATAACTTGGGCATTGACGCATTAACTTTTTGGTAGGGGTTGGTGTTAATTTGTGTTGTCTCGTGGCATGAGACGGTCTCATCAATTTTATTTGCATCAAATATTAAATTTTTTTTTAAATAATGATACATAGTTATGAGCTCAAAATGGGACAATGCAGGTGTAACTCTATGAGCTCAAAATGGGATAATGTAGGTGTAACTCACTTCCAAATGAAAGATGTCGAACTAAACTATTGATAATATATTGTAAACTGCCATCATGATGAGACCCAAGTAGATTCTAGTTCGAACTTAAATTTAATATCACAACCATCCTTGCAACATGAAAAGTTAAGATTAGAACAAAATTCTTATCATTGCCCTAGCCTCAAAATGCCATCATTAATGGAACTATGGCAATAGAATGCAAAAGTATAGATTTGTAGAGAAATAATGAGAACCTTTACCTGATTGACGTTTCTTCATACATTTTCTCTACCTGCCAATTGCCTCTTCATTTCCAACAAATTCCCTGAACAAAGAAAGTTAATTAGGCAAGTCTTATGCAAGCAAAATCCGTAATTTACCTTTAAGAGTTTAAGCATCCGATAAGAAGTTAGAAAAATTGATGCATAGATAAGTCAACATTCTCTTCCTACAATTTCCAAAATAGAATCAGTATAACAGACCATCATGGATAAATCCTAAACCCCACAGGTCAAGGTCATGAAAAAAGTACTATATTGTAAAGGATTTGCCATATTGATTTCCATTCTCTTAAAACAAAACCAAGCATCCTACTCTGCAGTGCCTCATTCCCTAGAACTTACGCAATGTTCCTTTTTCAAAATAATATTTCAAAATCCCAAACATAAGGTCGTTTCCCAGAACACTTCATCACAAACATACATCATCACGACGTTGAAATATTATTTTCCAGCAAATCCAATTGAAAACAAAGGGACGGGATAGTGGAAAATTGACGCAATTGGTATTACAAATGAGAGGCTCATCTGGCATTTCAAATCAAATTAACTTGTTAATATAATCGCAACACAAATAAATGAAGATTTATAAAACCAAAACCTCAATTTTGAGAAGACCTGGATCTCTGTCTTGTCTTCACTGAAGAACATCCGGTAGTTAATTCGACAAAACTCATCCCAGGTATTAAGAAGATCCGACCATAATATTGTTGATAGGAATGAAAATTAACTTCACAAAGAATTCGATGAAACCCATCTCGACAAACCTGGTCGCAATTTGAGTCGCAACCTTAGTGAATTCTTTGCGATCAACCTTGTGGCAATGCTTGACAAGGCGAACAAAATCCTTGTGAAATCTCTATGTTGATCGAAAACTGAATCCAGAGCATCCACATCGTTTTCAAATTTTTCTAGATTTAGGTTTTGAGAATTTTAGAAATCTGCGACAAGAACAATTAGTAAGGGTTCTTGACTTTATCGGAGAAGAAACATGATATTTTGATGATGTTTAAGTATTTTAATTCATTGATTAATTAATAAATTAAGAATAAAAGAAAACGTTAAATTTATAAAATTTATTATCATTTTATAAGATTCTATGGATAGTTTAGTAATTTTATATTTTAATTCAAATAATTAAATTATTTTTCTTCATTGCGAAGTTGAATCGCCCAGAGCAAAATTAAATGATGTGTCGAAATGTTATTGGTTTACTGACGTCAGGAAGGGCGAAACCCTTCCTGACCGTAGAAAACCCCATATTTTTTTTAGAGATTAATTGTTTCATTATAAAGCAATGTGAAATTAGATGTCAAGATTTTATTAGATACCTAACCGTAGAAAATTTCTAGTTATTTTGATTTATTTATCTTTATATTACAATTAATTATATTCAATCCTAGTTTTAGTGTGCACTTGAATGCATGATATGCACTTGAATTTTGAAAGAAATACCCTAAGCAGAATTCAATAATATACCCCAAAAAGTAATCAGTAATACCCTAATAAGATATCAGTAATACCCCAAAAAAACATCAGTAATATCTCACACGCAAAAATACACACAATAATACCTCAAGAAGATATCAGTAATATCCCAATTATTTATATTGACAATCATTTCTAATCGGGTTCCTTTTTTGCCTGCGTAACAATGAAGCACATATTGCGTCCAATTCTATCAATTTCAACTATTAAGCTGATGTTACATTTTATATTGCAGTCAAATATAGGACTATATTTAGGGATATTCTTATTATCCCTATATATTGTTTCCATAAATAACACACCTAAAATTTGAATTATTATTTGTTTCCATTTTGAAAATATATAAATAGAATAGTTGTAAAATAAAGACATTCTAAAGGGACATTCATGATTTCAGAAAATGTTATTGGAGTAAATTAGTAAAAGATATTGTGAGGCAATTTATCTTAGGGGAGGTAAATAAAAAAAAAAAAATCATCTCTTTTTAAATAGTGTGTAAGTGGATAAGTGAATTTGAGTAAGATCATGCTCATATCCCCGAATTTCTAATTTATTTATTTTTAGATGATTTTCTTCTATCCTAATTTTTCGATATTATCATTAATTTTAAAAGAAGATATATTCATAAAATATTCTATTATCTATTTTAATGAATCTGCACCATATAACTTTTACAAAAGAGTAGTTCTAGTTTTGAAATTCATCTCGAGCCATTGAATGCTATTTAGAGTGAGTGCATTTTATAAATCAATAGGATGTATATATCTTGATTGGAGGAGCATTAAGAAGAAATTTTGAAATTAATCAATTTCGATCCAAAAAATAAAAAACATGGATCATCAATTGTTAGAGTTTATTATCGATAAAAATTACGTTATATGAGGCATGCGTCATTGGGCCTCAATCCCTATATTTAAAAAAAAAAAACAATTGGATTTGAATTTTGAAATTTAAAATTAATTTTAATTTGAATTTTAAAATCTCATTTTTAAAAATTCAAAATATCTATCAATTACTTTTACCTGAAATGATTACATACCCACCAGTGGGCATAATATTATATACCCCCGCGAATGTGTTAATGACACATAAGCAGTGGTCCACTTTTATTTTAATTAATTATTTATATTTACTTATGTGTCATTAACACATTCGGGTGGGTATATAATATTATGCCCAGTTGCCCACTGGTGGGCATGTGATTAATTCTGTTACTTTTACTCCTTCCTTCCGAACTCAATTAACACTATATCTCTCATATTTTAAAATAATAATCATCATTTAATCATTATAATCACACTAAAAAAATAACATAATAATACAATCTTTACATGAAAAAAATATTGATGAGTTGATGTCACGAGGGATTATATACAAATCAATCAACAACATTAATTAGAATAGATTGACTTAATTCTATCATGTCCAATACTTTAAGATAACTATGGCAAAATTATAATATCGAGTTAATTAAGGATCAAATTAAAGAAATAATTAATAGGATAAAACAATTCCAAAATTATAACACATAATTATTTTTTCAAAAATTATTCAGTGATTTAGATGGAAAAGAGTAATTCAAGAATATTAGGTATTAAATTAAGTTATATATAAGGGAAGAGATACCATCGTGGGAGAATATACAAATCAATCAACAAAAAATCAAAAGAGTTGACTTCACTATATTCTTTAACAATGTCTAAAAATAAATATGACAAAATTATAAAATTGATTTAATTAAGAATAAAAAAAAAATTCGAAATTAATGAAACAGTTAAATAGAATTTAAAAATAATGAAATTGTAACAGATAATTTTTTTCTAAAATTCCTGCCATAATTTAGATGGAATTATAATACATAATTGGTTTAGCAAGAGCAATATCACCGGGAGAACAAATAACTTCTAAATTTTAAGAGACCCATACACGGAAAGTTTTACCAATAGAGTGATTTAACATCAACAGCAAAAGAAAGATTGCATGGCAATAGAAAGTATATAATAGATACCCATAAATAGGTAGAGGTCAAAGGAAAAATGACCACGAATAGTAATTACATAATTATGGCTTGTCAACAGGAGCATAAACAGACTAATTTATTGCACATCAAAAACCTATTACTATTATTGACGAAAGTTGTAACGCCCCGAACCCAGAATATATTAAATATACCGGATTCGAAGTATTATTGTGATCAAAAGTCCGAACTATAAAATTTTTGAAGGAAAATAACTGAATTGAGAGAGAAGTTTCATGCAGCGGATAAGTGGGAAGAAATATTATAACGTAAGTGTATTTGTATATATATAAAGATGGATAGAGGGTTCTGTATCTTCAGAATAATACACACTGAGTTTGGATATTTGAAACACACGGAAATAATATCGTCTTGCATGGCAGTAGCGATAACATTTATTTGGGAAATAGAAATAATAGGCATCATTGTATTATTAATAATATTTTAAGCAAATGGGAAACTTTGTGTCTTCTGTGTCACTGTCCTTGCTCCCCGTAATTGTAATCTGCAAGGGGTTAGGAAAAAGGGGCGTGAGAATTGAATTCTCACATATGGGTGATTGCAACATCATGGGATTGGTAAATCCGAAATACATTAAGTTATACTCATTAATAAAGTGTTTATTTTATTTAATCAGTTAACATATATAAGATTATAAAGTTTAAATGGCATTTAAACATATTTCGCATAATATAATTGAAATAGCACAAGTTGGTTCACATTAAGGCAAAGCCAAAGTCATAGCACATATTATCACAACTGTCAAACCATAAACGTACAATCATTCCACTTCCAACAAAGTTACTCTTTTCAACTCCAACCAAAACTTACTTCATCCAACCACACAAACTCACATCATCCAACCATAACATCCCTCAAAATAAGCAAGTATCAATGGCCTTATTCCCAGTGCGTCTAACGACAGCTGACCGGGGACCAGATCTACTTGATCAACAACCTTGATTCCGAGGGCGTCCCCGACAGCGGCCCCGGAGGTCGGATTTAAAACTCGATCCCGACTCTGTACATACTGACTCTCCACAAAACTGACTCAATAAACTTTACAAAGAATAAATACTTGACTGACAACTGAACTGATTCATGCTCACGTAAGGTGTTTACTCATGCAGTGATGATCGATTCACAAAACAACAGGCTAATGTATAACATATATAGTTATATCACATAATCCAAACAGTTATATAGATAGGTGTTACATTTATGTTGGATTAGGTATTTTTTATTTGATTTAATCGAGTTCAGGAAATACCGGCACGACGTTATTATTAGCAGATCAATCAACAGATCATCACCCACCTGTTAACTCCGGGTCCCGAGAGTGATATACAACCAGAATGTCGGATCCCTCGTGCGTATTTTGATTAGCACAAAATCCTAGTACGAAACCATTTGATTAAAAGTTGACCTTTGAATTATTAGGAAAACTTGAGAGTTTGTGTTACGAGAATCGAGAAAGTTGTGGTCTTATAAATTAAAAAATGACTTGCTTAAGGGTCACACCCTATTTTGGTAAATACATCACCTCTAAAAAGGTGAGTGTATTGAGGGAGTGTATTTACTAGTATACTTGTGGTATGACTATTTCAATTACTACAAAAATAATCTTTTGATAAGTACACCCCTTTTTAAGAGGAGATGTATTGGGGGGTGTATTTACTAATTTCTGTTGTGTCCTTAATAAAGGCCCTTTAAGGAAAAAAATATAATTATTAAACTTGGAATTACTTAGAAAAATTAATAAAATTAAAGAAAAGGTTTTATTTTGCGTTTCTAAAATTCTAACAGGGTACGAGGTGAAGACGAGTTTCCCTTTGTCTATGGATTCAAAACAAAAGTGTTTTATTCTTGAAGATCATCATCCAAAAATAATACCAACTCATCAAAACAAGGATACTAAAGGATTTTGCTAATATCATCATAATACTAAAACAATGACACTAAACATTCGCAAGAATAATACTAGTCCACTAAGTCATTAATACCATACATCTAAAACATTAATACATATCAACCAGACAACTAAAAATCAATATACTAATTCATCTATTTCCAACAATCCAACTTAAGTTTGTGAAGGAAATAAAAACAGGGAAAACAATATCCAAAACCTACTTCTAAAGAGTGATACAAAGAGGACAATTCAATAATACTAAATAAGTCAACTAAAGATACTAAAACATTAAACTAAGCTTAACAGTAAGTTTTCTCCTTTCTTTTCTGCTTCTTTGTTCCATGGGATTCGAACAAAACTCGGCCAAAAATTCCAAAATTTACGAAAGAAGGAAACGAAGGTAGAAACCTTACGAGCTTCGGTTCGAGATGTTAAACGGGCAGCCTAACGGCGTCGTTTTGAAACTCGGAATTTGCTCACGAAAATTGGGCAGCCTAACGGCGTCATTCTGGAATTCGGAAAAATGAATCGAACAGCCTAACGGCGTCGATCGAAATTTCCAGGAATTTGGCAACAGCAACCGGTTCAACGGCGTCAAAATTGAACAGAAAATTAAACGAAATAAGGTCTCGGTTAGAAATTGGAATAAACCGGTATTCGAAATCGAATTGTACGGAATGAAATTCGAAGAAAAAAGGAAAGATTTCATCTAACCGAAAGTTGAGGAAGAGGCGGCGACGGCGGAGCTGGCTTCGGCCTCGACGCGGCGGCGCTCGGCTTCACACGGTGAGAGAGAGCGAGAGCGACGGAGGGCAGGGGAGGCGGCGCAGCTTCGAACAGAGAGAGAGACGCGGTGGCTTCGCGGTGCGACGGCGACACTGAGAGAAAAAGGTGGGCGGTGGTCGGAGCTCGGCGGCGGCGCGGTGGCCTGCTTCGCGAGCGGGAGGCGCGGCGGCGGTGAGCGAGGGAGGCGTCGCGGCGGCCGTTGCAGTGGAGGCGTCGCGGCGGCCTGAGCACGGCAGTGGTCGGAGAAGGGAGGCGTGAGGGGCGACGTTGGGTCGCCGGAAAACCGAAGGTGGAGGAGGAAATTTTGAGAGAGAAAAATTTTGAGAGAGAAAGATTAAGTGCGTGAATGAAAATGAGGAGAAGGGATTGACTTTTTCTTATTTATACTAATTCCTTTCAAGACTTATCTATCCCCTCCAATTCTTATCCAAAAAATCGATATTTTCGTTCCCAACTGATACGGTTTAGGGGTCGTTTGGTTCACGAGTATAACCCCGATTCAGAAATTAATACAGTTTTAAAACTCAATTAATATTTTAATGTATTTTGATTTTTCTAAATAAATTAAACGGATCGAAATCCTTAATTTAATTTGAATAATTAATTTCTCGTAGTCCTTTATTCGTTTGAAAGAATTCGATTTCTTTCTTCGAATTTAGGAATTTATAAAAAGGGTATATATATTTAAAATACACAAATAACACACAAAATAATAAAATTAAAAGAAAACCAAGAAAAGAAAATAAAATAAGGCTTCTAATTAAGAAAAAGGGTACAGAACGGGACGGGGTATTACATCCTCACCCTCTTAACAGAATTTCGCCCCCGAAATTCATGTCTTAGGTATTACTTAAGCATTGAGGGTATTTGGCTAGGACTTCGTCCTCTCTTTCCCAAGTCGCTTCTTCTTTCCCGTGTCGGCTCCACTGAACGAGCACTAAAGGTATCTCTCGATTCCTTAACAAGTGTAACTTTCTTCCTAGGATAGTTACTGGAACTTCTTCATAAGTCAGGTCACTGCTTAGACCTAATTCTACGTGATTAATAACGTGGTTTGGATCGCTCACGTATTTCCTGAGTGTAGATATGTGGAACACATTATGCACTCGTGACAATTCCGGTGGTAAAGCTATGCGATAAGCTACATCCCCGATTCTATTCAGGACGTCGAATGGTCCAATGTATCGCGGCTTTAACTTACCCCGCTTACCTCTTTTCCCAAAACGGATTAGACCTTTCATTGGTGCAACTTTGAGAAATACTTTCTAGCCAATGTCAAATTGTAAATCCCTTCTTCAGGTGTCTGCATAAGATTTCTGACGGTCCTGGGCCGACTTGATTCTCTCTTTAATCTTTGCGACTATCTCAGCCGATCTTTCGACTAGCTCGGGTCCGAGAATCTTTCGAATCCCGACTTCGTCCCAACAAACTGGCGATCTACACCTCTTCCCGTAGAGCGCTTCATACGACGCCATTTGTATTGTTGCTTGATAACTGTTGTTATATGCAAACTCTACCAATGGTAGGTGGCTTTCCCAACTTCCTTCAAGATCTAGAGCGCAAGCTCTGAGCATATCTTCAAGCGTTTGAATGGTCCTTTTCGATTGTCCGTCAGTCTGCGGGTGGTATGCGGTGCTGAACTTCAATTCAGTACCTAAGGCTCGTTGCAGACTTCCCCAGAACTTGGAAGTAAAACGGGGGTCTCTATCGGATACTATTGAAACTGGTACTCCGTGCAGTCTGACTATCTCTGTAATGTATAGTTGGGCGAGTTTGTCCAACGTGTACGTCATTCTTATAGTGATAAAATGGGCAGTTTTCGTAAGTCTGTCTACGATAACCCAAATGGCATCATGATTCTTCACCGTTTTCGGAAATCCGGTGACAAAATCCATAGTGATGTCCTCCCATTTCCATTCTGGCATCTCTAGAGGTTGCAACAACCCTGGAGGTCGTTGGTGATCTGCTTTAACTCGTTGGCAGGTTAAACAACTCCTGACGAATTGAGCTATCGATCTCTTCATACCTCTCCACCAAAAGTTCTCTTTCAGTCCCCGGTACATTTTCGTCTCTCCGGGGTGAACGGTGTAAGGAGTGTTGTGTGCCTCTTTCAGGATTTCATTCCTCATTCCGTCATCCTTAGGCACACAGATTCTGTTATCGAACATTAAAGCTCCATCAGTACCCAACACGAACTTCTGAATGGTTCCTTCCTCAGCGCGCTTACATATTCCTCTCAAGAATTTATCGTCCTTTTGCGCTCCTAGGATCCTTTCCCGTAAGGTCGGTTGTAGGGTGAACGCGTAAACCATGGAATCTGCACAACACTGTGTGGAAAATTCCAAGTCTAAACGAGAGAGTTCTCCCATTAGTGGTAATTGCGTGGTCGGAACGACGCTTAGTTTTGTATCTTCCTTTCTACTCCCTTTCCAGGGTGATAGTGGATAGTGCAATCGTAATCTTTTACCAATTCGAGCCATCTTCTCTGACGCATGTTCAATTCCTTCTGCGTGAAGAAGTATTTCAGGCTCTTATGGTCAGTGTAGATCTCACACTTTCCCCCATATAAGTAGTGTCTCCAAATTTTCAACGCGTGAACTACTGCGCCCAGTTCTAAGTCGTGTGTTGGGTAGTTTTGTTCGTGGTCTTTAAGTTGCCGAGATGCATAAGCTACAACTTTCTTATTCTGCATCAGAACACAACCCAAACCTGACAAAGAAGCGTCTGTGTAAATGACGAATCCTTCTGATCCATCTGGGATGGTTAACACATGCGACGTGGTTAGCCTTTTCGTTAGCTCTTGAAAGCTTTCCTCACAAGTTGAATCCCAAGTAAACTTCTCAGTTTTCTTGGTCAGCTTCGTCAGTGCTTTCGCAATGCTGGAAAAATCTTGTATGAACCTGCGGTAGTACCCTGCTAACCCAAGAAAACTCTGAATTTCATTGACGTTAGTAGGTGCCTTCCAGTTCATGATGGCTTCTACCTTCGCTGGGTCCACTTCAATCCCTTTTGTGGAGATTATATGCCCTAAGAACATCACACGGTCGATCCAAAATTCACACTTGCTGAATTTGGCATACAACTTCTCTCGTCTCATTGTCTCTAAGACTGCTTTGAGATGTTCTTCGTGTTGTTCTTTGCTCTTAGAGTATACGAGTATGTCGTCGATGAAGATAATGACGAATTGATCCAGGTACGGATGAAATACTTTATTCATCAGATCCATGAAGATCGCTGGAGCGTTCGTTGCTCCAAAGGGCATCACAGTGAACTCGTAATGTCCATACCGAGTCCGGAATGCTATCTTCGGGATATCCTCGCTCTTGACCTTTAGTTGATGGTACCCAGACCTCAGATCGATCTTTGAGAATATGGTAGCATTCTTTAACTGATCGAACAAGTCTTCTATCCTTGGAAGAGAATATTTGTTCTTAATGGTCAGTTGATTGAGACCTCGGTAGTCTATGCACATACGGAAAGTTCCATCTTTCTTCTTTACGAACAACACGGGTGCTCCCCATGGTGATGCACTAGGTCTGATGAACTTCTTTTCAAGCAAACCTTGCAGTTGTTCCTTTAGTTCTTTTAATTCCTTTGGAGCCATTCGATAGGGTGCTTTAGATACTGGTGCTGCCCCAGGTATCAAGTCGATGGAGAACTCTATCTGACGATCGAGAGGTAACCCGTTTAATTCCTCGGGGAATACGTCAAGATATCCATCCACAATTGGCACTTTGATGCGTAACTTATCGTCTATCTCTCCTGCTGAGATGTGAACGAGGTAAGCTTGGCATTTCTCCTTTCGTAATATTGCAGCAGCTTGGATTGCTGATATTACTCGGGTTTCCTTCTTGGTCTTGATTTCACGAAACGCGAAGCGTTGGCCATCACGAGTTTCAAGGTCGATCTCTCGTTTGGCGCATTTTATTATCACTTTGTTTCTCGTTAACCAGTCAATGTCTAAGATTATGTCAAAGGTTTTCATCTTAAGGACGTGAAGGTCGGACTTTATCAAATGATTGTCTAGCGTTAGAGGTAAACCTCTAATTTGACCCTCAATTTCCATAGTAGTTCCAGATGGAATACTAACGTTTAAAACTTTTCCTTTCTCCTCGACTAATCCTAACTTTCTTTTAAAGTTATCAGATATAAAGGAATGAGATGCTCCAGTATCAAACAATACATACGCAGGTTTTTCAAGTACAAAGACAGTACCTGCTAGCCTCTCATGCTGCTCAGGCTGAGCTGGTCCTTTCAGGCGAAGTTGCTCTCCACTGCTTTCCCCTTCCTCTAGGATAGCATTCACGTGGCCTGGTCTTCTTTGACCTTGGTTAGGCGGACCTCTGACTGGGGGTCCCGCCTGGCGGTTGTTAGGTGCAGGTAGCTGACGAGCCTGATAATTGTTTGCCTGTTGAGGGCGGTACTGAGCGTTATTAACCGGTTGACGGTTGCTGCTCGGTGGCTGAGCACATTCATTGGACTTGTGCCCTGGTTGATAGCAACGAAAGCAAATTACTCCTCCATGATTACAGGGTCCCCAGTGTCTCCTTCCACACCTTTGACAGTTCTGGTTAGCTCGAGAGCCAACAAAGTTGTTCCCCCTGGATTGCGGAACTGGATTCTTTTTAAAGGGTGGCTGTCAATTCCGATTGACAGGGACAGTAGTCGGAGTTTGTTTGTACTCCAAGTTTTGACTGATCGAAACCATCAATGCTCAATGGAAAACTTCTCCATAGTTTGGCACCTGAAGGCCAATTATAATTCCTGCTATCTCGGGCCTCAAACCCTGCTCGAACCTGCGAGCTTTCCTTTCATCGTCACCCACCAGATGTGGGGCGTAACGAGACAGTTGGTTGAACCTTCTCTCGTACTCTATCACTGAGAGAGTTCCCTGTCGAAGGTTGACAAATTCTTGTTCTTTCCGATCCCAAAGGACTCGTGGAAAGTATCGATCCAGTATAGCTTTCTTAAAGTCCTCCCAAGTAAGGACCTGTCTAGCTTCTTCGTCCATAGTTCGTTCATAAGACTCCCACCATTGGGCTGCATCCTCCATTAGTTGAAACTGGGCACATGAGACTTTCTGTGCATCAGCCAGTGCCATGTGTCTGAAGATACGTTCCAATCCCGATATCCACTCCTCAACTTCAAAGGGATCTTCTTTCCCATCCAGCCTAGGTGGCTGCAGTCGTCTAAAGCGTTCGACAAAGTCATTCGCCCTGGGCGCTATCTGAGGTATAGGCCCGTACAACGGCGGAGGAGGTGGTGGAACTTGCTGCTGAATGTAGTTCTGAAGAGAGATCAGTATTTCTCTCGCAATATCGTTTTCTGGCGCGGCCTGTTGAGGCGGCTCAGGTTCAGCCTGAAGGGGTGGGTCTTGTTCTATTGGATCCACGGGTTCAGGAATAGGGTTAACACGGGGTCATCCACGTTTACGTCCGGGTGTCATTCTAAAGGTAGTTCTGATCGAAAAGAATAATATTGTAACAATATGTATAGGTATGAGAAAATTATAAAAACATAACCGGATTAACCAAATCAACACAACGCTAGCACTGAAACACGTGTGGTACGTAATTTACCGCTTCGCATTGGGGCCCTCAATGGTACAGTGCTCACATTCGCACAGTATTCTAGGAACCAGTGATGTGTCATTAAGTGATAATCAGATAAAATATATGACAGTCAATATATAAAGCAAGTAAAACACATTGACAAGTAGTGAGCACATAATAAGTATGTATATATATAAAAAGTTTTGGTTCTACGGAGTCAGTCTCCTTACATTTGTCATGGAATGCAAAAGGGTTCTAGGTAATGCTATAACATCGTGTCCTCACATCAATATGGACCACGAGCGACAAAAAGGAGGGGTTAGAGCTACGCTGCAATGGTCTATAAGGAAAACGACCACGCAAAATGACTACTACTATAAGTCAAACGGCTACCACCTATACTATATATATGCATCTACTACTATATACAAGGTCTGGTAGTCCAACAAGTCATCAACCTCTGACTCTGGCGGGGAATCTATCTCTACCTCTGGCTCGTCTCCCTCAAATTCGATAATCTCGGGCTCGACTCTCGCTAACTCTATTATAGGATGTGCGGCTTCTCCCAAGCCGAAAGGTCCCTCTCCAACCAGTCCACTCGCTACCCAGTAGGCGATGGAGGTATCCCGCTGCGCGAGAGCTGCCTCTAAGTGTAGGTCGGCTCTCCGAGTAGCGATGTGAGAGTACTCGTCCTGGGAGACGGCGGTTGCTCTAGCCGCAACGGCCGATGCCTGTGCTAGCATGGCGTCCTCCCGGTGACCGTCCGATGTGGCCAGATCGTGCTCGGCGAGTGCAGCGGTCTGGTAAGACAGGCCGCAGTTAACATCCGCGTGCCGAATCACCCTCTGAGCTTCCACCCAGTAAGCGTCTAGGTGAACCTGAGGTCCCTGCTCTGGGTCGTCCACCCTCATATGGTCTAACAGTCCGGCAGCGATAGGGCGGAAGATTTCGATCACTCCTCCCGCGAATCAGGTCGCAGCTGCGAAGTCAGTCTCGATGTGGGGCTCCGGGGCAGTCCTTGCCCTTTCGGGTGACTCTAAAAAGCGGGCAGTGAAGGCATCAATGGTCTCTACTTCTAACTGCTCAATCTCTAAGTACTGGGCCACATCCATCTTAGGCTTCCTATAGGGAAAGGAAAATTCTAGTCAAATTTTAGTTTAAAAGGAAAAATAACCGTAAAGTAAACATTTAAAGCACGTAATCAAAGAAATCACATAATATCATTTATGAAGTTCACAAATTATTCGAGCATTCTTATCAATTATTCGAGTTTCAAAAGCAACTTAGACTAGATTTTGTAGTTCCTCATTCGTAGTACGAACGTTATTTTGAGTTATCGTAACCTTTTTTATCGGGTAATATTATGAAGTCAAGCAGTTGTGAATTTAAAGGCCTTTAAGCAATTTTATAAAAGTAGTAACGTACCTTTGAGGAGCTTGTAGACAGTAACCAGAGACACGTTTCCCTCAGGAAATTTTAATATTTTAATACTTAAGTGATAATAATTAATTTTAGTGGAACGGGAAAACAAGATTTGGGGTAGGGTCCGAAAGTTTTGAACCTACGCTCTGATACCACCTGTAACGCCCCGAACCCAGAATATATTAAATATACCGGATTCGAAGTATTATTGTGATCAAAAGTCCGAACTATAAAATTTTTGAAGGAAAATAATTGAATTGAGAGAGAAGTTTCATGCAGCGGATAAGTGGGAAGAAATATTATAACGTAAGTGTATTTGTATATATATAAAGATGGATAGAGGGTTCTGTATCTTCAGAATAATACACACTGAGTTTGGATATTTGAAACACACGGAAATAGTATCGTCTTGCATGGCAGTAGCGATAACATTTATTTGGGAAATAGAAATAATAGGCATCATTGTATTATTAATAATATTTTAAGCAAATGGGAAACTTTGTGTCTTCTGTGTCACTGTCCTTGCTCCCCGTAATTGTAATCTGCAAGGGGTTAGGAAAAAGGGGCGTGAGAATTGAATTCTCACATATGGGTGATTGCAACATCATGGGATTGGTAAATCCGAAATACATTAAGTTATACTCATTAATAAAGTGTTTATTTTATTTAATCAGTTAACATATATAAGATTATAAAGTTTAAACGGCATTTAAGCATATTTCGCATAATATAATTGAAATAGCACAAGTTGGTTCACATTAAGGCAAAGCCAAAGTCATAGCACATATTATCACAACTGTCAAACCATAAACGTACAATCATTCCACTTCCAACAAAGTTACTCTTTTCAACTCCAACCAAAACTTACTTCATCCAACCACACAAACTCACATCATCTAACCATAACATCCCTCAAAATAAGCAAGTATCAATGGCCTTATTCCCAGTGCGTCTAACGACAGCTGACCGGGGACCAGATCTACTTGATCAACAACCTTGATTCCGAGGGCGTCCCCGACAGCGGCCCCGGAGGTCGGATTTAAAACTCGATCCCGACTCTGTACATACTGACTCTCCACAAAACTGACTCAATAAACTTTACAAAGAATAAATACTTGACTGACAACTGAACTGATTCATGCTCACGTAAGGTGTTTACTCATGCAGTGATGATCGATTCACAAAACAACAGGCTAATGTATAACATATATAGTTATATCACATAATCCAAACAGTTATATAGATAGGTGTTACATTTATGTTGGATTAGGTATTTTTTATTTGATTTAATCGAGTTCAGGAAATACCGGCACAACGTTATTATTAGCAGATCAATCAATAGATCATCACCCACCTGTTAACTCCGGGTCCCGAGAGTGATATACAACCAGAATGTCGGATCCCTCGTGCGTATTTCGATTAGCACAGAATCCTAGTACTAAACCATTTGATTAAAAGTTGATCTTTGAATTATTAGGAAAACTTGAGAGTTTGTGTTACGAGAATCGAGAAAGTTGTGGTCT
Organism: Ballota nigra; assembly: GCA_947034835.1. Taxonomy (NCBI): domain Eukaryota; kingdom Viridiplantae; phylum Streptophyta; class Magnoliopsida; order Lamiales; family Lamiaceae; genus Ballota; species Ballota nigra. The sequence goes on along the minus strand of OX344720.1, from coordinate 117,346,809 downwards.
TATAAACTCAAAAAGGACTTGCTTAAGGGTCACACCCTATTTTGGTAAATACACCACCTCTAAAAAGGTGAGTGTATTGAGGGAGTGTATTTACTAGTATACTTGTGGTATGACTATTTCAATTACTACAAAAACAATCTTTTGATAAGTACACCCCTTTTTAAGAGGAGGTGTATTGGGGGGTGTATTTACTAATTTCTGTTGTGTCCTTAATAAAGGCCCTTTAAGGAAAACAATATAATTATTAAACTTGGAATTACTTAGAAAAATTAATAAAATTAAAGAAAAGGTTTTATTTTGCGTTTCTAAAATTCTATCAGGGTACGAGGTGAAGACGAGTTTCCCTTTGTCTATGGATTCAAAACAAAAGTGTTTTATTCTTGAAGATCATCATCCAAAAATAATACCAACTCATCAAAACAAGGATACTAAAGGATTTTGCTAATATCATCATAATACTAAAACAATGACACTAAACATTCGCAAGAATAATACCAGTCCACTAAGTCATTAATACCATACATCTAAAACATTAATACATATCAACCAGTCAACTAAAAATCAATATACTAATTCATCTAATTCCAACAGTCCAACTTAAGTTTGTGAAGGAAATAAAAACAGGGAAAACAATATCCAAAACCTACCTCTAAAGAGTGATACAAAGAGGACAATTCAATAATACTAAATAAGTCAACTAAAGATACTAAAACAATAAACTAAGCTTAACAGTAAGTTTTCTCCTTTCTTTTCTGCTTCTTTGTTCCATGGGATTCGAACAAAACTCGGCCAAAAATTCCAAAATTTACGAAAGAAGGAAACGAAGGTAGAAACCTTACGAGCTTCGGTTCGAGATGTTAAACGGGCAGCCTAACGGCATCGTTTTGAAACTCGGAATTTGCTCACGAAAATTGGGCAGCCTAACGGCGTCGTTCGGGAATTCGGAAAAACGAATCGAACAGCCTAACGGAGATCGAAATTTCCAGAAATTTGGCAACAGCAACCGGTTCAACGGCGTCAAAATTGAACGGAAAATTAAATGAAATAAGGTCTTGGTTAGAAATTGGAATAAACCGGTATTCGAAATCGAATTATACGGAATGAAATTCGAAGAAAAGAGGAAAGATTTCATCTAACCGAAAGGTGAGGAAGAGGCGGCGACGGCGGAGCTAGCTTCGGCCTCGACGCGGTGGCGCTCGGCTTCGCACGGTGAGAGAGAGCGAGAGCGACAGAGGGCAGGGGAGGCGGCGCAGCTTCGAACAGAGAGAGAGACGCGGTGGCTTCGCGGTGCGACGGTGGCGCTGAGAGAAAAAGGTGGGCGGTGGTCGGAGCTCGGCGGCGGCGCGGTGGCCTGCTTCGCGAGCGGGAGGCATGAGGCGTTGGCGAAGAGGCGCGGCGGCGGTGAGCGAGGGAGACGTCGCGGCGGCCGTTGCGGTAGAGGCGTCGCGGCGGCCTGAGCACGGCGGTGGTCGGAGAAGGGAGGCGTGAGGGGCGACGTTGGGTCGCCGGAAAACCGAAGGTGGAGGAGGAAATTTTGAGAGAGAAAAATTTTGAGAGAGAAAGATTAAGTGCGTGAATGAAAATGAGGAGAAGGGATTGACTTTTTCTTATTTATACTAATTCCTTTCAAGACTTATCTATCCCCTCCAATTCTTATCCAAAAAATCGATATTTTCGTTCCCAACTGATACGGTTTAGGGGTCGTTTGGTTCACGAGTATAACCCCGATTCAGAAATTAATACAGTTTTAAAACTCAATTAATATTTTAATGTATTTTGATTATTCTAAATAAATTAAACGGATCGAAATCCTTAATTTTATTTGAATAATTAATTTCTCGTAGTCCTTTATTCGTTTGAAAGAATTCGATTTCTTTCTTCGAATTTAAGAATTTATAAAAAGGGTATATATATTTAAAATACACAAATAACACACAAAATAATAAAATTAAAAGAAAACCAAGACAAGAAAATAAAATAAGGCTTCTAATTAAGAAAAAGGGTACAGAACGGGACGGGGTATTACAAAAGTAACGTAAACGACGCATGCGGCAACGACAATAAATTAATTACAAACAATTACAGTAAGTCAGTGATTTAATACTGCAATGCCAATTTCTTAAATACAAACAGCTACCAAATTTATGCCAATATATAACAAAAATTAATTTTTTTGGCAATTTTTTTTTACCACGAACGCAAATAAATGCATATATACTTTAATGGAAAATTAAGGCAAACTAAAAGAGTAATATCACACCATTAGTATTGCGGCGAAGCTTTGGATTGCGAGCCCAATCACCGATACTGTCATCTGGGTCGGATTTTTCTTCGGGAAAATCGGGTAAGATCTCGATCCGAAGAATTATGTCTGAGAAATTGACATCATTGAACGCGAATCCAAAATCCGATGAGGGTTCCGGTGATCCTATGTCTGACAAGGAGCCCGGTTCCATTAAAATCGCTCTGGTTCGAACAAACTCACATTTTCCAAATTACTAATATTATCAATGCTTCCTACCAAGATATATCAATCTATTCTTCAATTGTATGCATATCTCAAACTGTTCTAATGTTTCCTTATTGCCAATTATCTATTGTAATTGTACTAAAACTACAATTCATATTTCCGGTGTGATTATAATAATACGGAAAATAATTGAGTAAATGAGAAGATATAATGATGGTGTAATCCCTTGTTATACGAATTGTGAGTTTCTCCCGTCGATGTGTTTTAGTGAGTTTGGATGTTATTTTGCTCATTGAAAAGTTATGATTATATGTATTAAACTACCATATGAGATACATAACAATGGAAAAAAAAATACAAAGGGAATCATCTACTATTTGCACAAAAAACACCAATGATACAAAGGGAATCGTGGGTACAAAATACGCGACCAAAATTTTTAGGCCATATATACAAAAAAAAAAAAAAAAGCTTGAACACATATAGCTAAAAATATACAACAATACGAAAAAACAACACCGGAAAAATCTCTCAGACCAAATCATCGAGCAATGGGAGTCCCACGAATGGCAAAATAGCAAAACGGAAAAAAAAAACCCTGCAAAAAGAATATAAACGATATTAGGATTACTTTAACAGACGATCAAACATACACAATAGAGGAGTGATACAATGACAAAAATCTAGATAACAAACCCACATTATATAGAGCAACAACATGGACTACCAATGGATGAGATGAAATCAAATGATCCAACGGATGAGAAAGAAAAACAATGCACGACTTAAGGAGAAAAAAGGATTTATTTTTTTTAAAAATATGGCTTTGCCACATAGGCAAAAACACACTTGTCTTTATAGTATAATAGGATAGGATAGGATTCATTCGTTCAATTTAAATTATTTTTTATGAACATTCAATTTAGTTCAATTTAAATTATTATTTATAAACATTCATTTTAATTTGTGTTTTAAAATTTATTTTTTTAAATCTAATATTATGCCCCTTAAATAACCTAAAACAGAGTATTTAATATCACCTTAAATATTATTCAACTCTCATTTCACTTCATATCAATTTTGATCAAAGCTACACCCACTCTTGTATTTTAAAATAATTTACAATCACATTTATTTAATCATTACCATCCATATAATTCATCGAATCTGTTTGGAGTTTTCTCAATAAACAAAATCACTCGCTCTTATATCATAGAGTTATTATACCCTACTAAAAGGTTCGAAACAAACACATATATCAAAATCCTATAAACTAAAAAATTACTAAATTTTAAAAATCAATTTTAAAAGTTACTTAAACTCCAAAATGAACATACTAAGGGCTTGTTTGTTTCAGGATTTTAGTAGGGTGGAATTTTACTTTATGTCAAATCATGTGTAAGGGTATAGTAGGATGTGCAAGAGAAAAGTAGGAAGAGAGTGTAAGTGAGAGAAAAGTAATATGTGGGTAATGATTGAGTGAGAGAAAAGTGATAAAGTGAATTGTATTGGGATGAGTAATAATAGGTATTTATAGGTGTGGATGAAAAATGAGATGCAAAAACTGAATGTTACATCTCTAACTAGAATGGGATCGGGGCCAGAAAGTCCTAGTCCCATCCGGGTAAATCCAAAACAAACAAGGCTTAAGTGATTTAGGTTTTTGTATTTTGTTTTCTTTGTTGGTTGCTTTTTAGCCCTTTTTTTTCTTTGTGTAGGTATTTTTGTTTTTAACGGTCTTGTATTATGGGCCTTATTTTTAGACCTCCCACAAGTTCTATCCATTTTTTCCTAAAATGTCCTAAATATTCATCCCTCTCATTTTTCAATTTTTTTATTTATTTTGAATACGCTACTTATCTTGAAAGCTCCAAGTTGCGGCTCTCATTCTCTTCCCCCTTCCCCTGGGTTTGTCGTCAGTCAAAGTCTACCTATCGCTATTAAAGGCTTTCTATCCAAAATACGACCACAATTTGTTCAAAAATCGTGATGACTGTTGTTCGACTCTAGTTATTTAAACATGACCACAATGTCCGGAATTTTTTTCCAACATGACCATAATTTTTGAAAAAAAATTCCAAACATGACCACAATTTTTGGAAAAAAAGTTCGAACACTTTGTTTGAATATTTTTTTTTTCTGAAAATTGTGTTTATGTTCGAAAATAAAATCCGTAAATTATGGACATATTACGATAACCAAAGTCGAACAACAGTCATCACGATTTTTTTAAATAAAATACTCTAAACAAGCAAACAAAAACAATATTATCATACTCATACAATGAACAGCAATAATATGCATTAAAAACATCATAACACCAACAAAAATTATCCTATTCAACATTTAAAAAATCTAATTTCTCTAAAATACTAAAACACTTACTTACATGTATTCCGGACTTAGAGGATCGTTCATCTTTATAGTGTAAGCCGCCACAATACGTTTCAAGCATCTGGTAGTCGATGGTGGTGACTCACATTCTTGGAGTAACAATTTTCGTATGTTCTCTTCAAAGTGTAGAAGGATGTTCGAACTCCCTCTACAAGATAGATGAAGTAGTGTATTTACTAAATATTGTTTGGAGGAAAAGCTAAAAGAGCATTATTGACTTTTCAAATGTTTGTTATAGACATTAAATTTACGAATGTATTTACTACACATGTAAGTGTCAATAACCTGGACCATTTATTATACTTTGGACCTCTCTTTTCTTAGGTGTTATTTTTCGTATACTAATTTTTTTAGGAAAAAATCAGTACTCCCTCCTCCATCCCCAAAAAATATAGTCGTTTGTTTTTTATAGGTTTTAAGAAAATGTAGATAAAATAGATAAGGTAAGGTTTTTAGCATATTGTGTGGTTCATTTATGAGTTAAGTGGTTGTTTGTGAGGTAAAGTCGATTACATGTAATGTAATTAAGTGATGGTTGAATGATGAAAAAAAATCATTGACAAAAAATAAAAAATCATATTTTTTGGAAAACGGAAGTAGTATGAAATTTTAACAAGCCTCTTTTTTATCATCAATTCACCCGCTTGTTTGACAAGGCCTCTTTTTTTTTATCATGCATCAATTAGATCATGAAACCTATGATAAAACAAATATGGGTCTTTCACTTTTTATTTATTTTCTTTAATTATATATATACCTTCATTTGTGTAAATTATATATGAAACATATCGACTACATATTCCACTTTTTTTTCTGCGTACAGAGGAATTACTTACAAGTAGGATTGTTCACAGAGTTTGAAGATTATCGAACTCGTACTAAAATTTGCACCGAAAAAGATCGAACTGAAAAAATCGTGGACTTTATTACTTTAACCGTATCAAAATTGAACCAAATATTTTTTTTGTACGGATCTGGATATTACCAAATTAACCTTACCGAAAAGTCGAATGTGACCGTACCGAACTGTACCGTACCGAACCGTATAACCAAATTAAATATGTATTAAATTTAATTATTTTTTATTTTTTATTTATCAAATATTAACATAATGTTATTGAATCCAAGTACAACTATACGACATCATAATTTTTCCTCCTTTTCAGAATACAAACACTATATTATTTATCTTATCAAGTTCTTAAAATGTTAACATATGTTTAGGTGTGTATCAAAATGATTTAAAGTTTATTTTTTATTCATTTAGTTTCATTTTTCATGTATATTCATTTCTTACAAAAACTTTGATATGGTGTATCCTGTAAGAATTACTATCCATGTGATTTTAATATTACACTTTCCATTCACAAGATATTTCAAAAGAATTTTTTTAATATATGTTTTATATGAGTATGTATAGAGTGAAATTGGTTCATGTATGAATCATTAAAAAAATATTAGTTGTTTACACTAAAGGGTAGTGTACTAGTTGTTTTCACTTAAGAGTATTAATTATTTTAACTGAAGAGTCTTAGTTTGTTTTGAGTACATAACTAATACTCTTCAGTGACAACAACTAATTTTCAGTGAAAACAACTAATATTCTTTAGTGAAAACAACTAAAATCCTTCAATGGATTATGTATGAACCCTTTTCACTTTATATTTTATCATTTTATATACATTATTTTAAATACTTTATTGATGGTGATTTACGTTAATTTTTAACCATACATTATCATATAATGTGTTATATTCGAGCTTGTAATGATATATGTTTGATTGTGGTTGAAGTTGTGCAGTATTCATGTGAGTGTGCATGCATCAATATGTTTTTTTAATTGATTAAAAAAAGGAGAGAATGATAAAAAATGGGTAAAAAATCAGTTTCTCGGCTCCGTTCCGTACCGATCCGGTCCATCTGAAACCGGAAATCCGCTTTGATCCGTACCAAAAAATAAAATATACGTACCGTACTGAAATTTCGGTATGGACACATATACACAAATTTTAGAATAACCGAATTTTGATACGAATACAGATATTGTCAAATATTCATTTTGGTCCGTACCGTGAACAGTCCTACTTATAAGTTCTAAATATTAATATTAAATTGCAATACAAGTCTCAAAATAAATAACAAAATTTAAAAAATATAACTAAAAGTTGCCCATATTGGTTTTATCATGCATCAATTAGATCAAGTTTTGCCCAAAAATTAAGGGCAAGCTACTACAAGAAATTCGCGTTTTAGCAACCGATTTTATCAACGGAAAAATATCCGTTGATAATATAAACAGATACTAACGGATTTGCAACAGATTTTTTTACCAACACATTATTAACAGACTATCAACAAATTTTTCTAACAAAAACTATTCCGTTGATATTTAGTTGCTATTTAATTTATTAAATATTATTATCTATTTTAACAATAAATTACTAACAGAATTGTGACAAAATTTTGTAACAACAGAAAATTTCCGTTGCTAAATATACAATTTTTTACTAACAAAAAGTTTATGTTGATAATTTTACTAACAAATATAAATCTGTTGTTAAACTTATTAGATACTAATGGTAAAATTTCGGTTGGTAAACTAATTAACTTTTCCCAACAAAATAATTTTGAATAGTAAATCAATAATGAATATAAAAAAAAACAATTCTGAAATTGATGAAAAAAGAATTCAAATTCTGAGAAAAATGTCTTCGTTCTTATTCCTCCATGGTTATGCCCTAGCTCGCGCCCTAACTCCTCCCTAACTCTGCCAATCGACGCCTATTGCAGAGCTCCGGCATCCATTGCTTCCATCGTCCTTATTTATCCATAACCATACCCTAAATCGTGAACAAGCGCCCGTCTCCGCCTATTGCAGAGCTCCGTCTCAACTCGCCAATCGCCGCCTATTGCAGAGTTCCGGTGTGCATCGCTTCCGTTGGCGGTATCGGAGAAGACTGAATCGACAATCAAAGCAGAAGTCTTCTTCATCTCTGGCAGTGCAGTTTTGGGTCGGATTCATATTTGGATCGGTTATTGGAGCTCAACATTTTGCAAGGGTAATAATAATTTCATTGTTAATGTGAATTTAAGAGGTTTATAGTGTGCTTTTAATCGTCATGTTAGGATATATGTGAATAAAACTCTTCAAGGGTTTCTGTTCTGGCATTGAAGTTATATTGATTAAATCTTCGTTTGCTAATTAAATTGATGGGAAGATAGAGTGGTGGGAAAATGCAATTGAAATCTCCGCCTTTTGTTTATGTGGTTAGTATTCTTATATTCTCAAGGAAAGATAATGGCTATTAATCACACTTTAGTTCTCTTTGTATATAGCAATATCATTTCTGTTTGAGTTTTTTTACTGCTATATTGAGTCCTCTCTTAGTTCCTTAAGAATTCCTGCAGTATGAGTAAAAGGAGAAAAATAAAGGACATAGAAGATTGTTTTGGACTTCTCATAATTCGTCTCTTAGAGATACTCAACCATAACTTAATGAAACAAGATGGAGCTTAAATTACAAATCTGTATTTAAAGTAAAATGGTTCTGTGATAGCTACATTATTACAGTATTCACTATTCCAAGCTGGTTTTACTTACTTCTTTATGGCCCATTTTTCGTTGTACTATGCTCATTACATATATCAATGAACATAATTATTTGTGCATTTGAGTTCTGGGCATCTCAAGATATTAAGTAAATTGAGTTGAAACCATTTGTCACTAAGCCCTTATTTAGGCTCTAAATTGAGTTGAAACCATTTGTTAATTTAGAGGTCCATTTGCAATCATTTGATTCCCTGATTAGGAGAAGGATATAGCCAGACCATAACAACAAGTGATTTATTTCCAATGATAGAAAAGGTCACTTGTTGCCATTGTTGATTATACTATGTTGTAAATTTTATTTATATCATAAATGAGATGCTATTTGGTTTTACTTTCTAAGTCACAAGATCATTTCTTCATTCTCTACTGGATTTTGCTTGTTGAAAAGGTTCAAATACATGCATATTTTGGATAATATTGCTTTTATTTTGGATTCAAGAGAAGAGGACATAAGTTACATCAGAACTTCAATGTTACTGTTAATTAATTTTTTGTCGAACACAAATTTGTGCAATTTGTCCTGTTTCTGTGAGGTCCTTTCCACTTATCCATAAGATGGTCATAAATAATGTTTTTATATAATTGCCTCTTAGTTGGATTTGAGAAACAATAAATTGGCTGAGAAGTTAAGGAAAGCAGAGGAAATTTATCGGGGGCTAGTTGAAAAACTTAAGGTATAACCCCTTGAATATATATATATATATATATATATATATATATATATATGTGTGTGTGTGTGTGTGTGTGTGTGTATAGAATAAAGGTAAATAATCTGAATGAACGCTGTTGCAGGAGAATGAAGTTGCACTGTTCTACTCTAGAAGGTTCCTACCAGCGTTCAATCTTAAAAGAGCAGCATAGTAATCAAAAGTTGAAAAAAGTTAGTAACTTAGAGCCAATAAAGGTATGGTGTGTATAATGTTCCATTTCGTAATGGTTGTACTGATACTATTACCTTTCAGAAATATTTGAGAAACAATGAAATGACTGAGAATCTAAGAGGGCTGGTTAAAAGACATAACAGTTTACTTGCTCTTTTTATGAATTACATAGTTCTGAATGCATCTGTTATGTCAATGATCAAAGATAATTAAATTGTTGTTGACTTGACTATTTTTAAAATTGCATTAGAGAAGTGGGAAAATATGGTTACAATTTCAAAAGCATCTGAAAACTAGTGTTTGAACAGATTTTTTTGGGGGAGTGCAGTGGTTGCGGCCCAGATCTAAGTTTCTGAGGTGAGCGCGCTTTCTGAATTCACGATTTTTGTTCATTAAACATTTCCTTTTCTGTAACAGTAATGAAATTCATTCATATCTAATGTTTCCCCCAAGTCCCATGAGCTTTCACTAATCATGTTTGAGTGATTTAACAAAACTTTGCAATTAATGTTGGTGATTTTATATACTGAAGTATTAGTAGTAGTTCATAAATTAATATTCTCCAAATTAATTTTTTGGATCTATATTAAAATTTGTAATTAATTGTTGCTTTATGATTTACAGTCGAGATTTCATGCTGGGGTTCTTGGACAACTATTGTCAATCACACTCCTTGGAATATGATTTCTTTTACTTGCCTATGGATTTCAGGTAATTGATTGATTGATTAGTTTAGCAATGAATGACTAGCTAACACTGTTATTTATTTAATATTAATTTAGTCTCCCTTTTTTCAAGTTATAACAATGAAGACAATTTGGGGTATGCTTTTGTGAAATTGACTAGCATGAGAGGTGTAATAAAATTGAACAATTGTTTTCATATAGAGTTTTATGCAGTGAAGTTAATATACAAATTATTTGACAGCCTACATATTGAAGATCAGTTGACACTTTTTGCTCTTCCTCTTATTTCACTGCTTCCAGTTGTGCTTTGTTTCAAAATTTCCTGGAATGTTAATTCTGAAATGTTTCAGGCAGGGATCTGCAACGAATATCTGGAAATAGTTCTTCTAGAGTTGGTTATTGGAGCATGAGGGAGGTGGGCTGCTCTACATGATGTAATAAACTTGAGTATGTTTGATTGTTGATCAAAATCTGGAATCCTGTTTGATTGCAGACCAGGTTTCTAATGACTTTTGACTCTCATGAGTTTCTATTTCTGGTACTATTTTGCATAATGTATTATGTGTTTCTTGGAGTAATTTTGCACTTGCTTGACTTGCAGTTCTGCACTTCTTTTGTAGATGGCCCAGTTTAAAGGAGATCCTCAAACTAATTATGCATTCTTAATTAAGGCAACTTGAAACATTTCCAAGCTGGTTTCTACTTTTAGTTTGCTTGATTAATCAGGGTGCTTCATGTCTTAGATAACCTGCAAGATTCAAGAAGTGCACCTGCACTCTTAAACTTTGGAACCCTATAATAGCAAGTTACTCTTTCAGGTAGAGCTGTTAGCTGCCAAGAATCTTATTGGGACAAATTTGAATGGCACATCAGATCCTTATGCAATTATCGTTTGTGGGACGGAGAAGCGTTTCAGGTGATTGCATCTCATTTGGCACCTCTATAAATTAGATAATACCAACTATGGAAGTTTATAAAGTCTGATAGGTGAATTTATAATGTACTTGTGGACAATATTATTGTCATATGCTTTGACACATTATTTATAATTAATTACAATAAATGGTCTGCAATATTTCACTCTCAAAAGTTTCTCAATTTGCTGCCTGTTTTTGTGCTTGTGACCATGCTTGTATCAGCACCTTCTCCGGGTCTATGTGACCCATAACTTCATAGTTTGGGTGCTTTTAGTTTCCGTTAAGTGTAATTTCATGAAGAGGTCAGGGACTGGTATTGATTCTTAGAGTTCCTAGATACTAACTTCTTTTTAGGATGCTAATAGTTTCTGGTGGGTGTTAATCTCAACTAGAGGTCAAGGAGATTCAAAAGATCTGATCATCTTAAAGAATGTTATAAATATTATTTCTATTAAGGTATAAATATTATTTCTATTAAGGTGATGTTTTGAGCAATGTTACATGTAAAGTCTTTCTAAATATTATTTTTTTACAGGAGAAGGTTGAGGCGAAGATTGTTGTTGATCCCATTTTATCTAATCCCGACATAGATCCATTGGAGAGTTCTAGGAAAGTTGATAATTACTACATGGACATTGTTGGAGGGGTTAAAAAGCGTCGCATCTATGGGCTTGATAATTTGGGCTCGTCGCAGACTTCCATAGAAATGACATATGTGGATGTCGAGCGCATTCGAGCTGAGGGTCGAGCTGAGGTCCAATAAGTATTGGACGATGTTGTGGCACGACAAACACAAATGGAGGAGACTATACGCTATTGACCCGTTTCAACGCCTATTCAAAATTATGACATATTCGAAATTATATTTTGACATATTACATTCCAAATTATGACTTTGAATTTGAAGTTTATGTTATTATGAGTATTTGAATTATATTGAATCTTAGTAAATTTTAATTTATTATGTTCATTGATAAAAATATAGGGAAATTATAATAGGGGAAAAAAATATTTAAAAAAAAACAAAATTACCAACGGATTACCAACGGAAATAATAGTTATTACCTTTGTCCAACTTTAGTAATAAATTAGCAACAAAATAGTAACAAATTTTACCAACGGACTACCAACAGATTTAACTATCAACGGATTACCAACGTAATTTAACAACGGATTACCAACGGATTTTTGACGGATTATAACACTAATTTAGCAACGGATTTTGTTTACTAACCGTTTTACCAACGGATTACCAACAGATTGGTCATATAAACTAATATTTCATTTTCCGTTGGTAATCCGTTGATAATCTGTCGGTATTTTTTACTAACGGAATAATATTCCGTTGGCATATTTAGCAACGAGCAGAATAACAATGGAAAATATTCGTTGTAAATCCGTTGCTAATCCGTTACTAAATACAAATTCGCTGATTAGCAACAGAATTTTTCCGTTGCTAAAACGCGAAAATCTTGTAGTGAAGCTTCATCTCCATCATGAGTGAATGGTTTTTTAAGGGGTTAATTGCACGTAAATCTCATGTGGTTTGAAAAATTTGAATGAGATTTCTTCGTAGTTTGAAAATTGTATGAAATTGTGGTTTACTTTTTTTTTTGGAAAAATAGAGAATTCGTTTAATTTAGTAAATTATAAGGGGGTTTCATGTAATTTTCAAATCACAAGAAATTTTACACTAATATTTTCAAACCAAGAGGAAGTACGACGCAATTAACCAATTTTTTAGGTGATTAAATTTGAGATGACAAAGGTTTAGCAGCAAATCCTCGATGATGTGTGAAATTGCAACAAAGAAAGTATATTTAGTAATTGAGTAAATTATGTGTAAGATCGTCTTATGCTATGGGATGAGGTATAAATTGTGTAGGGCGCATTAACTCTTTAATATAAATGTTAATTTGTACTATTTCATGTTATGAGATGATTTCACGCAAGCTTTTATCTAAATATTAATTTACCTTCGTTAAACCTTATGAACTTTTTTTTACTGAAAAATGCCATCAAACTGTTATGTGAGGCCTTTTGCGGATGTTTAAAAATAGATTTGTTCGGGTCCATACGGGGCTAACACAAACAACTAAACCACCTTGACTCTTCTCTATTGTATGGAAAACGTTATTTATGAATTATTTCGCCAGAATTAGCTAAATTTGCTGTAGCAAAGGAGACGTTGGACATTTTTTGTCGTTTAAGATTTTGATTTTTTTAGTAGGGTGTAGTACAAAATATGATTTGAGGCTATCCCCGTGAAGCTATTTTCCGTTAATTGAATCGATGGTTTGACAAATCAAGCACCCATTTGTTAAAGGAGTCTTCATATATCTATCTAACTTTACACCCAATCATCCTTTTCTTAGTCTCAGGAGTAGGCAAAACGGACAAAGAAACCGTGCATGAAACATAAGAAACAAGAAACCTCCCAAACAAGCCATCCCTTCCTCTCTTGAACAACAATCCATGCATATAAAATCCATCTCTATTAATTCACCAAAAACCATTGGTACTAACATAAATAATTTTGATCTCATATAAAATTAAAGGTGTGAAATTAATTCTCTCAACACTAACCATGTCCTTGCCCCGACGTCCCGGAACCATAGTTAACGGCGTCCACCGAACAAGAACGTACCACTACTATTGGTGCCGGAGATGCCAACGCTCCATCCGAACCACCACCACCAACCCCTCCGAAATCCTCTGCCCCCGTTGCTTCGGCCAAATCAGGCTCGAGCTCGACGTCTCCAGGCCCGGTCCTCTCCTGGAGGCCCAACTCGAGCCCTCCCCAGGCGCACGCATACTCGACTCCTTGGCCCAGATGCTGGACCCACCCACCACCAGGCCCAGCCCGAACGAAAACCAAAGCGGCAGCCACCGGGCCCGGATACTGCTCCAGTTCATCGGCCCATCCAGGCCCGTTTCCCCGCCGGCGGCGCCGGAATCGGCAATTGAGGCCCTGGCGCAGGTGGAGCTGAGGCCCGAACATCTGAAGAACGATTCGCATTGCCCTGTTTGTAAAGATGAGTTCGAGGTGGGAGGTGAAGCGAGGGAGCTTCCGTGCAAACATTTGTATCATTCGGATTGCGTAGTCCCCTGGCTAAATATCCACAATACGTGCCCAGTTTGTAGGTACGAGGTGGGAGGACCCTCGACGGAGAGTGATACATTTCAGGGGAATGGGCGTTACTATTTCGATGAATTTGGTTATGGAGATGGGAACAGGGGTTATGAACAGAATTGGTGGGGGGATTTGTTGTCGATGAGGCCTTTCAATTTGGTCATGAATTGGGCGCACCTCTGTCTTGATTTTCTTGATCAGAGAGTTAATATTTCTCGTGCATGGAGGTATGTTACTCTTGAGATTTTATTTTATTTTATTTATTTACAGCAAATTAATGACGTCATTTTTTTTGTAAATTTTCTGTAATTGTAAAAATATTTTGAAACTTCAAAAAATATTATATCCCGTTCAATTATGTTTGTGGTTTCTTCATGGTAAATTGACTTGTAATTACGATGACAGGTAGCTCGTGGTGGCGTGGCGATCTTTGGTTGACGCCCCTTGACATAGTCAATTTAAAAGGTAAATAAATTGAGTAATTATATATTTAGTTGATGATGATTGATGATTCAGGAAATATGAAGAAAGATTAGCAGATACCAGGTATGTTGTGTGATCATTTCTCGTTTTTTTAATTTAATATGCTAAATCGATCATCATAACCTTCACATCTTATGACATAATTAAATTAAAAGATGGTGCTAATTAAACACAGTGGCAGAGGCAAGTTCCCAAATTAAAAACAAAAGGATAAAAAAAAAATACCCTCATTTATTTATAAAAATGTATTAATTGTATTTGGATCTCCAATTTCAAATTTCTAAATTCACCACCGGATAAACACACCTAATTTTATTATATTATTACTATTATTAGTATATATAGTGAAACTTATTCATTCATGAACCGTTTTGCAATTTTTTTTAGTAATCACTCTGTCCACCAAAAGTTAGTTCACTTGTTTTATTTGTCCTTCCACCAAAAGTATGCACATTCTCTTTATGAAAATAATCTTTTTGTTATACCCTCCAACCATTACTTAATTACAAATATGTTATCAACTTTTATACTCATACACAATTATTTTATTCATTAACACTTTGGTAGGGATGAGTGTTAATTTGTGTTGTCTCATGAGACGGTCTCATACAAATTTTTGCCTTTATTCATAAAGGACCCCACAATACCCCCAACAATACATCTATTTTATCTATTATTTTCTTAAAATTTCCAGTAATCCATATGAATATATTTTTCATGGACAGAGAGATTACTTTTTAGTGAAAAATAACGTACACCCTCTAAAACTAATAATTCTTTAATAAAAATAATTTTAAAAAATTGTTTGAACTACTCGTAACTTTTATAGTGGTTCACATATGAATAAATTTCACACTATACTTTGCCTACTATTATTGACAGACGTAACACAAGAATGAAGCTTCGCAGTGAAACTTGAAACTGATTATATGTCTTAATTAGTTAAATGAATGGAGCTACTAACTAACAAAGTGGAATATAGAGGGAACATGATTTGGATGAACAGATGAAACGCTGTCTTGGAAAACGATGAGAGCTGCGGCTGCCTACTTTATTAAAACTGTATATATATATATATATATATATATATATAGGATTCGGTTCCTATTGAATTTGTATATAAGCATCCAGTGTCTTTTCAATAGATTAAAGTGTGATTATATAATTCCATTAAATTTTGGCAAAGTATTAAAACACAGATTAAAGTGATTATATAATTTTTATTAAATTATGACAAAGTATTATATAAAAATAATTAATGATAAGTTTATTATAAAATAATTTTAAAGTATTAATTACATGATATTTGATCAAGAATATAAAAATCTCATCAAAAATATAAAAAATCTAGGTTTGTATATTGTAATTGTTGTAGATTTTATTGACCCCAACTTTTGATATTTTTTATGAGATTTTTGATACTCCTGCTCAATTATTTAATATTTTAAAATAATTTCATAATAAACTTATCATTAACCATTTTCGTATAAAACCTACTCTTCATATAAAACTATTTTGATTGTTTTGTATTTGAATGATTCTACTTAGAAATCACCTAGAATCCATTATTTAAAAGTTGTGAGAGATATGCTTCTACCTAATTTTAAGTTTTCACCACTAATATATTACGCTATTAAACTTTTTTACTAAACACTCAACATCTATTTTTTTATAGATGCTGCAAATTAACATTTATCACTTTTACTATTAAGCAATATTTTTTCACAATCACTTTGTAAAAGACATATTTCATGCCAACACACCCTCTAATATTTGCATTTAGCGAACCTTCTATCAGAAGTTGAATTTGATTTTTTTGCTTTGGATAAGTTTTTCGTATATCAGTCAGTGATTTGAAATAAAAATAATGTGTAGTGAACGGGGGAGATATCAAAATTGTTTTATAACTTTATCTGAGTTTAAATTTGGTTCTTTATCTTCTTAGGGTATGTTTTGAATCTCTATTGTAAAATCAAAAGTAATTTTAAGTGATTTTCGTAGTAAAATCAAAAGTGAAAAATATTTTGAAATTAAGTGATTTTAAAAGTTGAAGTGTTTGCATAATAATTAATTAATGAAAACAAATCTACAAAAAATCAATTCTCAGAATAAAAAAACAGGTTTTTTCTACTTCTCTAAAATATATTTTAAGGTGGTTAAATATGGATTGCAAGCAATATACAATTGATTTTTTTCAAAAAATAATCAATTCTATTTATCAAGTAGTGATTGCAAACAATCACTTAATTTTTCAATTATGGTCCTTTTGTTATAAAAATAGTCATTTCCGGTGTAATTTTTTTTTTTTTTGAAGACGCCTGAAATTTACACTTGTTCCAACGATAATACTCGTGTGATATTCCTAGTCAATAATAAGATAAACATCACACTCTATTTGAAATAAATGGGTTGGAAACAGGATTTCTCCACATTGACGTGGACCTTATTTAATTCAAAGGGAGTGCTACGTGAACATCATTTATCGACTTGAAACTCCAAGCGAGCACTACAATTGGAGAAAGTGTAAAATCCAGACGATTTTTAAAATTTTCGTCAAAAATGATCTTTTCTGATAATAAAAGGATCATAATTGAGATATTAAAAAGTTAAAGGATCAAATTTGGATTAGGGCAAAATTATAGGACCATTTATAATTTTTTTTTTTTTTGTGAAAAAGGTTAAGACATTTTTGTTACACTTACTCCCTCCCTCCCTCCTATGTTAAGTTTAATGTTTTGTGAAATTAAGCATTCCATATTAAATTTAACATTTTCTTTTTTCAAAAGTTTTTGCACTCTTTTTTACACCCTTTCTACTTCTCTATACTTTTTAACACTCTTTCACTCTATATTTTTTTTTTTACCTATTCTTTTAACACTTTTTATCAACAATTTTACAATAAAAGATATTATTCTTTAAAATATAGGGCATCCCTTAAAGGCAAACTTTGTGTACTATGTATTAAAATTAAAAAAATTATACACTATCACCTCCGATTTATAACATTTAAAGTAGAGTTCACGACTCTCATTGACTCTCTCCTCTATAACATTTGAAATATAGTTCACGACTCTCATCATTGACTCTCTCCTCTCTCTGATCGGTCTAGTGAGACAGATAGTGAAGAAAAAACAAATGCAATGATATATCAGGATCAACATTTTTTATTAATTATACATTATTTGCAATTACTATTTAATTGTTTTTTTTCCTAATAAATTATATATTTACCATTACTATTTAATCACTTTAGTAAGGGGTATAAATTTAATATAGAAAAGTCATATAAAAGTGCTTGATAGGACATATAAAAAAGGTCGTACTAATTTATGCAAAATTATTATACTTACCTGGTAGGAAGTAATAAAAAAGGTAAAATTTAGGAATAGTGGTGGTCCGGCAACCTCCGGCGGCGGCGGCGGTCCGGCACGGTGGCTCCGGCGGCGGCGGTCCGGCGGCAGTCCGGCAGCGGCGGCGACGGTCCGTGTGACAAACCAATAATAAAATAGTACGATTTTTGGACCGAATTAATTTTGTAAAGGTAAATAGTGCTTTGGAGGTATTACGTCTTACTATTTTACAGGGTCAGACATATAAGAAACGGGTCAATATTATTTTAGTATGTCCTACCAAGCAAAATATTAATTATACAACACCCCATAATATGGGCTTATATGCCCTACCAAGTTAGCATACATTTTGAAGAGTCACAAAAAACATGCATGCTTTTGAATTATAAGAATTTATTTTTAGTGTCCATAAAAAAATATACTTCTCAATTGATTTTTTTAAACATTCTCCCATTTTAAAATTTTACAGTGGATTTCCTACAACTTGCCTACTAAATATTATAATCATGTAGACACATTTATTCCTCAACCTACAAGCAATTTGCCTACAAAATTAAATTCATATACAATCAATTTGCCTACAAAACTTTACCCACAAATAATTTGTTTATAAAAATTCTGTAGGCAAATTTCTTTGTAGGTAGATAATGAAAATATCTACATAATTAGAAATAGGTAATTTCGTAGATAAATTTTACTATTAAATTTTTTGTTGAAAATTTTGAAGCTAACAATTTTATATATTGTTGCGGTGAAATCACTTTTCAATTTACATATTTGAATTTCATACATACGCTCAGTAGGTTTGAGAAACACACCCACAACCCACGACTTATAAAATGTTTTATTGTAGGGGAAGTTTTATTGTAATCAACATTTTTATTGACCCACTCCTTATAAAAAGGAAGGCTCTATTCCTTTTCCCTACATTTCCTATAGTTGTGGTACTGGTATATATAAGATACTTAGATGAATGTTCGCATATCATGCGAATTTTAAAAAAAATAAAAATTATATATGCATTATATATATTTAAATAAATTTGTTCAATGTAAAATAATATAATTATATTATAAATACGTTCAAATAATATGTATGTATAAAATGATAAGTTAATATCCTATTAATTTAGGACCTTTAGGTTGAATTTTAATTTAATTACGATTTTCAATATTCTTATGAAATTTTACACATATATTTTTGTTTTAATTTGATATACACTTTTAAATTATGACATGATTTTCTCGATGTAAGTAGATTTCCCATCCACTGATTTTACATATATAAAATGTTATGATCGTTTTTACAGAACATTTTGTGTTGTTTATATTGAACAATTATGATTGGACAGCCCTAATTGTTCAGTGTAAACAACTTTTATTATTTAGTATAAACAAATTGTCTAAAAATATATTTAAGTTGCATGGTGCACTTGGTGCACACAAGACCTTGACATATTTAAAAAGAAAAAAAACTTATTTCAACCCGCGTATTACACGGGGTTATGTGCTAGTTATACAATGTCACATAGAGAACACAAGATTTATAAAAGGTCACATAAATGACACATGGGATTCATAAATTGACATGTATTGCTTCTACAATCATGTCACATAGACAAAATTAACCACAAGACAATACGTATGCGGAATTAATCTAAGGAGGACACATAAGCATAGAAAGCTCTCTATTAGTATAATAAGAGATTTTCTTTAACTTAAATTTTCTTATTACACTAAAAAAAAAAAAAAAAATTCCCATAAAATTCGAATTACCTACCAAAATTTTCAATAAATATTTTTTTAGTGGAACCACATGTGACTTACCTATAAAATTTTCAAATATGTGAGCTATGAGCATCTTCATTACCCAATCTATATATTTTCCTACGAAATAAAATTCCTAAACAATTAGTTTCTTACAATCAATTTCCCTACAAAAGTTTACTTAGAAATAATTTGTCTGGAAATTTTATAGGAAATTTTTTTGTAGGTAAAGAATGAAAATGCTTGTATAATTAGGAAATTTTGTAAACATACAATCAACACTATGTAATTTTTATTGTTGGAAGTTTCGTAGCAATATGACAATTTTCATAGAGAAATCTATATTTTCTCTAGTGGTGACTTTTTTTAAATAAAATTGAAATAATTTTTTTCATTTAATTGGAAATGATTTGGTTGATTTGATTTGATCGACCCTGAACATTATTCTTGGAAAACAATGTCATTTATACGTCCTATTTATTGTGAAAAATGATCATACGGGCTCTTGTATACTCCATAAGTTTAATTGTGTACTAATTGTACAGTACACAATTTCAAACTGAATTTACCAAGAAAACAATGGTTTATGGTTGCAGTGTGTATTGTTTTAGTGTAGCCATAATCACAAACAACTCATGATTCTAACTACGCAATCTAGCAACCACTACAAGAAAATAATGATTTGCCTACGGAATTAAATTGCCTACAAAAATTTACCAACAAAAAAGTTTGTAGTAAAAATTGTCTACAATTTGCCCACATAATTTTCAAATTATGAAAGCATCTACATTTCTCAACCTAAAACAATTTGCCCACGGAATTGATTTGCCTACGGAATAAAATCCCTAGGTATAATCACCTACAAGCCATTTGCCTACAAAAATTTACCTACAACACAATTCCGTAGGCAAATTATTGTGTAGGTGGGGAAGGAAAATGCTTATACAATTAGATATTTTTGTAGGCAATTCGTAGGCAATTCCCCCTACGAATTTTTTGTTGGTAATTCCGTAGCTATATTGACAATTTCCGTAGGCAATATTAAACTTTCTTGTAGTGAACCACGAAATCAGCACAATTTCTTTTGGCCCTTGTCATAGTTTTTTTTTTTTGACAGGCCCTTGTCATAGTTTTTAAAACATAATAAAAAGAGTTATTTATAGTTGATTTCTTTGCTTTTAATTTCTGAAATAATTTTTCATTTAATTTGTTTTTTTAATTAAAATAACTAAGTAGAATTAATTTTTGTATGTTTAGTTGCTTTCTTTGCTTTTAAGTTCTGATATGAAATAATTTTATGTTCAACTTTCTTATCATATAAATTAGTTTCATATTTTATTTGCTTTAAAATGAAAATATTCTAGTAATTACGAACTTTAGTCAACTAATAGCTTGCATTAATCTACTGAACTGAATACTCCCTCTTCAATTTATATAAAATAAAAGATGATACAATAAAAATTAATTATGTTGTAGTATAGGTACCTAATTAATGATTGAGCATTCTGAACGCATAGTACCTAGCTATTTTATGAATATGCACTGTTCTTTTTGCCATGTGGTGGGTATTGTGATGTTCGTTTATGAATAAAGTGGTTATTTATTAAAAATATATGAGGTATTGTGAGGTACGATAATGAATAAAATGGTTGTTTATAAAAATATGTAAAAGTATGTTCAACAATCAATTTATTCATAAATAAACCTCATATTACCCCATAATATTATTCAATATATCACATTATTCCACTAACACAAAGTAACATTTAAATGTGAAATCAAGATTTTCTTTTGAAAGGAATATGTGAATACTTTTTTTTATATGCCCAAGGATTATGTGAAATCAAAGATTCATTTAATTTTAGGTATGCCTCGTCGAGAGACAACAAATGCACTAGTGTAATCTCTTGGTTAAGACAAACTAATCCGAACCTCACACATCGACTTTTATCAATAGTCTGTTCTAGTCCATCTAAGTTGTGAATTAGTTTATACTTGTTACAAGGAATTGACAATGTGATCTTCTGTGATCTATTACACATTACATTTGTCTACAATGTAAAGTATTTGAACGGTTTTTGCAATAAATAAATAACATTCATATTATTTAGAGAAAACAGTTATACAAATTTATTCTCATAAATAAGAGTGCAAGAACCAATAAAATATACAAAGTAGCACTAAAAGCATACATTTCAGTATATCCCTAACAGTGCAATGACTGCTTCAATCTTCTCAATCGTGGAATTGGGAATTTTCAAACAACTCATGACATACAATGGAATCGATTTGGCCACTGATTTTACCAAAGCTAACTTTCATGCTGAGGATAACATCCTACTTTTCCAATCTTTCACCTTCTTCTCAACTCTACTCACCAAACATCTGAATATCGCTTCCTTTGACCTCCCCACATGTATAGGCAGCGCCAAATACATCCCCAACTCATAAGCCCTTTGCATACCTAACTCTCCAGCCTGTGCATCAACTAACTCATCACTTACCCCTCCACTGAAAATGATTATCAAATTTTGATAAATTGATAACCTGACCAGATGTCTGCTCGTACACCTCCAACAATCTCCTAACTCCCTAGATTTCTTGAATGTTGGCCTCCCAGAATAATACTTTCATCTGCAAACAAAAGGTGAGAAACTTGGGGAGCTCACCTCATGCAAAGAGCCCATCTCAACGTTTCTTGATTAGGGCAGATAAAGCCTCTTCACAAAAAAAAAAAAAAAAAAAAAAAAAAAAACACAAGGTGATAATGGATCGCGCTGGCGGATGCCACGGGTAATAGTAAACAATGAAAAAGACACTCCAATAATTAACACCGAGAAGGAAACAGTAGAGACAAACTTCATAATAGTATAAACCAACCCGTTATTAACCCCCAATTTGAGAACTCTTTCTAAAAAAACCCCACTCCACTCTATTGTACGCCTTACTCATATCTAACTTAAAAACAAAAGACCCCTTAGTAACCGTTTTGTTCAACTTCATATGATGAAAGATCTCATAAGACAAGAGGGCATTATCAGTGATAAGCCTACCTAGCACAAACGTAGCCTGGGAAGGATTTATAATGGAAGGAAGGAAAAGCTTAAAATGATTGGCAATAGTTTTAGTAACAATCTTAAGAGACACATTACACAAACTAATAGGTAAAATCAACAGAGGAGATAGGTTTTTTTTTTTTTTTTAGGAATCATAACAATATATGTGTGATTAAGAGCAGGAGGAGAAGCACCAACGTTTAAAATACTACTGATGCTTTAACAACATCCTATCTAACAACATTCCAAAATTTATAATAAAATAAAGCGGACATACAATCAGGACCTGGAGATTTAGTAGGATACATTTGCTTGATAGCCGAGATCACCTCCTCTTTTGTAAATGCCATACCTAGATCATGTGCCATATCACCCGTAACCCTGCATTCCACAACATCCACGACCTCATTCATATTGAATTCATCCTTCAGAGTTAATAGTTTGTCAAAATAGCTCTGAATAACCCTCTATATTTTCTCTTCATCATTCCAAACCATACCTTCATCATCTGTAATAAAGGCTAAATGGTTCCTACTCTTCCGCCCACTCTCGATCCGATGAAAGAAAGTTGTATTTATATCCCCCTCCACCATCCAACTGGCCTTAGAACGCTGCAACCAATGAAGTTTCTCCTATCTGTGTAAAGTTATAATCTTATTATCCAGTGCACGAGCAGCTTACAAGTTGTCATCCGTAGGTGGAAGACTCTGCAACCTATGGTCGCATTTACCTTCTACCCCAATGCATTTCTCTTTTATTCCACTGTACCTACAGTGGACAGTGATCATACAAAATTTGAGTTAGATGGTTCACCTCAAACCTGGCCATCCAAGCTGCATTTGCCAACGCTCGATCAAGCCTCTCCTGAATATTTTGCGAACCCTTTTGCTTATTTGTCCATGTAATATTCGCTCCACAAAAACCAAGATAAAAAAAACTCGCACTCCTCCACACAATTCCTAAACTCAAGCATTCGATGCATAGATCAATTATTACCACCTAGCTTCTCATAATCAAACATAATCTCGTTGAAATCTCCCATACACAACCAAATCCTATCATCCATCCCCGTAGTTCCCTTAGCAACACCCATGTTCTCCATTTCTGAGCATCTTCGGGCCAACCATAAATCCCTGTAAACCTCCAAGAATCATTTCCCTCACCGATCAATAAATTAATATGATGTAAGGATGACGATAACACACGGACATCAATATCTTATTTCCAAAACATAGTTACAACTCCACTACGATCCCACCCTTAACCGAACAGCTAACCCCCACAAAATCATCAAACTCTAACATCTTACCTACTAAATCCAACTCTGGAACTAAAAAAATTGTCTCACACAGAAAGATAAAATCGGAAACTATCAGGATTATCTCATTCTTCATAATAGTAACTTTTCGAGGGTTCCCAAGCCCCCTAAAGTTCCACGCTAGACAACTCATTACGCTCGGCGGGACTGCTCATTAGCAGTCTCCGGCGTTTGAAAAGAATTGAGGTTCCCCCCAGAATATGGCATTGCACTCCTCCTCTTCTTACCCCGCATCACCTCGTCGTCTCCATCCTCCCCACCCTCCAACAGCTGGACGCCTCTCTTTGCTCCCACAATCACCATAGTGCCATCCTCCTCCCTACGAGAGACCCTAGGAATCCTGGTCTCCCTCTACCTTTACGCCCTTTGCTGCCCACACGAACACTAGAAATAATATTTAGAGAAAAGTTTACAATGGTATGTGGACGTGAAAAGGGGGTAAGGACGGACTCAGAAGAAAGGTCAAATGAGGACGGTTGGGAATTGACAAAATGAGGTATAGAACTTGTATTAGGCTGTATAACAATATTGAAATTAAACACATCGGAAATATCCCGGTCATGATGGATATTTTAATGATCCTACTGTTGGGTTTTAGAGGCACGAACACCATGTTCGGCGCAGCGGAAGAATACGATTCACCAACAACGAATCTGAAACACGGTTGTATAACGTAAACATAAAGGATAAATAACACGTATATAAATCCTTACAGCGATTTGTAAGCGGAATCCTCAACTATGGTATCCACATAACGACTTTCAACCAACCCACACCGATATGCCAGTTGAATCTCGAGATAAATTTTCTAGGAAAATTCCGACTAGAGATTTTATGGAGAAATTATATTTCTTGTATTATTTCGGAATTCCCATAAGACACATATTTATAGGGATTAACTTGGCTTAATTCCTAAGCAAGATATCAGGCCTAGCCCGTAATATAGTCTCTACGGATTATATTTCCCTAGATATGTTCCTACGAATAATATATTTACCATATCTATTATTCTTGTATAATAATATTCCAAATATTATTATTGGGATTTCATATTTAATTAAATCTAATTTAATTAAATAATAATAATTAATTCTAAATATAACTATTATTATATTCTCCATAAATTAAATATTATATCCAATACAATATTTAATCAACCAACTATAATTGGTAAATTGCCATTACTTGTTGTGTGACCCATAGGCCCTCGTATATCGAGCGATTAGTCAAACTAACGGTCTTAATTGAACCCTAGACAATAAATCAGACATTCTCAATATACGAGGTACGTTGCGAGGAAATCTGCAACTACCTGTAATATTGTGGGCTATTGTGATATCTTCCTTTCATTCACGAATACTCGATTAAGTCTTGAACATGATGAAGTGTCTATTCAAATAACTTAATCATATTATCTCAAATCACTTATTGATCAAGTATATCATACTTAGCTACAAAGTCTAAGTTGATGTGCGTCGGCCGACGACTTAGATCCAATTATGATGAGAAGACGAGTATTCTCTCTAAATCCACATCGAGGAATGAATCCTATTCTTGGCTCAACTACCACGCACATGCATTTCGTGATGAACACAATCCATGCCATATCTACCTGTGGAAGGGTGCAAGCGTCGGTCATGGTCAAAGTTCATTACTCCACACATGTCGTGCGTATTGACCTCAAGTCAAAGGAGTATCACATCGCTCCCACTAACCGAGACACACGTAGATACATTATGTGGAATTACATCAAACGGTTTCTCGGATGGGTATATCAATACCCTCTAAGGTATTTGTGCATCCATCATGAGATACCCGGTATCTCGTAGTAAGTGAGATCTTACTACACTCTCTAAGGGTATGATGCAGATCGCACACCAATCTCAATTGCATCATCAATATCACATTCTTGATGATCCTTGATTGGGGCTATTTGAGAATCATACTTAAGTCATCTGAGTTCTCACTCACTCAATGACAGTAGTGATTCATGGGAACACAAATAAGAATATATGCAAACAATCAAACATCATATTCAGATAAGTGTAACGCCATATATTTAATATTAAACCAATAATAATATTAAACCAAATCTGAATATTATCTTTGCATTATGTCCTTTCGATGGATTGTCTCTAGGACACTAATACTAATAATCTCCCACTTGGACTAGAGCCAACCACCTACATGTCTAACCCCTAGACCATCAAATGTCTAGTGTGTACATGAATAGTGAAAAGGATTTGCAAGATTATCCTTTATGGGAAATATTTTAATTTCATTTCTCCTATCGATATGATCTCTCGGATCAAATGATAACGCCTCCGTACATGCTTATTTCTATTATCAGATCTCGGTTCCTTTGCTCATGCAATCGCACCAATATTGTCACAATACAACTCTATTTGACAACTAGCACTCGGAACTACCCCTAGTTCTCTCAAGAACCTTAAAATCCAGACAACATCAAAGGCTTCTGATACAGCAATGTACTTAGCATCGGTTGTTGAATCTAGGGTGAGATCTTGCTTGGAACTATTCCAACTCACCGCCTCATCATTGAGATTGTAAATATAATTTAACTGTGATTTGTAATCTTCACAGTCTAACTAGAAACTCGCATCAGCATAGCCCGTAACGACTAGCTCTAACTGCCTTCCGTAGACAAGAACATGTTCTTTAGTACGTCTGAGGTACTTCATAACATTCTTGACAGCAATCCGCTGAGACTCACCTGGATTCTGCTGGTATGTACCAGTGATGTTGACAGCGTAGGCCACATTTGGCCTCGTGCAAGTCATGGCGTACATGATGGAACCCAACTGCAGATGCATATGGAACGTCCTTCATGTACTCGATATCAGCTTCGCTAGAAGGACAATCCTTCTTCGACAGTCATATCCCATGATTTGCTGGTAGAGACCCTCTCTTAGAGTTCTCTATCACAAAACGCTTCAACACCTTATCTACGTAGGTGGATTGTGACAGCCCTACCATCTTCTTGGATTTATCCCTATGGATCTTAATCCCTAAGATGTAGCATGCTTCAACAAGATCCTTCATCATGAAGGTCTTTGATAACCAATCTTTTATGGACTGCATTGGCGGGATGTTATTTCCTATAATCAATATGCCATTGACATATACGACTATAAAGAAAACACTCTTCCCGCTGCGTTTACGATAAACGCAAGGATCTTCCAAATTTCAGATGAAGTCAAAAGGATTTGACAGCTTCATCAAATTGGATATTCCAACTCCTAGAAGCTTGTTTCAATCCATAGATTGGTCGTTTAAGCTTGCACACAAGATTAGATTTTGGCTTAGATATAAAACCCTCTGGTTGAGTCACAAACACTTCCTTATCAATGTTACCATTGAGGAAAGTCATTTTGACGTCCATCTACCAAAACTCATAAACGCGGTGTGCTGCTATCGCAAGTAAAATTCGAATGGACTTAATCTTAGCAACTAGCGAAAAAGTCTCATTATAGTCAATACCTTGTGTCAACTATAACCTTTCGCCACCAACCTATCTTTATAGGTTTGTACTTTGCCATTTGCATCGGTCTTACGCCTGAAGATTCACTTGCAATCTATGGGTCTAACCCCTTTCTAGCAACTCAATTAAGTCCTAGACTTAAATAGTGTACATCTAGTCCATCTCGAATTTCATGGCTTCATGCCACTTCTCTGAGTCAACATCTAATATTTCTTCAGTATAAGTTCTAGATTCGTCTTTATCCAAAAACTCCACATCATCATGTTCCTCCACGAGGAACCCATAATACCTTGTGGGTGGATTACGAATCCTAGTCTACTTACGGAGTTGTGGTTGTGCAGACTATACATTCTGATCGTGAAAATTTTGTGGTACAACGACTTCATCGTTGACCGGAGAGTCCTCAAGAGCGACACTTTCAAATGCCTCTTGGACGGGAGTTTGAACTATGGCATTCTCATTCAGCCCACTTGGAGGTTGTTGCGAAGGCAATGCAACTCCAATTACGCTCACACTGGCTGAAAGAGGATCACCTAGTGATAAACTTCCACCATGAGAGTCGTTGAATGCTCCCACTGATTCTTTGTCATGTTGCTTTGACAAATCATCAGTCTCTATGTTAATTCGTGGTTCTTGAATCTCTTCAAGTTCTATCTTCTTACGGCTTTGTTCCTTAAAGACGTACTCGTCTTTTAGGACCTTGACTTGCCTAGAAACAATCACTGGTTGTTTCTCCGGTAGATAGAAATGATATCCTCTTGTCTCTTTAGGATATCCCACAAAATAACCATTTTCACATTTGGATTCTAACTCATCAGTTAACATTTTCTTCACAACTGCGGGGCAACCCCACGTTATAACGTGTAGAAAAGGTGGCATCTTGCCGTTCCATAGCTCGTATGGAGTCTGCTCAACTGATTTGAACGGAATCCTATTCAGAATGTAGATTGAGGTTTGTAATGCGTATCCCCATAAGAATGTTGGAAGAGAGGAAAAAAACTCATCATGGAACTTACCATGTCTAACAGGGTTCGGTTTCTCCTTTCGGACACACCGTCCATCTGAGGTGTTCCGGGAGGAGTCCATTGTGACTGGATTCCATGAAGCTTCAAGTAATCCATGAATTCATGGCTAAGGTACTCACCTCTTCGATCCAATCGAAGAGTCTTGATACTCTTACGAAGCTATTTCTCTACTTTGTATATTAAGAACATCATGTCCATAACTCAACAAATGCCTAGCACTTTGAACTATTAGTGAACATGTTTATCTTAACAACAACCATACTTGTTCTAGCAGTTAAAACACCTTGTGTTTTTCTTCTCGGTTGCTAGAACCTTATAGTCATACTTCCAATACCCCTTTCAATTGCAGTGGGGCACACATCCTTATCAACCTGCTCTTACTTTTGAACTCCACCTTTTGCCTTCAGGAAGTTGGGCTTGAAGCCCTCTTAGCCTTACTCATTCGCTTCTTCTCGCCTTTCGGGTCAGAAGAAGTAGAAGCACTCACCATGAGCACGGGCTTTTCCTTAGCAGTGGAAGACTCAAAATCTTAAGCATGTTATGAGGCTCCGGCATTGTCGCTTCCGTTTTTTTTATATTAAATTTACTACAAAATTAGAATATGAATCAGGGAGCGACTTGAGGATAACACATGAGGTGAAATCTTCTCTCCTTTCGCTAATTGACATCTGAACAGATCTCTCATCACTTCATAAATCTCAAATGAGATTTAGAATCAAAGAGATCCTTTAGACGCTTAAGCATCTCGAAGGGATCCATTTTCTCATGTTGCCTTTTGCAATTTGGGAGTCATGCTGAGCAATCATAACATAGAGTCTGGGAAGCATCATCTTAATGCTTTTTTTGAGCTGTAACGTCAAACGATGCAGCCTCAACTGAACCAGCCTCATGGGTAAAGGGATTGTTGTGTCTAACACGTACTCAATTTTTCTTGCCTTAGCACCAAACACACGTTTCAGTGCCAGTCCAGAAAATTTGGCCCAGCCAATTTGTTTGTTTCCAGAACATTTCTCAATGACAAGTTATTCCTTTCAACAATTCTAGAGAAATAAATTAAAACGGGAATTAAACACATAATTCCTATGATCAATATTCATCAATCAAAATAAACATGGTCTTTTAATTTATTTTGTCTCCATTCTTTTCACATACTCAACGACCTCATCGGATCTAATATAAATTGTAATGGACTAGGATCCATATTCCTACTATTACAATGACTGCTTGGGCTGAACAATGTAACAGCAGAACTGGTAGGTCTCTAAACCAATTGCCTCATGCAATACCTAGTTGATTGAACCTAGTTCAATCGGATGTCACCTAATTCTCGTTTCCCTGCTTGGGCTGGTAAAACAGAATTAAGTTGGTCCACAACCATTAAGCGGCGACAAACACGTCCCTATAAAAGTCCCGTTAGAGTAGATCCGAGCAAAAGACTTGGGCCTTAAATACTCATTGGAACGAAATCTCCGGTTTACTTTTAATTTTAATGGAAGACATCTTTCAATCTGATGAAAAACCATATTTTAGTGAGGAACATTTTAAAGGCGGGGTATTAATTGCTTAATCGAGATCCAATCATAATAACTACGTCACATTTGAGCAATTATAGGGCGCTGCCTACCCAAGCATGATTTTATGCGGACTAACACTTATTTGGGCGCCGTCTACCCAAAACATATATAACGGTCCGACAAATATTGGGTGCCGCCTACCCAAACAATTTAATGCGGGCTATATAACTAATAATTTAAATATCGATTCACATAAGCCGTTATACAAGTGGGGAGCAACTAATTAAGTTCTCATGCTTTATTTCAAAATTTAAATTTGCATAAAGCATCTAATAAATATTTAGCATATAGATCAAATAAACATGCAATATATTTAATAACACGTAAATCAAATAAACGTGCTTAACAATTAATTATTCGTATGTAAAATATTGCTAAATTTGAAATATCAACAAGCTCCAAGCTTTTGATCAATTTCTAAAGTCATTTTCAAAATTATTTTGCCCAAAATTAAAAAAATGTCAAAATTTGGTCCAACCAAACATGACTCATTTTCCATATTTAAAAATTAATGAATTTGGTCCAACCAAACAGCCCCTAGTAGAAATTTAAAAAAAATTAAGAATTTCAGTCACAATGGATTATTAAAACACACAACGTATTGTTCAAAACAAACAAATTGATTTCTAAAATCAACTATTTCAATAATAAGTTATATGACGATTTTAATTGAGCAAAATAGATTTGAAAATATGCATAATATTTTACATACAAAATTTACAATATATTATGTACATATCAGCACATATATATATTTATGTACTATACAACCATTAATCGAGCTCTAAGCTCTGATACCACTGTTGGTTTTTAGAGGCACGAACACCATATTCGGCGCAGCGGAAGAATACGATTCACCAACAACGAATCTGAAACACGGTTGTATAACGTAAACATAAAGGATAAATAACACGTATATAAATCCTTACAGCGATTTGTACGCGAAATCCTCAACTATGGTATCCACATAACGACTTTCAACCAACCCGCACCGATATGCCAGCGTTGAATCTCGAGACAAATTTGCTAGGAAAATTCCGACTAGAGATTTTATGGAGAAATTATATTTCTTGTATTATTTCGGAATTCCCATAAGACACATATTTATAGGGATTAACTTGGCTTAATTCCTAAGCAAGATATCAGGCCTAGCCCGTAATATAATCTCTACGGATTATATTTCCCTAGATATGTTCCTACGAATAATATCTTTACCATATTTATTATTCTTGTATAATAATATTCCAAATATTATTATTGGGATTTCATATTTAATTAAATAATAATAATAATTAATTCTAAATATAACTATTATTATATTCTCCATAAATTAAATATTATATCCAATACAATATTTAATCAACCAACTATAATTGGTAAATTGACATTACTTGTTGTGTGACCCATAGGCCCTCGTATATCAAGCGATTAGTCAAACTAACGGTCTTAATTGAACCCTAGACAATAAATCAGACATTCTCAATATACGAGGTACGTTGCGAGGAAATCTGCAACTACCTGTAATATTGTGGGCTATTGTGATATCTTCTTTTCATTCACGAATACTCGATTAAGTCTTGAACATGATGAAGTGTCTATTCAAATAACTTTATCATATTATCTCAAATCACTTATTGATCAAGTATATCACACTTAGTTACAAAGTCTAAGTTGATGTGCATCGGCCGACGACTTAGATCCAATTATGATGAGAAGACGAGTATTCTCTCTAAATCCACATCGAGGAATGAATCTTATTCTTGGCTCAACTACCACGCACATGCATTTCGTGATGAACACAATCCA
Source organism: Ballota nigra (assembly GCA_947034835.1). Taxonomy (NCBI): domain Eukaryota; kingdom Viridiplantae; phylum Streptophyta; class Magnoliopsida; order Lamiales; family Lamiaceae; genus Ballota; species Ballota nigra. The sequence goes on along the minus strand of OX344720.1, from coordinate 117,314,838 downwards.
TGCCATATCTACCTGTGGAAGGGTGCAAGCGTCGGTCATCGTCAAAGTTCATTACTCCACACATGTCGTGCGTATTGACCTCAAGTCAAAGGAGTATCACAACGCTCCCACTAACCGAGACACACGTAGACACATTATGTGGAATTACATCAAACGGTTTCTCGGATGGGTATACCAATACCCTCTAAGGTATTTGTGCATCCATCATGAGATACCCGGTATCTCGTAGTAAGTGAGATCTTACTACACTCTCTAAGGGTATGATGCAGATCGCACACCAATCTCAATTGCATCATCAATATCTCATTCTTGATGATCCTTGATTGGGGCTATTTGAGAATCATACTTAAGTCATCTGAGTTCTCACTCACTCAATGACAGTAGTGATTCATGGGAACACAAATAAGAATATATGCAAACAATCAAACATCATATTCAGATAAATGTAACGCCATATATTTAATATTAAACCAATAATAATATTAAACCAAATCTGAATATTATCTTAGCATTATGTCATTTCGATGGATTGTCTCTAGGACACTAACACTAACACCTACTCACTGGAATGAGATGACGGTTCGTGCCAGACACTAAATTATTTGGCCGAGAAAGTATGGGGTTGAAAGGTAAATCTGTGTTAAGTTATGAGTTTGGTTAGAGTGTAAGGTTGAATTGGGATCAGGTAAGAGTGATTGAGCATGTTCATAGGTGAAATTGGACGAAAACTCCCCATGTTCAAGGAGGTAGAATTTGATGTTGACGTTATATGGTTCATAAATTTCAATGAAGAAACTATTATTATTATTATTCAATGAAATTTTACATTTCAACTAGTGATCATCCTGCCCGTACTTCGCACAGAAGGAATTTGTTATAACATTTTAATTATAATAATTAGTAAATTTTAATTATAAATTTAAAAAACTACAATTTTTTTTTAAATATAACTAAACTTTTTCTTGAACCCTATAATACTCCTAATAAAAATTTTGATACTCCTGATCAAATATTCAATACTTTAAAACAGTTTCATGATAGTTATCACGAACCATTTTCATATAAAATCTACTCCTGAGATATGGTATAAATTGGACATATCACATTAATATTTTATAGAGATGGATGTTAATTTGTATTGTCTAATGACATGAGACGATCTCACGCAAGTTTAACCTATAATTAAAATACTTTAATTAATGTACAATATAAAAAAAATTAACTTTTCTCATAAAAAAAAAAATTAAGTCCAAAATCAATTACATTAATAGTAATTTATGACATATTGAATATTTGGAACAGTTGATTTTATTGGTAATACATGATTACTTATTTATAAAACTTAATGTAGTACTCTCTCCGTTCTCAAAGACTCTTCACCCTTTGGGAGACATATTTTTATTGAGGATAATGTGTAAAGTTAATTTTATTATCAAAGTAATGAAATTAGTTAGAGTGAGTGTAAAAATAATGACATTTGTGTAAATATGTAAATATTTTAAAAGAAAAATTAAGTAGGAGTTTCGATTTATAGGGTGTGTAAAGTATTTGTGGACAAATGAAAAAGAAAAGTATGTAATTTTTTTTGGGATAGGGGGAGTATTTGGCTTGTAAATTTATAGATGAGGACTCAAATTTAGTCTGTTATTACTTATAAAATAAGTTGAACAATCGAGGGGAACAACAAAATAACATGCTTAAAAGAATGAGATGACTTCATCTAACTTTTAAAAATCCTTAAAAAATAGTAGTTCAATCAAACCAATTATACCAACTCTTTTATAAGGATTATCATCCTCACAATGTATGAAAGGATTCTACCTTAATAGGAATATAGCCTAAGTTCTTTGTCTGGGTATTAGCCTTTTTGGCTCTGATAATATGAATTACTTCTTATAATCAAATTTAATGTGAATAATGGTGAAAATAACAGTTTACTATGAATTAAATTAATTAATCAAAAAATTTATACATACTTCAATAGAAGCGTAAATTAATTAATGTTATATGGAGGGAGTAACTCTCTTGTACACATGGTGCATGATACACTCACTAATTAGTTGAAACTTATGATATGATTATACTAAAAAATATGTTAGATTTCATTGATTTTTTTTACAGTGATAGCCATATTTTCAGTGTATACTTTTCAATGTAATCGAACCATATTTTTCAGTGTAATAAATCTACACTTTTCAGTGTAAACAATCATAATTATTGAGTAAATGCATTGTGTACCTGGTGCATATGAATCTAGTTTCCTATCTGTCACAATACATTTTAGAGAGAGTACCGAATATTTGGCATATTATTGATCAAATACACGATAGTAAAAAATTGATTTCCACTTTTTAATAAATTATTGGCAACACACGTGTATGACATAGGGCTCAAGTTGAAAGTGGATTAATTAACTACTATGTGTCATATTCAAATCCTAGATTCTTCCATACTCTTCATTCATTAACCACAACACTATCCTATTTTACTTATAAGAAAAACACAAAAATGGAATATCTGTTACGCTTTCTTCCACTCTCATCATTCAAGTTAATTAAGCATATTGTCACAGCCCCCATTGAAATTAAAAATCAAGAGTTACCATCTCTAATTCTACCAAAGAAAAAAAATATCATTAGAATTAGAAAAGTATAGAAATCAAAATCATAGAGCAAAATTTCTTATGAGTTTTAAGGTAGATTTTGCACCTTCAAAGTGATTTATATATTTGTTCTTTAGCATCTTTTAAAGTCTTCAAATATGTAGATTTGACCAATAAAAGGATATGTCTTCGTTTGGCAACTGTTGGATGGATTATGAGAGGTTTACAAATGCATCGGTCTAATTCCTTCTAAGACTTATGTTGCATGCCCAATTCCAGGTGATTTAATTGGTCAATTTTTTTTACTAAATATTATGTTCGTTTAATATTATTTAGATTTCCATTCTTTAACAACTTTAAAATTCTTCTTAATTGCAAAGTAGATCATTTCGATCAATAACGAATCCGACCAGGATTGATAGCCGTTCACGAATTATGAGAGGTTTACACATTCATTTATTTAATTCCTTCGAGTATTTTGGGTTCATGTCGAAGTTCAGGTGATCCGACCGGTCCCAGAAACTAAACTATGTAAATTTGTTGATAAAATTTTAATATAAGGGCAATAACAGTAGGGTGCAAAATATCAGCCTTAAGAGCAATAGACACATGAACTTTATCATATTTACAACACACTACATATCACATCACATTTTTTTACTTTTTCCTCTTCTACTTTTTAGTCTATGTTAGTCAGCCTATTTAATTCCATTTGGCAGACTACTCTCTTTTTTAAATTTCAAACTTTAACAAATGATATACCATAGTACAAATGACTGACTGTAGTATAAATGATAATACCATGGTACAAATGACTAACTATAGTACAACATCAAATACCATGGTACAAATCAACTAAAAACACTAAAATAAATACAAGTCCTAATGTCTTCTCCTCCAACTCATTGTTTCTTCCATTTGGACCTCCATTGACTTTTCCATAAAATGTAACCGGGTAGGAGACGTTATTACTCAATATCTCCAATGGATTTCCCATCTGATCCACAAAGATTAAATCAGTTGATTTATGTACTTTAATAAAATTTCATCATTGCATAACTAAATAATGTAGAGAAAACATACCTCAAGCCAATTTTCAGCAAACCAAGCCTAGCATTTATAAATTAGCACTGTATAAATTCACTGAAAGCAATTGCATCATGGTATTAGGATATACATTCTTTTTAAGATATAGAAAAAGCTCCGAAAATTCCAATACAAATGCAACTGCCTATAACATTATCAACGAAAAACAAAACATCCATTAACCAATGGAATGTATTATAACTTTGAAATTAATCACCTAATTCTCAAACAGTTTTCAAATAACATGGACATTTCCTATAATTGGAGCCAAATTTCACAGGCACTTTGAGGAAAGATAAGATAGGTACAGTACTAAAGAAACAAAGACTTATGCTAATTTTTTTACCTTAATACCTTCATACATCGATTGCATATGACCAATTGCCGTAGCATTTGGTTCCTAAAATCATATTTTTAAAAGTCTGAAAATCAATGACAATATACCTCAGGGTCATATGCCTTTAATACCAAAAAATCCTTCTAATACAAAACTCCTCCAAAAAACATCCCAAATACCAATTATATCGATCAGGGAGCAAAATCAGAGATTTTATTCCATTAATTTCTTAAAATTCAACCTAAGCAACCAAATCGTTACACCTCCAACATACAAAAACACATTACCCTTCCGATGGCGGCAGTGCTCGACCAGACCTCTATCTCTGGTTCGTGCGCGGTGGCGGCACTCCACCATATCTGTGCTCGAAGGTGGCACTCCACCAAATATGTGGGTGGTGTTGGCGCTCCACCCGGTCTGGGCGCGGCGATGGGGCACCACCAGTTCTAGTTAGTGCGTGGCGCCGTCTTGATCAACATTCTTACGCCCGTGTATTGGTCGAACGGATTTAGGGCCGCCGCCTGTGACTTTGTAGGAAGGATTTAGGGTCGATGCCCATGGCTTGATCAGAGAAATATAGAGAGCGATCCGTGTTAGTATGGTAGTCGTCGAGGCCCTGGGCATAGAGAACGAAGAGAGGGGATGGATGATAAGAGATAGACAGAGCTTTGATTGTGGCAACATAGTAGAGAGAGAAAGCAGAGAGGATTGAGAGATGAGAGGCATGAGTTTTGAAAAGATGAATAGTAGAGAGAGAGAAACAGTAGTGCAGAGAGGATTGAACGGTTATTTTATGATGAAAAGATATCTATCAAATCTAGTCTATGAAAAATTGCTAACACATGTACTCTGGTGTAATAAAATGGAGCGTGCTGTATTTGGTCATTTTAGAGAAACCCTATTGTATTTTGGACTAGACACATGTACTCTGGTGTAATTAATCCTTTAATATAATCATTAATATTTTTATATGTTTTATACTTTACAAATGTAAAAAAAAAAAAAAATCAAATAATGGTTTATCACAATTCTTTTAGTACAAGCTTTTCTAATTAGACATAAGTAAAACATAAAAATATTTAATAATATTTGATTAAGAATTGTTAATTTCAATATTCATTTTTTTATTTAAAAAACAAACTTATTAATCTGTAAAACAATTACTCATTCATAAAGTAAGTGTTATTTATAAACTTAAAAAAAAATTAACTTTATATTAATAATATAACAAACACACAAGAAAATTAAATAACAAATTATTTAAGATAACAAAAAATAAGGACCTCATGACATAATAGAAAATACTTAACTCAAACTTTCGCAAGCAGACAAACATTAACATTTACATAAAATAATAAATATTTGATACAATAATAAGAATATTATTTTATTAATGAAATGCGTCAATAAAAATGAAAAAAATCAACAAATAAATTTAATTAAAAAAATTAATATCAAGTACGGGAATACTATTTTTTAAGGACCGTAACTTGGGGTGACAAAATGAGGAGTATAACTCTCCAGGTTATGTTGAATAAATGAGGAACATAACTCTTCCACCTGGAAATTTAAGGATAATGACTTATTAAAATAGTTAATTTAGGTCTTATTAGCCCGAACCAATCCAAATCGGATTTAAATTAAACTGGGATTCAAGCAAAATTGGGCCAATAAGCCCGAATTTTAGGCCTGATAAGGGTAATTAGCCCGACTTGATTTAATCCAGGTTCATTTTGTCCTCAATCCACGACTTTTAAAAATTATTTTCATTAATTGTTCAAATCCTAATTTTGTCACCACCCAAAAGTTACCGTCCTTAAAAAAAATCTTATCAGGTACACAATGTTGGTACACAAACAACAAAAATTACTCTTGCTCTGATATCAACACATTATACTTCTTAAAACAATCTAAACATTTTTATGCAATCTAACACTTATAACAAACTTAAACCAAGTTTTAGTGAAACAAACCATGTGAAGATTCATGTCATCAAAAACTCATATTCATAATAAATTAGGAGAATTTTGAGTTTTGATATACTTCAATATAATAAAACTCTATCTTCTAAAAAGGTTACACCCAACACAGGTATGCACTGAAAGTGAAAGCCAGAGGTAATTAAATTTACATATTGAGTAAGATATTGAAAATATAATACATCCAAAGAAATATAAATCTCAACAAACAATGTTTATTCTCAGTATTATTGCAATTCATAAAAACTTCAATGGTTGACCCAACATTCACTTGTTTTAATTTTCCTTGTATTTACTTTTAAAACGATCAATTTGATTTTCAGTTGAAACATTTGGAGGCAAATTTAAATTTTCTATACATGATCCAAAAAATTTTCATCATTGTTCAAACAGAATTTAATAGAAAATATAATATAATACAAAAAAATCACATTGACATTAAAAAATTTAATTGCAAATCAACAAATTACCTCGTTTTGTTAGTTTGGTTCACACTCAATTTTTCAATCCCACTAACTAATATACACTATTGTGCAAACACTTTAATCATATTTTTTCGTTAATGTATTCGAAAGATGGGCGAGTAGTTATGTTTATTTAGAAAATCAACATCAAGTACTCAACCTTGGTACACAAATAATAAATGCATTCGTGTTTTGACATTAGTACCATCATACTTCATAAAATTAAATTTATTATTTTTACATAATTCAACACTTCTAATAAGTTTATATCTCAACTTAGTTTTGATGTAGCATGCAACAATCCATTTTAAAAGTGAACATGGTTCATAATAAAGCGAGAACAATTATTTAGTTCAATCATACTTCAATATAATAAAACAGGTTTTATTTTTTTTTCCAAAAAAATTTACATCAACAATCAACATTGGTATGTGCTAAAAGAAAAAACTGAAAAACATATTAAACAATTTTTCAGTAAGAAATAGAAAAAATAGATATGCATGCAAAACATATAAATATCACCAAAAGACGTTCGAAATCAACATTATTGCATTTCACAAAAAGTTGATCAATGACTTCACTAACATCATTTTCAAAAAGATCAATATAATCTAATTTGATTATTCTCCAAAAAAAAAAAAATTTACACCCGTTTGTTATGTACTAAAAAAAGATGAAAAATAAATTTACAATTTTCAGAAGATATAAAAATTTAAAATAGATTAATCCAAATAAATATTAATATCACAAAACAACATTTAAATTCAGTATTATTGCATTACACAAAAAAATAATGATTTAACCAACATTTTTTTGTTCTAATTTTCTTAAATAATAAATATAATAAACTCAATTCTTCTCCAAAATTTTTTATACCAGAAACTTAAGTGCTAAGAAAAAGATGAAAAAAATATTAAATGTATAGTTATAGTAAGAAGTTAAATATATGTATATATATATATCCAAATAAATATAAATCACACTAAAAGATGTTTTGATTTAAGCATTATTGAATTTAACATAAAATTCAATGATTTCACCAACTGTTATAATTTTTCTTCAACTTTATCTAATTAAGGCATATGATATTTTCACCCACGCTGTACTATAAATACGCGCACTTAAGTATTGGTACAAATTTACTCTAACATAAAATGTGTTGATGTTTGGCCAATCTAATGGATAAATGAGCAATTTGCTACCAATCTAGTTGAAAAGGTGAAAAAAAAAAAAAAAAAAAGAGAGAGGATAAATCAGGAGCGAAATTTGAGGGTCGGGAACTTTGTTATAAAGACGAAATATACTAAAACATCGGCTAAAATTTCAGCAAAATACTACATATAATCTCCTACTTGTTGAATTCATGCCATATCAAATATTATTCACTAAAAAGTTTAAAATCCATGAATGTAGCTTAACACTAAAATATATTGCTAATAGGAAAAAAGAGTAATAAAATTTAGGTTTATTAGAACATTTCCCTGCATTTATGAAAGGCTGAAGAGTCTCTCCGAAAAGGACGGATTTGTAGGAGGCAGGAGGTGGAATTTCGTTGAGGTAGTATATTGCATACTTTACATTCTTAATTTTTTGTGAGGGTGTCTTTGGTAGTTCAACATGAGTATATATATCACTTTTAAAATTTAGAGTGGATGCATATAATTATGGGTGTATTTATATAAATTGTGGGGGTAAATATCGAACACCTTAAATAAAACATGTTTTCATATTAAACATATTAATTTAAAAATAATATAAAATATTTATATTAATCCATTTTATAAATAATACATATCATAAATAGATAGATTGAACCGTTGATTAAGATATATAATTCCATGGCACTAATCTTGGACTGTTAGTTAGAGTATCTAATTTTAAGTTGGATTATTTTTATATAGATAGTATTTAATATTCTACACTTAATTAGGAAATTATACCTCATATATTTCCTAACTTTTCGACATTATTGGACCTAATTTGAGCTAAAAGATAAAGATTGTAAAATTAATGTTTTAAACCATAAAAACAAAAAATAGCACAACCGATACTTTTTTTTTTTTTTACATAAACTGCATGTTCAATCCATGCCTAAAAACCAGGAACCATTTATATATAATTATGAACAATCATAAATTTGCTTTCGGGAATAATAAATAAATAACTGACTAACCTTATATTACACGTTAAATTTATAAAATAAATTTTATAACTTCGGTAGTTATTTCAAATATAAAAAATCAATTACTCCCATAATTTGACATTATCTATCATTTGTATCATCATCACATGATTCATGTAACTTGGAAATTATAATTGACACTATAAAACAAATAAATTTATGGTTATATTTTCAAAAATTAAAAACACAAACTGCCTAAATTGCGCATTGATTTGACGAATAATATGGAATACACATAAATTATGAAATTAAAAAAAAAAATCAAAGCATGGTATTAAGAAATTGGTTTGAAAAACGCGCAAAATTAAAATATTCAAAATTATTAATAAATATTGATGCATGTTTTAGAATTCAATTTTTTTCCCTGTAAATACTACAAATTTAGTTTATATTAGAGTTACACACATCAATAACATTATTTTGCTTACCATAAAAATATTCTAATATAATAAAAAAATTATTGATCAATAAAAATTATATTTGATATGATACGGAAACATTATATTAAATTTATATATTTAGAAAACAATGATTGATATATTTAATAAACAATTGTTCAAAACATAAAATTGGTTGTACACGTGGAAAGAAAAACAAAAAAGGGCTACCAAATCAAGCTATGCTAAATTCTTAGAGAGCAATCATCATCACTATTCCCACATCTCATAAAAATTCGTATATGCTTGAGAAAGGATCGTGTTTGTTGTAAATCTAGAAGATCTATTATTCTAAATCTAGAAGATTTGATGTGGACATTACTAATGGACCAATAACCCAATGGACTTTATATCTTAGACTAGAGTTTTATTCTTATAAATAGACTATTGTATTCATGATTGTAATCACTCATACACAAGATAAGCTGTGAAAACTCCTGGCTTGGCTCGCCCCCAGACGTAGTCGTTCTCGACGAACTGGGTGAACAAATCCCGTCTTTTATTTTACGCACTTATTTACAACACGTTATCAGCACGAGTCTCTGCCCGAGATTATACGGTACGCCCTAAATTAAATTCCATATGAATTACATGGTTTTATGTGTACCCTTGCTATGAATTCGATTGAATATTCTTGCAATTAATTGTATTATGTTTGTATACAAATTAAATTATTTTTTGTGAACTGAATCGACGAGCAACGGTCGTCGTCCCGTAAATGTCCGACCGCCGCCCGTCCGCCACGCGCCCAGGCCGCTGCCGCCCGTGCCACCGCTTGCCCACGCCGTCGCCGCGCGCCTGTCGCGTGCAGCCGCCGCCCGTCCGCCGTGCGCGACCCACGCGTGCCTTCCCCCGGAATTTTGTGATCCCTTAATCCTATTGCGATTTCCTTTTTGATATCACAAAATCCGTATTAATTTATTTTAAAATCCTAAAAATATTTCGTTAAATTTCACTAATATACATGAAATATTTAGCCTTATGAATATGCATGTCTATTATGTCGCAAATTTTTCTAGAAATTATTTTCATTTGATTATCGTTCTCAAATTGTTTATGCATGTATATATGATTTAATTATCTTACGTGCATTATTTTTTGCACATAGTCTATTTCTGTATAGTCTGCATATTATGCACGGGTAGGCTGCTCCCGGTACTTATCGAACCGTAATTTATGCTTTGGGTAGACGGCACCCAATTCTTGCTTCTATGTGCTCTAAAATAATCAAATAAATCCTTATTTCTCCGTTGTCAATAAATTTGGTCACAACTCTTACCATGTCACTTTAAAATCAAAGTGAAAATGTTTGGTATTACCATGAAATAATTCGATGAGCTTGCTCTCGTTGGTAATAACTACCTGACAGGGGTGCTAGATGTCGAAATCTCCATCTAGCCTTAGATGAGTTGAGCGAAACAATTCTCGAAGGTTCGAAATCCACTAATGCCCTGAAGGCGAAAGCGTTGATTTTTCTCATGAATCACTTGAGTGAGGAATTCATCATTCATATCCTCATTCAGGGACCCTAGAATGTTGTGGAACTCCCTGTAGGACCGTTTCCTACAACAAAATAATATACTCCTCCCTCTGGTACAATACGATTGGTTGAGACTCCATTACTAAGACCTTAAGTCTATAAAGGAGTACAACTCTGTTTTGCACCGTATGTAACCCAGTTGATGCAGAACAATCTGTCAACATTCCACGCTAGCAACTTTATACTCCAGCAGCAGTATAGGGATAATTATATGATTGGTTGCTAATGTGGAAGGGGGAGAGAGTAAGATGATATGGGCAAAAGGTCGAGGTCGTAGTACATTTCGGTGGTCACAGAACCTTGAATTTCGCTCTTCAAAATCTTGCAATCAAGATAACGTTGAGCATTCCTGCTACAGATGCGGATGCATAGACCATTGGTCTCGCACGTGTCACACTCCCAAGCACTTGGTTGAGGCTTATCAAAAGCAACAGAAGGACGACAAGGGATAGGCCCCTAGAGTCGAATCTCACCATGCCAGCCTGCCTGAAATAGACTTTGACCAAGACAATGTCAATTCTCTGGGCATCGAGCTCAAGGACTTTGGAAATGATGAGTGATTTGCGTATTTGATTGTTTTAGTACTTTATTTTTGGATAAAATAATTTATGTTTTTGGATCCTTTCTTTCAGATACTTTATTTTATGGTAGATATTATGTTTTAGCTTCGATGTGTTTACCTTAACGTTGTCCATTAAATTTACTTGGATATTGTTGTACATGGCTTGTAAACATATCAGCTATTAGGTTTGGGCTATTTCCTCTGGCATGATGGATTAAAGATTGTGATTTATGTTTGGTAGATAGCGCCACCACTCATACAATCTTAAGAGATAGGAAGTATTTTCATATGGTAGAACGTTAGGAGTATAACTACAATAACAGATGATAGTATGTTGATAATGGGCTCCAGAAGAGCTTCCATTGTCCTACCCGTGGGTACCGAACTCATAATCGATAATGCTTTATTGTTTCCACAATCTAAGCGTACCCTGCTCAGTTTTAGAGACATCAGGACAAATAAATATCACATTGAAACTAAAACTGAGAACAATAACGAATACTTTTGATGACTATTACTCGAGGTAGCCGTAAACAAGTTATAGAAAAATTTCATTCCTTCTCCCCCGAATTTGTACTATTCCTACATCCGGCCGTCTAATTCCCATCTAGCCATGAGTATGAAATTTTATGACCCGAACTTCTTTAAATTATAGCATCAGCGGTTAAGTCATACATGACAATTTATGATACGTAGGATTCTATCTAATTCAATTAGTCATAATATTTTGAATAATAGAATCCTTCCTGTTGATGAATTTATTTGTGATGCATGTTCTAAGGGTAAGTTAATAGTACGCCCGTCGCGCACTAAGGTTGGACTAGAGTCTCCGATTTTCCTTGAAGCGAATTCAAGGAGACATTTGTGGACCGATTCACCCAGCATCAGGACCATTTCGGTATTTCATGGTCTTTATTGATGCCTCCACTAGGTGGACATATGCCTGTTAGTTGTCTACCCGCTATCAAGCTCCTGTAGAGCTCATTGCAAAAACAATAGAGTTTCGAGCTCAGTCACCAAATTATCAAATCTATTCGCATGGATAATACTGCCGAGTTTACCTCGAGAGCTTTTACAGATTACTGTATGGCCCTGAGAATTAAAGTGGAGCATTCGGTCTCCTACGTCCATAATGGTCTTGCTGAGGCGCTAATAAAACGTATCAAACTAATCGCGAGACCATTACTTATGAACTTTAAACTACGCACTTCATGCTGGGGGCATGCAGTCCTACATGTATCGCACTTAATGCAAATCCGTCCAACTGCATATAATGATCATTCCCCCTACAATTAGTGCGTGTGAAAGAATCCACATTTCCCATCTGCGTATTTTTTGATGTGCGGTATATGTTCCGATAACATTACCTAAGCGGGCCTCTATGGGCCCACAAAGGAAACTCGGTATTTACATCGGATTTGACTCTTCATTCATCGTGAAATACCTCGAGCCTTTGTCCGGGGATCAGTTAACGGCCCGGTTCGCTGATTGCACATTCGATGAAGATTACTTCCCGGCATTAGGGGGAGATCTGAATTCAAAATTGAATGAATGTCGGGAGCTTACGTGGAATGTAAATAATCTTCAGTATCTAGATCCGTGCACTAATCAATCTGAACTAGAAGTTCAGAAGATCATTAACTTGCAAAATTTAGCAAATAATCTGCCAGGCGTGTTCACTGACCATGGAGGTGTAACTAAATCGTATATACCTGCAGTAAATGCTCCCCAAAGGGTTGAGGTCCCAAGAAAAACGAGTACTCATGCCCCCACACGCCAAAAGCGTAAGGGACCCTCAAGAGATAGTAATACACCTAAACGAAAGACTAGCAAAACTGGTCAGTCGAATGTAAAATCTCTAGAAGAGATACATCTAGATAACTCAAAGTCTCTAGGAGACGAGCGTCCTAGTGGTGAAGCACGTGCACAAAATATTCCATGCACTAGGACCGTGGAACGACCAGACCCAGATTCAATGAGAAATGAGGAAGGTCTGGTTGACGTAAACGTCGAAGTCTCTGTGAACTTCACAGATACGGGAGAAACATACAATAGAAATATTACTGTCGTCAACGACACATTTGCAGCGTCAATCGCTCTTTCCATTATAAATGATCTAGATTCAGAACCCAAAACAATCGCTGAGTGCCGGAAGCGCTCCGATTGGGTTAAATGGAAAGAGGCAATTGATGCAGAGCTCGCATCGCTTAACAAAAGATAAGTATTTGGCTCTATCGTTTGTACACCCGTGCGCGCTGTCCCCGTAGGATACAAATGGGTATTTGTGCGAAAACGAAATGAGAACAATACTGTGGAGAGGTATAAAGCGAGGCTTGTAGTTCAAGTGTTTTCGCAGAGACCCGGGATTAATTTCGATCAAATCTATTCTCCCGTCATGGACTCAATAACGTTCCGCTACTTGATATCTTTGGCAGTTAAAATGAATCTCCAAATGAGATTAATGGAGGTAGTAACCACGTACTTATACGGATCACTAGATGCCGATATTTATATGAAAATCCCCGGTGGATTTGACATTCCTCAGATGAGGGATGGTGAAAACCGCAGTATGTATAGCATAAAACTGCAGAAGTCGTTGTATGGCTTGAAGCAATCGGGCCTCATGTGGTACAACCGACTTAGTGAATTCCTTCAGAAGAAGGGATACACATTCGATAAAGCTTTCCCATGCGTATTCACGAAGAAATCGCAAGATGGCTTTTGCATCATATCCGTTTATGTTGATGACCTGAACATAATCGGAACATGCAAAGAGATTGAGGAAGCCAGTTCAATCTTGAAAGCCGAATTCGAAATGAAAGTCTTGGGTAAAACCAAGTACTGCCCCGGCTTGCAGATCGAGCATCTCCCAGAAGGAATCCTTATTCATCAGTCGATCTACGTAAAGAAGGTATTGGAGAGATTTCACATGGATAAATCTTATCCACTTAGCACCCCTATGGTTGTTCGATCTCTTGAAGTGGAAGGACGCATTTAGACCAAGAGAAGATTCAGAAGAAATTATGGGGCCAGAAGTTCCTTATCTTAGCGATGTTGGAGCATTGCTCTATCTCGCAAATTGCACTCGGTCGGACATTGCATTTGCTGTCAATTTGTTTGCGAGACATAGCGCTTCTCCTACAAGGAGACATTAGAATGGTGTTAAGCATGTTCTACGGTACCTCCAAGGATCTCAAGATCTTGGACTGTTTTACCGTAAGAACCAAATGTTGGCTATTTGTCTGATCCCCATAACGCCATATCTCAGACTGGTTACGTTTTTCTCTGTGGTGATACCGCGATCTCATGGAGATCGGTTAAACAAACCATGGTTACCACGTCTTCAAACCACTCAAAGATAATAACTTTATTTGAAGCCACACGAGAATGTGTTTGGTTAAGGTCCTTGGTAATACACATTGGTGACTAGTGTGGTATCGCTCAAGGCGATACACCTCCCACCATTATATTTGAAGACAACGCTGCTTGCATCGCACAAATGAGTAATGGGTACGTCAAGGGAAACCTGACGAAACATATTTCACCTAAGTTTTTCTACCCATACGAACTCCAGAAGAATGACGTGATTACCATTCCAAAGGTGCAATCTAGTAACAATCTAGCAGATTTGTTTACTAAATCCTTACCTACGTCTACTTTTGAAAAGTATGTTCGTGGTATTGGGATGCAAATATTTAAAGTGTTGTTGTCTTCAGGGGGAGCGGTAACCCCGAAATAAATCTAGAAGATTTAGATCTAGAAGATCAATAACATTTCTCCCTAACTTATTATTTGACCGATACCAGCACGTGGAGTTTTTATGACAAGACATTTATGTTATGTCGTAATGTCCAAGGGGGAGTGTTGTAAATCTAGAAGATTTATTATTCAAAATCTAGAAGATTTGATGTGGACATTACTAATGGACCAATAACCCAATGGGCTTTATATCTTAGATTAGGGTTTTATTCTTATAAATAGACTATTGTATTCATGATTGTAATCACTCATACACAAGATCATTAGTGAAAACTCCTGGCTTGGCTCGCCCCCAGACGTAGTCGTTCTCGACGAACTGGGTGAACAAATCCCGTCTTTTATTTTATGCACTTATTTACAACTGTGTTTTTTGAAAGAAAATAACAGAGGCTAAAGTGAGACCCCAAGAGAAGTTACCATTAGATAGGCTACCAGAAAATCAAGAATTTTGATGGTTAAAATAATTGAATTTCTTATATAAGCAAGATGTAAACGAAAAGTCATTTATTGGTGTGTGTATATATATATATATATATATATATATATATATAGGTAAATAAAGCAGATGAATTAATGAGAACATAATCATAAATTAAAAATAAAACAATCTTCAAAATTGGTACAAATCCTCATCAAACCTTCAAACTTCTAATATAACTTCAAACCTATAATAAAACATTAAAATTAGATAAAGTTGAGAAAGGAGAAAGAGAAGGGTTAACTTTTTTTTTTTTATGTTATTCTCTATAACCGTTTAACTCATTGTGATCTATATAGCTGCAAATACTAATAATCAATGATATAGAAATGGAATAAATGCAAAATGATATTTATTTCTAGAATGAAAATACATATTAATTTTCCAAACCCCGATATATGTATTCAAGAGAAAGGGGAAGAACTTCACAAAAAACTGATACAATATATTTTTTAGAGAATTATCTAAAAAATATATGGATCAAAGTTGAAAACAATCAAAGCTATGGAAAATGACAGATGGATCTCTGATGAACATCTTCAATAAACTCCCAGTCTCTTAAAATAACTTCACAACGAATATCTTCCTATCTACCAATAATAACATAACTAAATTTACACAACATCACAAAATTTACATATTTACAAATAAAAATATTTATAACAATTTTCAAAAACTATACATATATGAAGAGCAACATCTATTGAAAATATGCTAGAAAAACTACACAGTGTATCGAAGAGAATGACGTTAAAAGAGTATAAATAGGCACCACAACATAACTGACCCTAATTTTAAGCAAATCAAGGGCTAATTAAGGGGAAGACTAATTAACACTTTGGACGGTGATGATGAAAGATTGATAATATGATCAATGGTTCTGAAATCTTGGCGCCAAAACTATATATGGAAAATTTATTGCTATTATATATTTAGGATTTTTGTTAACATGATACTTAAATCCTGTTATGTTATCCATATTATTGAGATGGAGAGAAGACAGCGGTTGACAGAGCAAGATTGATTCACCTTTCCCAAGTGTTGACCTTCACTTGCCATTCCTTCTAAAGAATGTCTAAGATGCAATGTGTTAAACAATATCAATCAATTTTAAGTATCTAATTCAACATAAATTTCAACCTTAAAATCACCCAAACACACATATTACTACTCTTCATTAAAATTTACAAATCAAACGTTAGAAGTATGCATTTCCTCCATACATTATAACCCAACAACAATTGGACAAAAAGGTACAATTTAAATGTATTTCTTAAATTATAGTATCCTAAATCAGTTACTGTTCACCAATATTCCATATTTTGGAGATACCAGCAAGGTGACCTTTCCCAACCATTGCCACCACGGTGCGACGCGTGCTAGCAAATGCACGTAATTCATAAACCATGCACCTAAACAAAATATATATATATATATATATATATATAAAAGTTCATGTGAAAGTAAATTCAAAGTGTGTAAAAACACTTATTGTTCACGAAATTCCCTAATCACTTCTCAGACCTTCTTAGGATAATAATCCGCTACTACTGTAAATTCTGGAAAAGGCATTTTGTAGAATTCTTCTATTGAATATGTCTCCTGCGAATGTCATGCAATAATCATAGAGAAAAGATATGTTTTGAAACAATATTAAACAAATAAAGTAGGTAATTTACTTACCCAGCAGCTTTGCAGCACGCTCCTTCGATTCATCCAATAAGAATAAGATTTCTGTCCCAAAATACTTTTCTTTCATCTTATTAACTATTGTTAGCCACTATAAAGTTCAAAAGAATAATTAAGTTAATCAATATGCAAAGAAATGAACACCGTAGGCAATGTTTTTTTAATGAACACTTACATTCCCAAATTCATCGCCGAATTTCACATCGGCTCGACATCCATATTGTAGGAATTTATTATAAGCCTCAGGAAATTCATTCTTGTCAACAGGCTAGCAAATAAACATTAATTAAAATAAAGATATGAGAAGAGAATCAGAGTTGGGGCCTGGGGCGAATATGGAAAATGGACCCCTGTCGAAGAAAAAAAAAACTACGTATATAATATATCAAAAAACAATAGAAAAAAAATAAAAATTGTAACATTACTTTATCTAGTATTTTGAGAAACAACATTTTCATAGTAAATTTGTCATAACATGTCTTTTTCAATACATAAAGTTTCTAATTCATTTAACATTTCTTGCGACATAGTTGATTCATAAATACAAGTATAACAATAAAGTGTGCACAAATTTAAGTTATATATATAAAGTTACCTAAATATTATATTGAATTTCAAGTGTTGTTTTACCAATAAAGTTACCTATAATATTTTTTGTTTAGAAAATAAATCAGTTGAATCAATATCTAAAATGTTTTCATAGTTTAAAGAATTTTTAATGTTCAAAAGAAAAATCGTTAATAATATTTACATGAGTAATTTGTTGTAACGATCATGCTCTTGAACTCATCAATTCTTTTTTGTTGACAGCTTATGAATTTTTTTTTGTCAATTCAACTTTAACAACTTTTGAAGATTTTTCATCAATTCTTCGTTAATAACAATATCAAATTAAAGATTTTTCATCAATTTTTTTTACATTATAAAAAAACTTTTCATTATATCATTGTTGACAACTTATTAAGACTTTTATCAGTTTTTCAAACAATAATACTAGTTACACACATCTTTAATCAAATTTCTTTTTTACATTTGATAAAAAAAATTATCAATTCATTGTTTAGAACTTTATAAGACGTTCATTAATTCCTTTTCAACTTACCAAATTTTTTATCAATAAATATGCATATTCATATGAATAACAGTAGGCCCCTGATAATCTTGGGCCCAGGGCGGCCGCTTCTTCAGCCCCACCTCAGGGCCACACCTGAAGAGAATAATATCGTAGTAATAACTAGAACCCCCCTCACCTCGGGATCAATAAACTTTGGGGCACGTTCGTCATCTAGCTCTAGGAACAATTCCTACACAAACTCAACATACACATAAATTTGTTGTATACTAAATAAAAAAAATTGAAATAGTAAGGACCTAGTATTTTGAGTATATGAGTAGAATCGAAATATAATTTAAAAATATGTCTTATATTCAAAGTGTATACCAACATAGTAAAATATAAATAGGTAATATATTGCACAAAATTCAAATTAATTAAAATTTCATGTGAAAATTTCTTTCTAACTAAATTAGTAATACATAATAAGAAATAAATTTTATTTTATACACAAGTGACAATATGCTCATATCACAACCATTGATTATAATCAATGTACTAAAACTGTGTCATGTCATTTTAAATTCCAAAAAACTCAAAACACAATTCCACATTGCCTCCCACCAACTGCATAAGCACTACAAGCTCATAACCAATGCACAAAAAGATACACATGAAACAAGAATTACAAGCTATCACTTTCCACTTAATACACAATAATTATTATATTATAAAAGATGCAATATACCATTTTATCAAGACATTGCCAAAAGATAGTCAATACATTGAGCATAATATAGATGAAGAAAACTATTCCTCCGTAACTTTTTATCCATCACATTTTGTCCAAAGTTGTGTCTCTTTTTATGTCACTTTACTAATACTAATGTATTTTTAAAATATTCTTTCAACGATGTCCCTAATATATAGTAAAATTAATCAATATGAGTATTAAATAATGATGCAAGTGTTTTCTTATACTTTAATAAATGAGAAAATTGATTGGTTTAATTAATAAAAGGAAACAAATAATAATTAGGGAGGTATTAATTGCAACTATATCCAAATAACTCTTCCTAATAAATGAACACGCACGCCTGCATATATATAGAGAGAGGGGATAATTCAAAGAAGGACAAAATATAAAGAATCAAAATATTTATCTGTTACTGGGCAAAAAAAATTAGCAAACAACCCTACATTCATGGTAGCGTGGAAAAGAAAAAAAAACCTCGAACCATTAATCGCCCATTTTATCTCATATTAACACAAAATTTTATCTCATATTATTTGAATAGACACTTCATCATGTTCAAGGCTTAATCGGGTATTCGTGAATGAAAGGGAAATATCACAATAGTCTATAGTATTACATGTAGTTGCAGAATTCCTTGCAACGTACCTCGTATATTAAGAATATCTGATTTATTGTCTAGAGTTCAATTAAGACCGTCAGTTTGACTAACCGCTCAATATACGAGGGTATATGGGTCACACAACAAGTAATGTGATTTACCAATTATAGTTAGTTGATTAAATATTGTATTTGATAAAATATTTAATTTATGAAGAATATAATAATAATTATGTTTAGAATTAATTATTATTGATATTTAATTAAATTAGATATAATTAAATAGGAATTTTCAATAATAATATTTGGATTATTATTATGTAGGAATTTTATTTACAAGGAAATAAAATCCATAGAGATTTATTTAATGGGCTATATCTTTTTTTATCTTGCTTGGAAATTAAGCCAGCTCATCCTTATATAGATACAAGTCCTGTGGGAATTCCAAAACACACAAGAAATTAATTCTCTCCATAAAATCTCTAGCTTGAATTTTTCTAGCAAGTTCATCTCGAGATTCAACGCTATTAGATTGGTGCAAGTTGGTAGAAAACTATTACGTGGATGCCATATTTGAGGAATCCGTGTATGAATCGCTATAAGGATTCTATTTACGTTTTTAAATATTTAATTATGCAATTAATTATTCGTCGTTGGTGAACTGTTTAATTTCGCTACACATGTCTTACATGTTTACATGCCTTTAAATTCCAACATTGGTATCAGAGCTCAGACTCTTGAATATTGCATAATTATGTGTTTGTTGGTGTAAAATAATATTTTTATAAAAATGTATTGATACGGCCAAAACTAGGTTTGACCGCACCGAACACAATTTATTTTGTTTGGGGTGTTCTTTCGTTAATTGATTAAAACCCCTTCTCCTTTTGGGGCTTGTCTTCTCTCTCGTCTGACTTCGGATTTCAAACCCACCTACCATATCAAGCATCGCCCACCAGCGGCAGAGACCACGCTGCATCGCTTGGGGTGGCGGCTAACCGCTGCGCCCCGCAACGGTTGTGCATGACGACGACACATATGTGATTCACGATGGTTGTGTTTCACAGCGTCGTTGCGTGTGACGATTGTGCATCCACACCTCACGACGGTTGTGTGATGCTGCATCGCTGTGCTCGATGAAGGTACAACTGTTTTGTAGTGGTACAGTCTCGCTCCGACGGAGACTCTTTCGGACTCGATGCTTGTTATTTTTGCCTTGATTCGTCCTTGGGTCTTGTTACGCCTACTGTTGCCTTTCTTTTTTAGCATTGTAACCTTGATTCCTCAAAACTGATATTGAATTGTTGTTGATGATTGGCGGTCTGGTGTTTGGATTTGGAATTGGTTAACCAAAATTACAGATTGGATGCTGTCGAATTTGAGCGGTGATGACGGAGGGGCAAGTTTCCAAATTGGATTTGGCAAAGCCCTTCCATGCAATTTTAGAAATTGCATCTGAGCCCCTTGATAATCAACAAATTAAAAAAATTGAATTAAATAAAATTAATTGTTATTTATAAGGTTGAACCAAAATTATGAGGTTTCAATAAATGAATTAATTTAATTTGAAAAAGATTAAAAATTAATTAAATTGTTAAGCTTTAATTTTAAATTCGATTTTAAATTTCAGAGTTTGATAATTGAGATATTATTAATCCCCACTTGGTTAACGTGTTTTATGTTCCGTTAACGCACCTTATAGTCCGCATTATAATTATTTGGGTAGACGACGCCCAATAATTATTGGAACGTATAAACTGTTTAGGTAGACGGTGCTCATATAAATGTTAGTCCATGTAAAATCATGTTTGGGTAGGCGGCGCCCAATAATTGCTCAAATGTGATGTAGAGTAACATGATGGATCTCGATTAAGCAATTAATAACCCATCTTTAAAACGTTCCTCACTAAAATATGGGTTTTCATTAAATTGAAAGATGTCTTCCATTAAAATTAAAAGTAAACCAAAAATTTCGTTCCAATGAGTATTTAAGGCCCCAGTCTTTTGCTCGGGTCTACATCTAACGGGACTTTATAAGGACACGTAGTGTCGCCGCTTAATGGTTGTAAACTAACTTAATTCTTTTTCACCAGCCCCAGCAGGAAAATGAGAGTTAAGGGACATCAGATTGAACCAGATTCAATCAACTAGGAATTGCAATATTGCAGTTGGTTTAGAGATCTATCAATTCTGTTGTTACAATAATTATCCCCAGCAGATATTGTAATAGTAGGAATGTGGATCCTAGTTTATTACAATTTATATTGGATATAAATTCATACTTTTCCAATGAGGTTATTGAGTAGGTGAAAATAATGGAGACAAAATAAATTAAAGACCATGTTTATTTTGATTGCTAAATATTGATCATAGGAATTATGTGTTTAATTCTCGTTTTATTTTATCTATCTAGGATTGTTGAAATGAATAACTTATCGTTGAGTGTGTGTTGGACACACCAATCCCAGTTGCCCCTGAAACTGGTTCTGAGGAGGCAGAAGCGTTTGATGATGCAGCCCAGAAGAAGCATCAAGAGGATACTTCCCAGGCTCAGTGTGTTATGTTGCTCGGCATGACTCCCGAGTTGTTAAGGCAACATGAGAAGATGCTCCCCTGCGAGATGCTCAAGTATCTGAAGGATCTCTTTAATTCTGAATCTCGCTCCGAGTTTTATGAAGTGATGAGGGATCTATTCAGATGTCGGTTAGCTGAAGGAGGAAAGGTCTCCTCTCATGTGTTGAAAATGATAGGTCTAATCTAGAAACTTCTTCGTTTGGGTATTGAGCTCAAAACCAACGTTGTTATTTATGTCATCCTTCAGTCGCTTCCCGATTCATATTCGAGTTTCGTGGTAAACTTTAATATGAATAAGACGGAATCGACCATGTCTGAGCTTCATAACATGCTCAAGACTTTTGAGTCTTCCACTGCTAAGGAGAAGCTCGTATGTTGATGATCGATTCTAATCACTTGGATTAGTGGCTATTTTTAATCGTTAAGGGGATCACCAAATAATATCGTGTATTTGATTATTACCATAAATAGTAAATACGATAGATTGGGATTAAGAAAATGTAAATACGAGTATTGATTTCGTATTTATTTCGTATGTGTGTGTAGATTTAGGTGTTTAAGTGTGTGTAGACAATGTATCTTTGTATTTGTGAATTTGTACTTACTTTTATTATTGAAAATTCAAGGTTTTTATACAAGTCCTCCAAGCAGGAGGTGGTATGACCTTGACTCTCCCATATGTGCATGCTTGACACATGGAGAGTTGACTATTTGACCTTATCTAAGCTAATTTCTATCCTCTAAGCTGGATTAGCTCGTATTAGTATGTTGTTCATCTCTTTTGAACTTGTCTTTTTAGGAGTTCTTAGCTTGATCTTATTGGTCGATTAGCTTTCTATCTTGGCATTTTGGTAAAATTAGCTCGTCATGATCTTATTTGTATTCGGAAGATTCTTACTTTGATGTAGCTCGACTTGACGAAGTAGCTCGCCTAGCTAGAGTAGCTCATCTGACTATTCTAGGTCGGCCAAGCTTGATTTGTCTGACTTAATCTTGCTTCTTGTGGGATTAAGTAGCTTGAACCTGTTCGCTTTAAGTGGGATGTAGCTTGCCTATCAACAATTGCCACCTAGCCTACCTTTATGTTGTGAAGTAAGAGGCGAGCTGCTAAAGGGCAGGCTATGATCTTGAGCCTCTTGAACGAGCTGCATCATCTGGGGCGGACTGCATCACCTTGGATGGACTGGTTTTGGGGGGCGACGGTTGGAGTTCTAAGGTGTTGAGCACGTCTCGAGGCGTGACGTGGGCAGTGTTGGGATATATTTAGTTTTGATGATTTTCCAAAACATGTAATAGGTTTGAAAGCAATCAGGATAGTATCTTTTGTTTCAGGTCAGGCTAGGTTAGCTCTCAGTAGAATAGGCTGTCAGTTGAGAAGAACTCAGTTAAGGGAACACTCAGTTGAGGGGGAACTCAGCGAGGGGGAACTCAGCAACACAGCCTGAGGATATCAAGACGACACCAAGGAGAAGTAACTGAAGCCATGCTGTAACCTGAATCAGAAGAGAAGCCTGAAGGATGTCCCACCGAGTACAAACCTGGCTGATCTAAGCTAAGTCGGGTGGACCACTCAGTGAAGAGCATGATCAAGAGGATCAGTGCTGCACCAAGTAGGCCCTGAAGGAGTCAGGCTACTGTGGTCAGGGAAGTTTGTCATTCAGCCTTATGACAAATTTCTTGGAGAGATCTTCAAATAGTCCCTGAAGGACAACTCCACTGAAGATCATCAAGTCAGTGAAGGATGAAGAAGTCAGTGGGTCTTGGTCAACCAACTGAGTCAAAGATCCATTGGATCTAGTCCACGTGGACCAATCAGCACAAGGCAGCAAATCTGACACTGACAAGGCCGCATTCCAAGAAAAATGGTTGAAACCATTAAATGCTGGATTCAAATGTAATCCTCTCCAACGGTTACATTTGAATCCACATTATAAATACAAGCTCATAGCTGTGTATTCAAGGGTGTGAAGAAAGAGAAATCAACACCTACAAGCTATGAGGGTGTTTGAGTTGTTAGGGAGTCATAAGGAAGTGTTTCTCACACCCACGGCACTGACCATTAGGGTTTTCACTTATATTCATTGAGTGTCAAGCATGTAACTCTTAGCTTAGAGAGGTTTTCCCAATCTTAGCTTGAGGCTAATACATTATAAGGGAAAACCTCACATAGTTGGAGAAACCAAACTGAAACCAAAACCCTTAAGTTAGGTTTGTTGGGAGTAAGTTGTCAGTGAGTTAGCAAGGAGATGCAGCCCAGGGAGTGGCGCGAGTCCAGTATATCAGTGCACCTTGGCACGTTAAAAACAAGAATCCCAGTTAGTGGATTTCCTGTTAAATCAGGCCGTGGATGTAAGAGCTTGAGTCTCTGAACCACGTTAAACTGAGCGTACTTATATTTTAAAGTATTTACTAAAGTGTTGTGAAAATCTGCTCACTGAGAGCATGTTAAAAGAAAACTTTGGTTAAGTATTCAGGTCAGGGAGAATCCTTCTCACTGACCAGTTCAGGCAACGCACTCGAGAGTTCAGCATCTCGAGTCACTGTGTTACTTAGAGTATGAATCTCCAAGTCTTCACACTGACTTGGTAGCTCAGCCTCTGAGTAATGCAGTGACTTGAAGTGTAATCTCTCGAGTCACTGCCTTGTTAAGAGACTGAGCCCTCAAGTCATCACACTGACTTGATGTCTCTGACTCTTAGCAATGCAGTGACTTGAGTATTATTCACTCTTGCTGAACTCCCCGAGGAAAAGGTTTTTAAAAAAATTTGCTCCTGAATTCCCATTTTAGCCCTTCGAAAATGGGACCATCAGACAGCATGATTGCCGCCACCCACACACGCTTATTATCGAGGTGACGCGCCTCCTAATTATTCAGAAAGACACCCTTACGCGCCTAAAATTTGCATTTTAGCCCTCCAATTTTTCTTCTTTTTCGCAAAGTACCCCGTTTTCTCTTAGTATAAATAGGGTAGTTATTTCATTTTCATCATTTTTTCGACTCTTCTCAGCACCAAAACCCTTTGTTTATCTTTTCGAATTTTCCGCCCAATGATCCTCTGTCTCCGGCAATTGCTTTCTTCCATCTGAGCTTTTAAGGTAAATTTCTATTGTGTTCTTCTTCTTCTTCTTTGCTTCAATTTTGTTTTACTTTGGTAAACAAACCCAAACTTTGTCGTACCTTTGCTTAACCGCCGCTGTTGCCCCTTCAAATTCCACCGGAACCCGCCATTAGAGCCGTTCCAAGCTTTCTTTATTCCCATTTTTTTTTAAAAAATTCACACAAATGTCCTCCTCATCACGAACTGGATCAAACCCTCCCCGAAATCCTGGAAAACACCCAATTAGAGAAACCTCTTTGAATCCCGTTCCAGTGGTCCAAATAGATTCAGATCCGGAGGCGGCCTCTCTAGTTCGATCCGTAGACTCAGGAGCTCACCAATCAAGGGAGGTCGTCAAGGTCAACCCAGCCCGTGAGGTCGTAGAGGAGACCAATTCGGACCTCCATTTTGAGGAAGAGGACGAGACCGAAGTATAACAGTTCGTCCCCATAGACGAATTTACCTGGGAGTACCTTGAAAGCATTGATTATCCAATGCTTAATCCAATTGAGCACCAGATCCCAGTCACAGTAGCTTGCCAGGTCGACTGGGATGCCTATGAGAGGGAGTACTCCTCTCGTTTCCAGATACCAACTCGCAGGAATCGAAAGCTCAGGACTACGGAGTTCATGGCGAGCTACATTATCTCATCGATCACTGAGGATGAGCTACCCAAGATAAAAAAGGATTACAAGATCCCTTACGACATTCATATGTACGCGCCATTGAAGAAATATCGAGCAGATCGACCTCCTCGTGGATGTACAGCGATTAACCTCGGAATTCTCAAGGTTGGGGTTACACTTCCCCTCCACCCACTGATCGGCCATTTTTTTGAGCAGACGAACTTAGCCATAAGCCAGATTACTCCCATGAGGTAGATGAACCTCATGTCGATAATGGTGTTGTTCACCTTGAAGGGATACCCTAACAAACTGACGGCAGATGAGGTGAACTACATCATGGCACCCACATCCTCCACGGGGGATAAGGTGGGCTGGTTCTACCTTAAGGCTCATCCAGGCCTTAAGGTGGTTGAAGACGTGCCCGAAAAAGTAAAGAACTGGAAACACGACTGGTTCTTCATTGACGGTGACTGGAAAGCTTCAGCTCGCCCCTATAGTGGTGTTGAGCGGATTAACATACTGGCGGAGTTTGGGAAACTCAAGCATGAGTTTTACCTCTTCGATACTTTTGAAGTGGTAAAACTAATTTTAATCTTTTTTTTATTTCAGGTCCCAAGACTCTCAAGTGGAGGAGTGCCAAAGACGAGGCTGGCGATCTGTTCTTGTTCGTCCTCAGTCAGGTCGCCCTAAGAAATCGAGTTGATTGGACTGCTAGCTATCTTTTCTCAGTGTCTACACGTGGGGTAGCTAGCCTAATCACGTACATGCACCATCTTGAGGTGCAAGCCGAGGTCCCTGAAGGTAAAATCTTTTCTCCTTTGGCGAACTACTCCTACTTTTGTTCTTCACAGATACTCTCTAACACTTGTAGTTCGACCTTTGCAGACCAGCTCGTTACCGTTGCTATCACATCTGCCTTTACCCTGCTCAATCAACACGTGTGGGACATGCCGACCAAGAAAGGAAGGAAGAAAGATGACCCCATCTCCAAAATGGTCGCGCTGGTGGCCAAGCCAAATGGAGATCCCCACCAAGCGGGAGCATCGGGTTCATCTAAGCAGCTCGTCCCAGTAAGTAGCCCACCGATGACTGATACCCAAAAGAAGAAGAGGCTTTACCGTGGAGATGGCACTTCCATCACCAAGACCGAGCGAGCTCATAAGAAGAGCAAAGGGCCTCAAGGAGGCGAGGCCAATGTAGCTCGCTCGACCGAACAGGAAGCTGGTCGAGCTTCCTCATTGGAGGTCCTCACCAAGTAATAGGTGATCGCCTCTGCCCAAGAAAGGAATCTGGAGTCACCGGATGATGTGACTTTCTAAGGTTGGGACGTTGGCCACTATGTTGAGTAAGTATCTTTGCACTTAGTTATTTTTCTCTTGTTTTTTAACATGTTTAACATGTTTTTCCTTTACTCTCTATAGCTGTCAACCTTCTCACTACCCTGGCCGCTCCAATATCGTGCACTAGTACTCGTGCTCCAAGGTGCCGACCTCTTTTAGGGAGATTCCGAGCTCCCACATCCGGCGGGCTTCTGAGTCGGTAGCTCGATCCTGGACTAAACCCTTGGAGGGGACCGTGAAAGAGCAGGCCTCGAGGGATAATGGTCGCCTCGCTATCATCCAGGCGGGCAATACACTGGTGACCATCTAGAAGTTGGTCGACCAGGTAGAAGACTTGGAGAAGGATGTCAAGCAGCACACCAACACTGTTTGCCGCATCGCCCAGGAGAGGGATGATGCCCAATCCAAAGCGAACTTGGTCGTCGCTAACCTCCAAGTAAAGGTGAAAGCCCACCAGGCAGCCGAGCAGAGTGCTCTCGGCCTTCATCAGAAGGTCTCTGAAGAGCTTAAAGTTAAAGAGGCCGAACTGGAACTTCTCCGCACTCAGCTCGCCTGCGAGCAGAAGAAGAGGGAAATGATCGAGAAGTGGGCCACTAAGACTGAGGCCAAGGTAGCTCGTCGGGTCGATTACCTAGGAAGAGTTGGTGCCCAAGCTTGAGGCGAGCTCCATTATGGGCTTTGTTAGTGCCTATTTTGAGTGCATTCGGGCTATAAATGAGTTCGAAGTGCCCATTGCCAAAGAGTTCACAGACTTCCTCCAAGCCAACCCTCCTCCCAAAGGCACAACTCTACAGATAGAAGATCTGCCTGAGTATGGAGTGAAGATCGACTTCCTCGACTCAAGTATCGAGATCACCCATCCTCCAGAAGGCGAGGACGAGCAAGAGGAGGAGGTCGAGGGTGGAGAGGATGCTCCTGCTGGCCCAACTGAGCAAGCCCAAAAAGAGCGAGTTGATGTTGAAGGGCTAATTGCTGAGTTCACCGTAGACGTCCTCATCAATCCAACTATCTCAGGGGCACCCTTGGTCGACCCTCAAGATGACAACCTTCCTCCACCTAGGGGCCAGGGGACTTAGACTAGGTCTTCTTTGACTTGCAATTTTCTTTCTTTTTGTTGTAGTTGTTCGCTCCAATAGGGAGTTTATTTTTGTAATCTTTTGGGCGATCTGCCTTATTTCTAATGAAATTTATTTTGCTCAAATCTTCCTTATGTATTAATTGCTTCGCATTTATTTTTATGTTTTACAATCTTAATACATGTATTTGGGCTTTGTTAAAAAAAGAACTGTGCCTTAGAAATGGAATTAGGATCTTGGCCTTAGGCTATGTTCATTTTAAAAAAACAAACAACCTTTAATGAGCTTAATCAAATAATCTGACTCGTGCCTCGAGCTTGAATCTTCTCCTTGAACGAACAACTATTATTGAATTGATAAAAATATACAAGTATAAAAACGACCTACTTTACAAGTCTATACAAACCAAGTTAAAGTAGTTCGACTACTATACATTTTGTCAAACAACTTCAAACTTCTCAAAATGCTAAGAATGTACAAACATAAATAAGTTGCTAGGCTACAGTAGTTTGACCAACAATTCTTGTTCGTCTACTAATACATAGTGAATTTAAAAAAATTATGCAAGTTTTTGGGCCTTCCTTGCACATATGCAGCTCTTGCTCGTCTCCTGATCAAAGTAGTTTGTCCTATTGATAATACTTCTTCAAATGAATTGCATTACAAGAGTATTGGGCCGAGTTGCCTTCCATGTCTTCGATATCATAAACACCATTGGGTAAGTTGTTTGTTACCCTGTATGGGCCCTCCCAAGTCGGTCCAAATACACCTGGTGGTGGGGTAAGCTTCTTGCGTAGAACTAGGTCGCCAACTCCGAACTCCCTTAGCTTGACATGAGAATTATAGTAACGCTCTGCCCGTTGTTTATATGTTGTATTTTTTAGCTCTGCCATTATTCTTTTTTCTTCGAGCAAATCTAGTTCGGCTGACAAGGCAGAGCTGTTCGCCTCTTCATCAAAGCTGGTTGTTCTAATTATTTTGGTCTTTAGTTTAACTGGAATGACTGCTTCCATTCTGAATGCTAATGCGAATGGTTTTTCTCCGGTGCTGACCTGGGAGAAACTCTATATGCCCATAAAATATTTGGGAGCTCTAAAGACCAATTTCCTTTACTTTCCGTCAATCGTATTTTCAAAATGTGTTTGATTATTTTATTGACGGCTTCAACTTGACCATTTGATTGTGGATGATAAGGGGTTGAGAAGTGTTTCTTGATCCCCCACTTAGTGCAGAAGTCTCTTAGTCCCTTCCCATCAAACTGAGGATCATTATCTGTAACAATTATTTGGGGAACTCCAAATCGACTTATAATATTTTTCCAAATGAAGCTGATCATTTTTTCTTGTGTAACTTTGACTAATGCTTCTGCCCATTTAGTATAGTAATCAATTGCCACAACAGCGAATCGTACATTACCCTTTCTAGGAGGGAAGGGTCCAAGATGTCTATTTCCCATCTTACAAATTGTCAAGGACTGAAAACAGAAATGAGCTCTTGTGCTGGAGTGTGGATGCTTGGGGCAAAAATTTGACATCGATGACAGGATCTTGCCATTTGAAGAGCATCTTGACGTAGAGTTGGCCAATAATAGCCTTGCCTTATTGTTTTGTAGGCTAGAGCTTGCACCCCAACATGGTTTCCACAAACACCTGAATGTATTTCTTCCAAAGTAGCTCATCCCTGAACCCTAGACAAATACTTGAGAAGTAGGATTGAAAAGCCTCTTTTGTAAAGCTGCTCGCTCACCAGGGTATGCCTAGTTGCTCATTTTGTTATTTTAGCAGCTTCAAAAGGATTGCTAGGAAATTCACCATCTTTCAAGTATTTGGCTAAAGGAGTTCGCCAATCATCATCATCAAGTAGTTCGCCCACCTGGTTGACTTGATAATCTGAGGTTGATGGATTGGCCCTTCTCGTGATAATAATATATGTTAACTCAGTTGGTCCTTCACTGGTAGCCAGTCGAGCTAGAGCACCAGCTTGGGTGTTGCTTGCCCGGGGTACTTGTTCAATGTAAACCTGATCTAGCATTGATACCAGGTGAGCAACTATCTTTTTATACTCGATCAGTGTTCATATTTGACCTTGTATTCACCCCGTACTTGATTTACGATGAGCTGAAAATCTCCAAAGATGTGGAGTCGTCTGACTCCTACAACAAGTTATAAGTGGAGACCTGCAATGCGGGCTTCATACTCAGCTTCATTATTTGTAGCCATGAATTTAAATCTGACTACTGAGGTGAATACTTATCTGTCGGAGCTGATGATAATTACTCCTGCCCCCGAGGCCATGTTCGTAGATGAACCGTCTACATAAAGATGCCAGGGGTGATCTAGCCTTCTCATCGGATCTTGGGGAAAGATTAGTTCAACTATAAAGTCAGCTAATGTCTAACCCTTGATCGCTGTTCGAGGAGCATAAGTTACTCCGAATTGGCTAATCTCTATGGACCATTTCAATAGGCAGCCAATTGTGTCTGGTCGATTGTTGGGATATTTAGTTTTGATGATTTTCCAAAATGACTTGTAATAGGATGTGTGCGGTCAGGATTGTCTTGTAAAGGTTCAGGTTAGGATAGTTTGTTTTCAGTTTACAGGTACTCTGTTGAGGGGGAACTCAGCGGACTCATAAACCTGAAGAAGTCAGAAGCCATCCAAGAGGAAACAAACTCAAGTCCCCTGAAGACCTGAAGACCGTCCTGAAGGAAGTCCCACTGAGTATAAACCTGACTTTCTAAGCTGGTCAGTGGACTACTCAGTGAAGAGCATGGTCATGAGGATCAGTGTTGTGCCGAGTAGATCCTGAAGGAGTCAGGCTACTGAGGAATGAGAGGCTGACAATTTGCCTTATGTCAACTCTCCTGAGTAGACTTAAAGTCCAATGAAGGAAGTCCAATGAAGGAAGTCTACTGAGAAAGTCTACTGAGAAACTCTCCTGAGTAGACTTAAAGTCCAATGAAGGAAGTCCAATGAAGGAAGTCTACTGAGAAACTCTCCTGAGTAGACTTAAAGTCCAATGAAGGATGTCCAGTGAGTATACTTCAAGTCCAATGAAAGTTTCTAAGAAGACCTCAAGTCTACTGAAGAAAAGTATCCTAAGAGGACTTCAAGTCAGCTGAAGAGAAGTCACCTGAAGTCAGGACTACCCTGATCAAGTACCCTGAACAAAAGAGCCGTTGGACTCAGTCCACGTGGACCAATCAAGTCAAGGCAGCAAATCTGACAAAAGCTGACAAAGGCCATACTTTACTGAAAAGGAGAATTTCACTCCAGAGATAGTCTGGATTTGAATGTTACTCTCTCCAACGGTAACATTCAAATTCACACTATAAATACAAACTCAAGCTTCATTTGTGAATAAGCAAGGAGCTGATGTGAGAGTGGTGCATTTCAAGGGAGGCATAAGGAGGCACCATCTCCATCAAGAACACTGACCTGAGTTCTTCATAGTCATATTTGAGTGTTCCAGTTTGTATACTCGAGCTCATCATATACATCCTAAGCTTAGAGAGATTTTCCCAACCTTAGCTTAAAGGCTAAAACCATGTAAGGGAAAATCTCACCTAGTTGGAGAGAACCAAACCAAACTAAACCCTTTCCAGAATAGTGTTAGGTGTTGCAGTGAGGTGAGGAGAGGCAGTCCCTGAGTGGAGAGGGATGTGAGGCCAGTTCGAGAGGCAGCTCCGCGGAGGGGTGTGAGTCCAGTTGTGAGTGCACCTTGGCACGTTAAAAACAAGAATCCCGGGTAGTGGATTTCCTGTTAAATCAGGCAGTGGATGTAGGAGCTTGAGCCTCCGAACCACTTTACATTGTTGTGTTCTTTATTGCTTTACTGACTTGCATAACATCAGTGTTAAAACAAAAATTTCTCCTAATTTCCCATATTATCTTTGTTCCTGAATGAAAAAAACGGGACCAACAATTGGTATCAAAGCGACTTGATACTTAGTTTTGATGATTTTCCAAAACGACTTGTAATAGGATGTGTGCGGTCAGGATTGTCTTGTAAAGGTTCAGGTTAGGATAGTTTGTTTTCAGTTTACAGGTACTCTGTTGAGGGGGAACTCAGCGGACTCATAAACCTGAAGAAGTCAGAAGCCATCCAAGAGGAAACAAACTCAAGTCCCCTGAAGACCTGAAGACCGTCCTGAAGGAAGTCCCACTGAGTATAAACCTGACTTTCTAAGCTGGTCAGTGGACTACTCAGTGAAGAGCATGGTCATGAGGATCAGTGTTGTGCCGAGTAGATCCTGAAGGAGTCAGGCTACTGAGGAATGAGAGGCTGACAATTTGCCTTATGTCAACTCTCCTGAGTAGACTTAAAGTCCAATGAAGGAAGTCCAATGAAGGAAGTCTACTGAGAAAGTCTACTGAGAAACTCTCCTGAGTAGACTTAAAGTCCAATGAAGGAAGTCCAATGAAGGAAGTCCAATGAAGGAAGTCTACTGAGAAACTCTCCTGAGTAGACTTAAAGTCCAATGAAGGATGTCCAGTGAGTATACTTCAAGTCCAATGAAAGTTTCTAAGAAGACCTCAAGTCTACTGAAGAAAAGTATCCTAAGAGGACTTCAAGTCAGCTGAAGAGAAGTCACCTGAAGTCAGGACTACCCTGATCAAGTACCCTGAACAAAAGAGCCGTTGGACTCAGTCCACGTGGACCAATCAAGTCAAGGCAGCAAATCTGACAAAAGCTGACAAAGGCCATACTTTACTGAAAAGGAGAATTTCACTCCAGAGATAGTCTGGATTTGAATGTTACTCTCTCCAACGGTAACATTCAAATTCACACTATAAATACAAACTCAAGCTTCATTTGTGAATAAGCAAGGAGCTGATGTGAGAGTGGTGCATTTCAAGGGAGGCATAAGGAGGCACCATCTCCATCAAGAACACTGACCTGAGTTCTTCATAGTCATATTTGAGTGTTCCAGTTTGTATACTCGAGCTCATCATATACATCCTAAGCTTAGAGAGATTTTCCCAACCTTAGCTTAAAGGCTAAAACCATGTAAGGGAAAATCTCACCTAGTTGGAGAGAACCAAACCAAACTAAACCCTTTCCAGAATAGTGTTAGGTGTTGCAGTGAGGTGAGGAGAGGCAGTCCCTGAGTGGAGAGGGATGTGAGGCCAGTTCGAGAGGCAGCTCCGCGGAGGGGTGTGAGTCCAGTTGTGAGTGCACCTTGGCACGTTAAAAACAAGAATCCCGGGTAGTGGATTTCCTGTTAAATCAGGCAGTGGATGTAGGAGCTTGAGCCTCCGAACCACTTTACATTGTTGTGTTCTTTATTGCTTTACTGACTTGCATAACATCAGTGTTAAAACAAAAATTTCTCCTAATTTCCCATATTATCTTTGTTCCTGAATGAAAAAAACGGGACCAACAATTGGTATCAAAGCGACTTGATACTTAGTTTTGATGATTTTCCAAAACGACTTGTAATAGAATGTGTGCGGTCAGGATTGTCTTGTAAAGGTTCAGGTTAGGATAGTTTGTTTTCAGTTTACAGGTACTCTGTTGAGGGGGAACTCAGCGGACTCATAAACCTGAAGAAGTCAGAAGCCATCCAAGAGGAAACAAACTCAAGTCCCCTGAAGACCTGAAGACCGTCCTGAAGGAAGTCCCACTGAGTATAAACCTGACTTTCTAAGCTGGTCAGTGGACTACTCAGTGAAGAGCATGGTCATGAGGATCAGTGTTGTGCCGAGTAGATCCTGAAGGAGTCAGGCTACTGAGGAATGAGAGGCTGACAATTTGCCTTATGTCAACTCTCCTGAGTAGACTTAAAGTCCAATGAAGGAAGTCCAATGAAGGAAGTCTACTGAGAAAGTCTACTGAGAAACTCTCCTGAGTAGACTTAAAGTCCAATGAAGGAAGTCCAATGAAGGAAGTCTACTGAGAAACTCTCCTGAGTAGACTTAAAGTCCAATGAAGGATGTCCAGTGAGTATACTTCAAGTCCAATGAAAGTTCCTAAGAAGACCTCAAGTCTACTGAAGAAAAGTATCCTAAGAGGACTTCAAGTCAGCTGAAGAGAAGTCACCTGAAGTCAGGACTACCCTGATCAAGTACCCTGAACAAAAGAGCCGTTGGACTCAGTCCACGTGGACCAATCAAGTCAAGGCAGCAAATCTGACAAAAGCTGACAAAGGCCATACTTTACTGAAAAGGAGAATTTCACTCCAGAGATAGTCTGGATTTGAATGTTACTCTCTCCAACGGTAACATTCAAATTCACACTATAAATACAAACTCAAGCTTCATTTGTGAATAAGCAAGGAGCTGATGTGAGAGTGGTGCATTTCAAGAGAGGCATAAGGAGGCACCATCTCCATCAAGAACACTGACCTGAGTTCTTCATAGTCATATTTGAGTGTTCCAGTTTGTATACTCGAGCTCATCATATACATCCTAAGCTTAGAGAGATTTTCCCAACCTTAGCTTAAAGGCTAAAACCATGTAAGGGAAAATCTCACCTAGTTGGAGAGAACCAAACCAAACTAAACCCTTTCCAGAATAGTGTTAGGTGTTGCAGTGAGGTGAGGAGAGGCAGTCCCTGAGTGGAGATGGATGTGAGGCCAGTTCGAGAGGCAGCTCCGCGGAGGGGTGTGAGTCCAGTTGTGAGTGCACCTTGGCACGTTAAAAACAAGAATCCCGGGTAGTGGATTTCCTGTTAAATCAGGCAGTGGATGTAGGAGCTTGAGCCTCCGAACCACTTTACATTGTTGTGTTCTTTATTGCTTTACTGACTTGCATAACATCAGTGTTAAAACAAAAATTTCTCCTAATTTCCCATATTATCTTTGTTCCTGAATGAAAAAAAAACGGGACCAACATCGATGTAAGATTTTTCTAAGATTAGATCTGAATAATTTTTATTTCGTTTCATCTAATACTCGTAACATTATTTCCGCTCCTATGTTAGACATTGAGGGATTTTCCTTCCGTTTTGTAAATAATACTTGCTATTTTTCGCTTAATGGTGATGTTTATGGAAATGCTCTTCTGTTGAATGGTTTATACTTGTTACATTGTGGATATAGTGTTCTTAATATACAAAATAAAATACTCAAGCTTAGTAATCATGAAACCCCGACTTTCTTGTGGCATTGTAGACTTGGTCATGCAAACGAGAAAAGAATTGCAAGGTTGAGAAAGTTAGACTACTTAAACCTATTTGACTTAGCGTCTTATGGTAATTGTGAATCTTGTCTCATTGGCAAAATGATCAATAAACCCTTTTCTAGAAGAGTAGTTCTAGGGTGCATCCAAGTGCATACTATGCACTTGGATTTTGCACCCTAATTTCAAATTGATTTTGACCAAATCATAGAATCTCGCGGGTCGGCTGATCCGACTAAAACTCGCGGGTCAGTCGATCCGAATACTAAATTCGCGGGTCTCAGGTCCAAAATCCAGAGAAAAAAACTCAAACCAAAAACCCACAGCAAAACACGTACGATCTTCTGCTTCTTCCTCCATTAATGGTGATGCGGTGGTCGTCACATAATTCATATTGGTGTTTTCTCCTCTGGTGCCTTTTCCTTTCCGGTGCGACTGAGTTTTTCTCCTCAGATCTAAATCACAATTCATCTCTTATTGCACCAAATTGACCTCCGTTCCTGGTGCTCGTCGGTAGAAATCAAAACAGACATAACTTTTGGAGTCAGACTCAAAATTTTTATTGTGATACCTTTTTTAAAGCGGATCGACGATTCGAGTTGAACTCACCGCGCAACGTGCTGTGATGTACGCAAGTCTGGGCCCAAATTCCAACGTTTGACAGTGTTGGACCTACTTTTTCTGTTTGAGACTTATTACAACTTGGGGTATTGGTGATTATAACTTCGGGTATTGGTGATCAAATCTTGGGATATTGGTGATTACAATTTGGGGTATTGTTGATTATATCTTGGGGTATTGGTGATTATATCTTGGGGTATTGGTTATTATATCTTGGGGAATTGATTATTACAACTTGGGGTATTGGTGATTATAACTTCGGGTATTGGTGATCAAATCTTGGGGTATTGGTGATTATATCTTGGGGTATTGGTGATTATAACTTCGGGTATTGGTGATCAAATCTTGGGGTATTGGTGATTATATCTTGGGGTATTGGTTATTATAACTTGGGGTATTGGTTATTATAACTTGGGGTATTGGTTATTACAACTTGAGGTATTGGTTATTATAACTTCGGGTATTGGTGGATCAAATATTGGGGTATTGTTGATTATAACTTAGGGTATTGGTAATTAACTCTTGGGGTAATCCTGAATAATTATTTGATACATTATTATTGAGTAATTCTTAGGGTATTGGTGATTATAACTTAGGGTATTGGAGAATATAACTTATAGTATTGGTGATTATAACTTGGGGTATTGGTGATATAACTTCGGGTATTGGTGATTATAACTTCGGGTATTGGTGATATAACTCCGGGTATTGGTACGAAGCACGCGCGACCCATTTTTGACTCCGATTGTTGCCAGACCCGCGAATTTTGGTCGAGTTGTGCCTGACCCGCGAATTTTTTGTTGGA
Source organism: Ballota nigra (assembly GCA_947034835.1). Lineage (NCBI taxonomy): Eukaryota > Viridiplantae > Streptophyta > Magnoliopsida > Lamiales > Lamiaceae > Ballota > Ballota nigra. The sequence goes on along the minus strand of OX344720.1, from coordinate 117,278,054 downwards.
TCCCACAAACCGACCCGCAACCGACCCGCAAATTTAGTCAAAATTGATTTTAAAATCAATTTCAAATTGGGTGCAAAATCCAAGTGCATACTATGCACTTGGATGCACCCTAGAATTTGTCTTTATTATTTAGTGAGAGTCCCACTACTCAAACCCCAAAATTCGCTAAACTCACCCCACTTACTAAATATACCCCAATCAAATTTAAAAATTATCATATGTTATTAAACATATCCGATTTTATTCCTATAATATCCTTACCCTATAAAAATTAAATTAATAATTTTCTATTTTATATTTTCATAATTATCTCTCTTCTCAAGAAAAAAAAATATTTATTTATATTTATTCTTTAACTTTTGATCGAAATTTGAAAAAAAAATATCTTAAGAAATTAAATATATTTTGCAAAATATTATAAAAAATAAAAAAAAATTCAAAAATATATAAATTACAAAAATTAATTAATAAAATAAAATTCTTAAAAATAAATAAAAATATTTGATTGAATTATTTGGAAGATATATTTTTTTAACAGTTTTTCAAATTTAAAAGAATTTTTTGTAAAATAATTAGAGTAAATAAATAAAAAAAATTAAAAAAAAAAGACGATTGTATAAATAAAATTGCCAAAAAGTAATGAATATGGAGAATAAATATTAAAAAGTAATGTTATTTTTTTGTCAAAAATAAATATAACAATTGAATATGGGACAAACCTTTTTGGCAATATAGCAATTAACTTTGAAATAGAGGGAGTATAATATTATTATTTAAAAATAAATATATATAATATAATAATAATAATAATATATCAAAAAATAATCCAAACATCCCATCAATGCGCACCTAGTATCACTCGAAATTGTCCCCATGTAAATTGAATATCTGGAACAGTAATCATAACAAAATGAACAAATCAGAGAAACATGGCAGTGATAGGTTGACACTAAAACCTATTATTTGTGCTTTGTTATTACCTGAAAATGTAGAATTGAAGAAGAGAGTAAGAATGAGGTACGGTTGACACTAAAAACCCTAGCTGAGCGAGATGTGGCATGAGCCTTGAGTGTAGGATCAAGTGTTGACTGATGAGATCTTTCTATAAAACTAACATCAATTTAAACAAAATTATTCGACACAATTAGAAATAACACTCACACAGAGAGAGAGAGGGGCGATTGTCAATTTTGAGGGACGAGGAGAGTGGATTATTGATGAATGCCGACTACTCTTCTTCCATGTTTATAGCGGGGCCCGCTGCCGCCCTTCGCTGCCGCCTTCGTTTTGGCTTCCTACTGCGCTCCTCCCTTGAGGTAACAAATTGGAACCACGTTTATCTACGGATGGAGGGATTTGGGCATTGCACACAACCTAAATTCACTCCACTGGTTTGGATAAAATATCATGAATTTCAAATATTTAGCTTTGTTTTTTATTAATACTTAGATGGCGTGTGGTTAGTAATTCTTCAATGTAACTTCTCCTACAATCATCTCCCGCAATCACTCTCTCATTCCTCCATCAACAACCACTTATTGTCTACTTCCATTTCAAAATTGGTGCATGACACTAGCAATGCAATATCATTGGAACAACTCATCCCCCAACATATCATTTTTATTATAGGGATATAGATGGAAAGTAAAATTTTATTCTCTTTACCATTGAAGTGTTGTTAAGCAAACACATCCTTAGTAAAACCATGTCATTTGTGTATTCTTAAATCCGTTTATTTTCGAATCCCTAGTATTTCAAATGATTCTATCAAATGCAACCTAGAAGTTTCCAAGTGCTCACTTACAGTTAGTTGTAACTTGTACGACTATATTTTTTGTTTGATTGCAGTTATATTAGAGGGATGCATGAGGTAGGTCTTACATGCTTTGGGGTTATCTGGGTTTCTTCTTTGTATGCATGCATTCAAACAGGGGTGGATTTAAGTGGGTTGTTCTCATGGATTTTATTTAGACCTTTTATTTATATATTAGAGTATCCGTTAATTTGTCTCACCATATACTATTATAATATGTAAAGTTTGGCTCCATTTGAGCAAGATTCCTGACCCTAGATCTTGTATGTATTCTTGATTTTGTGATTGAACAAAGTCCTCAATGGAATGCTCTGCATTGGACTTCTAAAATGCGCATTATTTTTGTCTCCAAATGCCTTTGCGATGTGTGAAGAACCAAGTAAATGAGCCATTATGTGAATCTCTCATGATTCTGTAAATTATATCCAAGAATCTTCACTACATACCCATGCTTTTATGTAGAGTGTTTCTCTTCCCAGTGGCATGCCTTGTTTGAAGGATACATGTGGTGCAGGGTCCCTCCTCCGATTTGCAGATTCTAATTGTTTCCGATGGTCATTCAATGCCTTTTCTGCTACACCGCTAATGAGCTTAAATTTCTTCAATGGGAGTGGTTCTGAAGACTCTGGTGACCTACAGCCAAGAACATCTACAGGAAGCGGGGTGCCATGGACATGGACGTGGACCAATAGCCTTATTTTTGCTAATTGCTTGTGAGTATCGCCGATTCATACCTGTCCTGAGGACCGGTTTTGTTATCCTGATGATAAATAAGCACTTAGAAGAAGTTGTGATATTTATGAGCTTGTATGCAGACTTTACGCAGCACAATATCTCTCGAAAGACAAGCTCACATTCTGGTTATCCAAGGTAGTAGCCTCATTTAACTACTTATGCATGTTGAGAATTTGAATGTGATGTTTTTGTATATTTGCAGAGGAATTGTTCCATTAGCAAGGGGCAGTTGTGGAGGCTAGTAACATGTGCCTTTGTGCATGCAGATATTGGGCATCTGCTGGTTTGTTCTGAATATTAACTTGTCTTTACTCAACATTTGACATGTTGATTCCATAATTAAGCGCTTTGTTTTTCCAGATTAACTGCTATTCTTTGAGCAACGTTGGTCCTGTTAATGAGGATATATGGGGTCCTAAAAGATATTTAACCATATATATCAGCTCTGCGATTGCAGGTAACAATGCTACAACTCATAATTCATTTGGACATATATAATATCCATGTGTTTGTAAATCTTATGTGCATCAGGTTCAACCATGAGTTATTGGTTTAATAAACACCATTCAGTTGGTGCATCAGGAGCTATTTCTGGACTGGTAATCTTCAAGTTCTAATGTTTTCTTTTTCAGTCAAACATATTAATCTGAGCTTGGCTATAGCTGATTTAATGAAGTAATTTAATGTTGTAGACTAAATATATATTGTTTTAGTTTGAGTTTATGTTTAATGTTTAATGGATTGTTGGTGGCATGATCAGGTAGGATCATATCTTGTGTATCTCCTGAGGAACGGGGACAAGATCCAAGGATCTGATGAGCATCTCAAACACATTGGGAAAGTGATTCTTATAAACCTGGTACGTCGCCTTTTTAAAATCAATTTGTGTATGAAATTCTTCCCGGTTAAAATTTCATTTACCGGTCCCTACTCACTGTTACAAGTAAGTTTATTTTTCTTGGATGTTTGATGTTATTCTACAATTTTTGTTGTCTCATCACTCACTTATGCAGGGTTGTGGGTTGACGTTTCCAAGCATTGATAACTGGGCGCATGTAAGTTGATTTCTAGCTTGCACCAACTTCACTTTTAGTACATGAAGGAGTTGATTTATAGATCAATTGTGGTTAAGATTCCATCTTATGTTAATTATTAGATATGATAAGGGTGTATGCATGCTTGTTTTTCAGCTTGGAGGGTTTATCGGTGGAGCTGCAGTTTGTTGCGTCGTTGATCCTGAATGGAAGCTGAAGCCCGTTATCCAGGATGCAATCAGAGAGGTCCGCAAAGTCAAGGAAGAATGAATGGAGTTGGTTAGTTAGATTGGACGATCGATGTGGTTGTAACTTGTAACTAGGATGGGATGATCAAGCTTCGTTTTACAATTTAGGTAAGGTGACTCACAGTGGCTTTATTTATTTATGTTTCATGGTAGTTTTGATTACTTCATTATTACAAGTTTGTTTCCTCATGTTTACTGCAATTTAGCACTAGACAAATAGCCTTTATAATGCTGTGGTGATTTGGATTTTTGTTTTCATTCACATTTTTCGTTTAAATTAAACCAATCTCAATATATATATATATATTTCAAATCTCAATTTTAGTTACACACATAGGAACGAAAAATCGAAAACCATTAAAACGTGTTTCCAACACTTTCGGGATATTTTAAGTTTTTAACAATGTCTCAACTCAGGGGCCTGGATCAATATTCAATGTAATGGAAATCCGAATAAAAATAAAAGGTTGTGTTTGAATGAATGGATTTGAGTTGTAAATTTTAAATCCACAACTTAAATCTACTTTACTTGTTTGGATAAGATATTCAAATGAATAAATTTTAAACACTTAGTTTTAATACTAATTTAAATTAAAAGAATTTAAATACTTAACAAATTCATGTCATTTTTCAAATTCTTTGGATTTCAAATAACTCTATCCAAATATAACATTAGTATAATTATGATGGTTAATGAGAACAAAATCATTACAGCCCCTCCTAAATAAGGTAATAACTACTCTATTTTAATTACTCATTTCTCCTCCCAATAACTATTGATCATTCACTTTTATTCTAAAACTAGCTATGCAACCACCATTGTGAAGATTTTCCCCATCATATTATTTTCATTATAGAACATAGATAAAAAATAAATTTTTATTATTGTTACCATTGAAGAATTTGTAACAAGCACGCCTACTTTTTATAATTTTATTATACATTTTGCGATATCACGAGGTGCATCTCATCTCTATCTATCCCTTCACTACTATAAGGTCAAATTGCATTGATGTATGTTTATCGGTCAAGTTATAGACCCGCGAGGTTTCACGGGCTTAAATACTTTTTGTTTTAATATTTTTTACTTTTTAAATTTGGTTGTATAATTTTGGTATGAACATATTTTATTACATAATATTAAACATAAATATTATATTAATCAATGGACATTTATTTAATAATATTATTATTTACTAATGAATTTAATTTTATATTATTATTTCTAAAAACAACAAATATTGTTTACAACTAAAGTAAATGGCATTGTGTTTAGGTGAATGTGATAAAGTAATTTTGAAGTATTTTGTATTATGGGTAAAACATATAACATCATACATTTTCACTGATATACTTCATTTTTTAATTTATATTATTAGTTTTAATTATTATTTTTAATTGATGTTATTTATTTATGACCAAAATTATAGCAACTGAAAATATAGTAGGAATATTTTTATGTATAACTATTAGTTTAGTAATATATAATTTCGTAATCAACACAGAAAGGAAAGCTAAAAAAATGTAATGTAAGGTAGAATACAAGTTTTAATTATTATTTTATTATGTAAAATTTATTTATTTGTAAAATGTATCACAAGTTTCTAAAAATCTCTCTATAAACCATATTTGTTGTATTATACTTGGATGATTTTCCTTCAGAATCTATAGTCAATATCTTCAACCCATCCCTTCTCTTAACCCGAGATAATGCCACGTACAATTGGCCGTGTGTGAAAACTGGTTTTGGAAGATATAGTCCTACACTTGAAAGAGACTGCCCTTGACTTTTGTTTATGGTCATTGCAAAACACAATGATATTGGAAACTGTCGCCTAGTAAAATTAACAGGCATAGTTACAATATGTCCATCTGATCTTATAGCTGCAGATAGTGTTTTCCAAATAAATATTTTTCCAGTAGCCCCATACGCATACAAAAAATAAATACCACCAATGTTGTTCAAAACAACATCAAGTATTTATCTAAACACAATATTTTGCTCTCCTGTAAGCATTATACCCAACCTTTGATATTCACCTTTCAACAAATCTCGATCATAATTCATCTCTTCACGTATCAACTTATTACCAGAGGTTGATATTATATCCTGATCCGACAGAGGTATCGTAGGATATCTAGACAAAGTACTGTCATTTAATTGCAGTAATTTCTCTATTTCAAGCAAAGCATAATTCCTCAACTCCTCCCTTGTCAAGGTTAAATCTGCCAATTAAAAAAATATAAGAATTCAGAATTTTTTTAATTACATATAAATTAAAGTAAAAGAGTTAAGTAATTGTACCAGGTAAATTCAACATTCTTCGCTTTTGTGTTTGTATATCGTCCGACAGACAATCAAATGTTCTCTCAAAACATTTTCAGGGCAACTCATAGATGACGACAACAATAGAATTGAAAAGAGATTTCTGACATAATGTGCTGATGCCCAGAAGCTTGACTCTATTATTCCATCAATGTATTCTCTATCGTCATCCAATAATCCTAAGGAATAGCAAGCATCCTTAAAAGTGTTATGTAGAACACTATCAATTGTCAGTATTTCTTCGTAAGACTCAGCACCCGGACTATGTGGAAGTAGCATTCCTAGGTAAAAAAAAATTCTCCAGCACATGGAAACACATTATATAATCTTCTCAAAGCAAACCTAGTATTGCGTCTTCTCTCCCATGTGTATTTTTTATTATCCCAGACATACTTAGAAGGGAACTTCATGTAAGTTAGAGTCCTTGCATCAGGATCTACTCTGTTGCGCTCCATCCACGCTGTAAACTTTGACATGTATGCATTTGGCCTTTGAAGTACATCATCAATATATTCCTCATCATCAAAGACAACATTCTGCTCATTTGGGAGATGGTAATTTAGCCTTACAACTGGTGGAAATCTATGGTGTATATCAAACTGAAGAGTCCTCCACACCGCTTCACATGGAGATATGTATCTGCATGTGACGAAATTCACAATCTCATCCTTTTCATATGTGGAACGTTCTTCACCACCCACAGAAACAGTAACTCTATCTGATCCCTTATTAATATATTTGAACATATACTTGATAGACTTATGTCTATTGCACCACTCAACATTGATATGGCCCTCATATCTCTTTAACAATATGGGACTGTATGGTACAACAAAACCATTGTCTAGCTCAACCTGACTTTTAGTTACTGTTCTTCCATTGTTACACCTTCTATAGAGAGGATAGCCATCCTGATCAACAGAAGTATTAGTAATATACTTCTTGGGAAATTTCTTTGAACAATACTTACCGACCATGCATGATGACTTCAGTCTAGAAAATCCACATGGATCGTGCATCATATATTCTGTAACCAAGTTATGCAACTGGGGGTCCTTATCTTTATCAGGTATCTCAGCAGATATTAGCCGATCGACATCATCTGGATTTGGGATCTTGTTATCACGATTCAAGAAAAAGAGGATGTGGACATGTGGCAAACCTCTCTTCTGAAACTCTACAGTGTAGACAACTGTACAAAATAACATTTTATAAATATGTAGTTAGTATCAATATTTTTTATAATTTTAAATTAGTTTATATTCACAAATTAGATATAAAATTAGATGAACTATATTTGATTTATAATATAGTAGGGGAATACTTACTTGCATCTATTTGTCCAAATATCTGGAGATCCTTGAAATCAGCTACAATCTTATCAAGTTTCATTTTAAAAATACGGCACAAAATATCCGGTCTATCAGATGCGTCGAGACCTCTATTAGATATAATTTTTTATATTTTTGGCTATTTGGGGTTGCACGTAATAGTGATGAATAAGTCTGGATAGGAATAATACTTGCAGATTGCCATAGCATCCTGGAAATTTTGTATCATATATTTTGGACCACCCGTGAACGAAGATGGTATTATTCTCTTTCCATCGGTGGATGGATCTGTATGGCCTGTCTAACTGCAGATGAAATGTCACATACTCTACCGGACCTCAACTTCACCTGATTAAACTTTAGGTACGACAATCTCTCTGCCTCTATCATAGTATACTAATCTACTAAAAACTGTTGAAACAGTCTCCTGGACATAAACAAAGTATTAGATTCGTTAAACCTCTCGTGAATTCTGAATGCAAAGAACTCACGCATTGTCAATCTAATCCTCTTTCTACTTGTAGATTCTGAGTCATTATGGCTAACATCGATTCTATAACCATCTTCGCCATAAGGAAATAACAAAGGATATTGTAGAGGTAGATACGATGGATGGAGTTCACTTATTCTCAGTAATTTTCCATCACATGTCTTTAATAGAACATCTCTTTTGTCTACTATTGCCTCTATATCACCTGGAATAAGAGCTGCAACCTCAGAAACTGTTGGAAGATTATGTGTCCTTCCATCAGTACTTCGCAACTGAATCAAGTTCAACCTCAATGAAGGATCACGTCCAGATATTATTCCGTCTCTTGCATTTCGAAATTGGATAGCAAATGGATTAACCCGATCAATCATCCTCCCCAACTCACCAACAATAACATTAAAAGTTTGACTATAATAATACGCAAAACAAAAATAGTATTAATAATTGAAATACAAAACACACCACACAAAATTATATCATCAGCAGCAAACATGCCTGAAACTAGCATAATCCAGCGAAGAACGAACATTTTTAACTCAAAGCACTTATCAATTGATGTTGGCTCAAGAAATTCCAAGTTATAAACATGCTTGGTGAACTTAATTTGTCCAATATTACTAACAACCGTGAAATTCGTAACAAGATATTCCGCCGACTCCTCAAAGAAAGTCTCAAATTTTGATACCAAATACCAGGGAACAAATGCATGGATTTTGGTTCCCTACAAAAAATTTATAAAATAAATATATTAGAAAAATAAAATCTAAAATAATTAAGAAACAAATAAATTGCTTTAAAAAAATAGACAAATAATTAAACCTGATCATCCATCATTCAAACAACCATGCTACCCCTCCCTTCATTAATCCATGTCTGCAAAACTCTAACATGAACAATAAGTGTACAAATATCGCATAGTGTAAGAAGTAACAAAGTAGTCATAACTAAAAGATTAAATGTATAAACACTACACTTATTGTAGCACCCCAGAATGGGCGCCGTCATACTCGGGTAAAGACAGACAATGTTTACCAGAAAAAAGGATTTTCAGAAAAACTAATTATCAATAGCAGTTGAAAATGAATATTTATTACTCAAGAGGAACACTACACGAGTTTTTTTTTTTTTTTTGCCTTAATAAATGGCTAACCATGCTTGTGCTTAACTCATGTTAAACCCACATTTCTAAGTCAAACACATACTTAATTAAGACAATTCCAAGTAATAAACCAACAGGCACGTGATAAAATATTATAACTAACTTAACACATAAGAAATGAAACATATGCGTAACCAGTAATATTTGAAAACTAGACATTTCAATTGATCGGCATAACGTTCTAGTAATTATAAAAAGACTTGATAACTTAACCAAGTAATTTATACATATATTTTGGAAATTATTTTTAAAACGATAACATAAGAAAATCCTTATTCATTCCTTATAGAAAACTTAAAATATAGTGAATAGATGAAGGCGTAGTTTGTCCAGTCAGTCACACGTCCGCCTCGTCGCCAACGATACCTGAAAAGTTAAAGTAGTATCATGAGTCTTCCCCGGAGGAGAAGCCCAGTGGGATAACGTTTAATGTACAAATGCATTAAAAAGACTAATTAGTATGTCAACCGAGTACACGTCGGACCCGTAGGTCCGACTCATTTCACACAGATATGGTCCATAGACCCGTCATGATTCACACAGAGCATAGCCCATCGACTAGCCATAATTCACACAGAGCATAGTCCGTAGACTTGCTATAATTCACACAGAGCATAATCTGGAAATCTGTCTGCTCGTACACACACAAATTATTCTAAATAATGCATAAGAAATTAAAAGTTACCCACTTTCTTGGCGTGATTGTATGGTGGGATAGCTTCCTGGAAGTCCAGCTGCTCGAACTGCACTCGACACATTCGTCTGTCTCTTAGTCTTTTAATCATTAAATTATATAAATATACATACAACTTTTTCGCTATCTTTATTATCTAACTATGTGTATATAACATATACTTAATGTTTCATTCATAATAGGATCTAAATAACCCTGCTAACTTAATCATACTTCAAGTGAATTCTAGATGCGAAAACTAGTCAAATTCACATGTAAAGACATGTTAATCATAACATTTAAGTAAATTTCCACCCACTGGACCATAAAAATATTTTAATATGCTCAAAGTAAGTTTGATTAATTCATTCTAGAATATTTTTTACTTTAGTTAACTAGGTGATTAAATAAAACAATTTATCAACCCACCTTCTATGTGTCAAACCTCTAAAAAGACAGTCTATAGTAAATTATTTATCATCAATTATAGACATGTTAGAAAATTATGAAATTTATACAGTAAATTCATATCTTGTATAGATTCATAAAATAAAAATTTCAATTCAAAATATCCTGTAGATATTTTCTTATAATTTTTACAAATAGACTGAAAAACAGGTCACGAATAGGTCATACGTCAAATCATTTTCTAGAATTTGGTAAAATTTTTGTATTGCTTATATAAATATAAGGCTAAATCTTAAATGACCTTAAGTGTCAGTAGTAACATATTCTAAATTTTTATATTTTATTTTTGCTTATTTCATCTTATGCATGCATACTAGTAGAGGGCAAAAACAGTTCGATTTCACTGGAGAAACACTACTTGGAAGAAAAATCACTAAAAATAGGATATTACTCCAAAACTGGTTAGGTAAAATTCCTAAGGTACCCAAGAGGTATTAAAACAACTCAGTAAATGGAGATTTTTACAAACACAACTTAAAACGAGAAGTTTTTATCTCTGTACAACACTTTCTTAGGAAAATCATATAAAATCGAAAAAATCTCATAAAAATCTGAAATTTTTACCACATGTCTAGGACTTAGATTACTTCAATCAGGTAAAAGAATTTAAGCAAATAAAATTTAGAAAGGATCCGAATCTATTCAGTAAGATGGAGTAGTTCAAACAAAAAATTTCAGCAACAATCTTTTATTTATAAAAGGCATAGTTGAGACCCTCAACACGTTTTAAACTCAAAAACACCTTTAAAACAATCCCCACTAACATGATAACATCTTACAGTAGGTAAAAAGAATCATCTAAAGTCACATGCAATCACAAAATCAACATGCAATCCTCTAATTAACACCAATTAATCACGTAGTTATCAAATCCATCAAGATAATTAAAAAAACCAATTAAAATTAAGTTACAAACCCTAATTTCAGTAAAAATACCTAATTTCTTTCTATGAATCATGAAATTTGAATATTACCTTGAAAGGGGAATTCAACGAAAGTAACTTTAGTTTATTCAATTGTATTTTTCTTTTCTTTCTCGAAGAAAGTAAATCAAAATATTGCAGACTCTCCCTATTTCTCCTTCCAAGACTTTTTACGCTGCTAGACCTTTGTTTCCATGGGTGATTCACGGCGACTTTGGATGGAGAGATGTAGTTTTAGAAAAAATAATTTTAGAGAGAGAGTAGAGTAGAGAGAAGCGAGAAACGTGCAGAGAGAGAGAGAGGAAGAAAGAAAAAGAGAAGCATAAAATGACTTCTAGTATTTTGAAGTGTCTTATGCATTTAGTTTAGTGTATTTATATATATATATATTCATTATTAATATTTCTTATCTAGTATTTTGATAATTAAATCCGTTAATTTACAATGAAAATATATAAGTACACACACACATGTATATATATGTGTGTGTATATATATATAGCAGTGATGCAAAAGACGGCCTAGGCGGCCGCCTAGGTGCTAGGCGGTCGTCGGCCGCCCCGATTTACCCCAAATCGGATTGAAAAACTATTTTTGCAGTTCAAGCGCCGCCTAAGCGGCCCTAGGCACCGTCTAGGCGGCCAAGTTGGGGCTAAATCATAGAGAGAAATCGAGAGAGAAGAGACAGAGAGGGAGGAACCCTAGCCTTCTTCGACGGCGAGACGGCGACACTGTGAGTAGAGTGGCGGCTTGGTGAAGAGGGCGGCGGTGCTGCGCTGTGAGAAGGGCGCAGCGCTGTGAGACGGTCGGCGGCGCTAGGAGGAGGGTGGCGACGACGGTGGTGTCATGACGGAGGAAGAAGGGCTATCGGCGGTGCTGTGAGGAGGGTGACGGTGGGAATGGCGGTTGGCGCTGTGAAGAGGGTGGCCAAACATCGCCGGAAAATGAAGGATGAGAGTCGAAGAGAGAGAGTGGAGAAGGAGAGAAATTTGGGATTTCAAAAGGAAATTGAAATTTTCGGAACTGTTGCCTGATTTGTGGGGGAAAGGCGTGAGACTAATTTCTTGGGAAGATAAAACCGTGTGACCTTTTGTGGTTACAAAAAATTAAAAAAAAAAGTACCTAGGCGGATTTCTAGGCGGCGCCTAGGCGGCCCAGAAACGCCCGTCTAACGTTTTCCGACTTCTACACCCTTGATATATATATATAAATATATATTTGTGATCAAGATATGGAAACAGTCTAAATAAATCTCACGAATATAGGTATTTCCATGACTAATTAATCTATGAAAATCTTTCTTGATATGATACTTATTTTTATTTTTTTAATAAATATTGAAATATTATTATTACTAAATTTAATTATGACTAATATCATAAACATATTTAAAGTTTTATTTATAAACATATAGTATTAATTTATACCTATTTTATACATATTCAGTTCTTTTCATTTTTTTTTCTTATTACTTGCTTGTGTCGAGTGAGTCACAATCGAGCTTGACCTCCTATCCTGAAAAACTTCTTAAACTTCATTTAAAATATTATATCTTCAATTTAATAAATCATAAGCTTTTAAAAAATTAGAAAATAATTCACAATTTTAATGTTTAAAGAAATAATTAAATTTCTTAAAATATGAAATGCAATTTTCTGAAAATGGGGTGTTACAGTTCCCCCCGCCTTTTAAAATTTTCGTCCCCGAAATTTGCACTTATTTTGCAAAAACTTCGGGATATTTGCTTAGCATTTCTCTCTGTCACTTCTACATTGCCTATCATTCCTTATGTCTATACTACTGCACTAGGACTATGGATAAGTCCCTATTCCTCAAAGTCTTAATCTTCTTGCCAAGAATGCTAATGTGTCACTCTTCATATGTAAGATTCTTGTTAACTTCTAAACTTTCAAGTATTATATGGTGACTAGCGCCATGGATGTATATTTGAAGCATCGATATTGGGAAGACGTTAGAAATTGCAAATATTTTTGGGGTTAAGGCAAGTCTATATGCCACGTCCCCAACTAGTTCCAAGATTTTAATCAGTCCTATGTATCTTGGTCTCAACTTCCAATTTTTCTTTTCTAATTGGATTATTCCTTTAATTGGTGAAACGTTCAGGAAACTTTTTTTTTTCCGCTTCTTTTCAATTTATAAGTCAATTCTCTTTCAGCCTGCATAAAACTTTTGTAATCCTTGGAGGGAGGGGTTCTTGATTTTCTCCTAAATCTTATGAATTGTTTCTACAGATGTCTCTACTAGTTCTAAACCCAATATTTTCTCCCTCCAACCTCATCCCTTAGATTGATGCTCTGCATCTCCATCCATTAAACGCTTCATACGGGGAGATCCCAATGGACTGGTAGCTATTACTATAAGTGAATTCTACTAAGGATAAGTAATCTCCTCGGCTTTCACTAAAGTCCAAAAGATATGTCCTATGTAATTCTTCTAAAACACAATTCATACAAATATATAAGAAATACCTAGTCATGTTGTTCAGAACTTCCAGGTAAACCCATCACAAAATCCATTGTCACATGTTCCTATTTCCATCTTGAAATTTCCCATAGTTTCAACGATTTGACTGGTCGTTGATGTTCAGACTTGGATATTTAGCAAGTGTTAATGAACTGTGCAACTGACCAGTTCATGCCCTCCACCAAAAGCTACTCTTGAGGTCTTTGTACATTTTCATTCTCTAGGTTGTGTTGTATATGGTGTGTAATGTCTTTATCTTATTATACTTCTAAATAGTACTGCTCTATTTAGGCTATTGTAAAGTATGTGGTTTGTGTCCTCTTTGACTCTTGTTGCTTATCAGCTCTTCTAAACTTCTATTATTTATTCTCTCCACGTCGGTTGAATTGACAATTTGTCTAGTAGAAGTTGATTAATTTAGTTTGACAAATGGTCAGCTTCATCTTGTGAATTTCTTTAGTCAACTTATCTTTTTGAGTGGGTACCAATGTTAATTGCCTTTCTCATTCCTACTAAGTGCATTTGCTATTATATGTCTTGCATATATACTAGGGAGTGATACGATCAAAATCCTCAACTAATTCTAATCATCTCCTATGTTGCATGTCACAACTTCTTCTATGTGAAAAATATTTCAAAATCTTATAGTCTATGTAAATTTCACACTTCCCACCATACAAATAATAACTCCAAGTTTTTTTTACGTGCACAACCTCAACCAACTCTAAGTCGTGGGTCGAGTAGTTAATGTACCTTCAACTATTGTGATGCATACTTTTTCCGTGTTGCATTAAAAAAATACATCCTAATATGCCTTAAGAGATGTACATCATAATCTTCCTTAAGAGACGTCCATGTAGATCATGTACCCTTATGATCCTTTTGACACAATCAAGACTGATGCTTTTGTTGACTTTTTTAATTCCTAAGAATTGGATTCACACTTGGATGCTACTTGAATCTCCTGCTCTTCTTCGTAAGATGCATGAGTGGTTTTGCAAAACGAGAAAAATTATTGTGTATAAACTTTAGATAGTACCCTACTACGAACTTCATTTGCATTAGCTGATATTTTCCAATAAAAAAAAAATTATCTCAACATTAACAAAATCAACTTAAATCCCTAGCGCTCGAATCACATTACCCTACTAAAACCACTATACTGAACCTGAATGCACACTTGCTAAACTTAGCTTATAACACTTCTTGACACAATACTTCTAAAACTGTTTTGAGGTGTTCCTCAGGTTATCTAACATCTTTGAGTAGAAACCAAAATGTCATAATAAGCACTGTGATAAATTTGTCCAAGAATTCATAGAACACATGGTTCATCAAATCCATGAATATTATGGGTGCATATGTAAATCTGAATGACATCACACTAAACCCATAATGATAATTTTGTGTCGTATATTCAGTTTTAGGAATATCACTTTCCCTGGCCTTGAGTTTGTCATACCCAGACCTGAGTTCTCGCCTGGAAAATAGTATCCAGTTCTTCAATGATTGTATAGATACCACATTCTAGGGAATATTTATGCTTAGTGGTCAACTAATTAAATTCTTGGTATTCAACATCCTAATTGATCTTCTTCTTCTTCATAAATAAAACAGGTTCTCCTCTTGGCGAAACAATAGGTTGAATAAAGTTCTTATATAATAGCTCTTCTAAATGGTACTTTCAATTCTAGAAGTACTTTTCGTTCTGGTCAATATGAAGCTTTCGATACTGGGTAGCCCCCCTAGATTAGGTCGATAGTGAATTTTGTGGCTCAGTCGAGTGGAATTTCGGAAAGATCTTCTAGAAAGACATTAGGCTAGTCCTTCACTATTGATACATCTCCTGGTGTAAACTCCACTTTGTCCACGTTCACAGTATTCACTAGGTAAGCTTGACACCATTATTTCTTCAATGGTTTAACTTTCCTCATTGCATATATAACAAGTATGTGCCTTAGCATATTTGCTCTATTAAAAGTAAAGACATTAGTCTTTTAATATTTCTAGGTCTACTTCTCATTTTACACATGGATATCACCTTTGTGTTTGCCCAACCAGTTCATTAGCAAAATTGCAGCAAAGCCCTTCATCACATGCAAGTCGGTAGTTAGGTCGTTCCCATCGACATAAAACTTAAAACGCCAGGATATATATATATGTATATTTTTTTTCTTTCTTCTAATGTTTCCTCCTGAAGACGCTCTAACTTCTAAATTCAGTTTCCCAACACAATTTAACATAAATTCCTTCTTAATCGTATCAAATATAAAGAGTGTGACACTCCATTATTAGATAAGATATAGATAGATATATTTGAGTCGAGTATCCTATAATGTCATTTATCCCATCATCTTGGTCTAGTTGTTCCACTTTTCACCCCTTTTTTTTTCATTCATCTTGGCATTACCTTTTCTGGTTTACCTTTCGGGTTTACCATCTTTTGCGATCGTGGCCCAATAATCCTACCACTCCCACCTTGGGTACCCATTGGACAAGTGACTTGATTTTCAACAAGATAGTAGGTGTGCATTCCTAAGAGACACTCTCCTTAATATTTTCATTGGAAGTTTGGCAAGGTGGGGGTCGTACTTGGAGGGTAAGACAATGGAAGCTCGAATACTTTTGCCAAAGTATTCTTTCTTAGTCCAGGTTGTAGTGTATCATTTCTCTTTTTATTTGGCATTGGTCGTTGTTCATTCACCAAGCCTAAACTCATTGACACAATTCTTTCCTTTTCAAAATCATCCATAAAGTGAAGCATCCTAAACCTGAACACTACCTTTTTTTTCTACCTTTTTTCTGGGCTAAAGCTTAATAGATGTGTGTATAGGTGTCAAGTTATACACATGTTATGCAACTAAGATAGAGAATTCGATGGCTAGTCTACTACGCCCTAGTGTTATGTACCTCATTAGTTACATGTTTCTAAGCTAAACGGATCACCAAATTTTGAAGATGAATCATCAAATCTATCACACATTTAACACAACTCATGATGGTTGGAACAAAATCTATTTACCAAGAGTTTCAACACATCATAGTTTATGTCGTTCATACCAAGAGTCAGAGTTCGCCTACGTGCCTCACCTATCCAAAATACAAAGCTTTCCCACGGTCTCATATGCTAGGTAAATACTTCTAAGTCAAACTTTATTTGCAAAATTTTAGGGGTTACATTTAAAACAATGCGTAGATTAACAGTCAAAATGCTTGCAATAACTCATTCATTCTCATCATTTTCCTTGGCACATTTCATAGACATTTCTTTTGTCATATAACTCATTCTCAACATCATTTGATATGATTATAAGTCTCTTTCTTTCATAAACATGAATCATTTCAATAAAAATCTTTGCAATGTCTTTAAAACTAATCTCATGTGGTTACCTGGAGGCGATTTGGATGTGTGCTGACTCTGGACTCCCTTTTATAATAATTTTCATTATTAATCATCAAATAAAACTTCCATATGTACATATATTTGTCATGCATAATCATCTAATTTCCAAAACGTTTGACTTAGAGTCCGAAGAGGAGAAATCCAACCTCGGCTCTGATACCATGCTGTAGCGCCCCAGAATGGGCGCCGTCATACTCAGGGAAAGACAGACAATGTTTACCAGAAAAAAAGGATTTACTGAAATACTAATTATCAATAGCAGTTGAAAATGAATATTTTATTACTCAAGCGGAAGACTATATAGTAAAAACACGAGTTTTTTTTTTTTTTTGCCTTAATAAATGGCTAACCATGCTTGTGCCTAACTCGTGTTAAATCCACATTTCTAAGTCAAACACATACTTAATTAAGACAATTCCAAGTAATAAATCAACAGGCACGTGATAAAATATTATAACTAACTTAACACATAAGAAATGGAACATATGTGTAACCAGTAATATTTGAAAACTAGACATTTCAATTGATCGGCATAACGTTCTAGTAATTATAAAAAGACTTGATAACTTAACCAAGTAATTTATACATATATTTTGGAAATTGTTTTTAAAACGATAACATAAGAAAATCCTTATTAATTCCTTATAAAAACTTAAAATATAGTGAATAGATGAAGGCGGAGTTTGTCCAGTCAGTCACACATCCGCCTCGTCACCAACGATACCTGAAAAGTTAAAGTAGTATCATGAGTCTTCCCCCGGAGGAGAAGCCCAGTGGGATAACGTTTAATGTACAAATGCATTAAAAAGGACTAATTAGTATGTCAACCGAGCACACGTCGGACCCGTAGGTCCGACTCATTTCACACAGATATGGTCCGTAGCCCCGTCATGATTCACACAGAGCATAGCCCGTCGACTAGCCATAATTCACACAGAGCATAGTCCGTAGACTTGCTATAAATCACACAGAGCATAATCCGAAGATCTGTCTGCTCGTACACACACAAATTATTCTAAATAATGCATAAGAAATTAAAAGTTACCTACTTTCTTGGCGTGATTGTATGGTGGGATAGCTTCCTGGAAGTCCAGCTGCTCGAACTGCACTCGACACATTCGTCTGTCTCTTAGTCTTTTAATCATTAAATTATATAAATATACATACAACTTTTTCGCTATCTTTATTATCTAACTATGCGTATATAACATATACTTAATGTTTCGTTCATAATAGGATCTAAATATCCCTACCAACTTAATCATACTTCAAGGGAATTCTAGATGCGAAAACTAGTCAAATTCACATGTAAAGACATGTTAATCATAACATTTAAGTAAATTTCCACCCACTGGACCATAAAAATATTTTAATATGCTCAAAGTAAGTTTGATTAATTCATTCTAGAATATTTTTTACTTTTAGTTAACTAGGTGATTAAATAAAATAATTTATCAATCAACATTCTATGTGTCAAACCTCTAAAAAGACAATCTATAGTAAATTATTTATCATCAATTATAGACATGTTAGAAAATTATGAAATTTATACAGTAAGTTCATATCTTGTATAGATACATAAAATAAAAATTTCAATTCAAAATATCTTGTAGATATTTTCTTATAATTTTTACAAATAGACTGAAAAACAGGTCACAAACAGGTCATACGTTAAATCATTTTCTAAAATTTGATAAAATTCGTGTATTGCTTATAAAAATATAAAGCTAAATCCTAAATGACCTTAAGTGTCAGTAGTAACATATTCTAAAATATTACTCCCTCCATCTCAAACTTGTTTGCTACATTGCCAAAAAGGTCCGTCCCGTACTCATTTGCTACATCTATTTTTGGCAAAAAAGTAACAATACTTTTTAATATTATATTCTCCATACACTAATAACCAAAACATCTACTTTATCACTTTATCATCACTTTATCACTTTAAATACTAATAAACAATTTTTTTTCTTAATAACCGTGCAAACAGTAAACGGGACCTTGAGTTTGGGACGGAGGGAGTATATTTTATTTTTTCTTATTTCATCTTATGCATGCATTCTAATAGAGGGCAAAAACAATTCGATTTCACTGGAGAAACACTACTTGGAAAAAAAATCACTAAAAATAGGATATTACTCCAAAAGTGGCTGGGTAAAATTCCTAAGGTACCCAAGAGGTATTAAAAAAACTCAGTAAAAATTCATTCATAAATTCGAAGTAATCTGGCTATGGAGATTTTTACAAACACAACTTAAAACGAGAAGGTTTTATCTCTGTACAACACTTTCTTAGGAAAATCATATAAAATCGAAAAAATCTCATAAAAATCTGAAATTTTTACCACATATCTAGGACTTAGATTACTTCAATCGGGTAAAAGAATTTAAGCAAATAAAATTTATAAAGGGTCCGAATCTATTCAGTAAAATGGAGTAGTTCAAACAGAAATTTTCAGCCACAATCTTTTATTTATAAAAGGCATAGTTGAGACCCTCAACACGTTTTAAACTAAAAAACACCATTAAAACAATCCCCACTAACATGATAACATCTTACAGTAGGTAAAAAGAATCATCTAAAGTCACATGCAAATCACAAAATCAACACGAAATCCTCTAATTAACACCAATTAATCACATAGTTATCAAATCCATCAAGATAATTAAAAAAACCAATTAAAATTAAGTTACAAACCCTAATTTCAGTAAAAATACCTAATTTCTTTCTATGAATCATGAAATTTGAATATTACCTTAAAAGGGGAATTCAACGAAGGTAACTTTAGTTTATTCAATTGTATTTTTCTTTTCTTTCTCCAAGAAAGTAAATCAAAACATTGCAGACTCTCCCTATTTCTCCTTCCAAGACTTTTTACGCTGCTAGACCTTTGTTTCCATGGGTGATTCACGGCGACTTTGGATGGAGAGATGTAGTTTTAGGAAAATTAATTTTAGAGAGAGAGTAGAGTAGAGAGAAGGGAGAAACGTGCAGAGAGAGAGAGAGAGGAAGAAGAAAGAAAAAGAGAAGCATAAAATGGCTTCTAGTAAGTGTCTTATGCATTTAGTTTAGTGTATATATATATATATATATATATATTTGTGATCAAGATATGGAAACAGTCTAAATAAATCTCATGAATATAGGTATTTCCATGACTAATTAATCTATGAAAATCTTTCTTGATATGATACTTATTTTTATTTTTTTAATAAATATTGAAATCTTATTATTACTAAATTTAATTATGACTAATATCATAAACATATTTAAAGTTTTATTTATAAACATATAGTATTAATTTATACCTATTTTATTCTTTTCATTTTTTTTTCTTACTTGCTTGTGTCGAGTGAGTCACAATCGAGCTTGACCTCCTGTCCTGCAAAACTTCTTAAACTTCATTTAAAAAATTAGATCTTCAATTTAATAAATCATAAGCTTTTAAAAAATTAAAAAATAATTCAAAATTTTAATGTTTAAAGAAATAATTAAATTTCCTAAAATATGAAATGCAATTTTTTGAAAATGGGATGTTACACTTATTAATAAAAATAATAGTGTATATAAAAAGTTTCATTAAACATTCATCTTTTATATACACAAATATGCATGTAAACATGCACATGCATGTTATACAATTGCAATTTTAGAATAGCAAATTAAATTTAATGAAACATTATTGTAATGAAATAAAAAAGTACTTTCTAAAAATCAAAATATAATTAAAAAATTTACAATCTAATAAAAGAAAATCTAAAAACACAAAATTAAATTTATATACACAGATTAAATATGAATGTAGACATGCACACGCATATAATACAATTAAATTTTATAAAATCCAATTTTAATCCACACTTGTGTATATGCTTGTAACTCCTCCTAATATCTACAATAAAAATTATAATATTCAACCTTAATGTAAAACGTGTTTATTTCTTAGAAAAAATAGTATTATATATATGATTTTTTTTTTTCATATTAAGAATTTTATAAAGTCCAATTTTAATCCACACCAATGACTTTGCTTGTAACTCCTACTAATATCTACAATAAAAATTATAATATTCAATCTTAATGTAAAATGTGTTTATTTCTTAGAAAAAATAGCATTATATATGTGATATTTTTGTCAAGTAAGAAATATAAAAAAATAATGTATGAAATTGAATAAATTATTATACTTAGAAATATACATGTTGTAAACACTCCTATACTATAATTTCAATAGTAAACCATTCATTTTCAATTCTATCCAACTTACCAAAAAAATATAATTTATATACACAAATATGCATATAAACATGCATATGCATATAATACAAATGTGTTTATAGAATGTCAAATTAAATTTAATGAAATATTATTGTAATGAAATAAAAAAGCACCTACAAAAAAAAAATATAATTCCAAAATCTATTAACAAACATGGCAAGTGATTTTAATAATTGAATTTAACAATATAGATGTACTGTTATATAAATTCACTTAGTAGACATAATTTGACCAAATCAACTTCATTCCATAAAGTCGGAAATTAATTTTGCACCAAAATTACTCAAAATGGTTATATCCCACTACGTTACATATTTTGTGGATTAAATAACTAGACATAATTATTCCGTGGATTAGAGAAAAAAAAAATACTATTCACTTAGTGGACATAATTTGACCAAATCAACTCCATTCCATAAAGTGGAAAATTAATTATGCACCAAAATTACTGAAAACGGTTATATCCCACTAAATTACATATTTCGTGGATTAAATAATTAGACATAATTATTTCGTGGATTAGAGAAGAAAAAAATTACTAATCCTCTAAATATTTCGAAATTTCAGCTACGAAATATGGTACTCTCCTTAATTTTGTGGTTTGAAAATGGTACTCTCCTTAATTTCAAGTAATCCTCTAATATTACTAAAACGATATCTACACTCTGTTAGTTTTTTTTTTTAAACCATATATATATATCTAATATTACTAAAATTATATATACACTCTTATAGGTATTTTTTTTTAAATCGTATATATATATTTGATATTACTAAAAAGATATATACACTCTTCTAGGTTTTTTTTAAACCGTATATATATCTAATATTACTAAAACGATATATACACTATTCTAACTAAAAAGATATATATACTCTTCTAGGTATTTTTTTTTTAAAACCGTGTATATATATTTTCAATAATGGAATATGATTTGTTGAATATAATGGAGTATTACTAAAACGATATATACACTCTTCTAGGTATTTTAAAAAAAAAAAAAAAACCGTATATATATATATATATATATATATATCTAATATTACTAAAACGATTTATACACTCTTCTACATATTTTTAAAAAAAAACCGTATATATATATTTAATATTACTAAAAAGATATATACACTCTCCTAGGTATATATTTTTTTTAAAGCATATATATCTGAAAATTTATATGAATACTGAAAATTAATATAAAACATGTAATTTTCACATCAAACATCAAACAATATATTCTGTTTTCATCGATAATTATACGGAAAAACCTATAAAATGTTGAGATTAAAGGATATAAAGTGTGATAATTTTCATATACTCCATACAATATTAGTAACCGAACATTACCAATATACATTTATATCAATGAAGCAATATACATTCTGAAAATTACATCAAACATCAAACAACATAAATTGTGCAATTACTTCCGACGTCGTTCCCAACCGAGTCCGATGACATCGTTGTTTCGTCAAAAAACAACAATTCTATCAAAGAGAAACGCTCATTAACTTAACAATATTTGCGAAGATCGATTAGAGCTCTTAACGGACTTGATCGGATAGATGAATCTTCTAAGTTGTGGACATTGGGTGGAAGGACTCGAAAATTAATCTCTTTACCAAAATACACGAATAACACAATGAATAATACCAATTCAACAATGGAACAAAAAACAATGAATAATAAAAAAATGTAAACACATGACCAATTTATAGGAATTTATTGAAAAAAAAAAAAGGTTACAAAACCAAGGGATGAGATCAAAAATAGATTAAAGGTTAGGATCAAAATTAAAAACTTGGATAAAGGAGGATGGAGAATATACTAAAGAGATGCAAAACAAAGGTGACAGCTAGACTAAAAATGTTTTCTCTATATATAAGTATTGAATTGATGTCTAGAGAAAATTATTAAAATTTTCCTTATGATTTTTCTAAATTACATACCAACACTACACTATTGTCTGAGTTTAATATAGATAATTATAATATCACAATAAATATCAAGAAAAATGTAGGAACCTCATAGGCCATATTAGGTCCGTTTATTCAGTGCAAAAGTACTCCCGGTTTCCAAAAGCATATGCAATTCTAGGGACAAAATTCAAAGAGCAAGATGGAGATTAGAGTTTGAAATTAAAGAAGAATAAATTCTACCAGGCATTAACGAGTTTAACACCTATATGCTAAATTAGGGCTTTGGCGAGAAGATGGGAATTGACAATCTCATGCACTTGTCTCAAACTAACAAGACAACTGTTCATTATAATTTTCACGGTAGTGTATGATTTGTTTGATTTCATCCGGATAAAGGACTTATATGATTTTATTGTTAAAGAAAAGGGGTTTAAAATGTACCCAAAAAAAAAAGGTTTAAAAACCTATTAGATCTCTACATATAAGATCGGTGACTTATTTGATCATTTCTCCATTTAAGTTTTCCCTAGTGTATATAAAAAAAATTACTCCCTCCGTTCCATACTTATTTATTATATTGTCAAAGACAAAGTCTCATATGCACCAAGTGCACGGTGCACTCACTCAACAGTTGATACTGTATACACTAAAAAATTATTCTCAATTACACTGAAAAGTTACTCTCAATTACACTGAAAAATTTACATTGAAAACTGATTTTCAGTGTAATTGAGATTAACTTTTCAGTGTAATTGAGAGTAACTTTTTAGTGTATACAGTATCAACTGTTGAGTGAGTGCATCATACACCAAATGCACAAGAGACTTACTCATTGTCAAAAAGTTTGTCTCATACTTGTTTGTTACATGTATTTTTAACAAAATAACAATATTTTTTAATATTATATCATTCATACACTCCTAACAAAAAACATTTACTTTGTCACTTTAAATATTACTTCTTCCGTTCCAGTTTTGTTTTCTCATTTACCAAAAAAATTCATTCCAATTTTGTTTTTACATTCTCAAAATAGAAATAAAGTACATTCATTCTTTTAAACTTCACCCTACTATTCAACTACTTTATTCATTTAAATACTATTTTATTCACCATTCTTAAGATTATTTATATACTACATTTCAACTCTCGCATTAAACTTCGTGTGAAGTCAAACAGGAAAACAAAATTGGGACGGAGGGAGTAATAAACAACTATCTTCTTAAAACATGTGCAAACATTAAAGTAGCAAATAAGTATGGGATGGAGGGAGTATTAACAAGTTCACTTAATTTAAATGAATATGAGCAAAATTGGTTCATAAATTATTATCAAAATAACTAATATTTTTCAATGTTTTATCTAATTACAGTAACTCTTTTGTATGTGTATTAATGCACTCAATCAATAGTTATTTACATTGAAATGTATAATTTAATTACACTGAAAATTAATTTTTAGCGTAATTTAATCATACTTTTCGGTGCACATCTTACTTTCATATAAAGCAGAGTTTTCTTCTGCTGATGTGGACACATTCCTTTTCTTCTATTTCAAATTCCTTTATTCTCCTTAAAAGTAGTAGGTTATTTCATAAAAAACTGATTAATACAGTTTTTGTTACGGTTTTTTCTCAATTTATAGTGTTTAAAAATTCACCTTCAGCGAATTATCCCTCCTACACCTTTTGCGACCGACTATGCCTCTTCCATCCATTAATGTCGATCGATTTTTAATCCAAACATTTATCTTCACCGTCACTGTGTATTTTATGGTTAGTGAAATTTTGTTGAATTCATTTCTTCTCTATCGGTTTCTCTTCCCCGCTCTCCGCTACCTTTATCGTCTCGCCGTCTGCTTCGCTCCGCCGCCCATCTCGCTTGACCGCAGTTGAATCTCGAAAATGTTTGTGAAACAAAATTTTCTATTCTGAATTATACCTGCTACGTTTTTTTTTCGATTTCTTCTTTAATGCGAGAATTTTGCTTCGCTAATATATTTTTCCTATATGGATTCAATTTCTAATTCGATCGGAGATATGGTTTCTGGAGATTGATTGTTAGTGGACTTTTGTTGAATCTGAATGGTTTGGCAAATTGAATCTCCAAACTCCAATCTCCGAAGTTGAATCAGGATTATTCTAATAGACTTTCTTTGTTCATCATATATTGGATTTGGCCAGAATTTTGCTGTTATATTTTATTTCTGTGGATTCAATTTCTAATTCGATCGGAGATTGATTGATTGTTAGTGGACTTTTGTTGAATCTGAATTGTTCTGCAAATTACATGTACATTGTATTAAAAAAATTGACTCAATGAAAGAATGGCTCTTATCGAATTTTAATGTTGAAACTGGCTTTAACTACTCAAATTGAATCTCCAAACTCCAATCCCCGATTGAATTTTGCTAATGGAGTTTCTTTTTTCATATACAGGATTTTGCCAGAATTATTATTTACACTTTATGTATTTTTAGATTTGTCTCCAGAATTTTAACAGTATACTCCATTCGGACCCAACTTGGAGATTTTACCTCCGTGTCAACATGGGAAATCTTTACATAAATTCGACTTAAATTGTGAGAACCTCAGGTGCAATAATAAGGATTGGGAATAGAAATTACAGCTCAACCCATGGTAGGAGCAACAACGCATAAATATGGTTTGGCTTTCGCTACATGAATTTATAAGCTTTGTTCGACTACATAATTGATGACTCACAATTTTAGTATAGTCAATTAAGTTTTATGTTAGGTTAATGCATGGGCAGTATTCTTAAATTGGTACTTTAGCATTATTTATTTATAAAAAAACCGACATGCATGCTTCATATTTGCATCAAAGAAATTCAGTAGGCTAATGACACCTTTTTCAAGAAAGTATTCGAAGGATATTACCCATCATCTAAATTTTTTAGATGGTATGTGAGCCTCATTATTACAATTTATCGTGTCTAAATCTTATACAAACGACAAGAATGTTAGAAGGCAAGAGTTGAAAGCCTGTACATTTTCGAGAATATATAATGCTACTTCAGAGCATTTACCATCAATTACTGCCAGCGCTATGTCTACCTGTGCTGCCGTTGAAGACAACTTGGAGTATGTGGAATGACCAAGCGTATAGTGCACATGATCCGAAACATGAAAATGGTACAATCACTTCCTACACGTATTAGATACTCTGCTAAAACCTCTATACTTCAGAAAACAAACTACTCGAGTTCTTTTTTAGATTCATTAGAGTTTAATACGTGCAACACCGGATCATTTCCTTTGATTAAAAGATGGAAACTTGCAATTTTATTTTATATTAAATTTTTTAACATCCAATTACGTGGATTGGAGGGAAGTCATTTAAGTTATTATTAGGATCAATAATCTAAATTAAAGTATGTTTAAACTAAATCATATTGTTTATTTTAAACTTTTTATAGAACAAACAAAATGAAATTTCTTTTTATATTGGTTTTATGTAAGTGAAATTTTCTTTGAACTATGGTATAATTCGACTTAAATTTCTAACACAACACAATATCAAGATATTTGGTTTATGGATGTGTTGTATGTATTGTTATCTATGGAGAATTGTTGAGGATGTGATTTTCTTACTTTGATTCTCTCAGGATGCAATTTTAAAATTTATATTATTAAAATTCTAAAATGTGATTAAAGTAAATATTAATTTCAATTTCTCATTGTAATTTAATTAATAAATTGTTTCAATGACGATGGAGTGAGGAATATGCAATTAGATTTTATAGAATTATGATGAACACAAATTGATAAAAAAAAATTCACAAAGCTACATTAAATTTTGTTAATAACTAATATATAAATATACAATTTATTTTTAATTCCCGCGTAGTACGCGGGTTTTGTACTAGTTAAATATATATTGTTCTCGAAAAAAAAAAAGTATTAGTTCTTGAATGCGGAAGAAGAAAGAGAGGAGTTGAATTGTTGAAAGTGAGTTTTTGCAGAGTGCAAAATTGAGGGAATGGCGATGATGGGATCACCAATGTCCTCCAACCCCAAGTATTATCCCATCCCCGCCGTGCCTGCCCCCATAACCACCGCAGCCGTCGCTCTCCGCCTTGGCGACGTTATCCGCCGCCGCTTTCAAATTGACTTCCTCTCCCGCTCCTCCCTTAAGGTAAGATCGAAAGCACGTAAAATCAACGTTCTGTACTCTTTTTACCTTTGCTCACTAGCTGAGTTCAAAGAAATTTGGCGTTGTTTGCAGTTTTAATCAGTTGTATTTGTTTTTGTGGTGAGTGAAATGGATAATTATGTGAGATATAGATGAAGTTACTATATTTCGCTGATTTAAAGAATCGCTTGAAAAATTATGAAATGGGCAAAGAGAATCGAATTACTGAAATTTCACTGTCATGTACATGAAATTGTTTTCCAGCGTCCTACTAAATCTGGCGCACAGATGAAGGGATCCATTGTTTTATTTGGAAATTTAATTTGGGCATACTGTATTTGAATTCCAGATGCTATTGCATATATCCAGGGCTTTGTGATTGAATAACATCCATTATGAAATGCGATGATATGCTTTCAAGGAGCATAGTATCTTACAAATGCTTTCTTGTTTGCGAAGAACTGAATTAATCAGCTGTGACACAGGTTTAAACTGATGTTCATTCTACCCTGAATTTGGTTTTGGGAGATTGTATGGCATTTATTAATCCCGGGGCATATACGAGATTAACTGATTACTAATTAGGATCATGTGACACTCATCCCTTCAATGCTTGTTAGTTGTGTTTCTGATACTGAAGAATCTTCACTATAGCTATGCTTTTTGTACAGAATATTTCTCTTCTTGGTGATATGCCTCGTTTGAAGGATTTGTGTCATGAAAGGGCCCTTCAATTTACAGGTTTTAATTGTTTTCAATGGTCATTCGATGCTTTCTCTGCTACATTGATGAACTTAAGTTTCTTCAATGGAGATGAAAGTAGAAGTGGTTCTAAGGACTTTGGGAAGCCACAATCAAGGACATCTAGAAGAAACTTATTTGATGGGAGGCAATGGACCAATATCCTTCTCGCTGCTAATGTCTTGTGAGTATCACTGACTCATACCTGTGCTAAGGATATTTTAATAAACGATTATTAGTTTCCAGAGGTAGTAAAGACCTTTTCTGAATTTATATGCAGAGTTTTTGTAGCACAATCTGTCTCAGATGGCAATATCTTGTACTGGGGAGCAAAGGTTAGACTTTACTGCATCATCCTAGTACTAGACATCACATACTTCTGAATTATTTAAACTTGTTTCTCTTTCTATATTTGCAGATTAATAGCCTCATTAGCGAAGGGCAATTATGGAGGCTTGTTACATCTTCCTTTCTACATGCAAATATTGGGCATCTGCTGGTTTGATTTAAATATAACTAATAAAGGTGTAAGCTTTGATCGACGTTTGACTTGTTAACTAGAAGAGTTGTGTTTTTTGTAGGTCAATTGCTATTCTTTGAACTCAGTTGGTCCTGGTGTTGAGAATATATGTGGTCCTAAAAGATATCTAACAATATACATCAGCTCTGCAATTGCAAGTAACAAATAGAAACCACTACAATTGAAAATCAGAATATAAAGTAAAAGGTTCCATCTGTTTAATCGACTCCTATGGCGTGCATCAGGTTCAGCCATGAGTTATTGGTTCAGTAAAGCACCAGCAGTTGGCGCATCAGGAGCTATTTTTGGATTGGTAATCCCTTTACCATTAAAAGATGCAATATCTCTTCAAGTCCTAACATAACTTATATAGCATTTCTGTTAGCTATAGCTGATTTTCAGAACCAATTCAAAATTGGGGGTGACAAGTCCAATTATTCCTTTTGTGTCAAGCAATATCTAGTTCTATTCTATCTTTGATTGGTTTATTTTGGCATTATTAGGTTGGATCATTTGCTGTGTTTGTCCTGAGGCACAGGGGCATGGCCAGAGGAACTGATGCTGATCTCAAACATATTGCACAAGTGATTGTGTTAAACATGGTATGTCACCTTTTTAGAGTATATAAGTTAACAATTAAAAACTTCCCTATTAAAACTTAAAAGGTCATGTTTCGCTTCCGTAACTTAGTTAATCCATGAGACCATATTTACATTCAAATTGCTGTTACAACAGGTTACATTCTTGTATACAGGATGTAAATGAGCCAAACTAAGCGGAATAGCATCACGCTCGAGTTTGGTAAAATATTAGATTCACGAATAGTTCGAGTTCGTCTTGCAAAAGGCTCAGTTTTTAATCATGTCAACCATGAAATCACCAACACCTTTTTAATGTTGTATAAAGTTCCTTAAGAATAAGTTTGAGGTAGGATATTCAGAAACAGAAATATCACAGTTTGAAGTCAAATTCTAGAACCATTTTTTAATGTTATAAAGTTCAATAAAAAATAAGATCAAAGTTTGATATTTGACACCTGAAATGAATTGATTGACTTGACTTCCTCAAGAAATTAACAAACCACTTGGACCTTTTGTCAATCCTCCTCACTTAACAAACAAGGATAATGATTGTCCCTTTCTTGGAATCTTAGAAAGACGCCTTTGAATTTATTGCAGCTTACAACATAAAATATGTTGTATCCCACCCGTGGAACAATCCAACATTAGCCTCTTTGAAGATAATTGCCATTGCTTTGTAATTTCAATAAATATATTAATGTGCGACTTTGAAGCTTTTATATGCTTTGGAGGAATTCAAGTTGGATTGGACCTTTTGTTGTTGGCTATTATGGGGTTGTTACTTGTTGCTATTATTATAAGATTGTGTAACATTTGTTTGTTGTTATATGTGACTTTGTAGAAATTGAAGTTTGAACATTTTTATGTGCTTTTTTTAAATTTTGTTTAACGAGCTGCGAACTCGAACTGAGTTTGTTTAATTTGTTAATGAGCTCATTTTCTTCGCTAACGAGCTTTTTCCAAGCTGAACTCGAGCTATTCGAGAACTTAACATTTTAGAGCCGAGCTAGAACTCCGCTATTATAGTAAGAGCCTAAAAATCTTCAAACGGGCCGAGCTTGAGCCTGATGTTACTCTGCTCGTTTACATCCCTACAAAGAACTATGAACTGCCTTGATTTCTTAAGCACACATGTGGCTTCTAAATCTCTTGTTGGGGATAAATCCACACAATTGTCTGAACATGCTCGCACTGAATTTATTGGGTTCATCTGTTTTCTGTAAATACCTAACAAAATTGAGAATCTCTCGTGCAGACTATTGGGTTGCTATCTCAAGGCATTGATAATTGGGGACATGTAAGTTGGTTTACACTCTATGAATATCTGCATTTATGAATCACTGCACTTAATTGCAGACTTGATTTATGAGAAGCCATTTTTTGCATCCACAAATTTATCATAATTTAACTACGACATTCCCGAAATACATTTATCACTTAATATTAGTCATGGTGATTATCGAGGCATTTAGTTTTTTCTTCACTTTTTCATTCCTCATTATGACGATCATGAATACAAAATATTGAAGAATTCTTTTCCTTTCTTTTCCATTCCTCATCATGATTACGATATTAGACATGAGGTCTGCCGATCCTATATATCATTTTTCGGATGCCAAATATTTCAGGTTGGAGGATTGATAGGTGGAGCAGCAGTTTCATGGCTTCTTGGTCCTGCATGGGAGCTTGATGGCGTTTCCCGTGATGGCAGCAAAATATTTGCAGACAAGGCCCCAATATTCTCTCTCACAAGGAGACCTCCCAAGTAAAAAACTTGAAGAGTCTTCAACCATGTTAATGCTGATTCCTTTGTACATGTCTCTCACCGGAATTTATCAAGTGTTGCCTTATTAATAGAAATGTATGTACCAATAGATTCATTATATGAAATTGATGATTCTTGGTGGGTGAATTAGTGTATTTCCATATAGATAAAACTGTACAATCCAAAATGATTTTTAGTTTATTCGAGATGTTACTTTGAAGAAGTTGCTTATCCTAAGCATCCAAATCTATGGCAGGCTATGTTCTCACGTGACCCTTGAATAATTAATTTTTTTTCCCAGAAACCTCTTCTAAATAGAAGTGCAAAAAGAAAATCATCTTTTGAGATTCGCATTGCACATTAACCCTCAAAATACAAAATTTGGCCAGCTAAGTAAATAGTACTATGGTTACACTTTGGAGAATATTTGAAGGCATATATTTCTTTACTGAAAATATAGAAGTATATCAATTATGTTCTGTTCAGCAACTCTCATTCCATTACACTTGCAAATTCCAGAAAGAACCCGTACACATTTTACAGTTTGCTCGTTCGGAAACCTGCAACGAAGTGAGCACCGACTCTTTTGATGGTATAAAGTTAAGTTGGGGAGTTATTCCCTTGGGAAAATAACATCCCATACGATCCCATAAGATAAGGTGTCAATTCTGATGCCTAATTATCATCCTTTAGCTTTGACATTCCATTCCTTACTCCTTGTGTTATCAACAACCCCCAACACTTTACTCTCAACGCCGAAACAGTAAGCAGATATTAACTTAACGTGAAAACTAATTAAGGCTGCGTTTGGATTTCATCTATGATGTATCCCGAGTAGAAGAAGAAACGTCACGAACCAGTTCAAGTAGAAGCATTGAATTCTCCCAGTGCCCGCGCTAAATGCTGCATATGTACATAATTGTTAGCAAATCCGGGCGACAAAATGTACTTTACATCACATTTATATAGCCTAAATCATTACTAGAAAACAGAAAAAAAAGTTTCTCAAATTGTCTATCACATTGAGTTCACTTTTTCATCATTATGTATAGTTGGCATCAGAAGTTCTGCCCTTATTTCTCAAATAGTTGCCCTCATTATGTATACTTAAACAACCTAAAATGTTTTTTTGTTTAATTCTATGTTTCAATCACAAACTGCAACTTCAATAATCCAAACCACAATTTCCAACCATGCTAAATTGTCTTGCACCAATTCCGGGCATAAAGAGCAACATAGGAAAATTCTAATCATCTATATTAAACTTGGTATATCTAAGCTGAGGGAAGGATATATTTGGTAGTAATAACTTACATGAGTAGGCATTTGTTGAAGATAACGAAACATGTACTGGAGACACCAAACCTTTGTCAGGCGCTCCACTGGGGTTATAAGACGATAAACTAGGTGGCATTTTGTCAGGATGAGAAATTGGAGGATGACTTGGTGGATCAGTAGAACCACAGTGTTGCCTGTCCTGAGCTACTAAGAATGCAGGAGAACCAGAATGGCAAGCGGTATTCTGAGGAGTGGGCGCAGAGATCGGGCTTGTTCCAGATGGTGGCAGTGAATGACGAGAGTTGGGTGATAAGGCAGGAGAATAAGATGGCACCATAGATGGTCCAGTATCATAAGTCCCCTCTGATGATGGGGATGGAGATGGGGTTGGGGAGGGGGACGGGGATGGGGATGGGGTTGGGGTTGGGGTTGGGGTTGGGGATGGGGATGGGGATGGGGATGGGGATGGGGATGGGGATGGGGATGGGGATGGGGAGTGATGTGAACGATTTAGAAATGATGACAGGCTAATTTCTTTAACTTTCCCAAAAACAGAATACTCAAGGCCAAGATTCTCTGTAGGAGTAGACCTAATAATTATCTGAGCTAGTTGACTCAATCTCTCTGGCAGAATGGTTCCTCTATCAGATGCAAGTGAAGCTTCAACTGTTACAGGAGGATCTTTTGTTGAACCATGTTTGTTTGTTAACTGTACGTATATCACCTGTATCAAAACAGATTTTCAGGTGAGAAGTAAATTGTTAGAACCAAGCTCTTACCCCCTTATAAGGGTAATGTAACAAAATATGAAAAAGTCACAATTAGAAATTTCAAATTTAGAGAAATTATCGAATAAAAACTTGCATGGGGTCCCTCTTCTTCTAGAAGCTATGAGTCAATATACATGTTGTGGTACTATCGATGTACATCCCATTTAACATGCAAATAACTGCAAATCATAATTTATTTATTTTTTGAAAAGGCTTTCCAAAACACAAGTCAACTCAAACTGAATTGACTTTAGGTTGAGGAAGCTGCAGAGTAACAATGCAAGAAATATGAAGTATAACTAGTAGTATCATTACCTGATGCAAATTCACAAAACAAATCCATCAATTAAGTTCAAAGATTTCAAGTACAGACAACTAAAACCTACTGATACTCAAACGTAGAATTTAGCATACCTCATTGGGCATCATATGCAATCCCAGCTTCAGTTGTTCCTTCAACTCTGGTAGATTTTTCTTTATATCATATATTGAGCTATTAAGAGTGAAAGTGAAAAGGGTCTGAGACATCAAAGTTGTTCTCTCCGGCATTATGGTAATCCCACCAGGAAATTTTAAAATCCCAAATGAAGAGGGTTCTCCAAATATAGAGGACGTTAACGTCAAATTGATTTGTTGAAGACTCAGATCTATTAAGGATGACCTTAACAAAGACAGGGTCAATGGATTCACTGTTCTATTTATTGGATCGGGAAGGAAACCGAACACCACATCAGTCCAGTTAGATAAGGTAGTCTGGTTAGAAAAGTGTGACTGGTGCATGGACAGAACAGCAAACTGCAAATAAAAAGTGATTATCAAATTAATTTTCTGTCACATTGATGCTAGAGAATGTAGGAATGGATAAACTTAAAGCAGACCTTGAAAGAAGGAACACCCATCTCCTCATAGACATCGTATTCTAATCTTGCAATGTATGGTACAAGCTCGGCAACCGGCTTCTGAAGCTGGAAATATGATTGAACGGTGGCTGAATCAAGAAGCAGATCAATCAATCAGAAGGAAGTTAATATTTTAAGCAAAACATGAAAAGCAACATCCCAAACCAAAGCTACATACTACAGTATCTTATTATGTTTTCTCTTCTTTGTGTGGGCATAAAGGCACAAAATTCTCTGAAGGTATAAGAAAAATGAAATACAAATGACGTGGTTGCAAAGTAAAAGATACAACACATAATTCAACAGAATGTATAGTATACTAATAACTGAACTTATTTGTTACAAGTTTGCTGAACCAATTCTACTTAATTCCTAACCACATCCAATGGAAGGAAAAGAAACGGCTGTTAACAGATGAAGTTGCAATACTTCAATTATAAGTTAGTAGTACAAATTACATAAATTAAGGAAGAGGCCAAATCTTGTAAAAAGTGAAGTATCAATATTCAGGTCTACAATTTAGAGCTAGACTGCAATTGCTTGATTCATTCATAAGTAAGAAAGAAATTTGGAATTAACACATTAACCACTATCACAACATGAACGAGAATTTCAATAAGGAATATATATATATGAAAATCTCCAGAAAGATGCATCTACTGCCAACAGCAACTTAATCAGGGAACCAGGGTCATATAGTTACCTGATCTTAAAGGCCTAATCCTGCTTATGAACCATGAGGATCAGTTTAGTAATTTGCTTAATTAAGATTATTCCCAACTCCAGCTGAAAGAGGTGTAATATGGTGAAGCATTGCTAAAAACAACAACAATCTCCAAAACATAAATTGTAGCATGTATGAGGAATAAATTAAAAAATTGGTATGATTTGATGAGTATGGACTTATAATTAGACACTGGAAATCAAAGGAAATCTGTACTGTCTCAGAAAGAGCAAGTAAACTCTAAGTTTGTTTCCAAGACGCGCCAAATAATACTAGGTTTTACTGGTGATAGTAGCAATAAATACACCATCAGCATATTCATGTATAAAAATGCATGCAGAGCAATACTGTTTGCCAGGTAACTAAATCAGTATTTCCAGGAACTAAATATAAGACCTCAATTAACTTACACAGTCCCTTTCACAGCCATAAACTGTTAGTTGGATCAAAAGCCATACGAAACAAGCAATTCATCTACCACTCTACAAATTTCTTCAACAGCACAAAAGAAAATTTTAAACATTCATTGCTATTTTTGGGTATTAAATAATAGGGGCTTTAATTTTAAAATCTAGTCAACAGATTACTGTAAATTAGACATAAAATTACTGTTCTTAGTCTACATGATAAACAGTGGTCAGAGGTCATTAGACAAAAAAATTAATTCACAATCAACCAAAGAAGCAAGTAGTTTTGGATATAGGCTCTTTATATTTATTTTTTTCAGATGAACTGTTGCAAGATGAAGAACATGAGATTGCTGAACAAAATATTACCTACCAAAGTAAAACTTATTCCTCTGAATTTCACACACTAAACGGCATAACTGACAAGTTTCCATCTGAAACCCAGCTAGATCATTCGGAAGCATTTCCAATTTAAGATCGTATGCCAAAAGTACTCTTGATTACAAACAACATGATAAAAGCCGCACAGAAATTAGAACTGAGTTCTAAATAGGAGCAGAAAATTAGAAACATTCCCAAGCCAACAATAGGGAGTTGCTTCCACACCATTAACTAAGGTAAAATTAACCACAACTATAGAACCCAATGCCAGAAAATAAAATTAACATATGTAAAATAATTATATAAATGTTTTCCGTGTATTTTTAAACATGCAATCATCAGGAAACCACAGCAAAGAAAATTCAATTTAACCGCATGAATAAAACCTAATTCTATTGCAATTATAAAATAAATCCCCAGACATTCAAATGCCCAATTAAACATACAAATTAAAAAAACAATCGAACAAAAAGAGTAATTTACCTCTGAGCTTGATGGAGTCATCTGCATCAAACCCAGCTTGCTTGTGTCGAACAGGAACAACCCAGAAAAAGGCAGAAAGAAAAGCGGCGATACTGAAAATCAAAATAAGGGCACATTTAAAGCTGAAGAGTTTGGAAATCCCCATCCAACATCTCTGGCAGAGGAAGGTTCTAGAAGCACCACTGCCGTGCGACTGCTGCACGACTGGCAGTTGCTGATTACCGGCCTTCCCCATTTCCACCACAGCATCGGTTCCGAACACTCCTCTTCACTCTCTCAAATTCCTCTCGTTACAAAAATTTTGAAAGGAAAGGAGTTTCTATTGATTCGGTCGCCTCTCTCTCTCTAAAGGGTGCGGAGACAACTGGGGGTGGCTGTGGACTGGTGTGCTCGGTGAGCAATTGCGCTCTCTCTCTCCTTTCTCTCTCTAAAAGCGCATAAACACGCACTATAAAGAATTAAATTCCTTCTACCTGATTTTGAGGGTCACTTTTTCCAATTTGGATTTTGAATTTAGTAAATGTGGATTTTTTTTTTTTTTTACTAAATTTCGGGGCCATTTATTTCAATTTCTAAGGTTGTTTGAACGGAGAGATTTAAAATACTCAAATAAATAAATTTTAAATTCCTAGCTATCATATCATTCTAGTTCAAAGTGAATGACTTTTAAATAACTAGCAAAATCAAGTAATTTAAAATTTATGAATTTAAAAAATTCATTCATTTCAAATTTCTTATATTTTAAATTATTTCATCTAAATGCAACCAAAAATAATTAGAAATAACTTTTTACATTTTAGGATATATCGGATAAATAATTATTTTTATGATAATTATATCACTAATGATGTGCTTTAATCTTTTTAAATAGTCAAAAATAGGTTATTTAATTATGGCATACAAAATAATTTGGGAGAATAATTAAATAAAAAGTTAATCAAAAGAAATAGTAATTATCTTATTTAGGAGGAAAATAGTCTTGTGAATATTTAGGAGGAAAATAGTCTTGTGAATATTTTCTATTCTTATTAATTATTGTATATTTATTCTAATTTTCATTTCCATCGGCACCTCAATTTCCTTCTTCTTCCTTTTTTATATTTATTTAAAATTGTATTCTCCTTCATTCAAATCAAATCATTTTTTGTGTGTTTATTTCAATGTTGGCATTTTGGTATTAGTAAAAATGAAGTGGTTTGATACCGGTGATAAAATTATTTTTTTAATCAAAATAATTCATAGTTTAAGCAAGATGCACACCTGGTTGTTCTCATGTAGTAGTTTATAAATTATCCGAGATAATTAAATTTTAATTTATAACAAGCAGGTGATATGTGGTTGTGCGTGAATTTTTTAAATAACAAATGGTAATCTAAATTAGTTTAATTTCAAATTACTTGAATTAAATAAATATATAAGTAAAAACTTAGTGTATTTTTTTTTTAAAGGGTTCATATAACAAGTAAAAATAATTATATGCGGTACACAACGTTGAGGAGAAGCAAAGGTGAAAGGGGAAGTTGAGAAAACAAAAGTATGCATAGAATAAGATTAGATAAAGTGATGAAACATTTGTCACTTTTCACACTTTAAAAATTAAAATGCGCCCAAATTTGAACTTATCTAAATATTTTTTGTCATGATTTGATTTCTTGTACAATTTGATAAACTTTTTTGGTTCTTGGGGTTTACTCAATGTTGTCACTTTGGGGGGGAATCTTTATGGTATTATTAATTCTCTTCATTTTTACCACTAACCATGAAGTTAGACCAATATCATGTATCCAACTTGCCATGCTTTTGTTGATATACTAATCAATTTATTTATGACAAATTAATGGAGTAATATCAAGCTGATGGAATTCAAAATAAATGCATTTTGTTCACTTACTCCCATATCATTTCTCAATATTATAATTTCTAATTATAATTGTCTAATATGAGTGTGTTTATTTATTTAAATCGATTTTGTGAATGGAATTACTTAGACAAAGGTTTTTTAATGCGTAATATTATGTTGGATTTGAGAAAGTAAAGGAAATATTTTGAGGGGAAAAATAAATAATTAATGTTAAGAAAATTTGGGATCGGATAGCATTGTGTGATAACATAAACTGAGGAGTTAACAAATTAACAGAATTGGAGTTGAGAAAAAATTAAGTTGGTGGGCGACACAATCTTCCTTGAGTTGTTCTTCTTACACCTCACCAAAATCCAAACATCTTTGGAGCAATGTTGTCAAGTAAAGAGTCAGGAAATTTGAAATATGATGGGATACCTCCAAGATTTAATTATATATTTGAAGTATGATGTGATAGCTTGAATATTTAATTATATAACAAAAGGTCATTTATAAAATGGTACAATATTAAATTATTATTCATAAGATAGTATAATGTTCAAAAAATATATATTTATGTTCAACTTTTTGTGTGCATCTCTTCAATTATTTAATATTTATTTCTTCGTAGCAATCCAGTATGTTTATCATGTGAAATAACAATCACACTTTAAGAGAATTATCCCACATTAAGACTAAAATGACATTTGATTTATTATTATTGATGCATTGACCAGAGGTTAATGACAGATTTGAGAACATGAGCTTTCTCCCGAGATGATTTGTAAAATATAAGGGTTTCGTCCGCAGAAAATGTGTGGAAATTATAATAAGTCAATCTACATATTTTTGCCTGGTAAATAATGTCGCAAGTCAAGAGATCCGGAAAAATACCTAAAATAAAATTTTCGGAAAATTATAAAGAGATAAAAACTCAACAAGCATCCTTCACTGAGGGGAGAGGTGACCAAAATTCACTCTACTAAGCATAGAAGTAATCAACTAATCATGGATGATGGATTTAATTTGTTCTTTCAAATTATAGAGGATGCCACCACTATTCGTTAGCCAATCAATGTGATTTTTCTTATGCTTAATAAAAAATTTAAATGGCTTTCATATGTTGTTGAAATCCAAATTTATTAAAATTACAGAATAAACAATTCATAGAAAACTATAATTTCGAAGAACTATAAAATTAATTCAATTGAATTTAGAAATAGATGCAGCTCCTAATGTTCTCTCTCTAGGTTTCTAGTGAGATCCCCCTGTGCTGCCCATGGGCGACAAATCTCTCGCCATTTTCTGGTTTGATCCGTCATTTTTCATGGAATTTCATCTTCTCTAATATACAATCCTCTAATTTTTACATTTTCTCAGTATTCTCTTAATAACACACACCAAATCCATTCTTTGAAAAAAAAAAAAACTCCAATTTATCGTCAC
Source organism: Ballota nigra (assembly GCA_947034835.1). Classification (NCBI taxonomy): domain Eukaryota; kingdom Viridiplantae; phylum Streptophyta; class Magnoliopsida; order Lamiales; family Lamiaceae; genus Ballota; species Ballota nigra. The sequence goes on along the minus strand of OX344720.1, from coordinate 117,238,784 downwards.
CACCACCGGCATCGCCCTTGCCACCATTGTCCCTGCCCCTCGCTGCCACCCCTTATCCTGACCATCATAGAAAGAATCCAAAAAAGTATAGATCTATCGTTGCCGACATTATATATCTCTTAATTTTATTTATTGGAGAAATTTATTTTTTTATATTATTTAAAATCAATTAAATGTGTTTTTAATTAATAATTTAATGAGCATGTGAGACACTAATTTTTAATTAATTAAATGAGGACTTAAAATTTAATTTTAGAGAAATTAAAAGACTTAGAATTGATCTACTCTAGGGGTAGATAATCATTGTATATTTATAATCTTAAAATCGTATTTTAGTGAGTAAAAAATTAATATACAAAGTTGAAATATAAAAATGCACTTTATGGAGTTAGAAAATAAACTAGATGTTAACTCGATTCCACATTGAAAAATGTGAGAGTAAAACTACTCCTTAAATGTAGGAGTTAGTTTAATTCAAACTATAGTAGACTTGGGTCTTAGGCCTGAGGCCCACTTATCCTTTTGGAGCTTAGAGACTGGACTTGGCCACGTGGTTCTAATTCAGCCCAAAAAGTTAAAGTCCAATTGAAAGGCCCAACCAGTATTATTCATCGCGTGTGGCATTTCAAATTTGAATTACTTAGATGAATATAGACGTATGATACGTGGACGTTTCAATAGGATTTGTAAATCCTAGATGTTACAGGTCTAACATTTGAAAATGAAATAAATTCCATAATGTCATTCATTTTCATAATTGTCTAAATTTATGTTCGGAAACTCCTCAAGTGATGGACTTATCTTAACATTTAAGTTTTTTTTGTTGAAAACCTCCTGAAAATTTGTAGCATAACAATTGAGAATTTTGCATGTTATTTTCAAAATCTATAGCATTCGTTGCACATCTGCATACATTTGAAGTGTAATTCAGTGTTCACACTAATTCAGTTCATTAGAGCTCTTAACTTGTGGTACTACTCGTCAAGAGAATTAAGTCATTTTACCTTTGAAACATCAAGTCAAACCGTGATCACTAGTGGGGAAGAGTATGTTTTGCGGGAAAAGATCTAACCTTGACTCATTTTAATCTTTGTTGTCATTGTTTGTGATTTGTTCATGTTCACCATTGTTGTTCACATACCTGCTAAAAGTAGCAACTTTCCAATTCGGGGAACTTGCTAATTTTGGAAAGTACGAAGATTTTGGTGTATTTTTAATTTCTTGTAACTTCTTATTTCTGTTTGTATTTTGTTATTTTGTCGTCTCAGTAAAGCCATCATTGGTGCTCAATAAATTAACATTACGAAAGTTTTCTCTTACTGTTGCTTTTTTATATCAACGAGTCGATCTCCTTCATCAGCGTCATGACTACGATGTCCATTTGTTAGGTTGACCTGATGGATCACTGTTTTTTTTTTATTATTATTATTCTTTGTTTACTGTTTTTCTAGTCGCTTGATCCCTTAGTTTGGGAGTAGATTGTTTTTTTTCTTAAATTTTGGTAGTTTGTCATGCATTGTCTTTTGTGCTAACTCTCTTTTATCCTCATGATTGGATTGAAGCAATTTTTCATCAATATTTGAAGATTCAGCCTTTGGATGAATTATTGGTGTTGTATTTTCATGATTCTTGCAACAGACTTTGTCTATTATAAAAAAAAAAAAAAAAAAAAAAAAAAACTGAATTCAACTATTTATATAAATTTATTAACCGACAAAATTCAAACTCATTGGCCTTACTTTTTAAATTAGACAAAGAAAAACAGGTCCGGTAAAGTAGAAAGCGAATTAGCCAATGAAATTAAATTGGAGTGCGTCGTGCAAAGTGCAATTATGAGTTGATAACTAACTTAATGTCGTTCATGCTAATGCGTGGATTGGCAACAACATAGGTTTATAGTAAAATAATCATTAACTACTCCCATTAAACTTCCGTGTGTAAGTTGAAAATTTGGTAACCATTTTTTTTTTTTTTTTGTACTATTTGATTTGATTTTTCTTTTGTTTTATAAGGGAGGAACATTCGTTATTTACTCCAATTCACCAATATAAAAATAAAATATTGGAAAGAATGCATATTTTCTGATTTACCTTAAAAAGTTTTTTACATTTTATTGCATACTTTATTTTATAATATATTTCCATTTATTTTGAAAAAATGTTTTTTTTTTTTTTTAGGTTTTTGTAGTATGCGTCTGAGTAGCTTGCGTTCCCGCTAATTATTTATTGATTAGGGTTGATTCCATTGTAACTCAGGATTATATTTATCAATAGGGTTGTTCACGGAGTTCGGAGATTATCGAACCCGTACCGAAATCCGCACCGAAAAAGAACCGAATCGAAAAAATTATGGACTTTTTATACCGTACCGAAATTGAACCGAATATTTTTTTGGTACGGATACGGATATTACCAAATTAACCGTACCGAAAAATCGAATGTGACCATACCGAACCATACCGTACCGAACCGAATAACCGAAATAAATATGTATTAAATTAAAATTTTATTTATTTTTATTCATCTAATATTATTGAATTCAAATACAACTATACGATAGCATAAGTTCTCCTCCTTTTCAAAATACAAACACTATATTATTTATCTTATTTTTATTTTTTTTATATTATTTATCTTATTAAGTTCTTAAAACCTTAACTTATGTTTAGGTGTATATCAAAATAATTTAAAATTAATTTTTTATTCTTTTAATTTCATTGTTCATGTATATTCATTTATTACAAAAATTTGGATATGGTGTATCATGTATCAGGAATTACGATCAATGTGATTTTATTATTGCACTTTCCATTCATAAGACGTTTTAAAATAATTTTTTAAATATATATTTTATATATTGTATTTTAAATACTCTATTGATGGTGATTTGTATTAATTTTTTAACCATCCATTATCATATAATATGTTATATTTGAGCTTGCAATGATATATGTTTGATTGTTGTTGAAGTTGTGTAGTATTCTTGTGAGTGTGCATGCATCAATATGTTTTTTTATTTTTGAAAAAAAAAATTGATTAAAAAAGTGAGAGAATGTTAAAAAAAAATTAAAAAATCCGTTTTTCCGCACCATTCCGTACCGATCCGATCCGCTCCGTTTATAACCGAAAATCCGCTCTGATCCGTACCAAAAATAAAATATCCGTACCGTACCGTACCGTACCGAAATTTCAGTATGGACGCGCGAATTTTAAAATAACCGAACTTTAATACGGACACGGATATTTTCAAATATCCATTTTGGTCTGTACCGTGAACAACCCTATTTATCAATGGTAATGGAAATGAGCTTGAAAATTAGTGTAATTAGCATGGTTCATGAGAACAAAATCACTACCTCTCCTCCTAAATAAGGTAATCACTACTCCATTTTGATTACTCTATTATCTTCCTACAATCATCCTCCTCAATCACTCCCTTATTCCTCCTCCAACAACCATTTGTTGTCCACTTATATTCCAAAATTGGGGCATGACACTAGCAATAGAGTCACCATTGGAACACTTCTTCCCCTAACATTTCATTTTTATTATGAGGGCATAGATGAAAATATATTTTCATTTCCATTACCATTGAAGAATTGCTAACCAAGCGCCCCCTAAGACAAAATATAGAGTAAAAGTGGTTAATACATGAACCATTTAAAGGATATTAATTATCTTCACTGAAGAGTATTAGTTCTAGGACTTATTAGTTATTTTCACTAAAGGACATTAGTTGAAAGGTACGAAAAGTATTAATTATTCGGTAATGCTTGGTATCCAAATTCTGGATATCCAGAATTTGTAATTAATTAAAAATTAATTGCTTAAGTACAATTATACCCTTAAACATTTTGGCTCCTACTTTAGTGCATAATGGCGCCACTTTTTTCCCTCCACAACACTAATCACCACTATCCATGCAAAAAGTAAAACATAATGATTAGTGGTATGCTAATATCTAGGTTAACGGTTGGAATTAAATTTTTCAATTTAAAAATCAGATTTGTTATCATCACCAAAGCAAACTTATTTAAGATATAATATACTATCTTTTGTTTTCGGTAATACTTGATCAACTTAAACTTAGAATTATTCTTCAACCATGGATAGTGTTTCTTCGAGCTTTCCTCATAATGTAGTGGTTGAAGATAGTCTCTCACAAAGTCAATCAAATCCATCACAAGATATACAATCTTCAAATCAAGCGCCTGTGTCAAATAATCAAGTGGTGGGCTCGTCGGAAAATAGAGTGGAAGATGAAACGAGTACATTAGTGTATGGTATGTTATTCGATAGTCTTGATAGCCTTTTTTATGCTTATCAAGAATACGGACGACGTAAGGGATTTAGCGTCGTGAAACGCGCTTCCAAGAAAGAAAATGAAGCAGATTACAAATACGCGCTTATGGTATGTGATAAGGCGGGAAAATCGAAGGCTCAAAGGACTTCGAAAAAAGTCGATTGCAAAGCACGTTTGAATGCTAAAAAGCTAGACAATGGGAGTTGGATGGTGACAAAGATAGTTCAGGAGCACAATCATGAAATTGATCCCACATTTGCACCGTTAATGCCAGCTCATAGGCATTTATCCGTCCACATGAAGAGACAATTGGAAGCAAATGATATTGCAGGTATGGTCTTGTAAAAATGATTTGGTAATGGTATTTTTTCAGTTATATATATGCTTACTGTTGGGTGGCGAACAAGTAAGTAATTAATAAACAGAAGAGATTATTAGACTTGGTAACAGAATAATAAATGAAAGGGGCGAACAACTTCGTGGAGCGAACAGCTTTGTAGAGGAGCCCTAATGTGGCAAGCAGGATTGGGCGAGCAGCTTTGCAAAGAACAGCTGTGCAAGCGGCGCAAACCAAGATCAATTCGGGCGAACAACTTCGTAATGAAGCGAGCAACATTGTAAAACAAGCCCAAGCAAGGAGCGAACAGCTCGGAACGCAAAGGATCATGACATCCAACGAAGACGTACAAACGAGCAACCGGTCACCACCGAGAGCATCTCAGTAGTGCCAAAGACCAAGTACAACATGGGGAACTCCAAGAGTCACTAGCTTAGATATGGTCCAAGTGTCTCAACACTTGGCACCCATCCAATGAGCAATAGTGTAGATGTTGTACAAGTGTCCTAACACTTGGCAAAGATCCAATGGTTAAACCACCAAGATGGTGACACATGGCCTCTTTGTATGTCTATAAATACTCCCTTCATGTACATGAAAAAGGGAGAACAATTGAATAAGATAGCAAAACTCTTGCAAAATTATTTCTTAAGCATTACTTAGCCAAATTCCATAATCTTAGATCTTGTTTGATGATCTTAACAAAGAAAAACAGCCACTAATCATCATTGATTATAAAAAGGTCATCAACAATTGGCGCTAGAAGAAGGGTTTCGAACCTCCGTTTCATGAAAAATTCGAAGAAAGGTTGAAGATCTTCGCCGGAATCTGCAAAAGTTGACCGGAATCCGGGAAGAAGTCACCGGAAATCAAGTGTGCACACCATTCGGAACAAAGTTATCCGTAAATACATCATTTTAAGAGTTTAAATGCATGCATGTATGAACTAGGGTTTTCAAACCACCATATTCATACATACAAGGCTAGTAACTCTTGAAAAAGGTGCTTTTTAGAAGCAAGATCACCTCAATCCTCCGTTTATCCCATACATTTTGGCAACCAAGATGATTAGATCGCAAGAAGAACGACATTCGAGCGCATCCCCGAATCCTAGGTCGAGAACTAGGGTTTCTTCCACCGAAGGACATGCCCGGACGGTGAGAGCAACCTCGCAAAGGAATATCCAAGTCACCATTGACACAATTCCACCAGAAGTTGAAGCTCTTGCTCAAAACCCTGAAGAACTAGCGAAAACCATTGTTGTCCTTCAATCCTTGCAGAATCGACAAACAGCTGGGCCGTCGAGAGCAACGGCGACGACAAATCGAGCAGGCGAGCAGGGGCGAGCAGGCGAGCAGAGAAGTAAAACGAGAGAGGATGTGCGCCGTGATGAGGCTGACAGCGCTGAAGTCCATAGAAACAAAGGAAAGGCTCCCATAAGTGAACGTTTGGGGAGCAGAGGAGAGTCGTCACCAAGCCGGGTTGACGAATCAAGCAAAAGTACATCCCGGACAAGTGCTTTGGAAAGGTTAGGGATGAGGAATGCGAACAGAAGAGAAGCATCTAAGAAGAATGAGGAGCGATCACGCCCTCCTGCTCGCCCGACAGTGCATGACCGAATCCGAAGATCAGCTTTTGGCCGACTAGGGCCAAATGGAGCTAGCAACGCTGCTAGGAAAACGACTCAGGAGAAACGTCCTGTTGGCAAGGGACTACATCGTGAGGAAGTTGTTGAACTCAACCACGATGAATAGCCTTCCAACGGGAGGACTCCCCCAAATGAATTACAGGAAATGAAAAAAGCAATTGAAGAATTGCAGAAACAATTGGAATCCCATAGAGGTGTCGGATCAACTATTCTCCCTTCTCCACCATTATCTCCGTTTATCCTCAATGCACCAATCCAGAAGAAGATACAATTTCCAGCCATCAATTTGTATGAGGGAACGTCGGACCCTCGAATTCATGTGACGAAATATTCAGATTTCATGATCTCGATGGGGGCAACCGACGCCACACAATGCCGAAACTTTCCACTCACCCTTGGAGACGGCCCGTACAGATGGTTTTCGGCATTGACTCCTGGCTCCATCAACTCTTTCGCCCAATTAAGCAAAGAGTTTTTATCTCATTTCTCAACTGTCGGGTCCTACTTGACCCACAGATACCGTTTGGCTGATATCAGGCAAGGAGACGAGGAGTCTGATAAGCAATTTCTGGAAAGATTTGATAAAGTTTTGTTGGAAGGCGAAATGGTGAGTGAAGATACGAAGATAGTGGCAGTGATGGCTGGATTGAAAAAAGGAACTGATCTGTGGAAGGAGATGCACTTGACTTGCCCAAAAACATACGCGGAATTCAGACACAAAGCTGGAATCCACGTATCGATGCAGGAGGCCCTACATAGAGAGATGGGAGACAAAGCAGATCCAAAAAAGTTTGGCAAGAAATCTGGAGGAAGTGATTACAAAGCTCCGAAGAACATAAAGTCGTTCAATGAGGGAGCTGAGTTGAAAGAAAAGCTGAACCAAGTGCTCACCATGTCTGTGGATGCTGTGTACAACAATGTTAAAGACAGGGAAATGTTGTCAGAGCCACGGAGGATAAGGCAAGAGAAATGAAAGTTGAACCCGAACAAATACTGCGCATATCATCAGAACATCGGCCACTTCACAAGCGAGTGCCGAGATTTGCTGAAGCAGTTGTGGAGGTTCTATGAGGAAGGAAAGCTGTCCGAGTTCGTTAAAAGAGAACCAGGTAAAAGACCAAGGGCACCGGTACCATCCAGTTCGGATGACGGAGACAGCGACGAACAGCCAAGCAAAGCTGGTAAGAGAGAAAGAAAGGTCCCAGCAGCCCCAGCAAGGCCTATTCCGGAAATCTTAATGTTGGAACCCGCTGGACCAGTAGGTGGTTGTTTTGATGGGAGACCACCTGTGTCAAAAAGAAAGAGAAAAGCGGAACTGAGAGCAGTGGATCAGGTGATGGAAGTGGGTGTGAATCCATCGACCAAACGAACGGGGGACCTGACTTTCTCAGAAAAAGACCTAGACGGGATACTCACTCCCCACAATGATTCGTTGGTCATTTGTGCCAATATTATGGGGACAAAAGTGCACCGTCTACTAGTCGATACTGGTTCCTATACGAACATCATGTTCAAAAGTACGGTGGACCAGCTGGGAGATTGCGCCGAGTACATCAAGGACTGTGATCACAAAATTGTAGGATTCGGGAATGCTGTGACCACCTCGATAGGAATGGTTACGTTGGCAGTCGAGCTTGTATCGGTCGAGGACCCGGAAAGGAAAATGAATAGGATGGTAGACTTCCTAGTTGTAGATCAACAGTCCACCTATAACGGTTTCCTCGGCCGTCCTTTCTTGCATGAATTTAAAGCAGCTGTTTCAACGTACTATTATTGTTTAAAATTCCCAACAAAGAAAGGTGCAGGTACAGTCAAGGGAGACCAGAAGAAGGCTCGTGCATGTCTTTTGCAGATACAATTGAAAGATCACCAAGTCAACGTGACGAACGGGTGCTCAGATAAAGATGAAGGCGATAGCGAGGCCATGACATCCATCGATACTGAAATTATGGAAGTCGACGAGCAGCTGTGCGCAGACGAACAGTCGCGCATTGACGAGCAGCTGTGCGTAGGCGCACAGTTGGACGAGGACGAGCAGGAACGTGAAGACGAACAGTTTGTCCAAACAAGAGGAAGAGAAGCTGCTGCAACCAGCACCGACGAAAAACAGACAATGGCAACGGATGCCGACGCAGAGGACATCGAGCCACGACTGGGGGCAGAACCGATGGAGACCGAAGATGAGCCAAAGGCAGAAGGGCCCATTATTGACCCCAGATGGAAAGGCCAGAAACGAAGGGCTACTCCGGTTGAAGAGTTGGAGACTGTAAGAGTCGACCCGAACCAAGAGGGCTTAGAACTCTTCATAGGGTCCGAGCTACCAGAGCCGTACAGGACCAACATGATTGAGTTTCTTAAAGCAAACCTCGATGTGTTCGCATGGTCGCATGCAGACATGGTGGGCATCAGCCCCGAACATGCCTGCCACAGACTCAACATCGACCCAAGGAAGAAGCCAGTCCATCAGAAGAGGAGAAAATTTGGGCCCGACAAATATGAGGTGCTCGACGTGGAGGTTAAAAAGCTGCTGGATAACGACTTAATCAAACAAGCGTTATGCCCGCAATGGGTGGCGAACCCAGTGTTGGTCAGAAAAACGACTGGAGCGTGGAGACTCTGCATCGACTTCACAGATCTCAACGCCGCCTGCCCAAAAGATAATTTCCCGTTACCTCACATCGATCAACTAGTTGATAGCACCGCTGGACATGAGCTTCTCACGTTCATGGATGCATTCGCGGGATATCATCAAATAGCGATGCATCCCGATGATCAAGAGCATACAGCTTTCTACACCAACAAAAACTTGTTGTGCTGGAAGAGAATGCCATTTGGGTTAATCAACGCTGGAGCTACATATCAGAGATTGGTCAATAAGATGTTCGATGATCACATTGGAAAGACGATGGAAGTGTACGTAGATGATATTGTTGTCAAGAGCTCTAAAAAGGAAGATCACTTGCAGCATCTAACTCAAACGTTTGAGATACTTCGAACATACAACATGAAACTGAACCCTAAGAAGAGCAGTTTTGTGGTCCATTCAGGGAAATTCTTGGGACATTTGGTCAGTCAAAGAGGAATCGAAGCAAATCCCGTAAAAGTGAAAGCAATCATCGAAATGCAGCCACCTAGATCGGTTAAAGAAGTCCAAAGGCTAACCGGATGCCTAGCAGCTTTGAACAGATTCGTCTCAAGATCTGGAGATAAATGCAGGCCGTTCTTCGAGGCAATCAAGAAGGGAAAGTTTCAATGGACAGACGACTGTCAACAAGCGTTCGAGCAGTTGAAAGAATACCTCAGTGATACGAAAATTCTTGCCAAGCCGAACCCAGGGGAGAAGTTATACTTATACCTGGCAGCTTCAGAAGTAGCAATCAGCTCAGTACTCGTTCGAGCAGAAGGAAAGTTCCACCTGCCCATCTACTATGTGAGTCAAGCTTTACACGAGGCAGAACTCAGATATTCACCAACAGAGAAGCTAGCATATGCACTAGTGATGAGCGTCAGAAAACTTCGTCCATATTTTTTCGACCACCAGGTGGAAGTGTTGACAACATTCCCGCTCAAGCAAATACTGCACAGACCCGATGCGGCTGGTCGCCTTTTAAAATGGTCATTGGAAATCAGTCAGTTCGGGATTTCATATGCTCCTCGAACAGCGATCAAAGGGCAAGCCTTAGCAGACTTTATAGTCGAACTGACTTTCCCCCAGGATCCGACGAGAGGACATAGCCATCCCTGGCACATGTATGTTGACGGATCGTCAACTAATACAACATCGGGGGCAGGTATAGTCTTGATAAGCCCAGATAGGCAAGTTTTTACTTCAGCAGTCCGGTTCAAGTTCATGGCGACAAATAACGAAGCAGAGTACGAAGCTGTGATCGCTGGATTACGCCTAGCATTAGCAGTTGGGGTAAGAAAGCTGCAGATTTTCGGGGATTCACAATTGATTGTCAACCAAGTTCGAGGGGAATACGAGGCAAAGGACGAGAACATGGCATTGTATCAGAAGATTGTTGCTCACCTGGCCTCCTTGTTCGAACAAATATACATCGAACAGATACCAGGAGACAACAATGCTCAAGCAGATGCATTAGCCAGGCTAGCAACTAGCACAGGACCAGCAGAGTTGACAGGAGTTACGCTGACAAAAATATCCAAGCCATCAACCGAAGACTACAAGATGTATCAAGTCAACGAAGATTTCAAAGAGGACGACTGGAGGATACCAATCATTGAGTATTTACAAAACGATAAAAAGCCAGATAACCCGTTTGAAGCTAACAAGTTGGTCAAAAGAGCAGCAAAATACACCATGATGGACGGACAGTTGTACAAAAGAGGAATTTCACTCCCACTTCTAAAATGCTTGGCTAGGGGGCAAGGTCAAGCAGTACTGAAGGAAATTTATGAAGGCATATGCGGAAATCACGCTGGAGGATGGGCATTAGCGTACAAGACCGTAAGACAAGGGTATTATTGGCCGACCCTCCTCCAGGACGCAATCAAAGTTGCCCGAACTTGTCACAGGTGTCAGTTGTTCGCCCCAAACATCCACAAGCCCCCACACGAACTAATTTCAGTCAATAGTCCGTGGCCATTCGCAAAATGGGGAATTGACCTCATCGGGCCTTTTCCACCGGGAAAAGGAAATGTTCGATTCGCAGTGGTGGCAGTAGACTATTACACGAAGTGGGCTGAGGCAGAAGCGCTTGTGCGAATCACACAGGAGAAAATGATTAACATCATATGGAGAAACATTGTTTGTCGTTTCGGGGTGCCTCAAGCGATCGTGACGGATAACGGAAAACAGTTTGAAGGAAAAAAGATAAGAGATTTTTGTGAAAAGTGGGGAATGAAGAAATATTTTTCAACACTGTACCACCCCCAGTCGAATGGCCAAGTGGAAGCAGTGAACAAAATAATCAAACATATTTTGAAGATCCGCTTAGCCGACAAACAGGGGAAATGGTCTGAGGAGCTGCCGAAGGTGTTGTGGGCATACCGAGTATCACACAGAACAAGTACAGGCGAAACACCTTTCACAATGGCGTTCGGGACAGAAGCAGTAATACCAATTGAGCTACAAATCCCGACAGGTCGAACAGCTGCGTTTGACGAAGAAGAAAATAACTCCGCATTGGCAGCAGAGTCGGACTTGCTTGAAGAAAAAAGAATAACAGCAAAATTGAAAAATGCAATTTATAAGAAAAGGGCGGCGAAGTACTACAATTCTCAAGTAAAAGCAAGAGAATTCGAAATTGGGGACTTGGTACTTCGAAAAGTTTTAACACCACCAGGAGTATTCGGCCCGACTTGGGAGGGCCCATACAAGGTGACAAATAAGTGGCACAACGGCACATACGACCTTGAAGACATGGAAGGCAAGTCGTCCCAATACTCCTGGAATACTACTTTACTCAAGAAGTACTATCAATAAAGTCCTGTAAGTCTTAGAAGTTTTACAAGTAGCTTTTTGTAATTTTAACTTTTTTGCGCAAGTTTATATAAAAGCGAGCAGTTATGCAGTTACTAGGCGAGCAAAATTGTATTTATCTTTTGTCTTGCTTTCTTTTAAATTTTGAGCCTTAAGTCCAGATTACTCGGTTGCTCGCCCATAAAAAAAAAAAAATTTGCAAAGTGCAAGTCTGTTATAAGACGAACAATAGAGCTTATTAAATGCAAAATAAGGCTAAGTCCCTAATGGACCAATAGCCCACATTAATGCAAGGCCGGGTCCACAAGCGACCAAAAAGGCCCAAACTATTAAAGGTCAAGTTCTATAAGAACCAAATGACCAACTTAAAGTATTAACTAAGTGTTTACCTTAAGAAAAAAGGAACACTTAGAAACTGAGTCATAAGCTAAAAGCAATAGGCGAGCAACTAAGTAAGACAAACAAAGAGGCGTAAAATTGCAAATTAGTAAGGATGTTCATTTCATTGAGTCAAAATATGTTTACAACAAGGATGATCTGATAAGCACAAAAAGAAGAAAACATCATATTGTAAAAGAAACTAAGTCTTCAAGCAGGAGGAGGAGCATCTGCAGTGCTGGTCGCCTGAGCACTAGGCTGCTCGCCCGGGGCACTTGTCCCAGCCCCATCTATAGGAGTTAGAGGAAGAGACGCCAACCCTTCAAAGACTTCATCAGTGGCTGCCACGCTGGTCGCTGCTGGGGCAGGGTCAGGCTGGCCACCGTAAGTAGGGGCAGCGATGTCGACCTCCTCGCCAAATACATCTAGAGGGAAGCCGAGATCGGCTAAATCGAAGACGAACAAGGTTGAACCGGGAGTAGGAGGGTAATTCTTCACGTACTCGATGAAGTCCGCCTTCACCGCACCACGAATATCTTGATTATGATCGTGGGCGAAGTGGACAGACCTCAAACATTCCGCAAAGGCACAGATGTACCCAAAGTTGGTCTTGTCCAACACCTCTTGCTCGTGGACTTCATAGTCGATCATGCCTTTGCGCTCCTCCTCCAACCTCTTAATATGTTCCTCGGTAGCTAGCAGGCGAGCAGCCAAGTCTGCTCGCTCTTTTTCAGCCCTTTCAGCTCTCAGATCTGAAGACTTCACCTCCAGCATCATCTTTTCAGCCTTGTCCAAGGCACTCTTTTCGCCAACCAAGGAGGCCTCCATCTTCCTCTCCATCAAAGCCAGCTCCTTGGCATGCTCGGCCTTGCACTCTTTGATGGCGGAGGCTTTTTCTTCGTCCATCCTCTCGACACGGCGACCCAAATTGCGGTTTGTCCGCTCGAGCCCCATGACTTGGTCGAGCAGCATCTGGGACTGGATCAATTGATGGCTAGCATTGTACGCCACCAAGCGAACATTGTCACTAGCAGATTGGCTAGCAACAATGGTGTTCGCCGATTTCGTCCAGGCTCTTGGAACTGTCTCGGCTGCTCGGCGAACAGGGACATCAGGGATGTCGGAGAACGAAGAGGGGGCATTCTTCACCACAGAGAAATGATGAAGAGTGGTCCCACGACTAGGATAATATGCCGGGTTATACCTGAAACAGAAACACAGTAATTAGTAAGCGAGCAGCACTGCACCAAGAGGCGAACAACAAACAAATCAAAGACAATTAACTTACTCCTTGATTTTAACAGGATCCCAACCCAAATAAGAAGTATCTTTAGGATTGTCCCCTCTCTTGGTCGCCACCAGGCCAGCGACCACTTGCTGTTCGTCCACCACTTCCAAGGAGGTGGACTTAGAAGCAGGAGATTGGGGAGCAATGTTGCTCGCCTCTCCTACAGTTTTTGATCGCTTTGAGGCACGGTCATCTCCGTGAGTGCCGCGAACATCATCGCCCCGCGGCGCTTTTTTCTTCTCCCTCTCCCGTTCCCTCTCCTTCTCCTTCCTTGCATCCCGCGGAGAGGAGGTAGTTTTAGCCGCAGGCTTGCGGCGACCAGCTCCGGCGACTGGGCGACCAGTGGGGTTCTCCCCTGCTCGGAGGCGAATGATGGCAAGGGGAGGGTCCATCTTTCTTCTTGAAGCTTCGGCCATCTGTTTACCTCGTCTGGCGAGCAAGTAGTAGGATTCAGGCACAGACGGGATGGCAACAGTAACTCGTTGATCTAACAAATATAAGAAGTTTAGGCGAGCAAGAAAAAATGGGCGAACAATAAAAACAAAAGTGAAGAGAATTACCTTCAGGGATAGCAGCCTGAGCTTCAAGATGGTGGGGACTCGTAATCAAACCAGCAAGCTTGCGGCAATGAGCTTTTGAAAGATGTTCCAAATCGCGACTAGCAGCGTCGCGAAGAGAAATGACGGCTAACGTGAAGAGGTACTCGTCGCTGAGATCGGGATGCCCCCACTTCAAGATTCTCGGACCTGCAAAACAACGAAGAGGATTAAAATTAGTCCTACTTATGAATTAGCAAGACAAAATCAGCCCTACGTTTGATTTTTCCAAAGCCTTCAGGTGACATGATGCGCGCCTGCCCGCCAGCAAACCCCTCAGTTGCTCGCCAATCTCCACCAATATAGAAGAATTGACAATGCCAACCCTTAATTTTATTGGGGACACCTTCAACGAGTTTCACTCCGGTCTTCGCCTTAACATAATACCAGCCAACACCGTCCTCAGAAATAGTTAAGGCATAAAGAAGCTCCGCAGTTGTTATTTTATTCTTGTAACCCTCAAGACCAAAAAGAGTCATGAAGGCTAGAAGAGTACTCCAACCATTTGGGGTGATTTGAGTGATCGCCAGATTCATGTCAGACAAGAAACGGCCAATGAGCGGATGAACGGGGAGCGGGAAACCCCTGTTCAGCACATCCAAGTTGATCGTCGTGCAACCAGGTAGGGGACGATCAGCAGTCTCTCCTTCCTTCGGCACATACATGAATATATCATAAGGAATCTTGTATGTTGCACGGATGCTCGCCAGATCACTCTCCACACATACACTAGCAATCTTGCTCGCTGCAAAGTCCCCACCCTGATTCTTCATAATTACCCTCGATGTGGGGGCAAAAGTCTTCGAGTAGCGAGCAGAATAGTCCGCCCACTCGTCGTCACGAACAACTCCTTCCGGGATCCGAGATTCTGGTGTAGTTTGAGAGATGGGAAAATTGATTTCCCTTAAAAACTCCCAAGTAAGAGTAGGACCTCTCTGCTCGCCAACTCGCTGCTCGCCCTCAAGGTCAATTGAACCCTCTATCTCCGCGGCCACTACTGCAGAATCTTCTCCAAGGTCAGAAGACGTTTCGGGTTCGCGAGCAATAAGGTGAATCTCTTCCTGATCGCCAGAGCGATCAGCGGTGTAAATCTCTACCGAGCGAACAACGGAGCTTGCATCTGAGTCCGTGCCTTCGTCCACCAATAACGTGCGCGGGTTGTTCGCCAACGCTTGGCGAACAGATCTGCGCGGAGAAGCCGTATTTATGGGTCGTTTTCCCGGGTTTCGCCCAGGTCCGGATTGAGAGGAACTTGAGGGGGAAAACTCCATTTAAAATAAGTGATGGAGGAATTTGGCTAATTATGGGGTAATATACGGATAATGACGCCAACGGAGGAGTTACGACGGCGACGGTATCAACAGGACGGCGGCGCGACGGCGGTCCACGGCCGGAATTACAATCGCAGTTGCGAGAAATACGAAAAAGAAAGAGAAAATATACGGAATCGAAATTTAAAGGAAATACAAGATGAATTACCTTCGAAAACTAAGATCTAAGTGACACAAGAGAAGATTCAGGCACAAGAGTTGCAAGGGAAAATCTTCGAAATGTTATCAATGGCGGATGGTTTATGAATCTTCGAAAAGAAGATGAATGAAGAATTTGACGCCTATTTATAAGGATGAAGCTGGGGCGAAAACGCAATATTTACAAAATTCTATAGGCCCCTATGGGCAAATTGGGGGACGCGCATGACTGACGCGATGCCTCGCGTTCCGTGCCTCGGGAATCCAACCGTCGCGACACGAAAGGGCGTCCGCTGTTGGTCGCACACGTAAGTTCCCGTACTCGCTTGTTCGCCCAACTGCTCGAATGCTCGCCCGTGTAAACAACCATGTTCCTTTCTTGCTCGCCCAGTTTTCGAAAAAATTATAGCTTGGTCTCAATTGATCAATCCATGCCCAACGTGAGACCAAGCTAGGGGGCAATTGTTGGGTGGCGAACAAGTAAGTAATTAATAAACAGAAGAGATTATTAGACTTGGTAACAGAATAATAAATGAAAGGGGCGAACAACTTCGTGGAGCGAACAGCTTTGTAGAGGAGCCCTAATGTGGCAAGCAGGATTGGGCGAGCAGCTTTGCAAAGAACAGTTGTGCAAGCGGCGCAAACCAAGATCAATTCGGGCGAACAACTTCGTAATGAAGCGAGCAACATTGTAAAACAAGCCCAAGCAAGGAGCGAACAGCTCGGAACGCAAAGGATCACGACATCCAACGAAGACGTACAAATGAGCAACCGGTCACCATCGAGAGCATCTCAGTAGTGCCAAAGACCAAGTACAACATGGGGAACTCCAAGAGTCACTAGCTTAGATATGGTCCAATTGTCTCAACACTTGGCACCCATCCAATGAGCAATAGTGTAGATGTTGTACAAGTGTCCTAACACTTGGCAAAGATCCAATGGTTAAACCACCAAGATGGTGACACATGGCCTATTTGTATGTCTATAAATACTTCCTTCATGTACATGAAAAAGGGAGAACAATTGAATAAGATAGCAAAACTCTTGCAAAATTATTTCTTAAGCCTTACTTAGCCAAATTCCATAATCTTAGATCTTGTTTGATGATCTTAACAAAGAAAAACAGCCACTAATCATCATTGATTATAAAAAGGTCATCAACACTTACATTTTTCTACTTCAGGTATAAGGACTTGCAAGAATGTGAGATTAATAGAGGTACAATGTGGTGGACCTCAAAATTTGGGATGCCTTCCTAAGAACTGTAGGAATTTTATTGATGAGAGAAGACGGTTGAGGCTCGGTGACGGAGATGCAGAGGAAATTCGAAAAATGTTTGTTCGTCTGCAACTAAAAGATACAAATTTCTTTTATTCGATGGACATTGATGTAGAGGGGAGGTTATGTAATATTTTGTGGATTCATCCGAGATGCAGGGCTGCATACAAAGAGTTTCATGATGTCATCAGTTTTGACACAACATACCTCGTAAACAGGTTCAAAATATAATGTTTAATGTTTAGCAAAAAAAAAACTAGGGTTTATGCTTTATTGATTTTAATTTTCGATTTTTGTTTCACTAGGTACAAAATGCCTTTTGCATCAATCGTTGGTGTTAATCATCATGGGCATTCGATATTATTAGGATGTGCATTGGTCACTCATGAAGACGCGTCATCTTTTAGATGGATTTTTTCCAACTGGCTAGAAGCAATGGATAATATTCATCCTTCGGCAATAATCACTGACCAATGCGAACGCATCAAGATAGCAATTCGTGATTTGATGCCGAATACAGTCCATCGATATTGCATATGGCACATTTTGTCAAAGTTGCAACAAAAGTTTAAAGGTGTTGAAGATTCTTACAGATGCACAGTTGAGTTTAAAGGGATGGTATACGATAGCCTTACAATCCAGATTTTTGAGACAAAGTGGGCAGAGTTTTTGGACAAGTATGGTATGCAAAACAATGAGTGGTTGAGGTCCTTGTATAATGAAAGAGACAAGTGGGTTCCAGTTTACTTGCATGACACGTTTTGGGCTGGAATGATTTCGACTCAAAGAAGCGAGGGAATGCATGCATATTTCGATGAGTTTGTTCACTCAAGGAGCACGCTTAAGCAGTTCATGGAGCAGTACGACATGGCCATCACTAATAAGATTGAGAAGGAGTATATTGCTGACTTCCAATCCATGAACAAGGTCATGAAATGCACTACACAATTTGTTTGGGAGAAGCAATTTCAGAAGGTCTACACAAATTCAATTTTCAAACTAGTTCAAGCTGAAATTCATCGCATGTACTATTGTCATGTTGTTCCACGAACCGAAGACGAGGTAGCTCAAGATTTGAATGAACCTCAGATAGAAAAATTTAATGTTTTTGAAAGAAGTCTCTTGAATGATTTCTTTGTCAAAGAATTCACTTACACTGTTGAGTGGAGGGCGGATGGGGAGTACATCAAGTGCAATTGCAAAAAATTTGAATTTAGGGGAATTTTATGTTGTCATATTATGCAAGTATTGTCTCTAAAGAACATTCAGAGTGTGAACGAAAGGTACTTGTTGCGTAGATGGAGAAAAGATGTGCATCGACCACATTCAAGTGTTGTTTTCGCAGGAGGTTATCCCCACATGACTGAAGAATACAAGAAATTCCAGGAGGTTGAGAAGTACTTTCAACTATGTACGGATGTGGCAATGGGGAACTCACAAGCCTTGGATATTATTAAGGAAAGATGTATACAGATGAGGGAGGAGATATTAAGTTTGTGTTCTGCAATGAATGGGAATCATGGGACGACAACACAAAGTGTAGAGGTAGAAGGAACACCAATATTGGATCCTCTTGTTGCGAATCCAGTAGGAAGACCTAGAGAATATGTAAGAGGACGAGGGAGAAGAGTTGGAGGCCGTGGGACGAGAGGCCATGGGACGAGAGGCCGTGGGACGAGAAGGCATGCAGTGCAAGATAATGGGGATAGTGATGATAGTTTCGTTTTTAAAATGTTTGAATAGTTTTTAAATTTAGTGAGTGTCAAAACTATCTTGTCTTTGGTGGAGTATTTTTCAGCATAATATGTTGCTTTGAGTTTGATTTACTTGTATCACATTAACATCTTCATATTGTTTTCGTTTTGAGTAGCGCAATGAGACCAATAGACTATAATGATTATTAATACTATCAAACCCTAACCCTACTACTCATCATAAATTTTGTTTTAAATTGTTTGGCTAATTTATAGTTCCCATGCACAAATTACTAATAGACTATAATGATTATTAATACTAGCAAACCCAAACCCTACTACTCATCATAATTTTTGTTTTAAATTGTTTGGCTAATTTATAGTTCCCATGCACAAATTACTACTAGGTCGGCTATACCTAGGCATGTACGATAGGTTGATTTTGTTTTACATGAGCATGATATGACATAGTTTTACTTTGGCTTTTTTACTAAGATTAAATTTATTAAAAAAAATTGGTTTACTTTTTTTATTGAAAATACGCTAAGTTTAAAATTTTAGATTGATTCAAAAATGAAAAATTATTTGAAAAACTAGTGATAATAATCAACTAGTAGACTTGAAAATTTTAGTAAAATATTCACTCATTTTTTTTGCAGTAACAAAAAATTGTTCGATCAAATTGATTTCCCATTTTTGCAGTAACAAAGTTGTTTGTGTTATTTGATATTGGGTTCTAGTTGGTATGAAAATGTTATGTTTTGATGAACTTGAATTCTCAAGATATGTATTTTGTTTCCTCCTTTTATGATATGATTGAATGTTTCCTCTTTTATAAACCCTAAAATCCAGATTTTGTTAAAAGGTTATAAACCCTAAACCCTAATATTTGTAGCCTTAATCGGCATTTTTTGAACAAGTAATTATATAAACATAATCTCAATTAAAGGGTACACTTCTAAAGATTTTATTATACATTATCCATATTTTATTGAAATTAATCACTAAATTATCGGCATTTTATTATACATAATCAAGATTTTATTAAAAGGTTATAATTTAAATCCTAAAATGCCGATGCTTTAATACTTCAAAAGATTTTATTATATATTATCGAGAATTAATTGAATTTAAACCATAAATATCCAAAATTTTGAACAAGTAAACATAATGCTGATTAAAGGGTATACTTATAAAGTAATGGGGAATATAAGGAAGAATTGAGAAAAGGTAGAAGAAACATAAGGTTGTGTGTTTGAGTGGAAATAATGATGTGGTTCCTTGAAAGTTGTTTACATTGGAAGTAGCACGAGAGAGAAAGATGAATTCAAATTCAAAACTATGAAATGATGATGATGGACGAAATTTTGAATTTTTTGGGAGAAGGGTGGATTAGTCATTTTAATTGTTGGTATTGTTGGTAATTACAAAAGTGTCATTTTCTGGATATCCAAATTCTGGATATTTAGCACCACTCTTAATTATTTAACTAAAGAGTATTAGTATGTTATACTAAAAGATATTAGTTGATTACACAAAAGGTGTTGCAAAGTGAACCAATTTATAATTGTCTTTTTACCATATTTAATTTGAAACCATGAATTATACTATAAAAATAAATTCAAATTTAAAATATAAATTGTATTGTTTAAAATTGTAAGTAGTAATTGTTAATATGATATTTTAATTATATGAGTTGAATTTTGAAAAATTAATCTTGAATATGAGTTATATTGAGCTTCGATATCATTTTGTGGATTTTAATATCTGTATATAATTTAATTTAAAATATAAAATCATATTATTAAATAAATAACTATGGAACACTTACCCATATTACCATCACCCAAAATTTGTACATTAATTTAGATTTATAATAATAAAAAAGAAGAGTGTATATAGATTTATAAAAAAAAAAAACAAGAGTGTATATAGTATAAAACTTATTCATACATAAACCATTTTACAATATTTTTTCAGTGGAACAACTCATATCCTTTAATGAAAACAACTAAAAAATTTTAGTGAAATAACTATTATTTTTAGTGAAAGCAACTTATACCCTCCAAAACTAATAATCTTTAGTGAAACAACCTATTACTATTTTTTTAGTGAAAACAACTTATACCCTCCAAAACTAATAATCTTTAGTGAAACAACTTATACCTTTAAAGTGGTTCAAATATGAACTAGATTCGCTCTATAGTTTGAAAAAAGATAAAAAAATAAAAGCATTCAAATCATTCACCACCCAAAAGAATTTAATAGTTTTCAAAATACACGGAGACAATACAAGTAAAAATAAATGAAGTAAAAGTGCAAGGAACTGAACTGAAAATACATAATTCCAAAGTCCAGAGGACAATATACTGAAAAACATAGTATATGTACTAAACCTACTGGGGGAAAATACATTCTTCCAACACTACAAAGTTGTCATTTACGCTAAGTGTGCCAAATGAGCATCACATACTGCAAAGCATGCATCCAATATGATCTACTCTCACAACTCTTGCATTCAAAGTAGACAAACATTGATTGCCAAAATTAGCAGAGACAAACTAAAACGAAAATGAGCGAAACCCTCCACATAACGTGATTTATATCTGCTTCCGTGAGAAGCCTAATGCTCACAAATGAGGGTAAGCTGTAAGGATCAATCTATCTATTGTATAGATTCTTATAATTTCAAGAGAGGAAACATTTTTCTCATAATTTAAAACAGCAAAACCAGCAAAAACCAGGTGAGGTGAGCATTACACTTAGAAAGTTCATCAGATTCAGGAGAATAAAAATATATTCAAGGCAAAAAATTCTAATAGTTCAACAGGCATTAATTATAGAAATATAGAATACAAGGTGAAACAAAACTAAACTTACCATTTTCCCCCTAAATCAGCTTTTTCTTTTGGAAATATAGTTTTAAGTACCATATCTGCAAAACTGAAACCAGAATGCAGACTCCCAATGATACGATACTGTACCACGCGACACGAGCATTTGTTTTTTCACTTACAGTTCGCATCTCTGCTTCTCTGCAAGGCAAATTACGAGGAATTGAATTAATTAAAGCACTGAGAATAACCTGGATAATAAATGTAAAGGCTGGACTAAAAAATATAATATGTATATATAATTGAAATGGAGCTAATGGTTAAGTAACTTATGCTGAAATTGACTTCATAAGAAACCCAACATTGGGCCCCATATCAAAACACAGGATATATATGTACACATACCTGCTTTTAAGATATAGGAGATTTTCATGAATGGCTTCAACTGCTCCTTCAAGCTTTCTTAACTCAAGCTCAACACCCTACTAGAGAAGCAAAATATGTAAATCATCTATACTGTAATTACACGACCCAGGAAATGTTGATGTCATATTTTAATATTTTCTCTATCTATGCAAATTCATCTAATTAACCAGATAAGCAAAGAAGAAGAATGCGTACACCTGGTTATAAACATCTATCCTTGAAGAGAATGGCTTAAAATATCTCACCTCAATTTTCTCTTTTCTTGCAACTGAATCCCAATCCTTTGCTGCAATACCCGTTTTCCAGTCTATATTGATACTAATATCCCCAGCTCCTGTATTTTGGCTACCACCCCAAAAACAAGCCAAATAATTTCCACCTTCGGTAGTTGTAAATGCAAATTGGCCATTTGTGACATTCTCCTGGTGATGGACGGTATTCCCATAAGGTGAAGTAACCTAAAAAGAAACATTGTCACATTAATTGGACAAACATTTCGACAAAGATGACTGGTCACTTTAAATGATTAAGGAAAAGTTAATTCAACACACCAGAAATACTAAAGTTTCCAACAAACGCAAAAGTTATCTCCTACACACCAGAATGTTTTCTCACACTGACTCAGGACACGTCAGGTGAAGGGACCGAGAATAGGAGAAAACATAAGGATGGGATTCTAAATCAAGGTAAAAAATACGTAGGTTTAACCAAAGTGGAATAGTGCTCTTATAATTCATAGGTTAGTTGGCATCTGAAATTGTGTTGCTCTATTATATTATATATATAAGCTCATTGCAGCATACAGTTCATCAATTTTACCACTTAAGAATTAGATAACAGCAGCTAATTTTTAAAGAGAAAATCTTTATGAAATATACTATAACTGGTGAATGAACAGTAAATGCACAAGATGCAAAACAAAAGCAAAAGGCAAGATTTTTCACTAGATACCCCCAAAACATACAAGTGCATGGGTTAAAGAAAAAAATAGACTTACAAGAAGACTGCATAATTATTAGCCACCTATTAAGCACCATGTTTCAATGTGCAAGAGTACAAGCCATAATATTCAACAAGCTTTCCACTTTGGTCAAAATGATTAAATTTTTTACTATATATTTCGAAAATATGCAACATTACATTAGGGGAAATTTTAGAGATGTTATGAATTCGAAGGCATGCACTCGCTTAGAAGGCCAACTTTGATGACTATAAAAGTAACTAATTAATTTTCTTAATTTAACTTAGTTTAGTTGTCTGTTCCAACTAATTATCTGAAAATTATTGTTCTTATTGCCTTTACTGCACCATTATTTCATTTGTTATTACAAAGTCAATCCCTAGATGCATTTAATGCAAGTAGAAGAATTATAGATAGGATGTGATACAGTGTTTCAATGAATTTGTGAGAGATAGACCAACTGCTCTTCCCAGAGCTTTGTTCTCCAACGACGGGACCACTTCACTAATTCTGTTTTGCTCTTAATTATTGCTGCTTTAATAAAATAATGACATATATCCGTTATTAATAAAAAATATGTGCCCGCACTAAGTTGCCTTTTCAGGTTCCTTAGAGCTTTTTAAGCAATGACATGGATTTTGAGCATTATTTGTTATCTCAACATAAGACAATACAATTTGGCAATGTGCCACCTCGCCCGTACATAACAATCACAAATTTTTGGTGCCTTGACATGCCTTGCATTCAACTAACAAAAAAAGAAACATATTCTTTGGTGCCTTGACATGATTATTAGCTTGCACGATAAAAATGCTGCAGAAGCATATTACTTATCTTTCTTCATTTATTTTGATCCCAAGCTTATCTCAAATAACAATACTGTGATTTTAATAAAGTCTAAACTAGTGAATGTCAGAGTACAAAGGATATTTAGAAGCAATGGTGGAATATAAGATGCACACGATAAAGTGCTTGCACGTATCATAACTGATGAGGAACAACAAATCAACCATCAGGAAGGAAAATAAAGAGATGGAGAACATATAGCTAGTTCTGCTGCTCATGAACAACCTAAATCAAAGTAAAACAGTATTAAAGATGACTAATTTCTCAACGTTTTTCAATGAATTATTCAAACATTGAACGCAATTTCACCCTTCATATTCCTCCTTCCATGAAAACCCGTCTGGCCTAAGACTAAAACTCAACCTAGAGTAGCACTACTTTCTACATCTTCCGAATGCAATTATCTTGGAAAATAGAACCAAAATAAGAAACTCATTTAGCCATCCTCTCAAAACATCAAGCTCATTTACTAACACCGGTAACTTCAACGTATCTTCCATTTATTACAATTTAATATCCGCACACACGCACAATAACTTTCTCCCAACGAACTTCGATATCTGGAACATATATTGTTTATTTTTTTAAAAAAACAAAACACAAAAGCACACAAATTATGCTAGTAGTTTGGGAAGAAGAAACCCTAACCTTAGCGGAAATGGTGGGGACTGAGTGGACGTGGTCGTCGGAAATGACGACATAATCAGCCAAAACGACGACGTTGCTCTGGATTTCTTCGGAGACGCACTTTGTCCCAGTCGCCGGTAAACTCAGCCATATGGCCTCGCCTCTGTGCAGAACAAACATCAAAAGTAAAAGGACCACCGCGCGTACGTTAGCGCCCGCCTCCATCTTCGTTTTTCTCCCAAATGAATTCCTCCAGTCGCCGTCGATAATACCTAGGAATCGATCGCGAAGAATGGAATCTCTAGCAGGATCGGAGCTCTAAAATTGTACCGGGTTCGGGTTATTGTTAGAATATTTGTTGGCGTACACCTGATGATTACCGTGCCAGCCAGGTCACGGGCGCATAGAAGTTTAAAACTTTAAATAGAGCACGGTTATTAGCACTAACCTCTTTGTTAAATACCCTACCTGGATGAATATACTATCAACTTTTCCAAAAAATTGAAACATTTTCGGCAAAAAATTCCGAAAATAAACATAAAATTCGAATTTTTTTTCCGAAATATTGTGAATTTAATTATTTTCGGGAAAAAAAGTTCGAAAAAATGAAAAAAATTCGAAAAAAAAGTTCGAAAAAATGAAAAAATTTCGAAAAAAAAGTTTAAAAAAAATAGTGTATTCATCCGGTAGTGTTTTTAACAAAGGGGCTAGTGCAAATAACCTGCGCCCTTTAAATAACTGGTTTGAGCTTTTGGTAAAGCTTCGTGGAATCTGAAATCAATTTTGGACCATTTCATTTGGGCAGGATAGATAGGCCCAGTTTCAAGCCCATTGGACAATCATGTTTTGGACCAATACATCATACACAAGACATGAGTAGGGATATTTTTACCCCCACTTGTTCACCCCCCAAATTTTTGTTCGAAGAACATTTGTCATTTGTTCAAAAAAATGACTAGAACATTATTCACCCCCCACAAATATATTCAAATGTTCTAATCGTATCTTCGAACAAATGACAAATATTCTAAACAAAAAAAAAAATCGAACAAAAATTTGGAGGTGAACAACTAAATTATGGGGGTGAAAATATCCCTACTCAAGACATTAATAGGCTCTGTCTACATACCCCTCCATGGCTCCATTTATGGGAGATCCACCTTCTAAATAGAAGATAATTAATAAAAATCATAAACTACCCTATCACTTTAACGTGGGAAATACACATCCAAGCTCTAACCCTAATATTGAGTCATTGTAACCACATGTCCACCTCTGCTGTCCGCCGACCATTACCGCCTTCCGTTGTGCACCTTCGTCGTCCGCCATGTGTGATCAATCCAATTTACCCTAACAATTCTCAGTTCTCACAAAATCAAAGAAGAGAAGTGATACTTCACAGTTTTCATATAGGATTGATAAAAAAAATGGATATGAAAAATGGTGGTGAAGGCATTAATTCAAGAATTATGTTCTAGTATTTCCAAAATTTCAAAAAAAAAAAAAAAATCTGAGAAGAAAGAAAGAAGAAATAAAATAAAATTAAGACTTTTTTTTCTATCTATAAATTTCTTCTCAAAATTTGTGTATGGAGGAGTGTTGGAGTTATACGTGAAAGTATGCTTTTACTTTGTATAACTCGTGTATCAAACACTTGTTTATGAGAATAATTCTTTTATCGCATTTGCTTTAGATATGATTGAATGTTGAATATTTATTGCAAACAGTTCATAATAATACTAGTTACATTGTAGTTAATGTGGTGATACCCGATCACGGAAGATAACATTAACAGATTCCTTGTAACTAAACGTACATTTTCATGACCTAGGTGGAATTGAACAATCCGCCGTGAAAGGTCGATGTGTAAGTCTCAGATTGGTCTGTCTTGACTAAGAGATTGCACTAGCACATTTAGTATGTGTTGAAGAGGACCTACAGCGAGGATAAATTCTTCTGTTCTGAAATGTGAAGAATTAGACCTCAGTGGTTATTGATTTCTTAATCTCCGTCACTTAAATAGGACCGTGTGTGCTTAATGGTTACTGCTTTGATTCATGTTGGGTGGGAATCATCGTGACTTCGAACCTTGTGCTTTGGGCAGTAATATTAATTATACAACGGTTGCTAAGATTTAATATGGAGAAACGCGTGCGAGTACGGCTCGTGTGATTAGTCCCCTTGGTGGGCTCAGAAGTTTTATCGTACCAAATCTTGCAAGTGAAGAATCAGTTTCTTCGGTACGGATAATAATGTTGAGCTGTCTTTACTCCAAGGTGAAATATATTAATTAATTTAGAGCTATTCAGAAGCTTAATTAATTAATGGACTTGATAATCTTAAACGCGAGAAATAATAACCGGGAGTCCATATTATCGTAATATGGATTAAGATGGATAGTGCAATATTAATTTATTAGTGGTAATAATTAATATTAATTGATTGAATTATATTGAGGCTCAATATTGAAATTCAGAAGTTCATTAGCAGGTTCAATCTTAATTCTCCTTAAAGGCCCCTCAAGTATCCCATTAAGTAGTCCAATAATGATAAGGTGATTAAAATAAAAAATAAAAAATTGCTGATTTTTCAAGGGTGATTTTAAAAAATATGGCCTATTTAGGGGAGAAAATATTTTGTTGATTTTCTTGGAAAGATATTATGGAAGATATGTATTCTTGGAATACAAGTATATCTCATATATTCAAGAAGATCCAAATCTTGGTTATTCCCTTATAATTTTCGAAAATTACTAGTAAATAAGGTTAGTGAGATTTTTGTGGAATATTTTATTTTGGAGAAAAGAATATATGAGATATACTCAAGATTTCTTAGAGTCTAAGAAAAGATTTTCTCCAAGGCCCAATATTCCTCAAATTTTTGGCCACTATGCTTATAAAGAGGGGTGATTATTTCATCCCCAAGTACATAATTCCATGTGTTGGAAAAATCAAGAGCATATATATTTTTCTTTTTCCTTAGTTATTTAAATTACTTGAAAGCATCTCCCACCGGTGATCAAGTAAGGCGAAAGGGAAATACTTGAGAAGGTTTTTGGGTTGATAAAGCGAGATCGTGATTGTCCCGTTTATTCGAAGGCCAATTCTACAAGAGGTACGTAAGTCACATAAATTCTTGTTTATTCCGCCTAGATTTTATGTGAATTAATTCAACATGCATGATGTTAAATTTGTTGTTGGAATTATTATTTGAATTAATTAGAATTAATTCATGCTAATAATAATTGAATTTAAATTCGTATTTAAATTTCATACCGAATAGATTCCGAGCACCCCTATTTTCCCAACAAGGAGGAGATGCACCGCTAGCGTGGGGCGCCGACAGCGGTGGACGTGCAGCGCCACAAGGGGTGGTCGTAAGGCAGCAACACAAGCGGCGGTTGGATGGTGGCACAAGGGGGCGGCAGAAATGCAGCACCACAAGGTGTGGCTATCAGGCGACGCCATAAGCAGCGGTTGGACGGTGGAAAAAGGGGGCGACAATGCAGTGGAACAAGGGAGCGGCGGTCGGGGCTAATACTATAGGAGGGAGGTGACGACAGTGGGGCAGTGCCATATGAGGGTGAGGGTGGCGGTGGCGGCTGTGTGAAAGGCGCAGAGAGGGTGAGAGAGAGCGGGATGCGAAAAGAATAAGATTAGAGGAGATATTATTTGGATATTTTTTTAGTAAAGGATATAATAGATATTTTATAACGTATATTGATGTATCTATGATTAATGGAGGGGTATTTAGTCGGGCTCCATTAATAGTCACACTTGCATACAACAGTTGCACCCCTTGCAATTAAACTACAATATTTTTACACGCACAAAAATTATCGAACTGTGTTAAAAAATAAAAAACTTTATAAACGTAGTGGTACAAAATAAGTGATGTTTGATAATTAAATGAGTGTAATTATGTTATTGAATGAATCTAAGTGCACGGATGTCACTTGCTCACCCCAAGTATTTATCTGGATTAATTAGAAAGTAATTAGACTTAGACAATCATAAAGAACTGAACAGGTCAGTTTACAATACCTTGTTAATCCGCTAATAGCTTTATTGGATGAATCGATAGCATGTATATATATTATCTCATCAGTAGGCGTAATTTGTTTGGCATTTGCTGTAGATATCATATTTGAGAACGTTCATCACATCTTCAGATCTTCTAAATTCAAATAGCTTCATGATCTGAGCTCGAATGTGTCTATGGGAGGGTGG
This sequence comes from Ballota nigra, assembly GCA_947034835.1. Classification (NCBI taxonomy): domain Eukaryota; kingdom Viridiplantae; phylum Streptophyta; class Magnoliopsida; order Lamiales; family Lamiaceae; genus Ballota; species Ballota nigra. Next base: position 117,210,428 of record OX344720.1, on the reverse strand, counting down.
GTACTCTCGTGTTTCTCGATAATTTGCACAATTTCTTTTCTCTCACTCATTTTAGAGGAGTTATTTTTTTTTTTAACCCAGAGGTTTTGTTCCTATGGAGCATTTTCCCCGATGTTTAATGGAGCTCTGATAGATCGACTTGTGATCTTATGATTTAAGTTCAGTTTTTCCTTTCCCTTTATATCATTACTATATTTAGTATATATGAGAATGGGTCATACAAATTAGCCTAAAAAATTTAGGAGTTGCATTTCAGCACATTAGTTATACAATGAAATTAATGTAATTTTGACACATAATTTTTTAACCAAATAACTTTTTTTTTCTCCCGTATATATAGTTTGTATATTGAAGAATATTATATTATTCAACATAGGAATACTAAAAAATAACTGAAACCGTCGGTTCCACGGTTCCGGTTCCAGAACCGAACCGAAATCGTAAATCATACGGTTTGGTTCATCAAAAGTCAGAATCGAAACTGTCGGTTCCTAGGTGGTTCTGGTTCGAACGGGCAGTTCTACAACATTTAGATTTTGTAATATTAAGCTTATTTTGTGTTTCAAACTTAGGCAACTTAATTTTGAGTTTCAAACTTAGAATTTTGAGATTTATTTCTTAAAATTAAGCTCAAGTCCAATTTCTTTAACAAACCCCCTCCCCCCCCCCCCCCCCCCCAATATATTTTGTTAAATTTAAGATTTTAAGTTGTAAACTTGTAATTGGTAATTTGGAATAGTTCAATATTCAATTTGTAAAGTTGTAATGTTTCAATTAGTTTGTAATAATAGATATTAGATACTTATTTTAAATTAGAATTATTAATTTGTAATAGTCCAATTACTAATATGAAATCTTTTTAATTAATTTGTCATCTACATTTAGATTAAAAAAACCAAAAAGACACAAGTAAAAAACTAAAAAAAAAAAAACCGGTGGAACCGAACCGAAACCGACTTGACCACGGTTCAATTGCAGTTCCATATTTTGAATTTTTTGAACCGTCGATTCAGAACCGGAACCAACGGTTCCGGAACCGTGAGCACCCCTAATTCAACATATAAAGTAATACTAATATTTACTCCCTTAGTCCAATTTTCTAGTCATATTTGCTTTTCCACGGACTTTAATAAAATTAGTACATTGTATGTTAAAGTAAAGTGAATTATAAGTTGATAGAGTAATTTTTTTTTTTAGGAAATAAGACTAATTCTACTAGACAGACTAAAATAAAAAGTAAGACTAGTAAAATTGGACGTAGAGGGTATATCTCACCTTAGTATAGAGGAGTGATTTTGTAAAAGTTTATTATTAAAGTAAATAAAATGATTGGATTAAGTGTAATAAATATTTACATTTAAATATGTGGATTTTTTTATAGGTTAATTGCAAAAAAATCATGAACTGTATGATTTTATCAATTACAACATAAACTTTTATTCTTTGCAATTCAATACACCACCTTTTTTTTGTATTGCAATTTAAAACATGTGATAATTTTTTACTATAATTAAATGATGTCCCTATTGAAAAAATCACATAAATACCCACGTAACGCCAACAAATAAAATTATTTAAAAGAAATATGAAAATACCGTCATTAAAAAAAAAGACAAATGATATGTTAATAATTATTTAGGATTTAATACTATTCACGACAACGGCCTTCTCCTCATCCATCTTCTCGATGCGGCGCCCCAAGTGGCGATTTGTTTGCTCCAACTCCGTCAGTTGGTCAAGCAACATCCGGGACATCACCAGTTGATGGCCAGCATTGTAGTTCAACAAGCGAACATTATCGCTTGCACTTTGATCGGCGACGAGCTCGTCGGCAGACTTGGTCCATGACCTAGGAACTTGCTCGGTTGCATGATGCACATGGGCGTCGGGAATATCTCGGAGCAATTGAGGAGCGTCCTTCACACAACTGAGGCAGTGTAAGGTGGTTCCACGGCCGGGGAAATGTGCTGGGTTGTACCTGAAAGACAAAAGTCGCGACTCAGAAAGGCACACCCAGCTGCTCGCCCGGTATTCCCGCCTTTGAGAAAAATCAAACCCCACCTACTTGGTTGCTCACCCTTCGCGAAAAAAAAGACATCAATCGTAGCTTGGTCTCAGTTAGTCAATCCATATCCTAACATGAGATCAAGCTAGGGGGCAATTGTTGGTAGGCGAGCAGCTAAGCAAAGGGTCAACAAAGGATAATTAAGATATTACGCTTATTAGCGAACAACTGAGCAAAAGACTCACAACTGAGTAAGACGGCCAGCTGGTCGAGATGCCAAGGCGACCAACTGGGAGAGAAGCCAAGGCTACCAGCTGTGCGAGGAGCCAAGGTTACCAGCTGAGCGAGGAGCCAAGGCTACCAGCTGTGCGAGGAGCCAAGGCTACCAGCTGTGCGAGGAGCCAGGGCTAGCAGCTGAGCGGGAGCCAAGGCTACCAGCTGAGCGGAGAGCCAAGGCTAGCAGCTGAGCGAGGAGCCAAGGCTAGCAGTTGTGCGATGAGTCAAGGCTAGCAGTTGTGCAAGGAGCCAAGGCTGAGCACGCCAAGGAGTTGGCGTTGATGGTGAGGAAGATGGAGGCTTCCCTGGCGGGTGAAAAGAGTGCCTTGGATAAGGCCGAGAAGATGATGCTGGAGGTTAAGTCCTCTGACTTAAGGGCTGAGAGAGCGGAGAAGGAGCGAGCAGACTTAGCTGGTCGCCGAGGAGCAAATCAAGAGGCTGGAAGAGGAACGCAAATACACGGTTGATTATGAGGTGCATGAGTAGGAGGTGATGGATAAGACCAACTTCGGGTACATATGTGCCTTTGATGAATGCTTGAACTCCGTTCACTTCACCCATGACCACAATCAAGATATTCTAAGTGTTGCTTTTATTATTTTTTTTAAGGTAAACACTTAGTGAAATTTTTAAGTTGGCCATTTGGTTCTTATAGAACTTGACTTTTAATGATTTGGGTTCTTGGTCTCTTGTGGACTTAGCCTCGTAGTGGTGTGTGGGTCCTTGGTCCATTATGGACTTGACCTTGTTCTTTCCTTTCTTATACTTAGTTGTTCGTCTTATGACAGACTTGTGCTTTGCAAATTCTAGGCGAGCAACTGAGTGATTTAGGACTTGGACTAGTGACATAGATTCACACCAATATTAACATACACAACTGCTCGCTCAATTATAGTGATGCACAACTTTTTGCTCAAGATAGCGATGCACAATTGCTCGCTCGAATATATTATTTTTTTACAGAAATTTACAAGGGATTTTTATTACAAAACTTTCTAGACTTACATGACTTCATTGATAGTACTTCTTGAGCAGAGTTGCATTCCAGGGGTATTGGGCCGACTTGTCTTCCATGTCTTCAAGGTCGTATGTGCCGTTGTGCCATTTATTTGTCACCTTGTATGGGCCCTCCCAAGTCGAGCCGAATACTCCTGGTGGTGGCGCCAAAACTTTCCAAAGTACCAAATCTCCGATTTCAAAATTTTTTACTTTTACTTGAGAATTATAGTACTTTGCTACTCTTTTCTTGTAGATCACATTTTTCAACTCTGTTGTTATTCTCTTTTCTTCAAGCAAGTCCAACTCCGTTGCTAGTGCAGAGTTGTTCGCCTCTTCGTCGAATACAGTCATTCGTTCTGTTGGGTCTTTCAGCTCAACCGGTATTACGGCTTCTGTCCCGAAAGCTATTGTGAATGGTGTTTCACATGTGCTTGTTCTGTGGGACACCCAATATGCCCATAACACTCCTGGCAACTCTTCGGACCATTTTCCCTATTTGTCGGCTAACCGGATCTTCAAAATATGTTTAATTATTTTTTTTTTACAGCTTCCACTTGGCCATTCGACTGGGGGTGGTACGGTGTTGAAAAGTATTTTTTCATTCACCATTTTTCACAAAAATCTCTTATCTTTTTCCCTTCAAACTGTTTTCCATTATCTGTCACAATTGCTTGAGGTACCCCGAAGCGACAAACAATATTTCTCCAAATGAAATTGATCATTTTCTCTTGTGTAATTCGCACAAGCGCTTCTGCTTCAGCCCACTTCGTGTAATAGTCTACACCTACCACTGCGAATCGAACATTTTCTTTTCCTGGCGGAAAAGGCCCGATGAGGTCAATTCCCCATTTCGCAAATGGCCACGGACTATTGACTGAAATCAGTTCGTGTGGGGGCTTGTGGATGTTTGGGGCGAACAACTGACACCTGTGACAAGTTTGTACGCCAATGCCCACCCTCCAGCGTGATTTCCGCATACACCTTCATGGATTTCTTTCAATACTGCTTGCCCTTGCCCCCTAGCCAAGCATTTCAGGAGTGGGAGTGAGAATCCTCTCTTATATAATTGTCCCTCCATCATGGTGTACCTTGTTGCTCGCCTGACCAACCTGCTAGCCTCCAACGGGTTATCTAGTTTTTCATTATTCTGTAGATATTTGATGATCGGCGTTCTCCAATCATCTTTCCCCAACTCTTTGTCAACTTGATAGATTTTGTAATCCTCGGTTGATGGGTTGGATATCCTCGTCAATGTAACCTTGGATAACTCTGCTGGTCCGGTGCTAGTTGCTAGCCGAGCGAGCGCGTCTACTTGTGCATTGTTGTCTCTTGATACCTGTTCGATGTATATTTGTTCGAACATGGAGGCCAGGTGAGCAACAATTTTCTGATACAAAGCAATATTTTCGTCCTTCGCCTCGTACTCTCCCCGAACTTGGTTGACAATCAGCTGTGAATCTTTGAAAATCTGTAATTTTCTTACCCCAACCGCTAATGCTAGCCGCAATCCAGTGATCAATGCCTCATATTCTGCTTCATTGTTCGTCACCATGAACTCAAAACGAACAGCTGAAGTGAAGACCTGCCTGTCTGGACTTATCAAAACTATTTCTGCCCCCGACGCTGTGTTGGTAGATGATCCGCCAACATACATGTTCCAGGGATGATCATGTCCTTTCGTCAGATCTTGGGGGAATGTCAGATCGACTATAAAGTCAGCTAAGGCTTGCCCCTTGATTGTTGTTCGAGGAGCATATGAGATTCCGAACTGGATAATTTCCAAGGACCACTTCAGGAGGCAACCAGCTGTGTCGGGTCTGTGCAGTATCTGTTTGAGCGGGAATATTGTCAATACCTCCACCTGGTGGTCGAAAAAATATGGACGGAGCTTTCTGACACTCATCACTAGTGCGTATGCCAGCTTTTCTGTTGGCGAATATCTAACCTCTGCTTCATGTAAAGCCTGACTTACGTAGTAAATGGGCAGGTGGAACTTTCGTTCTGCTCGAACGAGTACTGAGCTGATTGCAACTTCTGAAGCTGCCAGGTATAAATATAACTTATCTCCTGGAATCGGCTTGACAAGAATTTTTGTGTCACTGAGGTATTCTTTCAGTTGTTCGAACGCTCGTTGACAAGCATTTATCCATTGAAACTTTCCCTTCTTTATTGCCTCGAAGAATGGCCTACACTTATCTCCGGATCTTGAGATGAATCTGTTCAAAGCTGCTAGGCACCCGGTTAGCCGTTGGACTTCTTTTACTGATATGGGTGGCTACATTTCCATGATCGCTTTCACCTTCACTGGATTTTTTTTTATTCCTCGCTGACTGACTAGATGTCCCAAGAATTTCCCGGAATGGACTCCAAAACTGCTCTTCTTGGGGTTTAGTTTCATGTTGTAGGCCCAAAGTATTTCGAATGTTTAGGCCAGGTACTGCAAGTGATCTTCCTTTTTTGGGCTTTTAACAACAATAGCATCCACATACACTTCTACCGTCTTCCCGATGTGGTCATCGAACATCTTGTTGACCAACCTCTGGTACGTGGCTCCGGCATTAATCAGCCCAAATGGTATCATTTTCCAGCATAACAAATTTTTGTTAGTATAAAATATTGTGTGCTCCTGATCGTCTGGATGCATCACAATCTGGTGATATCCTGCAAATGCGTCCATGAATGTGAGGAGCTTATGTCCAGTTGTGATATCGACCAGTTGGTCGATATGTGGCAGCGGGAAATTGTCCTTTGGGCAGGCAGCATTTAGGTCGGTGAAATCAATACACAATCTCCACGTTCCGCTTGCTTTTTTTTTACCAACACTGGATTTGCCACTCATTGTGGGCACAAGGCCTGTCTGGTCAGATCGTTGTCCAACAACTTCTTGACTTCCACATCAAGCGCTTCATACTTGTCGGGCCCAAACTTTCTCCTCTTTTGATGGATCGGCTTTTTCCTCGGATCGATGTTGAGTCTGTGGCAGGCATACTCATGGCTAATGCCTACCATATCTGCATGCGACCATGCGAACACATCGAGATTTGCTTTAAGAAACTCCGTCATTTTGGATCTATATGGCTCCGGGAGCTCAGACCCTATGAAGAGTTCTAAGCTCTCTTGGTTCTGGCCGACCTTCATTACCTCTAACTTTTCAACCGGGGTAGCCCTCCATTTCTGGTTTTTCCAACGAGGGTAAATAATGGGCCCTTCTATGTTCAATTCGTCCTCAACTTCCATTGGTTCCGCACCTAGCCGTGGTTCAATATCTTCCGTCTCACTGTTGGCTGGTGCTGCATGCTCCATTTTGTTACTGGTTGTTGCGGCTTCTTCATTTCTCTTCTCACTTGGTTGCTCGTCTCTGCACACCTGTTCGTCTTTGCACAGTTGTTCGTCTTTGCACAACTGCTCATCTACTTCTATCATCTCTGTATCGATAGAGTCCATGGTTTTGCTGGGAGTGAATGGTCTATCTTCATCACAGCTGCTCAGCTGTTCGCCCACCATGTTGACTCTGTGATCTTTCGGCTGAAGTTGCAAGAGGCACTCGCGAGCTTTCTTCTGGTCACCTTTGACTGTGCCTGCACCTTTTAACGTGGAAAATTTTACACAGTAATAGTACGTCAAAACGGCTGCCTTAAATTTATGCAAAAAGGATGGCCGAGGAACCCGTTATAGGTGGACTGTTGATCTACAACTAGGAAATCTACCATCCTATTCAGCTTCCTCTCAGGGTCCTCAACCGATACAAGTTCGACTGCTAGCATAATCACTCCTAGAGGGACAGTCACAACATCTCCGAATCACACAATTCTATGATCATAATCCTTTATATACTCGGCATAATCTCCTAACTGATCTAACGTGCTCTTGAACAGGATGTTTGTGTAAGAGTCAGTATCGATGAGTAGACGGTATACTTTTGTCCCCATAATGTTAGCACAAATTTCGTTGTGAGGGGTGAGTAACCCGTCTAGGTCTTTCTCCAAGAAAGTCAAATTCCAGGTCTGCTTGGTTGATGGATTTACACCGACTTCCATTACTTGCGCTGCTGCTCTCAACTCTGCTTTCTTTTTTCTTTTTTACATGGGTGGCCATCCGTCAGAACAACCACCTACTGGTCCAGTTGGTTCTAACATTAGGATCTTCGGGACTGGTCTTGTTGGGGCTGCGGGGACCTTTCTTCCTTTCTTACCCGTCCTGCTCGGTTGTTTGTCGTTGTCATCGTCGTCTGAGCTGGACAGTACTGCTGTTCTCGGCCTCTTACCCGGTTCTCTCTTCACGAACTCAGATAGCTTTCCTTCTTCATAGAGCCTCCACAACTGCTTTAATAAATCTCGGCATTCACTTGTGAAGTGGCCGATATTCTGATGATATGCACAATATTTGTTCGGGTTCAATTTTTCTCTTTCTTGTCTTAATTATCTTTCATGGTTCCGACAATATCTCCTTGTCTTTAACGTTGTTGTACACAACGTTCACAGACATGGTAAGGACTTGATTCAGCTTCTCTTTTAACTCAGCTCCCTCGTTGAACGACTTTATGTTCATTGGAGTCTTGTAGCTTTATCTCTCATTTCTCTGTGTAGGGCTTCCTGCATCGATACGTGAATTCCTGCCTTGTGTCTGAATTCCGCGTACGTTTTCGGACAAGTCAAATGCATCTCCTTCCACAGATCGACTCCTTTCTTCAATCCAGCCATTACTACTACTATCTTCGTATCCTCACTCACCATTTCACCCTCCAGTAGGACTTTATCAAATCTCTCCAGAAACTGTTTATCCGACTCCTCATCTGCTTGCCTGATATCTGCCAACCGGTGTCTGTGGGTCAAATAAGACCCGACGGTTAAGAAATGAGATAGAAATTCCTTGCTCAGTTGGGCGAAGGAACTGATGGAGCTGGGAGCTAGTGCTGAAAACCACATGTGCGGGCCATCTCCAAGAGTGAGTGGGAAATTCTGACATTGGGTGGCACCAGTTGCCCCCATTGAGATCATGATATCGGAATATTTAGTCACGTGGATTCGGGGGTCTGAAGTCCCTTCGTACAAATTGATGGCTGGAAACTGTATCTTCTTTTGGATCGGTGCATTGAGGATTGATGAAGATAGTGGTGAGTATGGAGAATAGTTGATCCGACACCTCTCTGAGATTCCAACTGCTTTTGCAATTCCTCGATTGTTTTTCTCATTTCTTGCAATTTACTTGGGGGAGTCCTCCCATTGGAAGGCTGTACTCCCTCAACAACGGGACGCTTCTCCTGGGTTGTTCTCCTAGCAGCGTTGCTAGCTCCGTTTGACCTTTATCGGCCGAAAGCTGATCTTCTGATCCGGTCATGCACTGATAAGCGAGCAGTTGGGCGTGGTTGTTCCTCGTTCCTCTTGGATGGTTCCTTCCTAGTCATGTTCCTCGTTCCTAGCCTTTCTAAAACATTTGTTCGGGAGGTACTTTTGCTTGACTAATCTGCTCGACTTGGCAATGATTTCCCTCGGCTCCCTAAACGTTCGCTCACGGGAGTTTTTCCCTTGTTTTTACGAATCTCAGCACTGTCGGCTTCATCGCGATGTGGATCTTCTCGCATTTTACTCTGCTGCTCGCCCATACGGTCCTGCTCACTTGCTCGGCCTTTGACGGCCCAACTTGATCTTGTTGTTTTTGCAGCGATTGGAGTACGACTATCATTTTTGCTAGCTCCTCAGGATTTCGGGCAAGAGCCTCTACTTCCGGGGGAATCGTATCGATAGTGACTTGAATATTTCTCTTGGAGGTCGTTCTAATTGTCCTTGCATGTCCTTCAGTGGACGAAACCTTAGTTCTTGACCTACGACTTGAAGATGCACTCGACAGTCGATCTTCTTGTGATTTTATCATTATGGTTGCTTCAAAATGTATGATAAATGAAGGATTGGGGTGATTTTGCTTCCGATAATAGCTTTCCTAAGAGTTACTAGACTTGTGTGTACGACTATGAAGATTCACAAACCCTAGTTCACACTGTGCATTTAAACCCTTAGAATAGTATGTATATGAGCAATCTTGCACAAAAGAGTGCAAGTATTTGATCTCCGGTGGTTTCTTCCCGGATTCCGGCAAGATTTAGCAGATTCCGGTGAGAGTCTTCAAGCTTCCTTCAAATTTTTCACAAAAACGGAAGTTCAGACCCTCCTTCTAGCGCCAATTTTTGGTAGGCGAGCAGTTGAGCAAAGGGTCAACGTAAGATAATCAAGATATCAAATTTAATGGCGAACAACTAAGTAAGTGACTAACAACTGAGTAGGGCGAGTAGCTGAGCAAGAAGCCTAGGCTAGCAACTGGTCAAGGCGAGCAGCTGTGCAAGAAGCCTAGGCTAGCAACTGAGCAAGAAGTCAAGGCTAGCAACTGGTCAAGATGCTAAGACGAGCAGCTGGTCAAGATGATAACCATCCAAGCGAGCAACTGTGCAAAGATCACAGCCATGGAGCGAACAATTGAGAGGGTAGAGGTTCAAACACCCAACGAAGACATACAGGCGAGCAACTGGTCACCACGGAAAGCAACTGAGTAACCCTAATGGTCAAGTACAATATTGGAAACTCCAACAGTCAACCACTTAGATGTAATCCAAGTGTCCTAACACTTGACAAAGATCTAATGGTAGAATAGCTAGGATGGTGACACATGTCCCCATTGTATGTCTATAAATACTCCCTCATTTGCACGAAATAATAAGTTCCATAATTCAAAAAATAGCCCAAGTTCTTGCAAATTCATTTCTTGAACATTACTTAGCTAAATCCCAAGTACATAATTCCATGTGTTGGAAAAATCAAGAGCATATATATTTTTCTTTTTCCTTAGTTATTTAAATTGTTCGATAGCATCTCCCACCGGTGATCGAACAAGGCAAAAGGGAATACTTGAGAAGGCTTTTGGGTTGATAAAGCGTGTACGTGTTAGTCCCGTTTATTCAAAGGCCAAGTTCTACGAGAGGTACGTTAATCACATATTATCTTGTTTATTCCGCCATAGATTATATGCGAATTAATTCAATATGCATGATGTTAAATTGGTTGTTGGAATTATTATTTGAATTAATTAGGATTAATTCATGCTAGTAATAATTGTATTTAAATTCGTATTTAAATTTCATCCCGAATAGATTCCGGGCACCCATATTTTCCCAACAACTGGTATCAGAGCCACAGTTTCGGGCTCTGATATTTAAATTGGAAAAGCAAAAGCAATCGCGTGTTCAAGCACAACCGTAGGAGGAGGCGCTACTGTTTTCTACTTCAATCCTCATTGGCTGTCTCTCGATCCTTCCGCCGGTTTTTCCACAATAATACAGCCTTTTCCAGCTTGCTTTTGGCGCGCTTTCCAATGTACGTTGAAAAGTCAAAATATCCCTGCAAACCTCGATAAGTGTGCCACCGAGGTTGCCCCGACGCCAGTCGACGACCTCAGCCTCCGGGTAGCGATACCAGCCTCCTTAAGCGGCCTCAAGCCGTCGCTTGCTCAGCCCGCTGTCTGATCTGCATTCTCGCCTTCTCGCTCGGCCTACCTGCGTCGCCCAGTGCACATCCCTGCCCGCTCCGCCGCCGGTCGGGTACTCCTCTCCGCGTTGCCTACACGCAACCGCCGGATATCCTCTCCAAAGCCCTTAGCGAAACAGCCCGACGCGGCTCCCCGCACCGCCTACACGCAACACCAGCTAACACCTCCAAACGTTGCGACCTCAATCTCTACCACAGGGCACAAAACCCCGCCACCACCATTCCGCGGGCTGCCCTTCCCGCGCCGCCGTCCAAGCGGCCAGCCCCCCTGCACCGCCAATCGCGGTCTCCCGGCGCCGCTGCCCGCAAGGGCTCCTCGCATCGCACAGCGCGGCCCCCGCACTGCAGCCCTCGCCACTCCTATCCTAGCCCGCACTGCCAGCACGTCTGCTTGTATCGCCGCCGATCGCTGGCTCCTCCCCGCGTTGCCCGCCTCGCGCCAACAACCTCTAGCCGCACGGTCGATAGCGGTCAGTGCTCCCCAGCGCGACCTCAGCCGCTGACCACCGTGGCGGCCCTCGCCGCCTCCCCGTCGACCAGCCAGCACGCGCAGCCACCGCGCATTGCGACCAGGTCTCCCCCGCGTCGCCACTGCAGGCGGGCTCAACCGCCTCCACGTGTCAGCGCCGTGCAGCCGCCACACACACACAGTGGCCTCCGTCTACCCGCGCCGTCTCTCGCGGTGGCCTCCCCGCATTTCCCAAGCGTTCATCGCCCAGCCCTCACACGCCGCTCAGCGATCGACCAGATTCCTTCCCGATATCAGACCAACATTGAATTCCCAATTTGTGAATTATTAATTTGGGGGTGGGCTTCTTTTGTCATAAGTCGTTGGGCCATGTGCATTTAATTATCTTGGCCAGGGTTTTTATTTATCTGTTGGGCCAATTATTTAGTTAATTATTGGTACAATTTTATTTGGAGTCATTAGGTCGTACTTTTAATTACTTGAATATCCGAAGTTGTAAAGGCTTTTGGGCCGGTTAAAAACTGTACACAAAAAAAAAAGGGCAGCAGCTTGTGAGACGAGCACGGGACCTCTTCAACAACGAAAATCTACGGGCAGTCCTTTGCCCACTCGAATCAGGTTTATTCCAATAATTTGCTTTTAATATATATCACAATCTCGTATTTCGAATAAATTAAAAGCGGAGGCATATATTCATATTTCGAAAATTCAAAGCGGGGGCAATTTTTGAAATGTAATTTTCATTTGATATTTCCTTTTAATATATAATGTAACTCATTAGTTTTCATATACATTAAAAGCGAGGGCATGGATATACACATCCTATGCTCATTTTGTGATATCAAAAATAATTTTTTGACACTGGGTATAATTAAATACAGTCAGTTATTTAAAAATTCAAGTTTGATTTCGTAAAATTATTGAGGTTGCTCACCGAGTACATAATTCAATATTTAAAAATGGTCGTACCTTTCTACTACAAACATTTGTCCGCCTTCATAGATGTTGACCGGTCCGCCTTTTAGGCGTTGACGTTCTGCCTGGAGTGGCGAAGTAATCCGCCTTTTGGGCGTTGATTAGTCCGTCTTTTTAGGCGTTGATGTTTTGATTAGTTCGCCTTCACCGGCATCAACTAATCTACTTCTCAAGTTAATCCGCATTTCTGGCGTTGATTAGTCCGTCTTTTAGGCATTGACGTTCCGCCTGGAGTGGCGAAGTAATCCGCCTTCCTGGCGTTGATTAATCCGTCTTTTGGGCGTCGACATTCTGCCTGGGTTGGCGAAGTAATCCGCCCGCTCGATGTTGATTAATCCGCCTGTTAGGCGTCGACATTCCGCATAGATTGGCGAAGTAATCCGCCCGCTCGGCATTGATTAATCCGCCTTTTAGGCGTCGACAATCCGTCTGGAGTTGCGAAGTAATCCGTCCGCTCGGCGTTGATTAATCTGCTTGTTAGACATCGACTTTCCGCCTGGATTGGCAAAGTAATCCACCTTTTGGGCGTTGATTAGTCCGTCTTTTTAGGTGTTAACGTTTTGATTAGTTCGCCTTCACCGGCGTCAACTAATCTACTTCTCGAGTTAATCCGTCTTTCTGGCGTTGATTAGTCCATCTTTTAGGCATTGACGTTCCGCCTGGAGTGGCGAAGTAATCCGCCTTCCTGGCGTTGATTAATCCGCCTGGGTTGGCGAAGTAATCCGCCCGCTCGACATTGATTAATCCGTCTGTTAGGCGTCGACATTCCGCCTGGAGTGGCGAAGTAATCCGCCTTTTGGGCGTTGATTAGTCCGTCTTTTTAGGCGTTGACGTTTTGATTAGTTCGCCTTCACCGGCATCAACTAATCTACTTCTCGAGTTAATCCGCCTTTCTGGCGTTGATTAGTCCGTCTTTTAGGGTTGATGTTCCGCCTAGAGTGGCGAAGTAATCCGCCTTCCTAACGTTGATTAATTCGCCTTTTGGGCGTTGACATTCCGCCTGGGTTGGCAAAGTAATCCGCACGCTCGGCGTTGATTAATCCGCTTATTAGGCGTTGACATTCCGCCTAGATTGACGAAGTAATCCGCCCGCTCGGCGTTGATTAATCCGCTTTTTAGGCGTCGACATTCCGCCTGGAGTGGTGAAGTAATCCGCCCGCTCGGCGTTGATTAATCCGCCTGTTAGGCATCGACTTTCCGCCTGGATTGACGAAGTAATCCGCCTCCTCGGCGTTGATTAGTCCATCTTTTTAGGCGTCGACATTTTGATTAGTTCGCCTTCACCGGCATCAACTAATCTACTTCTCGAGTTAATCCGCCTTCCTGACATTGATTAGTCCGTCTTTTAGGCGTTGACGTTCCGCCTGGAGTGGCGAAGTAATCTGCCTTCCTGGCGTTGATTAATCCGCCTTTTGGGCGTCGATATTTCGCCTGGGTTGGCGAAGTAATCCGCTCGCTTGACATTGATTAATCCACCTTTTAGGCGTCGACATTCCGCCTGGATTGACTAAGTAATCCGCCCGTTCGGCGTTGATTAATCCGCCTTTTTAGGCGTTGACGTTTCGATTAGTTCGCCTTCACCGGCGTCAACTAATCTACTTCTCGAGTTAATCCGCCTTCCTGGCGTTGACGTTTCAATTTTTTCACCTTCACCGACGTCAACTAATCTATTTCCCGAGTTATTCCGCCTTCTCGGCGTTGATTAGTCTATCTTTCATGCGTTGACATATTGATTAGTTCGCCTTCACCGGCGTCAACTAATCTATTTCCCGAGTTATTCAGCCTTCTCGGCGTGGATTTAGTCCGCATTTTAAGCGTTGACTTTTCGCCTTAAATGGGCGAGGTTTTGTTTAGTTCGCCTTCACCGGCGTTAACTAATCTGTTTCTCGGCGTTGATTTGTCCATCTTATCGACATCAACCAGTCCGCCTTCACTGGCATCGACTAACCCGCATCACTCTTGCCCACTTGTGGCCATGATATATTGCGTCCTGAATGCTCTGTTTAATCATTCACCGATTGTTAATTCAGTCTCGTATATGTGAAGTCGTTGCCCGTCATCGGCTAAAGCACTTCACTATTTTTATCATTGATTAATCAATTCATCGATTGTTAATTCAGTCTCGTATTCGTGAAGTTGCTGCCCGTCATCGGCTAAAGCACTTCACTATTTTTATCATTGATTAATCAATTCATCGATTGTTAATTCAATCACGTATTCGTGAAGTCGCTGCCCGTCATCGGCTAAAGCACATCACTCTTTTTATCATTGATTAATCAATTCATCGATTGTTAATTCAATCACGTATTCGTGAAGTCGCTGCCCGTCATCGGCTAGAACACTTCACTAATTTTTCATTTGTTAAGTCAATTAAAACAGGTTGTCAAATCAATCTCTTGTTCGTAAAGTCGTTACCCGCAAGCGGTCAAAACACTTCATTAATTAATCATCGCGACTTTTATCGCTAAGTTATTAAAATCGATGTCAGTCAGTGCAAGAACTCTGTATTAATTGAACATCACTATTCTCGACTCGGGGGCACGACAGAAGATCATACCCCACCTAACCCGACCAGTTTCGAAAGTTTGACAATTCGAAGATGACTCAAAAGATTCGCGCATCAAGGACCCTGTCGTTGAAGATTCCCCCGGGGCATCCGGGCTATCCTGTTTTCAGGCTCGGGGGAAAAACCTCTCTGAAGCACAGATCAAGATCGGACCTTGGCCGCAATCAGAGCTCAATCTTGGGGGCAATTGTTACAGCAGGAAATATCCTCGCCTGACAGGAGGTCAGATTCCCAAAGATACTCTGACACGACAAGATCGAGGGTCTACATCATAAAGGATCATTTAATGTATTATAGATCTACTGTTGATCGTTAGATTAATAATTGTAATAATTCCCTAATTAAAGGGTTAAGACGAGTTTACGACCACTTTCGAGCCTTTGAGGGTGAACCTCTATAAATAGGAGGTCACCCCCTCATTGTAAGGGGGACACTTTTTTTCCTCATTCCTCATATATGCAAGAAAGCTCTCATTCGAGGGGAGAACGAAAGTTCTTCCCCCATCGTTCGTGTTCGTTTATTATTATTGTTTGTCGGACATAATCCGAATAGCCACATACATTTATCTGTACGAAAATGTCTGTCAACAATAATATCCTCATAACGAATGTCTATAGGACATATATTATAACAATCTCATAGGTGTGAAAATAATTCATTGATTTAATTATTTTCCACTCTTTTTACTCATGGACCAGATTCTCAAAAAATTTTTTTTTGGATTTTAATATTATGAAAGGGTTTCCCTTTATTTAAAAGTTTGAACGTATGAAATTAATTCATTTATATTATTTATGTATATACATTTGAAAAAAAAAATGATATGTTAATAATTATTTAGGATTTAATACTGTGACGAATTATTGTCGACATAGTCAATTTTTTTTTTTTTTTTTTTTTTCATTCTTCATATTAGGTCGATAGATCAACTGATCGATCGATATATAAAGACTCAAGTATCAACGGATAAAACTCCAAAATATATTAGGGGATACTGAAATAATAGAGGGGGTGGAGGTCGGCTAGATTTCAATTTTGACAGCCCATGGATCTTGACATATGGTGACACCCCCTGGTCCACTTGAAGCCACTATCTAGATCCCCCCATCTCATACATAAGAAATAAGTAATTAGGAAATTTGGCACAAAGCCCATTTTTAAGTTGCATTTATATGAGTTTTTTTTTAGCAAAAATACTACTTAAAGTATTGCACAAAGATTTTTCAGAGATCGCGCAAGGGTTAAAAAAAGAAAGTAAGGGCATTTTTATATATTAAAAAAAAAAAAAGGATAGCATTTTTCAAAATACAACTTTAAAAGTGACATTATACCAAATTTCTCTAAGTAATTTTCCATACTCCACATACCTATTATATAGCACCTCTCTCGTAATGTTGTGTGTTTTACTCCGGATTTCATAATTTGATAGCTTAACATGTGGAACGTTATAAAAATATTCAATAGACAATTAAATTATGGGTTCATGTGTAAAAATCTCACTAGATAGAATACGTATTAAAACATAAAAATGACATAGGGGAATTAAACCGTTAGAATATATACTCAAGTTATAGTTCTTTTCTTTAACCAGAATAACAAAATTTAAATAATTTTTTTCCAATCACATTTTATAACTTACTCTTATTTGAGTTGGTTTTTGTGTGAGTCAATTTTACTTAGTGAAATTAATTCACAATTAATACTTTATTTTAAAACAATTAATATTTTTTAATGAAATAATTAATTGTCTTCAACTAATAATTTTTAATAAAACAATTAGTATCATTCAAAAATCAAAATTAATACAGTATCTTGTATAAAAATATGTATACCTTTTAATGAAACAATTCACACTATTAAAATCAATTTCAAAATCAATTTCACATGACTTCGCCTTTAATTTATTACACAAAAATTCTCAATTCATGTATAGCAAGCTATGTTGCACATGAGCGAGGTGCGGGTGCGCCAAATATAGATACACAAATACAAATATTTTAAAATTTTAAGGTGTGATTCGGTGAAGATACATGCATTTATTTGTATTTTGTTATATATAAAATTTGTTAAATATATAAAAACAACAATTCAAATATTTGTATTTGTGGGTTTTAAATATCATCCATATTATTCTCATTTGTATCATCATCACTATTTACAGAATTTTTCCTAAAAATTTAGAATCATAAAATTTTTACAAAATTAGAAATACATATTAAATCCTTGAAAATTCACGATTTCACATTGTAGAAACGAAGCAAGAGTAAATATAAACTTGCTTTTATTGTGTGGGGAGTGGAATGATAAGTCAAATATTTAATACTCCTATTTCTTTTTTCTTTTTAAATGCCAAGTATTTAATTTTTTTTAGTTTTTTATTTAATGCATTCAATTTTAAATTCTAAACTTAAAAAAAAAAAAAACACTCTAAAATTATTGCAAAAATTACCGGATATACAAATCCTTGGGATCAAACTTGCGACTTGCGAGTTCGAATTATTATCATTTTATTGCTATTTTACACAAAGTTCGCCATATAGGTTATATAGCGAATCACACGCGAATGCAGGTTTAATGGTAGTATAATACACCCTCCAATTCATTTCGGTCCAATCTATTTTATATTATTCATTTTTTTTATAAAAGAAGGTTTTTTTCCCCTTTTTCCAAAAATAGTAAAAATGAAACCCCATCTTTTTAAATTTACCCATTAAAAAATTAAAATGACTCTTTTTTATCATTATTAAATATTCACAAATACTAATAAAAAATTGTTCTATTAAAATTAACGTTGGAACAATAAAAAATAAATTAGAGGAAGTAATTTTTTTTAAGAATTAGTAGACCCCCAACCGTTATCACCGCCACAAAGTTGAAACTTTTACAAAAAGCACGGTTCAATTAAAAATAGAAAAAAGTTGCATGCAATTCTGCTTTTATTTTAGCACTAAAATATATATATATATATATATATATTAATTAAAATAAAATAAAATAGCCAGACCTTATACAACGTCTATTTCTTCCACCCCACCACTAAGGCTTCACACTTCATCTTCATCCTCATCCCTACAATCAAAAAGAGGAAAAGCGGAAAAATGGAAGCCCTGTTTTCCGAATTCACGTACTACTCAGATGTAGCCCTCCGCGACAAGACCTTCGATCCTTCCACCATTGAAGACCTGATGAAGCTCTTCGAGATCGAGGCCTACAAGGCATGGGCCAATCTCGAGCTCGAGAGCCAAAACGAAGAGCAGGAAGCCCTCGATTACATGGAGGAAACGGAGGACTATCTCGATTCCGTCATGGAAAGCGCCATGGCTGAATTCCGAAGCTTCGAAGAGGAAATGAACTCGATTTGCAGAGCACAGCACGACAGTCTGGTTAATTTGGCGGAGAGCGCTCGGAAATTGGGGAAAAATTTGGAAAAAGCTGCAACTTGCGCTTCGAGAAAGTACATCGAAGCTGCTGTGAATTCCGCCACTGCTTCGATGAAATCGGCGGTGAAGGCGGTTTCGTCACACTCGAAAAAGGTTCATCCCTCGTAGATTTGAAATTGAGCTTTGATTATTCAGGGGATGGAAGTTTTTATTCGATTTGGTGCTGTTGATTGTGTGTTACTGTGTCAATTGTAACAAACTGTTTCAGATTTTATTAAGGGTTTCCAGATTTGGTAGCTGTTCTGCCGATCTTGTTCCCAATTAGATCTGACACTCTGTTCATTCGATCTTTAAATGATAATTGCGATCAAATATTTAAATAGTACTAAGCAGTGTTAATCCAATTGTATGGTTACGATTTCAAGATTGATATGCGTTGTGTGTGGGTACACATGGGTTATTCCTCTACAATCCTATGGAGTCCAAACCCAACACGGTATAACGCCATCAGAAGGGAAAATTGTTTTTTTTTTTAAGAAGAATGTTTTACAAAATTAAAATATCTATCTTTCAAACCACTCCTATTGATTTAACACTAGATTTTTCTTAAAACTTAAGTCAAACCATGTATGAAGATAGTCTTGGGACGGAGGGAGTACTATGTTATCAGATTTGTTAAATTTGGACATTAATATTACTATTCTATTCTAAAAAAAATAAGGACACTATCTTTTATGTTGGAAAAAAAAATTAGGCTACATTTTATAAAATGTGAACCAAATAAAGCTCGATTATGATCTGTCCAGTTGGTCCAAATTTATAAAGTTTTGGCCTAAATTTGTCCAAATTAAAAGATAGTGTCCTAATTTTACAAGTTTGTAGAAACAATGTCCCAATTTTGTAAGTACGTAAAGATAGTGTCCCAATTTTACAAATCCGTAAAGATAGTGTCCCAATTTTACAAATCCGTAAAAATAGTGTCCTAATTTAAAAGTCCGTAATAATAATGTCCTAATTCTGCATACACATACTAATGTCCTAAAAAAAATCCCCCATAAAAAAGACAAACTCTTTAATTGTCATATGTTTTTTTTTTTTAAACCAGTTGCGAGATGATTCGGTGTGATTTACATTAAATAAAATCTCATTTACTCATTAACTTGTAGCAAAAGGCGAAGCCCTCGCCCCCAGGGCTCATTTACTCATTAACTATTAATGGAAATAACTAATATTGTTTTGAGTTGCCCGTTGATATTGATTAAAAAAACACTTATTTAACTATCAATTATGGATCTAAAATATTTTTTCTAGAGTAGGTCTTGTATGAAACCGTCTCATGGCATGAGACAATTAAAATGGATGTAATTAGGGCATTGACTCATTAACACTTTGATAGAGGTAGATGTTAATTTGTGTGGTCTCATGCCATGAGACGGTCTCATACAAGTTTTTACCTTTTTTCTATTGAACCAGGACATGAAAAATAAAAACTATCAATTCGACATCCGAAAATTAAAACTATAAATTTGAACTCACACATTCTAAGACTATGTTTGACACTTTATACGTTATAGTTAACAACAATATTTTTATACATCGCAAATCCAAAAGGAAAGAGCTATATTAATTTCACGTGAGTAGAAAAAATAACAAAACAAAATAAAAAATAATTGTGTACATTAATAAATGAGAAAATTTATATGAGACGGTTCAAAAATTAGCACAAATTAAAACACATCACTCTCAAAGCGTTAATACGTCATGCCAATTTATATTTCGCCTCACACAAGTTATACTCTTAATAAATAATAATATAATTTATGAGATGTCAAACATGATCTTAACATTTAATGAATATTTAGTTTCTATCTTTCAGACCCACATTGATAGCTTTTATTTTTAAGATCCCGAAGCAATATAACTCAAGTGTATTTTTAAAAGTCACTTATATTATCACTGAATAGGTTACCCTTATTTTAAATGTAAAGTCACCCCATGTTACAATTTTAACATGGATAACTTTTCAATTAAAATAAGGGTGATTTTTCAATAGTAACAATAGTGAATTTTTAAAAATGCATTTGGATTGCACGATACATATTATGCATACAAAGACTTAATACATAAGAATTCTTTTTGAAATAATAAATTTATAAGTTTTAGTTTTGGGATGGATCTCCCCCATCCCAATCACTTTTTGGATTTGCAAATCTCACCTTCCATCCAAATACTCATTCACCCTATTATATAGCAACACCTCTAAAATTATTAGTACATTTTTATTTTTCTTACATCAAATCATATGTTTGTTTTGAGACTCACACGGATGGACTTTGGACTTTGCAATCCACGCTCTGTTCTAGTGTGGGATTTAAAACCGGGTTTTCAAATCTCAATCTCAATCCCTACCTATAAACATATTATTACTTTTCACATAATTAAATACAATCACATCATCACTTTTTTTTATCATCCACTCAATCTCTCTCCTACTTTTCTCTTATACAATATAATAAAATAATACAACATCTATCACTAAAAGACATTGATTTGACATAAAGCAAAATTCCACCCTACTAAAATCCCAAAACAAACATACACTTGTACTTATTTATCAAGATTTTCACATCCTAAGATTTCAAAGTCAAGACTTCCCCCGCACATCTAAATCCCAAAACAAACATACCCTATTTTTTCTATTTTTCTTACACAAAATTTATTTTCTCTTAACTATTAACCCACTAACTAATAATAATAAAATAATACATCGTCATCTCTAAAAAAAATAATATATATATATATATATATTAATTACAAACCGAACACAATTTTATTATTTACAGAATTTGGTCCGCAGAGAATATTCCAATAATGATTCAAGTATCAAAGGACCAAATCTGTCCAATTTCTCTAATATTGGGTTAGTGTGACGCATCTTATCACTTATCAGAAGCCCAATCCTTAAAAGCCCATAATCCATATAGAAGAGATCGCAAGAGAACAAAATCTTGCCATTGGTTATGAGGATTGAGGTGGGCCCACTTCCGGTGTTTTTTACTCTGTAAATCGCACTTCCCATCTCTATCGTTCCTTCCTTCCTTCTAGATATAAACCCTTCTTCTTTCACCTTTCGTGTCCTCTTTGATAATCTCCACAAGCAAAGGATCCTATCAGATTTCGCCCAACATGTCCGAGGTACTGTTTTCACTTCTTTCTTCTATTTTATGGGTTAATTGATTCTGTATGTTCTCTTCAATCTTCTTGCTTGATTTCTTACCTCATCCTAGATTTAACGGCTGGATTACGATTTTTCAGTTTCTGATTGCTTTATTCGAAGTTGAATTTTGATGTATTGTTCGTTATTGTTTCACTAGTTCAAGTAAATTTGGATTTCCAACGTCTTTGCAACTGATGTTTTCAATTTGCAGGCAACAAAAACTCCTCTGATTCCTAAAGATGGTAAGCCCAACTTTCCTCAACGTTCATGTTTATGCTAATTGGAGTAATTTCTTGTGGATGAACTGGATAAAATATGATTTTTTTTTTTTTGAGATTTTGTATATATGGGAATTGGGAATCGAAGTTATTGAGTTTTGGAAGTTGTTAATAGTGTGACTCTCTGTAGGTATTGATAAGGGCTTAATAAAGGTTTATCGAAGATTAGCATTCTCTGTTTCTTAGAGCAAATCTTGTCATATAAAACATAATTTTAGAATGTACTCATGAAGACGTTTGAGTTGGCTTTTTACTAATTTAAAGTTTTCATCTTTCCGATGTTCAGAAGAGAAGTCTGCTGCGGCTGAAGGAAGTCAAGGAACCACTTCGGCAGAGACACCATCTGGTCAGAGAAGAGCAACCCCTCCTTCGGTTCCTGGGATGCCGAATCCATTTGATTTCTCAGCTATGACAGGATTGCTTAATGTATGTACATCTTCTGTTTTTTTTTTTTCTTTAGATAAAGACACAATCTTTCAGGCCTTTCTTGTAGAGAGAGAGGTGTTTTCTGGGTGGTGAGGCTTAGAAGTTGTGTTGTTTCACCAGAGACTTCAATTATCCAGAAAAAAAGAAGGGATATTTGGCTGTTATTGATGCACCGAGTGCATAGAGATACACCCTATGCAGAATTTTGAGTTGGATTGAAATCTTTATTAAGTCTCAACATAGAGTTTTTGAACCAAAGGGGTGTTCCAAATTTTAGCTGACAACTTAATTTGTCCTCTATTTTTGGTGGATCAGCCCAATCACTATTTTGGTCAATATGACCATTCAGTATATTTTATACTGTGCCTTGTTCAATGGAAATTTATCGTTTTATTCCATTTTTGAGAGGTGGGCTCTAGAAATAACGTGGTGAGATGTTATGGTGAAGTCTGTGCATTGACAACAAGTTTTGTGTGCAGGACCCAAGTATCAGGGAATTAGCGGACCAGATAGCGAAGGATCCTTCATTTAATCAAATGGCGGAGCAGCTACAGAAAACCTTTCAAGGTGCCCCAGTTGAAGAAGGCATCCCCAATTTCGACCCCCAACAATATTATTCAACCATGCAACAAGTCATGCAAAATCCTCAATTCATGACCATGGCTGAGAAGCTTGGTAGTGCATTGATGCAGGTATTTATTGGTCTGATTCACGACTTTCTTGTAAAATATTATTTTTCACCAGCAATTGCATCATTCTCCACCCTTTTCCTCAGGACCCAGCCATGTCTGGTATGCTTGAGAATTTGACAAATCCAGCAAACAAAGATCAACTTGAAGAACGAATGGCACATATCAAAGATGATCCATCTTTGAAGCCTATTTTGGAAGAGATTGAGAATGGTGGACCATCTGCAATGATGAGGTCATTCCTTTTTACTGGCTTTCTTAATTTGATATGCTTTCTAACCTCTTTTTTATGAGATAACACTGTGCGACTCATAAAAGCAGAATCTTGGGGGACTGTTCAAGCATGTGGATTTCAATTTGTTATGTTAAGAAAAAGGGATGCTATGTGTTTGCCCATTCATACGAACGGATAATACTATTATACAAACTTCTATGTTTTTATTTGACTTGCTTAGCTGATTAAAAGTTGCTTTGATATTCATGTTTTGAAATTTCAAATAGTCATTTTTTTTAAATTTCAATTACATCTCTTTAATGCAAAGTAATTTGTAACTTAGCTATTTCTATACCTGTCGTAGGTTGACTGTCAAATTTCTTGGCCTTTTACTCTCTGTGACCGAGCTTCCTGTATGATTGTATAACTAAATTTGTCTATTGGCACACCAGTGTTTAGATTTAGATTCTGGAATTCTTAAGGGACTTAGGGTGGCATTATTGATTATTATGACATATTGTCCAAAACAAGTTTTATCCAAACCATGAAGAATTAGACCATATAGTCACATCTCAATATTATGGGAATAACAGTTTAGCCCTATGGAGCCTGAAATTATAACAAAATAAAATTGGACCTTAAGTTTTTGCTCTTCTAATATGCTTTTGTGATATTCTGTCAGGTCTTCCATATTGCATCCTTGAGGAAATACTTTCCGTACATTTTCAAACTGTTAATCATCCATGCAAACATAAATACAATCTTTTCTCTCTGTTGTAAGCATTAATGGGTTGTTATTTCAACTATGTCCCTGCTACCATAATTTTAGGAAACTATTTTTCTTGAAATATTAAACCACTATTGTACTTTTTTTTTATTAATCTTTGGTTTCGAAGGTAAATAATTTATAATGGGTGCTACATCTTGATCCGTAATGTTCGATTTTCATGTTGTTAAGTGTGTCCCCTAAAACATTTGAGATTGGAGTTGTAACTTGTAAATAAATTGAGTTGAATCAATCATGCACTTTTAAACTATGAGCTTTTAAAATTGTGTTTGAACTTGTTTGTTTATCAGTGTAATTGAACTTGAACAAGTTTTGTCGAAGCTAGATATGAGAAGTTCATTAATCTTTTCACACATATAACTTTAGTTTCCTTTCTAAGCTGAGTTTTAGAGTTTACAAAACAAAAGGCATTTTCAAACTTATTTTTTATGTTATCAAACCATTAAATAATTTGAACAGTTCAAATAATTTCGATAAAATTGAGTCTATTTTACCAAGAACGAAACTGGTTCAAGACCTGCTGCCCTAGTGCTCTAAATATGAATCATGTGAATTTTAACACAATATATATCAATTGTGTTTCGTTCTCCTTGCATTCTTGTAACTGATGATTACTATGTCTTGGTTCACTGTTGCACCACCAATTACTTCTGAATCATGTGTTCTGGGTGTGTATGATAAATCAGGTACTGGAATGATAAAGAGGTACTCCAGAAGTTGGGTGAAGCAATGGGATTTGCTGTAGGAGGAGAAACTGCCACATCTGCGGGTGATACTGCTGAAGATGAAGCAGACGAAACAAACGAGGAGGAATCCATTGTTCATCACACTGCTAGTGTTGGTGATTTGGAGGTATGCTATTTCACTAAAATTGAATATAGAACATCTTCTTGCTACCTTTTCCAACCTCTATAAAATTTCTGATATTCATCTTTACGTGTTTTTATGAATCTATCAGGGCTTGAAGAAGGTCCTCGCCGATGGTGCTGACAAGGATGAAGAAGATTCTGAGGGAAGAACCGCTCTGCATTTTGCATGTGGATATGGGGAGGTACTGGGAGTCTGAAAAGTCAGCTTTTTATTTGACCTAATATATTACTTTGGACTGAGATTCAGCATTATTGCTACCTTGTTGAATTATTTTCATACCATAAAGTTACTACCTCCGTCCCGGAGGAACTTGCACACCTCCGGGGGCACACTTTTTAAGAAAAAGACACTTTTTTAATAAAGTAGTGGCATATGGGTAAATATGTATATATTTTTGTGAGTGTGCACGCAAATCAATGTTTCCTTTTAAAGAGTGTGCAAGTTCCTTTGGGACGGACTAAAAAGGAAAGTGGGCAAGTTCCTCCGGGACGGAGGGAGTACTTCGTAATAAGTGATTGCTCTGACCCAATCCTCCTTAATGTTCTGTTATTCTTATGTTTTCTTTTATCATCTTGTTCCACCTTTTTTTTTTCTTTTCTTATTTCTTATTTTCTTCAATGAACTACAATTATGCAATATAGTGTTTTTTTTTTTTCTTGGGCACTAACTAATCACCTTCCTTCCCATCAACTGATTCTTTCACCTTTTCCCCATTTTAGGTTAAGTGTTCACAAGTTCTTTTGGAGGCTGGAGCCAAGGTGGATGCTTTGGATAAGAATAAGAACACTCCTCTCCACTATGCTGCTGGTTATGGCAAGAAGGACTGTGTGGAGCTTCTGCTTAAAAATGGGGCCGCTGTGTAAGCTTTTTAATACATGTGTTCAGAGCAAAATAAATCATGTCTTTTTCACCTTTTTTCAATTACAATATATGATTTAAAAATCCGCAAGTCGGTACACACCATTTCAATTTATTGCAATTCTATCACATGACTATTTTCCGTCAAGTCTTGTTGACATGACAATGTATGACATTGCAAAAAAAAAAAAAAAAAAATTAATAGGTTGTAATTAAACTGAAACAATAAAGAAAGATCTGAATTTATTTGCAATATTTCAAAGATTTGTTGCCACGTCAACATAAGTTATAAAATAGTTGTATGATATAATTGCAAAAATCAAGAAGTTTGTATCAAATTGTGAATTTTGAGAATAATATGCTGTCACTGAAAAAAGGTTGTGATATTTTTTTTTTCTTTCAATTAACCCTTAACTACATCGCCAATTTGTTTTCCTGCTATATTTGTTTGCGACTCAATTAATCTGACCTTGCTTTTCAACCCTGTTTTGTGCAGCACTCTTCAGAATATGGATGGGAAGACACCTATCGAAGTCGCTAAACTGAATAACCAGAACGAGGTACTGAAGCTCCTTGAAAAGGATGCATTTCTATAAGCTGTGCACTTGCGATCTGGGCCGTGTGGGGGTACTCGACCCGTGTATTTTCACGGACTGAGGGGCATTGGCATCTCATATTTATTTGTATTGTAGTTTTAGATTATTCTTCCCATGAATAATCCCTCCATAGTTTGATCCAGTCAGTGGTGGTTTTTGTGGTGTGCAATGTTTTAAAATATGTACCGAAGCTTTTACATGATTTATCACATTTTAAGCCAACTTTTTTACAATTATTTTTGTGTATGTTTATGTCATGTGTTGTGGAATAAGGTGGCAATGGTTACGTACATTGGAAGGGAATGCCCATTCTTCGTTAATACCAGGCAAATTTTTTAAAATAGGCCAAATCAAAAGAAATATAGTAAAAATAGGTTAAGTTCGAAGTTGATATAAAAAATAGGGTTGATCGCGCTCGGGGGAGGCGATCAAGGAAGTAGATCGCGCTCCCCAAGCGCGATCAAGGTGAAGTACTAAACTCGCGCCTACCAGAGGCGAGTTCCATGCAGCTGTTTCCCACCCACATTTGTCGTTACCAAACTCGCGCCTCTGGTAGGCGAGTTCCGTCATTTTCTGTCTGGCATACTGAACTCGCGCCTCCCAGAGGCGAGTGCCACACTTTGTCGTTTTCTATTACTGAACTCGCGCCTCCCAGAGGCGAGTGCCACACTTTGTCGTTTTCTATTTGGCGTAAGAATCGGATTCCTTCCTCCCTGATATATAACTCCTCCCAATATATAACTCCATGGCGTAAGAACTCCTTCCTCCCAACTCCCAACTGATACTTCTTACTCCTTCCTACCTCACTCATCTCCTCATTATATTTCTTCTTCGTTCTCCTTCCTTCCTTCCTTCCTCTCTTCTTCTTCTTCAAATGAAGGCTAGTCCATAAGAAAAAAAAAATTTGCCCTCCAAAATACAAACTTGCAGTCTCACGTACTTGAGGAATTGATATTTTGCTATCTACCTGAGGAGTACAGACACTACAATTAAGTGGTAAATATTTCAAATTTTTTTGTATATATTTAGAATTATTTTGCATGCAATTTTTTGAAATAGTGTATATATAGTATATATATAATGTCGATATATATATATATATATATATATATATATATATATATATGTTAGAGAAATTACATGTTTTAGCATGTTACTTTTGATTTATTTTGATTTAAAATTGGTAGTAGTGTTGCTATTTCGATTTAAAATAACATTAATAATGTCATAGTGTTGTTATTTTGATTTAAAATTGGTAGTAGTGTTGTTCTTTTGGTTTATTTTGATTTAAAATTCCATTAATAAGCTCATAGTGTGTTATTTATTTAATTGGGATTCAATTTATTTAATCAAATATATGTAGAATTTTATTTAATAAAAAATGATACACTTTTTTAATTTTTTGAATGTTTTGGTGATGCATAACTTTTATACATTTGAAGAATCGAAGAGTAAATTAGACATTTTATCAATCAAAGTTATTAAAGTAAAATTTGACTTTTTTTTAACGTGATGTTAATAACCATTATGTATACAATGTAAGTTTTATTTTTATAAAATTCTAGTGTTTTTAGTGTTTTAAAAAATCTAGATTTAATATATATAGTGTATTAAAAAACTCTAGATAACTTACTTAATGAAAATATTGATCATCATTTTAAAATTTAATTTTTGCAATCATAAGATAATTTTATTTAACTATAATAAGAGATTAAGAGATAAAATAAAATAAAATGAAATTAAATAAATGAAATTAAATAAAATATTAAAAACGAAATAAAAAATAAAAAAATAAAAAAACAAAATTAAAATAAATAAAATAAACGAAATAAAATAAATTAAAAAAATAAAATAAAATAATATAAAATGAATTAAATAAAATAAAACTAATTAAAATAAAAAAACGAAATTAAAATAAAATAAAATAAAATGAATTAAATAAAATAAAGTAAAATAAACGAAATTACATAAAATAAAATAAACGAAATAAAATAAAATAAAACTAATTAAAATAAAAAAACGAAATAAAATAAAATAAAATAAACTAAACTAAATAAAATAAAATAAAACGAATTAATTTTATATTCTCAATGTATTTGAGAATTTTCTATTTAGAAAATTTTAATTTGTGAAAAATTAAGAAATGGAATTAAGAATATTAAATACTTTTTATTTGTTAAAAATTAAGAAATGGAATTAAGAATATTAAATGTAACAATAAGACTATATATATTCCTATCTTTTGTTAATACACCCATCAAAAAGTGTTCGGAATAAAATTTCAATACTGCAAAAAAAAAAAAACACTAAAAATGTATGGAAATTAGGGTGTTGGGTTTGATTTACTATACTAGATGTAAACATAATTGAGGCCAATAATTAATTTAGTGCCTATAGATAAAATTTTTATAAGTGTTTTGTGTTGTTGAAGATATGTCAACCTCTCGCGACATTGGAATCATTGTGCGCTCTTGCGGAGCTGTTATTGGAAAAAGAAGAGTTGATCGTATGCTTGATTTCTACGATCTATTACGTGAGTTGTCTGAGGTTACGGGATTAGATTTGCGAGTGTATTCTTTGAATGTGTCTTGCATAATAAAAAATGGGAATGCCTCGTCTAGTTGTCCTATTAGGAACAACAACGACCTACGATACTTCTTCCATCCACAAGCTGGGCTCAATTCCGTTGAGCTATTAGTGGAGGTTGAAATGAAGGTGCAGTACCCAACATCCCATGGCCAGTGGGGGAACCAGTACTATCCTTCTGAATGGCCAGGTCATGGTGGTGCCAATATGGATAGACCTTCCGACGTTGAATATCAGGCCCAACATTTAGGGTCTAGTCATGCCGGGGGTTCAGATCCTAATATTGGACCTTCTGGTATCACTGAGATGGCCCCTGTTGGGACCTCCATAGTTGATATAGCTGGTGATATATATCCAGACTTTACTTGTAATTCTGAACCAAGCGATAATGGTTCTGAGGACGAGGGGTCGTCTGATGAGGATGGTACCACTGACAATCCTTGGATGCCAACTGTTGCTGTATCAAATTCCCTAATGCCAAGAGTGAGACCTCATCCAAATTTGGTTGGAGTGCCATTTTTTGATAGGTCATGTGATGATGTACCTGTCGATTCAGTAGGCGTTCGAAGTGGTGATCTAAGCTATGATGCGGATGATGGGGTTTTGAGGTTAGGGATGATTTTCAAAGACAAAGATGCTGTGATCAATGTCGTGAAAGATTATTCGGTCCGACATGCAAGGCGTGAGTATAGAGTCGAAGAGAGCAACTCGAAGACAATGAAGTTGGTGTGTAAGCAGAACTATGCCAGTGAAAATGATAATTGCTCGACATCGCAACGTTGTGAGTGGCATTTACGCGCATCGTACCGTAAAAGATACGATTATTGGGAAATCACTAGGTTGGGGCCGCCACATACCTGTTTGATGAATATTGACTCGCGCAATCATTCAAATCTCTGTAAAAACTTGCTTGCAGCTGACATGGAGAGTCTCATACAAGTTGATCCAGCATACGACGTCAAATATGTCGTGGAGCATGCAGATAAGAAATATAATTACATTATTTCATATCAAAAGGCATGGCAAGCGTTGAAACGTGCTAGGGAGAATGTGTTCGGAACTTGGGAGAGTTCATGTCAGTATTTGCCCAAGTACATGGGAGCCTTGCAGAAATACAATCCCGGGACCATTGTGGAGTGGAAACACAGGGATACGATTGAGTGGAATGTGCACACGTTGGGATATGTCTTCTGGGCATTCAAGCCATGCGTTGAAGCATTCATGCATTGTCGCAAAATACTTTGTGTAGATGGTACTCACCTTTACACTAAGTACAAACACAAATTGCTGATTGCTAACACCCTTGATGCTAATCAGAAAATCATTTCAGTAGCATATGCCATTGTTGATGACGAAAGTTATAGGTCTTGGAAATGGTTTCTTAGAATGTTAGCTACACATGTTGTGGGTGATATGGAGGGGATATGCCTTATTTCTGATAGGCATAAGGGTATTTTGAAGGCAGTGGAAGAAGTCCCAGCATTTTCACCACCAAGAGGAGTGCACCGTTATTGTTTAAGACATGTCGCTTCAAATTTTAATACTCAGTTCAAGAGTCAAAAGATGAAGGACTTGTGTTACAATGCGGGAACAGCATTGTCGGTTAGACATTTTGAGACAAAGATGAACGAAATCCGAGTTTTAAGTGAAGAGGGTCATCAGTATCTACGAAATATCGATCCTGCCAAGTGGACATTTAGTCATGATGGAGGTCAACGTTATGGGGTTATGACAACTAACATCTCCGAATGCATCAACGGTGTTCTTAAGGGTGCACGACGCCTCCCAATTACAGCTATAGTTTGTGCAACCTTCACACGATCCAAAAATGTATTTATGGAACGTGCTAAAGAAGCAGGGATTTTAGTGCAGAGACATCGGATGTGGCCTGATCATGTTAGTGACAAATATGATTCAGCGCAGCGAGAGGGAATGAAACATCAAGTAGAACTTTATAATCATTCGGTGGGATCAGCCAGAGTTACTGCCCGTATTAAGGGCTCAGTACAGTGTCGCACATATAGAGTTGCATTATCAAGACGAGAGTGCGATTGCGGACAGTGGAAGTTGGATGGTATCCCATGCTCACATGCGTTGGAGGTGTGCAGAGCGTTCCAAATCGATCCAAGTGTATATGTGCCCGAATGCTACAGTACAACAGTGTATTCCTCAACTTACACCTCTAGGTATTTTGAGCCATTACCGGATCCTCAGGAGTGGGATGAACCCTATTTTCAGTTGAGACATAATCCAGATCGCAGGATAAGGCGTCGTGGTCGGGATGTGACGTCCATGATTCATAATGAAATGGATTGGGCCCAAACCCGCGCTAGACAACAGTACCAAGCACAAGATAGAGCTGGTCCTTCACATTGATGTTGTAAATCCCTAGGAGCTATCAAAATGCTATCAAAATATTGTCAAAATGTTATCAAAATGTTGAATAAAATTAGTTTGTAGGATTGAATTAAAATGTTGACAATAATGTTGAATAATTTCATATACATTATCCTTTATGTGTTTGAGCTTTATGTTTTATGTGTATGATTTGTGTTAATTCTAATACATCTGTTTGAATGTTTGAATTATAGATGAATTCTGATAGAGAGGCACTGTTATATGGACCGAAGAACAGATCTGTACTCACCATGCAACAAACCCATCGGTCGAGGCTAGATTATATTAATAGGAAAACAAGCGAGACAGTGCTAAGTACATACAATGGAGGTGATGGGCCATTCTGGACATTTAGACTAGAAGACCCAAATCCTTATAAGATCGCACTCCATTCTCGTGTGGTGGACAGACTCAAGACGATGGGTTTTTACGGTCCCCTTCGTTGTGGGACATTCAGACTCGATCGTCATCTTATCACTGCATTAGTGGAGAGATGGCGTCGAGAGACGCATACGTTCCATTTCCCCGTCGGAGAGGCGACCGTCACATTGCAAGATGTTGCCATTTTATGGGGTTTACCGATAGAAGGAGAGCCCATTATACGGCGAGATGAATATAATAACTTTGATCAGTGGAAAAGCTTGTGTGAAGAGTTGATGGGCATCACCATACAACAAGATGATATGAGGGGCAATAGTGCGATCAAATTGACTTCCCTAAACGAATTGGTGAGACATTCTGTTGATATTGATGACTATACACCACAGGAGGTCGTTGATCAATATGCACGGGGGTGTGCACTTTTACTCCTGGGAACATTAATGATGCCCGACCATTCTCGAAATGCTGTCCCATTAGTCTATCTGTATTTTCTGCGGGACGTGAATACAGTCGGGGAATACAGCTGGGGAAGTGCTGTGTTAGCGAGTTTATATCGCGAACTCTGTATGGCTTGCAACTATAAATGCAAGAGCATCGCTGGACCATTATGCTTGTTGCAGGTAATCCTTGGTTAATTTAAATTACTTTTAAATATTTCTATGATTAATTGTACATTGAAATAAATTTATCATTGAACAACAGATATGGGCATGGTCAAGGATAATAACGATCCAACCATCGAACGCACATCCGATGCTCCAACAAGGGCAGATAAGTGTAGATGGTCGTAATTTGGGGCCTCCACCGTATGGAGCTAGGTATTTTTCTATAGACACATTTATCTATAATTCGTTTGGATATACATACTTATTTTTTTACCTACTATAGGTGGATACATTATCACAGTCATATTGACAGCACGAGGTTTTCAATTCGTGTATATCGCGACATATTTGAGCGTTTGTCTAATGGTCAAGTAAGTTATTATTATAATGATTCAAACTAATATAAATTATTTTTTGAGAATATTGATATTAATGTTTTGTGTGTGTCTTTACAGTTTATTTGGGATCCCTATGATGTGGACGCTGAGGAGATCAGGAATCTCGAACCTCGTTGTTGGACCTTAAATTGGAGGTCGCAATGTCCATTGATCAATATTTGGATAGTGGAGCTTCACTATCCGAATAGGGTGCTCAGACAATTTGGAATGGTCCAAAACATTCCAAGTCATGTAGAGGAAAGGGACCAGAGCTTGCATGAGTATAACCGCCAGGGGAGAACCGGCTTTGATTGGACGACCAAGCATGACAAATGGATTAGATATTGGAGAAGCAGGCAACCATTCATGCCTTGCACGCCTATCAACGGGGGTGATCCGGTTACGGAAGACTATATGCAGTGGTACTATGACATTACACGACGATTGATTTCACCAGAGGAGTATACTGCAGCACCGGTCCGAGGCTTCCAACCACCAAGAACATCTGCCAGTGATGTTTTGGTAAATTATATATCACAAATTTAATTATATATTGATTTTTGATGTTTGAAATATGAATAACATTCTATTATTTTTTTGTTACAGGTAAGCTGGTTTCGAAAATTTAAAATCAGTAAACGACGGGCTCACATTGATAATAGACCATCAATGGTGGAATTTTTAGAAACAGCTGAGAATTTCATCACTCAAGTGGAGCCTATTATTGAATCTCCTACTTATCTTGAACATCCACGAGCCTCAGTTGAAAACGTAGAAGTCGGGGAAACAAGTAGAGGACAAACAAGAAGGAGGTCTGTAGAGCGTGACGGCGATGAAGGTCCTTCAACGTCTGCGAGTCGAAGAAGACATTCCTCGGCAGTGCCATCAGATTCCCCTTTTCCCCGACAAGGTACTCAATACCGAGTTCCTCAATCAGCGCCCCGCACACAACATACTGCTGGAAATGGTATGCAATTTACGGAATTACACTTGTAAATATGATATTCCTTTGGTTTATATTTATTTAATTATTAAATATTTTTATAACATGTTACAGATGCTTCTACATCGATGGGCCAACAGTATGGAGCGTCTCGAATTTTGGGCAACACACCAACTGCATACGGTGTGTAATTCAATATTATCAAAGTTACAATAATAAATTAAAAATATTCAAGAAATTATATTTACTTGTTTATGTATATTTCTATTAATTTGATAGATGCTCGACAATCAAATGAGTGACCACCTCAGCCTACGCCTCACACAAGTTATGAGTTGCCCTCATTTGGATTTGGAGCTTACGCACATCCTGCTGGAAATGGTATGAAAGTTACACATAACCCTTAATAATATTTTTTAAAGATTATGTTTATTTACTTATGATATGTTATTGTTAACTTGATAGTTGGTTGGGCAAGCGTTGAGGGGGTACCCCAGCCTGCTTCTACATCGACGTTGCAACAGGAGATACCTCAACCCAGTTTTCAGACACCTTATAATGAACCAGGTATATAATATCAACTTATAAATAATATATATTTTAATATATATATATTATTGATCTAAATTAACTAAATCTGTGACAGATCTTCTTACATCATGGCCTGGTTCATTTACTGACATATTAAATACGGGTATTAATATGAGTACCTATTATCAACATCGACCTCAATTCGCACAACGCCCAGTTTACAGTTCAACGCCTATACCATATGCGGACACATACGGAGAGGAGCCCGGACCAAGCCAACATGAACAACAACCTCGTCGTAATTATCGTGAAAGACGTCCGCCGCAATGTGGAACGGGTGGTCGATTGGGCCATCGCTAATTGTATTGGTACTATTATTATAAATGTCATTTTTTTTACATTTTACATTTATTACTTAAAAATATTATTTAGTGTTTGAAATAATTTTCAATTTTTATGAAATAGTTTATAATTTTTTTTTTAAAGATAGTATAAATATAAACCAATTTCAATACACAATTATATTTATCTCCACTAACAATTAGGGTTTTACATCTCAATAGCAATTTGGGTTTAGTTATAATATATCATTGAATAATCATCACATAATCATTGAACAATAATTACTAAAATCAACTCAAATACACACCTATTTTAACCCATTTAATCATGGAACAAATTATAACTAAGAAACGAATTTTTTTTTTTTTTAACATAAACACGCCTCTCCCAACGGCGTGATAAAATAAAAAAAAAAAAAAAGGCTTAAACTCGCCCCTCCCAGAGGCGATTTAAAAAAAAAAAAAAAATTAAACTCGCCCCTCCCAAAGGCGACCTAAGAAAAAAAAAAAAAAAGGGAAACTCGCCCCTCCCAGAGGCGATTCCCTCTATTTTCGTAAACAACTTCCAAACCACTCTATATTATCAATCACACACACTATTCACCATATATACATAAATTTGCCTTAATACCATTAAAACATCATTCAGATCGCCATCTGTAAGCCGTGAAATAATTTTTGAAAAGGTATTACTCCGTCCCTGAGAAATTTGCACACTACCTTTATTTTCATGTTTTAGCGAGCGAATTGTTTATTCGTATTTGAAATGATAAAGTGATTTTTAATGTAGGGTATGCTAGATCGATCTCTCCTTTATTATAAAGTGACTTAAAAATTGTTTTATCATTTTAAATACTAATAAAAAAATTCGCTCGTTAAAACACGAGAAAACAGTAAATGTGCATGTTCCTCAAGTATGAAGTTTGAAGGATAGTTGTTTTCGCTGAAGATATTAGATGAAGTAGTATTAATTATTTTCACTAAAGATATTAGTTGTTTTAATATAAGGTACTTGTAAATTGTTGTTTATGGTAATAGTTATTGTGGGTATATCTCCATAAATATTTTGCCATAATGATTTTATATGCATAATTCTAAATTTAAAAAGAAAAATGAAAATGATCAATTATGTTCAGAGTGGTTCCAAAACATAGATTTGTGGATAATACTACTGCCAAGAAATAGTTTCTTAATTGCAGTCAGAATCTGGCTTTGTGCATGTAAGGTCTAAGCTTGTAGTATTAAAGCTCAATCAATATAACCGACTAATCATATAGTCCTTATACTAGTTATTTTAGTCGAGTAGCGTAACATAGATCTTTAATGCCACATGGATAACAAAAAATAGAATATTTCAACTCTATTTTGTTTGTATTCGGGTTGGCTTAAAAGCTAAGGCTATATCGACCACACTTATTACAAAGTGATTATGCCTAGCACTTAGCCAAATATATACCCAATCATATTACTAACGAAGCGATATAACTCAAATGCTTCACCCACACAATTTGTATCGCAAAATTACGAGTTCAAATTATCATTTGACTCTAAAATATTATGGAACTATTATAAGTATCATATTAAAGCAACTCGCTATAGAATGTTGCTTACGGTAGATATTCAACCTATTGATTAAGCTGTAACGAGAGTAACATTTTTATGTACCAATTGCACCGTGTAATTTGTTTATAGTTGATATTGTTCAATAGAACTAATTAACATTATTTAATAAAAATAATCAATACTGTTTATGAAAATAATTATTACTATTTTGCAAAAACATCTACTCCATCCGTCCCAACATTTTTTGCATACAAAAGAGGATACACATATTAAAAAAATTGTGTTTTTTGAATAAAGTAGTGACATATGGGTAAATATGTGTATATTATTGTAAGTGTGCACGCAAATCAATATTTTCTTTTTTGGAGTGTGCAAATAATTTTGGGACGGACGAATAAGGAAAGTGTGCAAATAATAATGAAACGGAGGGAATAATACTTTTCAATAAAGACAACTAATAAAATTTCTAATATCATTTAAAACTATACATTAATTACAAGGTGCAGTTAGTGTACACAAAAACTTACCTTGTATGGAAGGGAGAACTGAGTTTATGTTTTTAAGTCCTATATATAAGGAAATATTAATATTTTTTTCATTCTTCCACATGTTTATGCAACAATGGTCTTCCATCTCCTCTCTTAACTAAATATTCTCCAACTCATCAACTTTTGTCAGCGCGATATTCAAACAATAGATTTTTTCAATTGAATTTGAAAATTTCATGCTTCACTTGGTTGCCATTCCTGTCACCTGAATTTGAACTAAATTCTCGAGGAACTTCGGGTCTTGAAGTGCACTACAACAACAAACAAATTTTGAATGATCATGGTTCGCAAAGCGGGCTCGGCAAAAACTAAGACCCATTCCAAATCCGTTTGGTCGGGTCCAGACTCGCCCCAAACGAAGTGAGTGCAAGGAGAGTCTAGATATAAACCCGCTCTATTTTCATCCCTATTCGAATGCATGTGTTTGCTAAGGTAGACACTAATATTTAGTAGAATAAAATAATATAGAATTTTAAAAATAAAAATTGTGGATTTTCAAAACCAAAGATGGGTCGGTCCCATTTCAAATAGGCTCAGGTTAGCTATAGTCATATATTTTATTAATGGGGCCATTTACTTATTGATTCAAAAAAGTGAACCTATTTACGAATAGGTTCAAAACATTTGCACAGAAGCAGAAAAAATGTGTCTGTGCAAATGTTTTGAACCTATTTGTAATTAGGGTCACTTTTTAGAACCATGTTGTAATTTTCCCTTATTAATGCACTCTACTCAAAACATATTCCCAAAAAAAAAAAAAAAAAAACAAAACCCAAAAAAATTGAAAATTTCAAAAAAAAAAAAAAGGACAAACAAACATATAAGTTGTTATTTTATTTTTTTTCGAAAAATTGTTAAAAGAAACAGAGTATTTTTTAAATGGAGCGTATTAATAAAAGAAGGGGGACTGTATTTAACCTAGGCTTCCATATATCCTAAGTGGAAGTAAAGCCCACAGGTTTGAGGCCCAAGATAAAACCATGCCAGGCGTTCCAAAGCCAAGGTTATATACCGTTCTATCTTTTATTAATACACTCCACCAAAAAGTATTCGGAATTTTTTTTCGAAAATTTTGACAATTTTCGGAAAAAAAAAATCGAAAATGCAAAAAAAAAAAAGAACACTAAAGATATAAACTTTTGGATTTTTTTTTTGAAAAATGTTACATTATTCGGAAAAAATTTCCAAACATTTTTTTGAATTGGGTGTATTCACAAAATATGGGTCTGTATTTAACCTGGGCCGTTCCAAATATCCTTAGGGGAAGAAAAGCCCACGTTTTGAGGCCAAAGTTAAAACCATACCAGGCCTCGCGAGCGTTCTTGTTGGACACGACTTCCGACTTTGTATAGCCATGCCAAGAAATTTCATCCAAAGAAAATTTCATTTTTGGTATTGCAAATTTCTTCCCTCTGTCATTTCCCTAAGATTAGGGTTTACTTTCTGCGTCCATCTTGATTCCGTGTTGCATGAACAAGTACCGATCTCCAATCGTTTCTATTTCCCTGAAGGTGCTCAACGTTGATTCATCAATTTTAACTGAATTGCCCAATTTTATTTTATTTTTTTGTTTGAAGAGCGAAATAATTATTCTATTACAATGAATTGATTTGGAATTGAAGCTCGTTGGTTCTCACTCGGTTTCCATGTTAATTTTGGTGCTGTTGATATAGCATCTTACAGGTCTAATTTGGTTCTCGTATTTGGACGATTAAATTAAAATGGGTAGAGACAGGCAAGTATCTCGGTCTCCGCCGTCCCGTAGAAGGTACTCACCGTCGCCGTCTCCGGTCAGGTATGGACGCCGGAGCCGGAGAGATAGAAGTCGGTCCCCTTATTCTTATAGCAGGTGATACCCTTTTACTTAAACTTGCTTGTGTATTTGGTTCCTCCTGGTTAACAGGCTTTATGATTTTATCTATACTTACTAACAGTCAAATGTAATTGTGAGCCTGCCGTCCTAGGATTTGTATGGAGAGAATCAGAATTTTGGGTGCAATTTCCGCCTTTTTTTTTGGGGGGGTTGGGTGTGTGTGTGTTGAGAAAGAGGGTGGGAGATAGCATTTTTAAGAATGTTATACACACAAAAAAAAAAAAAAAAAAAAAAAGAAGAAGAAGAAAAAACGAAAAAGTATGTTATGTGCAACATATAAACAAAATAATGAAAATGAAGAGGACGGGTGAGGTGGGAGTTCAATTTTCTTAGGCTGTGTTCAGATTGAGTAAGACTGCTGCTGCTGGGTCTTTACCGGTACACAATCAGTGTAAACTGAAAATCTGCTGAAAACATGTAAAGTTTGATAATGTATACCGTGTGCAGCATGTTTTACATTATTTATTATTATGAGGAAAAAAAAAGATGAAAAATTAGAAAAAAAGTTTACTAATTTCATTTGAATAATTTTAATTTTTAAGTTAAATGGGGCTCAAGTGCAGTGATGTTATGTTACTGGGATGAGCTATTCAAAGATACTATATTGGTGTAAACTTTGACATACAGGATTTATCAGTGTGTTTGGAAAGTGGAACCATTTTGCCTTCTGAAAGCTTCACAGCTTCTATGGATATATTCAGTAGGAGACTTTTCTGTAATAATAATAATAATTGCTCATCGTATTGGTTTTATTTGTTTTAGATGATCTCAGATGCTTACGGATTGTTAACTTGGTTGTCCTAGTGCCATGTTGCTGCCTATGAGAGTTTACGCTTTCCATCAGCACCTTGATATTCTGCTTGCTTATGGTTGTTGAGTTGATGATCTCTTACATCTTTTGTAAAGCTGCTAAATTGTATTTTTAATGGATGATTCATCTTGATATTGGGAGTTATTATTTCTATTAATAGAGTTAGAAATTGAGAAACATCATCTTTAAAACATAGAGTGAATGAGCTTAGTCAAGATCATTGATGTTTGAGAAATCTAGAAAAGAAACAATGGCTCCTTTGACTGAGAAGTAAGCTGGTGATGGGTGCCATTGGTGGCATTTCACTGCTCGATTGTGATATTACCAGTTTCTTATGATAAAAGATGCAGCACCCAGTTTATACTTTGCAATATGTGAGGTAACTGTACATGCTTTCAATATCGATGTACGTTTGGAAAATGAGAGGTTGTGGACATTTTAGTGGTCAGTATTTCCTTTTTAAGCTCAACTATTTCACTGCATTCTACAGAAGACAACGGCGCTCATTATCCTCTCGACACCAAAAAAGCCGCTCCCCCACTCCAAGGCGTCGTAAAAGTCGCTCTCCTACACCAAAGCGGAACAAAAGACAAAAAAAACGGAGTACTTCACCAACCCCATTAAGTGCATCTCCCAATGTACGCACCGGCACAAAAGAGATCAAGGATTCAAGTGAAAAACTAAAAACAGAGGAAGAGGAAAAGAGAAGGTATAATTATTGGGGTTATATCTCCCCCCCTATTTTATGTTTACCTCTTCTCTTGATTTGCTATACTCTTGTATTGTGTTAATTCAATAATTTATCCAGTGTCATATAATCTTGATGTGAAGATCTTCGATGAAACTCTAAATATACACTATCAGTTATTTATATAAACTGGAGATATATTATAGGGTTTGTTGTGACTAGTGATATCTCGAACACTTCTATGTTAGACATTTGAACCTTGGCATGCAATGAGATGTTCCATGCCTACCAGGTATTGTTGTTGTGACTGGTGATGGCCTGGAGAACCTAATTACCTTTCTGTTTGTTGTAATTTACTAACAACTTTATCACTCCTTTCCACGGGTGAAAAAATCGCTAAATTTCTTTTGGACACCCCGATATGGATATCCAGTGGAAAGAGATTTTTTTTCCAAATATCGGTTAAATGTTGGGGAATATCGATGTCGATATCCATATTGGTAAAGTCATAGTTCTAATCGTGCATGGTATCGTGTAATAATTTATAAATATTTGAAATATCGATTATATTTATTTATTTCCAGCTTGTGTTTATGAAATGACTTGAATTAAAAAAAGACAAAAGATTTCATTGATTATCAATTTATCATTTCTTGTTAATTTAATGAATTAATGTATTTAAATGAAAGAAATGAATAAGATTTGAATCAGTGACAATGTATTTATTAAGTTATAATTATATGAATTTGAATTCATCCTTATTGTGTTTTAATTAAATGATCAGTTTGATTATTATTACATTTAACAATAGTACTTTATGAATTTATGAACGTGTAATACTTTTATATTTATTTGAAAAAATATTATGCTATGTTTATCGCTTGATGAAGTCGTGCATTATTGGAAAATTTAAGGAATATGTACTCCTTACACATTTTTATGCACCTAGTCATATTGTTTGTCTCTAGTTTGATGAGTTGATACTTTTACTGTTCAGGAATGATATTTCATCGAATACAATTGAACCTCATTGGACATCATTTTGGTATTAATTGTTTTTTATTAAATAATTATGAACCATTAGTATATGACTGCGGACGACTTATATATTCTGTTATTGATATGATTGCCATAATAATTCATTTTGCTGAGATTTTAAGTAAATTTTTGTAATAAAATTAGTTATAATATTCCCTGATATTTCATGTTAAATTTCCCACATTTTATAAAATTTCCATTAATTTAACTTTCACTTGTATCATTATTTCCATTGATATATTCGTAAACTTAAGGTATCGATATTTTTACTGATACCGATATTTTTTTCTAGCTCCTTTCACATTTTAAGTTCTTTTAAAATGTGTATAGTTAGCCATCATTGTTCTCCGTTGTCTGTTTGAGGTGGTGCCTACTTTTAAGCGTATAGAGAAGGAACCATAAGCTCCCAGAGAGGATGACTTGTTATAGTCATATGCTTCTTATCTTTTGAATCCTCAAGGATGTTTTTTTCCCTAATAATATCTTTAAAATATTTATTGTTTCAACGCTATTTGGTATTTCGGTTGACCTGTGCCAGCAGAAACCTGCTCATGCAACTATTAGGGTACGTTTGTTTTGGGATTTAAGTGTGCGGGGGAAGTCATGACTTTGAAATCTTAGGATGTGAAAATCTTGATGAATAATATGAGTATGTGTTTGTTTTGGGATTTTAGTAGGGTGAGATTTTACTTTATGTCAAATCAATGTTTATTAGTGATTGATGTTGTATTATTTTATTATATTATGTAATAGAAAAGTAGGAGAGAGGTTGAGTGGATGATAAAAAAGTAATGATGTGATTGTATTTAATTATATGAAAAATAGTAATAGGTTTATAGGTAGGTATTGAGTTTGGGATTTGAAAACCCGATTTTAAATCCCGAACTCGTATGGGGCGTGGATTGCAAAGTCTAAAGTCCATCCGTGTGAGTCCCAAAACAAACATACCCTTAGTGCTTTGCACTTAACCTTGTGACTCTAATAAAAACAGAGCTGTCACATTTTGTTGCGAACTTCATTCATTGTGTGTGTAGTTTCATTTAATTTTACTAATAGCTATTATATAAATGTGTTCAGTTGTAATTGTGATTTGTTTTCCTTTATTTATGGATTGGTTTGACAGAGTCTGTCTGTTTCATTCCCTATTCAAATCATTGATGCATTAGAAAGTAATATAATTGTAATGCTAGAGAAAGATGTAACTTAAAAGTTAAGTGAGGCAGCGACCAATGTTGAAATTGAGCCTATGTTG
Source organism: Ballota nigra (assembly GCA_947034835.1). Taxonomy (NCBI): domain Eukaryota; kingdom Viridiplantae; phylum Streptophyta; class Magnoliopsida; order Lamiales; family Lamiaceae; genus Ballota; species Ballota nigra. Next base: position 117,168,357 of record OX344720.1, on the reverse strand, counting down.
TAACTTTTGAAATCTCTAGTGCTGCTGTAATAGCAAACATAACCTTGTAGATAAATGTTCTTTATATTTGCACCTTTTCCATATCTGTGCGCTTAGAACATTTTTGGACTTGCTTTGACCCTTCTCTTCTTGTTTACCACTCTTCTTGGAATTATTTGTTGAATGTGGTACCATGTTGTGTAATAAATGTGTAGGAAACCGCATTTATGTATGTGGAAAGCATTATCATTTGGTTTGTAAATATTGTTAATATAAGGGCTGAGTATTTCAGCAATTAGCGTTGGAGCTTGTACGCTTTACTTGACACTCTTCTCCACAGGATTAATTGAAGGAAGTTTCTGGTATTATTTATTTTGATGGTCCATTTGGATGCCTTGTTAATCTACTGTTCACGAGAAAACTGAAAATTTTTGGATCAGGAATCAGTTAGAGGTATGCTTTAAAAGCATAAGCATGTATATCATTGTGCCTTTATCAAACTGGAGGTTAGTTTGTCATTCAATTAGCTATGACTGTATGGAAGCTTGCAAGGCCACATGTTTTAACTTCTTTTAGTCTTTTGTGTAATTTAAAGGTGTAGGACTTCGTAGTTTGCTTTTGAGCACTTTGTCTCCTTTGAGAACTGACTGCTTCCTCATTCGATCAGTGGATATTTTTCTTTTGACATCTTTTTACTTTTTTCCAGGCGTCAACAGGAATTAGAATTAAAATTAATAGAAGAAGAAACTTCAAGAAGAGTAGCGGAAGAAATTCAGAAGAAAGTTGAAGAGAGCTTGAATTCTGAGGAGATCAAGTTTGAAATAGAGAAGCGCCTTGCGGAAGGTAGGAAGAAACTTGTTGTTGAGGTTGCAGCTCAACTTGAAAAAGAAAAGGAAGCAGCTATTATAGAGGCTCGGAAGAGAGAGGCAAGTGTCTATTTTACTGTAACTGTTCACCCATTTGTGTTTTTCTTTAATGATCTAATAGCAGTATCTTTACGGATATAGAGGTATGCACGGTTTTGCACGGTTTTGTGCATAGTGATGATTAACTGGTTGCTGCACAATTGCTGAAGTAATCCGTAATTTCTTTATATATGCATGTTTGGGATTAACAACAGGGGGGGAATCTATTGAAAAAGGTCACTGCTAATAGTCTGTAGCTAACTATATTTGTTGGAGAAGCATCATTGTAGGAAAAATAAATTCTATCCTGCCTTTCGTTGGTTTAGAGCTGATTAGAAAAAGGGCTTTCAGATATTTAAAAGCTCAAAAGCTAATTGCACTGCAGATTCATTAGTGGCTTGTCTAAATCTTTTTGGGGTCATCATTCCTTCATGCCAAATATAACCAACTCTATTTGGTGTATAGATGGCAATGTATTGGCTTGAGGGCTGGTGATTAATCTGTAGTTTTATTTGGTAGGTTCTAGTTTTAGCATTTTTGTCTAGAATGTGAGCGTGTGACGTATTCTCAGGGGTTTGTACAGGAAGAAGCGGAGAGAGAGAAAGAAGAGCTTGAAAGATTGATGGAAGAGAATAGGAGGAAGATGGAAGAAGCTCAAAGAAGAGAAGCCTTGGAACGGGAAAGACGAGAAGAGGAACGTTATAGAGAATTGGTGGAACTTCAAAGGCAGAAAGAGGAGGCTCTGAGAAGGAAAAAACAACTAGAGGAGGAAGAACGAGCTAACCAAATGAAGGTGTTGGGCAAGAATAAATCGCGCCCTAAGGTGTCGTTTGCGTTTGGTATGAAATGACGAATAATTTATTTTTCTGTGTATGATTTTTAGTAATCCCGGGGGCGAAATTATTAAGTTAGAACGAATCACCAGAGCCTCAAAAATGCAACGTCTTCTGTTGTGAGTTATCAATGTAGTTTGTTTCTATCATTCTCTTCATTTGTCTGTAGTTTTTGCTTTTCTAATAATAATAATTGCATCAGATGTTGATATTACATCTATAAACTGACCACTTCAGGAATTCAGTTTTACTGTTAAGAGTTATGCGGGGCATGTTATATAGTATATTTATTTAGGTTTCACTTGGCAGGGGTTACAAAATTAAGGGGCATAATAATATGGATACTAATTTAGTAGAAAAAGATGAGAAAAAGTTGATTGGTAGGATATAATAAAATAGGTAATAAAACAATATTATTTTAGGGTGTTGCTTGGTAGGTATGATAAAGGGTAAATAAGACAATATTGTCTTTTCACCCTTTAATAAAATTGTAAAGGGTGTTTGGAGGTATAATTTTGTATTGATTCGGGCACATAAAACTTGATATTGTACTGGTCGGCATAATCCGCTAGAATAAAAAACGGATCCATACTAATTTAGTAAGGCCTACCAAGTAAGATAAGAAAGTATAAAAATCCATAATAAAGACTTATATCTCCTACTAAGTGGAGCCTAGCAAGGGCATGTTATTTTTCATTCAAGAATTCCTTTTTTATTCTTGAATGTGAGGTTTTTAGGGTTTTAGTTGGGAAGTTTTTATGGTGATAGGGAAGCCCAATAGAATGCTGGTTTATAAAACCAAACTGTTCACAACGTAGGCTAGCTTCAAACCCATACTACCGTGTAAGTAAAGCTTCTAAAATTACGTTTGATCAATCAAGTCCATTGAATCAATTTACCCCTTTTGAATATGTTGCCTTTTCTCTTCTCTTTTATTTGATATAGAAATATAGATTGTATAAGATATTTTTGGCACCCCTCTTTTTTTTTTGTCAATTGCTATTTCTCTATCTATATACAATTTTTTTTCTATCATATACATTTCAAAAGAATGAAAGATATGAACTAACCTACAATGTGTGAATGTTTTATTTCGAAAAGGCAAAAACTTGTATAAGACCGTTTCATGACATGAGACCACATAAATTAACACCCACCCTTATCAAAGTGTTAATGAGCCAATGCCCTAGTAACACTCATTCTCATTGTCTTATGCCATGAGACGGTCTTATACAAGACCTGCTCTTTGAAAAAAAAGAGGTGCAAACTAATGTGACCCTAAGGTGCTAATTAATATATAGTAATATGTTCCCAACTATTTCTACGCTAGTAGGATATTTGATATTGTGCCATTTTTAATGATTATGTAGGGCTGCATACATGTCTTTTTTTTCCTTTTAATTTGCGTAAATTATAAACACTGAAGTAATATTGTAAGTAAGGTAACCAATATCCAGTATTCTACTTCTGATTTCAGTTTAAAAGAGTAAAACTTGAAAGTGGTAGGGTTTTGTAGAATATACAGAAAATTGTTTAGTTTTCTCCTCCTAATTATGTATTCGAACCATTATTGTATACTAATATAACTGTTAAACATTCAAAACCAAATAGCATAAACCATTTTATCTTAATCTAGAAGTCCAAAAATAATTAGATTGGGAGAAGAAGTGCATTACTCAAGTCCAAGGCTGGAAACAATGATGGAAAAGAAGTACAACACTCTAAATTTGCTCCTCTGAAATTAATAGTTAAAAGTTACCTATCACTCTTGCTTCTTTCTCAACTCTTTTCATATGTAGTCAATTTTTTCAAAATATAGATGTTGATAAGAATTAAGAAATTTATTAATAAATCATAAGCTTGTAACAGGAGCAAATTGATTGTAGAGGTCATGTGAAACAAAAAAAAAAATTCTTGGTCCAATTGGATTCTATGTGCATTAATGATATTATATTATTATGGCAATTAAGTTCTACAGCTTGTAAATAGAAATAAATAAAAAACCCGTAAATTTAAAGTAAAGTTATTAATAGCCTAATGTCAATTTTTTTTTATGTCATGAAATTTTAAATTGTTCCTTTTTAACCAAAAGAATAATTATTTGACCCATTATATACTTATGTTCTTTTTGAGTTTTAAAATTCTGGATTTGAATTTTGAAATAAAAAATCTGTTCTACTTTGGGTTTAAAAATTTGGTTTTTAAAAATCTAATACTACATCCCCTATAACCCTATAAATAACCCGGAAATGATATAGTGCTCACCGGTGGACACATTATTTGTGCCCACCACCTATGTTGTAATGCCACATCATCATATATAATATTACAAGATCTTTTATTCCTTATTTATCTCTCATCCCTTTATTATTATTATTTCTTTTTGCTATTTTTTAAATCACAAAGATAATATCTTCTTTCATAATTTATGCTCCACATAAATAAGAAAAAATAAATGTTGTAATGATATAAATTTATTTCACAATTCTAGAATAATATAATTATGATGCATATAATTTTTTCAATGAAAAATTACTAATATTAACTAACAATATTATGTAAAAAAATCGAGACTATTGTACAACACACATAAAAAGAATTCTTTAATTTTCATTAAATAATTTTAGTTGATTTAAATTTGAATGGTGTATACCCAATATTTTTTGCAAAATTGTACGTGGTATAGTAATTTTTCTGTTAAATAAATGTTTAGAAATATTTAATTATAAACTGTTAAACTACATTTATGTGGCAAAATTGATCAAATAAAATTCTGTAAATATTGAAAAAAACTTGGTTCGTGAATAACACATGTTTGAATATATACATAAATTTTTTTAATATCTAATAAACTTATAATTTAATCAAATAAAAGTTGATATGCAGCATTTAATTTCATTTAAAAATAAAATTACACGTCCCTGATGTTCTTTTTTTTTATTTTTTTATATCAAATCAAAAGTATTTAATTAAAATTTTGAAAATATCTTATTTGTTTTTACGTGATATACAATTCACAATTTTTTTTAGTAAATATTAGTTATTAATTAATATTTGTAATTTTAAATTAAAAAGTATATGCATTATTATTATAATATTATTAAAAAATTGTAAGGATAATTTTTTATCATAAACATAGTTTTTCCTATTTATGTCGTGAAAGAAAATTTAAACTTTATGATTTAAAAATAAGAATATATTGTAATATAAAAAAATATGGATGAGAGAGATGAATAAGGAATAGAAGATACAATAATATTATAATGATGATGTGGCATTGCCACATAGGTGGTGGACACTATATTATTTTCGATAAATAACCTATCACTATTATTATATTCTCACTCTACCCACTATCAATCTATCAATTAATTATTATTGTATTTTTTATCATTTAATAATACAAAAATAAAGTTAAAACTTGACCTACTCAAAACCCAAAAAAATAATAGATTTTAAAATTCCCTAGATTTCAAAAACCACTGGATTTTAAAAATCGGTTTTTAAAAATCACTTAAAACTAAAAAAGAACATGGTCTTAATGAATTAACTCTTTTAATTGAACATGTACCACCATTAGTTCACCTCATACCATAGTTAATTCATTTCGTACTACATTTTATTTAAGCCCATAACGTCATACGTTCAATCTGTACCCCAAATATTGCATTTTATATCATATTTTACTTTTGCCCGTACCATGTGTATTTAGTAAACATCATAATTAAATACATCAAACCACACTTTGTTTAAGTTCATACCACCATTATCGCACCACACTTTATTAAGCCCGTACCACAATTAATACATCTCTTAGTCTTATACAACACAATATTTTCACATTATGTCACATTTTATTAAGTTCATAGAACAATTTATTTAAGTTCGCACCACAATTTATTCACACCATACCACCGCATATTTAGTCTTTATCCCAATTAATTCATCCATGTACCACACTTTATTTTATCTCGTGCCACCATTAATATACCACGTACTGATTTCGTACAGTAGCATATTTTATTATGTTTGTACCACTATTAATTCACCTCCTACAACAACCCTACCATATTTTATTAAGTAATATCGCTTAAATTCATCCCGTACCACACTTTATTATGCATGTACCACTATATTTTAAATTTGTACTACCATTTTAAAGATCATATAATTTTAGTGGTTAGCCTCATACAACAATTTGGACGACGCGTATTCATAAAATTTAAACCCTCTATTACTAAACCTATACCAACATATATTTTAAACCCTAATATTTTTTATTTTAAAAATGAATATAGATGAAGACACCTTATAGTGGATATGAAAAATTAGGAGAAAGAACGGTTGACAACAACACACATGTGAGATATTGAAAAAGAAGGGGGAGAGATTAGGGAAGGGACAAAAAAAAAGCAAAAAAAAAAAAAAAAAAAAAGAAAAGAGATGAAGGAGAAAAAAAAAGTGTAGGAAAAAAAAAGGAGAAAAAAGAATCTTAATCAAAATTAAAAAAGAGAGATAAAGGTAAAATTGGTAAACATTATATTCTCTTGTCTAATTTTTTTTTTAATTTAAAACTCTTGACAAAATAGAACTTTTACAATTAAAATTGGCCAAATATGGAATTCCTTTATATATTTTTTTTATCTTTATCTATCTAATATGCTTAAATAGAATTTTAAAGCGATACACACAAGTATTTGAATATTTAAATTATTAAGATGTTATAAACTATGTATACATTTTTTATAACTACATTTTATAAAAACAAAATATTATATACATTTATTAATATTACTACTTGTAACAATTAATATTATTGCTTTAAGAATTAATATTATTATTTGTACAAACTAATAATATTGACAAGTGGTATTCGGTGCACAAAGTGTATATAATATCAACTCTTTTAAAAATACGTCAAGTATACAAATTTTTGCATCTTAATTTAAAGAGTAACAACTACATACACCACTCCAGTTACACTTTTACACAATTATTGACACATTTCAATAAAATCTCAATAAACATTATTTTTTGTTGATCTTGTGTAAAGATATAGGAAGAATGTTGGAAAAAACCTATACTCCTCCAATAACATTTAACACAGTCTCCTTATGCTGCATGAATTTTTTTATCTAAGGGTTGAGGAGGGGCAGTAAGTAAAACAAACTCATCATATCTTGTTTTTATAATTTGGTATTCGGCCCTACTAATTTAAAAGTAAAATTTGACTACAAGATTTGAATAACAACATTATTCAAGTCGGGTGCTTTTCATATATCTGAATCAGAAAAACAAATTGAAGACGCAGTTCCCATGACCACCTACGCTAGTATACGACATGATGCACAAAAGCAACGATACTCCCTCCCATCATTAACGCATGATTACTATGACATGGGACCCACCATCCCTGACGCTCCACATTCACCGATGCTGTCATGTCGCCTTACCCGTGGACCCCACCTCAGTTTGTTTGGCGTGCATTTAATCCCAACCGCTCGTTCATATCAGCACCAATCAGATTAGACTTTGACTACTGCTCCGCTGACACGCACTAATTACTCGCTTCATCCCCACAAACCCACGCGCCATATAATGGGACCATTCACCTACAACAAAATATTACTCCCTCCATGAAATTAAGCTTGATACTTTTAGTACGACTATTAAAAAAATTGATATAATATATATAAAAAAAAAATTGTATTAAATCAAGTAAAAAATAAATTATTTAAAAAATATTATGCGTGTATGTTGAAAAAGTAGATAAAATTTATTATTCTCATTTTAGGCAACAAGATTATTTTTCGTGGACGACCCAATAAGACAACCAAACCTATATTTTGTGGAGGGGGAGTAATATATGAAAATATTTTATGATAAACTTACAATGAAATAGTTTTATAATATCAATAATCTTGTTGTAAATAAGTGCGCAAATAAAGAGACAACGTCTGTTAACCCAGTTCGTCGGGAACGACTACGTTTGGGGGCGATCCAAGCCAGGAGTTCCACTAATATTCTTGTGTATGAGAGTGATTACAATAATGAATACAATGATCTATTTATAAGAATAAAACCCTAGTCTAAGATATAAAGGCCGTTGAGTTTCTTGGTCCATAAGTAATGTCCACATCAAATCTTCTAGATTTGGAATAATAAATCTTCTAGATTTACAACAAATATAATCAAGAATATCAATAATATCAGGAGTATTATTAATCCGGGTAAATAGTATTATATTGTAATCATTGCAAGTTTTTTTGAACCCAAATTAATGATACTTCTGATGAACTTTTTAATACTCTTAATCAAATATTCGATACTTTAAATCAGTTCCATAATAAACTTATCATGAATTATTTTCATATAAAACCTACTCTTCACGTAGAGGTGTATTGGAGGAATTTGGACCGTCCCGTGTAGCACAAATGCATAATAAATCCAATTGAGTTTACTGTATATTTGGTTTTGTGAGATAGATCAAATTGACTTTGTCAGTATATGTGTTGCACAGAATAGTCCTACACAACACATTATCTAAATTTATAACTGAGTCTAGCCTGCTCACAAGCTACGAGTATTCAACCTGGAAAACAAATTTCGAAATCGAATTGAGCTCGAGTTTTTAATAGTTATCAAGCTTGAACTCGAGCTCAATAATAATGGGCTCGTTATTTATAATATTTTAATTATATGCAAATATATACTACTTATAAATAAAATATATTTTCTTTGTCCTTTCCTAATCTTTACATTTCTTTTTGAATACTTATTTAAAGAATATTATCTCCGTTTGTGAAAAATATTCCTATTTTTTTAGGCATAATTGCAAATAAAATTATTATTTTTTCACAAATTGCAATATAAGCTAAATTTTTAAAATTTGGAAAAAAAATCATCATTTTTATATTTATTTACAATTTAAACTTTGGACAGCTTGTCCCTTACCCGAAAGTTGATGTATACAAATAAATATACAATCATCTTCTTAGTAAACATCCACATCATTAAGTATTTACAAAAAATTAAAACTTAAATTTATATTATAAATATTATAAATAAGTTTAAATATAAAAAAATTAATTATATTTCTTAAAACTAAAATATTTATTTGTGCTTTTAAACTTTTAAAATTTATTAATATTTTTTAAAATGAATAATTCAAATACGTTTGAAATAATTTAAAAAATCAAATTTCAATTTAAAAAAATCAAAATGTCCTAACTTCAGTCCACAGTACACATTTAAAATATCTCAACTCCAAATATATTATCCTATAATTAATTGAAAAAAGTAAATTAAATTAACCCCCAATCCCTTCCAGTTCATCATCCCCAAACACAATGTATATCCAACAACTCTGTAGATAGTCTTCCCCATGGCTATCTCCATTCCCCACCCCTTCCTTGCAAATCTCGAATTCAAGATACTCGTTCAAGGTAAAGACCACACACACACACACACACACACACACACACACACACACACACACACACACACATATATATATATATATATATATATATATATATATATATATATATATATATATATATATATATTTGTACACGTCAACTTTGGGGCAAGGACAAAACTGCCCGAAGTTTAAATTGCAAACAAATATGAAAGTGATGATTTTTTTTGCCAAAATTCAAAAGTTTAGCTCATATTGCAATTTGCGGAAAAATAATGATTTTATTTGCAATGAAACATTTTTTTTTATATGTTGGAGGATGTTATGGGGTATTGTGAGGTCCATTTATGAATAAAGTTATTGTTTATGAATAATATATGTAACCTATTATTCATAAGGGTTAATTGCAAATCAAATCACAACCTTTTCGCAAATTGCAATTTAATCTAAACTTTTGAATCTTTGCAAAAAAAAAAAAAAAAAAACTCCAATTTAATGTTTGGTTGCAATTTGAACCAACAACCAATTTCTTTACCGTCCGAAATAATGTTTCACCTACCTGACAATGAATAAGTAATCGTATTAATATGTTTAGATTGGTTCGAATGTCAACACATAATTAATCATTATGTTTGAGCATATTGAAATCGGTCTTTTAGTTGAAATTGCTAACAAATTATAAATTGAGATTTTGTTTGCAACGATTCAAAAGTTTAGATTAAATTGCAATTTGCGAAAATGTTGTGATTTTATTTGCAATTAACCCTATTCATAAATAATCATTTTATTTATATATGAACCCCACAAACCTTCCAACATATCACACAAAATAAAAAAAAAATGGAAAGAAATAAGACAATTTTTCACGGACGGAGAGAGTAGATAAAAAGAAGAAAGAGGAAGATAAATGTATATATAGATAGAAAAAGATGAGTGGACCATACTTACCAAATAAGAAAATGGAAACTTTAAAATGAGACGGATTATATAGGAAAGTGTAAAACTTAAATTAAGGAAAATAGGAAGCTTTGTTTGGGATACTCATTTTTGTAAAAAGATCGAATCGAGTGAATTGAGCTCGAGTATTTCAAAATTTTCATCTAATCGAGCTCAAAAGAATTGAGCTCGATCGAGTTATAATAGAGGTTCGAGTTTTAAATTTTTCAATTGAATCGAGCTTGACACTACTCGATTCCTTTACACCCTATATTTATTGGGAACTATATAAATGAATTCATTCAACATCTCTCTAAAAGTTTGAACTATTAGATGAGAATTTTTTTTAATGGTATAGACAACACCCTTATTAAATTATACTCCCTCCATCCCTTATTATCTGTCTCATTTTATTCTTTCGCACAAACCAATTTATTTTTCATTTATTAGGGTATCAAAAGACACTTACACCCTTATTTATTACTTATATTTATTATAAAATGGTAATTAGTTCTACTATTTAATAGGGACATTATTAAAAAAGTGCATTGATATTAGTAGAGTGACAAATAAAGAGAGACACCACCTTGGATAAAATGTAACAAATAAAAAGAGTTGACAAGTTTTGACAATCCAAATCACGAGTAAGAAACATTATTAAAAATTCATATAAATAAATTAATTTCACTCTTTAAGAGTTCTTTCAACCTCCACCTCCACCTCCACCTCCACCTCCACTTCCACCTCCACCTCCACCCCTTGTAATAAGTTTGAAAGTGGCATTGGTGTGCATTGGACGCGCGGGTATGAGAGGATGGGCGTGTAAATGAAAGGGGTGGTGAGTTGTCATTTTTAGGTTAACTGGGTTTTGTATTCCGGACCCTCCGGTGGAGCTGACAACCCGATACTGCTACCAATCCCAACCGAGACTGCCGTGTTTATGTATATGCATATGTATCTACACACCCTATTATGCAATCTTCACTATGTCCAAACAAACCCTTTCTCTGTTGTGGTGCATAATAATTCCACAATCAACAATTTTCATTGATTTTTTATTTTATTTTTTATCCTACACTAAAATTATCTTATACATGTTCGTTCAAAAAAATAAAAATAAAATCTTATACATGTAATATGAGGTATTGAAGGGAAGATTTTAATAAGGAGTCAATTAACGATTTCTTTCATGGTATATATATATATATATATATATATATATATATATATATATATATATATATATATATATATATACGGTTTTGATATGGAGACCACAATTGGGTTCCTTATGGAGCCCAATTGCTTAGTTGACCATCCACATCATCAATTTAGATTACAAATTAAATATTAATTATATTATTTAGTTAACTCTTTCCTTAAATCTCTCAATTTGCATATCTCCCTCCTACCATATATATTTATCTCTCTCCTAAATAATTATTATAATAACTTGTGATTTGAAAAAAAAAATAATAACTTGTGATTTAAAAAAAAAAATAATAACTTGTGATATATACTAATATATATAATTATTAATATATTTTCAAATTTAAATATGGATTTATCACATGTAAAACTTACGTACACATAAGTACTCTAGAACTTTTTATTAATGACTTCAAATAAATATATAGATTAATATGATATAATTTCGTTGGCAGATTTGCTAATATTCTCTTTATTTTTATTGATAATTCTAAAGTTAGTAATTTTGTACATTAATGTATGAATTTTTTTAAAACCTAATATGATATAATTTTGTTGGCGGATCTTTTAATATTTTCTTTATTTTTATTGAAAATTCTAAAATTAATAATTTTGTATATTAGTGTATGAATTTCATGTTCATTTACATATTAAAAAAAATTAGTAAATTTTTATTTTATAAAAATTGTGGCAATTTAGGTGAATGTGTTGTATTATAGTTAGTAGCACTACCAATTATTATGATAATTTGTTGTTGATGACCCGTGGTCATATATAAATGAGGACATTTGCTTCATCAACGACGTTTTGTATGTGAGGGTTGAGCTCACGACTGAGAAATGAGTAGTAGGATGAGATGGAAAACAACTATATAAACTAAAGCCACATATCATGGAATTTATATTTGTCTTTGTGATGAAGCATTTGTTTGTGAATTTAAAATTCATATTACTTTTGAATTTTTCCTAATGACGAAGTTGGCTATTATACAATACTATATCTGCCCTTTTAGATATACTGTAACAACCCTTTTTCTTGAAATATGATATATATAGGGAGATATTTACATTGTATAGAAGTGGGATCATGTTGCATAATAAATATAGTTGTTAGGCAAAATACTTTGTAAACAAGTTTCATCGTAAACTTGTTTCAAAAGTATTAGTTTTTTATTAAAGGTATTAATTATTTTCATTAAAATATATTAATTGAAGAGTATTTATTTCACTAAAGGGTATTAATTGTTCTAATTAATAGTACTAATTGCAAATTAGTTTCTCTATAAATAAGTTCCACATTATACACACTCTAGTTATTAATATATTGGTGTCCCCAAGGACCCCATCTAAAATCTTTGATAAGGGCAATGTTTTATATGAAAATTGTTCATAATAAATTTATCATAATGCTATTTTAAATTCTTTATGTGCTAATTGCCACAATTTATGAAAATACCCTAGAAATAAAACAATTAAATAAATAAGCACAATAAATTTAATTATTTTATTTATCTTTTCCTTTCTTTACAAACCCAAAAATCTTTGGAATAGTTAAAAAAAAAATTAATTAGTCATATAGTATTTGCACAGTAAATTAAAAGTGCTACTAACTTTTTATTTTTAATTTTTTGACAGGAAAAGTGCTACTAACTTTAATATAACACATTCACCTAAATCCTTTTTATGTGCTAATTGCCACAATTTTTATAAAATAAAAATTTACTAATTTATTTTTAATATGTACATGAACCGAAAATTCATACATTAATGTACAAAATTACTAACTTTAGAATTATCAATAAAAATAAAGAGAATATTAGCAAATCTGCCAACGAAATTATATCATATTAATCTATATATTTATTTGAAGTCATTAATAAAAAGTTCTAGAGTACTTATGTGTACGTAAGTTTTACATGTGATAAATCCATATTTAAATTTGAAAATATATTAATAATTATATATATTAGTATATATCACAAGTTATTATTTTTTTTTTAAAATCAAATCACAAGTTATTATTTTTTTTTTCAAATCACAAGTTATTATAATAATTATTTAGGAGAGAGATAAATATATATGGTAGGAGGGAGATATGCAAATTGAGAGATTTAAGGAAAGAGTTAACTAAATAATATAATTAATATTTAATTTGTAATCTAAATTGATGATGTGGATGGCCAACTAAGCAATTGGGCTCCATAAGGAACCCAATTGTGGTCTCCATATCAAAACCGATATATATATATATATATATATATATATATATATATATAAGTTCACAATGAAGTATTAACCAGTTTGAAAGAGATGAATGTTAGGAGTTTTATCGATTTAGAACCTAAAATGATTTTTTTTATATCAATTCAAAATTTGACAGAAGTAAAACTATCAATTCAAAACCTGAAAAATATAAATAATTGTTTTACGACTCACCCATTTTAAGACCATACTTGTCTTATTATAATTTGTAGTTATGTAATTATATTTTTATAAAACATAATTTCACAAAATAAAAGATATATTAATTTCACGTGATTTGAAAAAATAAGAAAAAAAGTAAAATGAGAAAAAAGAAAAGAATATAAACTATAATATGTCAAACATGATTTTAATATTTTTGAGTTCTAAATTAATAGGTTCTATCCTATAGACCCTGTGATAATTTTCAATTTTTCAGATCTTAAATAAGTGTGTGAAATCTGTAAATAGTGTACAAGCGTTTAAAAATAATAAATAAAATATATTATACTTATAATGGGTAGGTTGTAACAGAATCAAGGTTGCTTGGTTAGTGTTGATAGGCGAGCAGAATCAGCATTTGGGCGAGCAGAATTAGCACAAAACACCCATGGATCAAAACAAAATTAAACCAAGATCAAAACTTAACAAGGTATTGGCGAACAGATCCTGCGTATTAAGCAAAGACAAAGCAGATGAACATAAATTATTCAAAAGATATTGAAATTTAGACCAGGGCCGAGCGAGCACATCCACCGCACTGCCGACCAAATCCAACCTCAATCTCAAGGCCACCTAATGACAAAACTAAAGACTCCTCAAGAACAAGTCAAACATGACGAGCAGCTCTCGACTACGAGCAAGTCCAACAGATAAGGATAGAATATAGTTTAGATAAGGTCAGCTTGGTCAAAGTCCAGGTGTCGTGCATGCAGGCCTGGTAGGCAAAAGGTCACGACACCTCCTGCTAGGCAAATGTCTATAAATACTTAGATTTTTTCAGCTAATAAAATAAGCACAAATTATTATACACGTCCAAACTTCATCTATGAACCCAAAGCAGCTCGTTTATCTTACGATCATATTATCCGTAAGCTTATAAACGTTCTTAATCAACTTTAAACCGGAGATTTCGTATTCACTAATTACGTTAGTGATCAATCACACATAATTGTTTGATGATCGATTAACCATCTAAAACAGCCATTAATCTTCGAAATTAGAACTGATCATCAACAAATTGGCGCTAGAAGGAGGGTTCGAACCTTTGATTCATTGAATACGGAAAGATTACCCAAGGATTGTGGAATAAATTTGAACCTTTGAAGAAAAGTGTTCTTAGTATTCTTCATCAAAGAACTAAGGAACAATACTTGAAGTCTCTTGTAAACATGCCTCAATCACGAGAAACACAACGTTCCCAACATATAACAAGGGATTCACACTCCCGGATGTCTCAGGCTGGTAGGCGAGCAGGGGCGAGCAAGGATGACCATGAGAATCAGACCACTGTTGCTCGTCAATTAATGCCACCTGAGTTGAACGCTTTTGCTCGCGACCCAGACGAATTGGCGCGGATAATAGCCATGCTCCAGGCTCTACAACGACAACAAGCCCAACCTGGCCCCTCTTATGTACGGGCAAGGCATAGCCCCATAAAGACCCGTGAACATGAGAAGGCCAGGGGTGACCATTTGAACGAGGCAGACAGTGCCCAAGCTCGTAGGGCAAAGGGCAAAGATAAACAGCTCGCTGAGGCCGCCAGCCAGGGGGGTTCAACCCAGAATCCGACTGTGGGAGTGAGTCAAGGCACCCGTCAAAGTGCTTTGGAAAGATTAGGTCGCCACGGTCGGGGAGTCGCGGAGTTGCATCCGACGGCCAGAGTAGCTCGCCCAGCCGCTGAACATGTTTGGCGGTCAGTCCATGAGAGGCTGACTAGATCAGCTTTTGGTCGCCTTGGCCCAGATGCAGAGCCCAATCCCAGGAGGCCAATCCAGGGGATTCCCGCACCAACTGAGGGACTGCAGCGAACAGATGGTCACGCACCTCTGCTCGCCGAACAGCCTCAGAGCCAAGGGGGATCCTTTGAGGAGCTCGCTTCCATGAGAAAGGCCATTGAAAGCATGCAGGGCCAACTCGATCAATAGAGGGGATATGGAAGTACAACTCTTCCAGTCTCCCCTTTATCTACGGTGATCCTGAAAGCCCCAATTCAGAAGAAGATCCAATTTCCCATTGGCATTCAATATGAGGGTACGGCGGACCCCCGGGTGCATCTAATGAAATATACCAATTTTATGGTATCAGTGGGGGCAAGTGATGCAACCCAGTGCCGTAACTTTCCACTAACTCTGGGGGATTGGGTCCATAAATGGTTTTCAGCTTTGCCATCGACCTCAATTCATTCATTTGCCTAGCTGGGTAAAGAGTTCTTATCCCACTTTTCTACGGCTGGGTCTTATCTATCCCAGAGACATCAGTTGTCTGACCTGAAACAAACTGATGACGAGTCGGATCGATCATACTTGGAAAGATTCGACAAGGTCCTGTTAGAAGGGGAATCAGTCAGCGAAGACACCAAGATCGTGGCTGTTTTAGCTGGACTAAAGAAGGGTACCGAACTCTGGAAAGACGTGCATCTCAGATGCCCGAAAACTTATACCGAATTTCGAAATTGGGCAGGAGTCTTTGTTTCCATGCATGAAGCATTGCAAAAGGACATGTGAGATAAAGGAGAACAGAAAGAGGGTACAAAAAAGCCTGGTGGTAGTGGTAATCGAGCTCCCAAGAACATGAAAGCATTCACTGAAGGAACAGAGCTGAAGGATAAATTGAATCATATTCTCACTGTATCAATTGACACAGTTTACAATAACGTCCGAGACAAAGAATTGCGCACACCTCCCTGAAGGATACGTCAAGATACGAGCAAGTTAAACCAGAACAAATATTGTGCCTACCATCAAAGTGTAGGGCACTTTACGAGCGAATGTCGTGACTTGTTGAAGCAATTATGGCGTTTCTACGAGGAGGGGAAGCTATTCGAGTTTGTGAAGAGATAACTGACTTGAAGCGAATATACTAACTTCTACTAGTAGCTTCCCCGCAAGAGTACGGGTTCACTGTAGTATGGGCAAGTATAGGGACCAAGTATTATCGAACCCAAGGGAAGGTATGTATGCGAATAGATCCCTGAAGATCTACGCGTCGTAGTTAATATGAGTGTATGTTTGGGGATTGAAAATTATTAAATCTAAACTATTCTACTCTACTAATGCAAAAGAAAGAAATGAGTTAATTATCTAAGGGTTTTGTCTCAAATATAAAAGGGTGATGCTCGGGATAGGAATTCCTACGTATACTAACGGAGTTGATACGATAATTAAAATAACCGTGACACACAAGAAATAACCTAAGTATAAGAATGCAAGGTGAAAGCTCAAGATTCTAAACCCTAATACTTTACCCTAACACTCGACTTCACTAATCCACTAACAAGTTAATGGATTGTGCTCAATTAATGAGACCCTAATTTAATTAAGGTGATGCGGTCGTCCTCCTTCGCTAAACCGGTAGATGAATTAACCTCTCCTAAACCCTCTCGTTAAGACTACTAATTATTATTGAGTGATGCAGTCGTCCTCTCTCTAACACTTTCGTACGAAATTCAAAGGTAGAGTTAAGATTAATTATAAGAATTCATTAATTAAGAGAATTAAAACTAACGTCACGAATTATACTAATTACGTACCCACAACCTACTTCTACGAGTTCATCCTACCCCAAGCATGCAAGGGTTCTAGCCTAACATGGTGGTTTGAATAATAAAAGAAATCACAAGAACAATAATCATATGCATAATTAAATTAACGAAAGAAATCAAGAACATAAACGAAAGAAAAAATTAAAGTCTCTAAAGAAATCTATATAAATCTGAAAAACTAGGTTTAATCGTCTCCAAGAGTAAAGAAAGAAAGAATTAATCTAATACGTTCAAAAGAAATACTAAAACGAAGAATTCGTAAATTAAAACCTCGATTACAACGTATAAAACTCTTCCAATCTCCCTCCCAAGCTTTCTCCTCGCTCAAAATATGTAAAAATATGTGTTGGTATCGTTGATATGCTTGGAAAAAGGTATAAATAGGCTTGGGATCGAATTTGGGTGTTCATGGCCAAAATACACGTCAAGGTCGAGTAGAGGTCGAGTAAAACTACTCGACCTGTTGCAGCTCGAGTGCACTACTCGAGTGCCCGAGTAGTGACTACTCGGACGACTCAGCTCGAGTACTTTTCGGCAGCTGTACACATGTTCGTAAAATCTTCATATCTCCTCAACCGGGAGTCCGTTTTGGCCGATTCAAAGTCCTACGAACTCCTCTTTTCACCCTCTATCCATCTATGAAAACCTAAGAGACAAATTCATCAGTTTATAAAAATGATACTCAAATGACTCCAAACTCTCATAAAAAATACTCAAAACATGGGCAAATCGGGCACCAAAACATAACAATTTCACTCCTAATCAACCCCCCCAAACTTACCATGTTGCTTGTCCTCAAGCAACGAAATAATAAGTCAAGTGAAATTGTTAGGAATGAGTCAAAAAATCAAATCATGCAAGCAAATGAACTCGAGCTTCAAAGATCAATCACACGTATACTCACTCACCTTCCTTCATCATACTCATGCAATAACAACAAGAAACACCAAGATCAAACATGGATGTGCACTCAACGATGTGTTTCACTCCCTCACAAGTGTATATCAATAACAAAGGGGCTCTCTCAAACGATCAATCACGCATATCAGCAGCCATAGGCTTGTAAGCACTCTCAACTCCGACCATACTCTAGAAATCAATGCCGAATCAAAAAGGACTTTTCTCAAGGTTGTAATGTAGGCTCTTTGGACAGGTGGGAATCAATATAGGGTAAAGTGACTCACGTGAATGGAGAATAGAAAATCAAACTTTGGCACTTCGAGATTAGGAACAGACTACTTCAAACATGTTCAATCAACACCCTTTCAATTCCGTACTCTCAATACTTCAATTTTTCCTTTCTCACTCTTTTCATTTTTTTTTCAATCACTTCACTTTTTTTTTTCTTTTTTCGCACAAACACATGAGCTCATTTTTTTTTCTTTTGCTCATTCTCAATTTTTTTTCTTTTTCCCACATCTCATAACTTCATCACTCCTTCTTCTCATATTCACTCAACAAACAATATTTTCCTTTTTTCAACTCAATTCACTCCCTTCACATTCACATTCACACTTTCCTATTCTCCACTCAAATTGGGACAAAAAGGTTTATGAATTGGAATAGTGTTCATATGTGCTAGCAAATAAAATAGGCTTTAGGCTCAAAGGGGCTAACAAGGGATCAATGTCATTGGTAAGGAAAATTTTGGCTAAGTGACTCAATTAAATCAAAGATGGCCTAAGATCACATTCGGCATATCAAACTAGACACAATCAAGGAGCAAGAGCACACACAAGTTCTAGCATCCTCTAAGGTGACGATTCACTCACAAACGAAGAAATCAATTAATGCATCAAAATCTCATAAGGCTCAAATTTCACGGCTTTCACATCCATGCTAGTCTAGTGCATTCTCACAATCATCACACAAGCACTCAAAAGGAAAATTTGTAAGCATACGAGTTCTCTCTCAAATCAACTCTAACTCAAACACTCACACAATAAAACTCCTAACTCAATCTCACAACTCAACTCTACTCATCAAATCATACTCAAAGATAGCAATCAACAAGCATAAGATGGTTGATAGGCATGAAATATGCAATAGCGAGTCAAATCAAAATCACCCCAAGGAGTATCTCAACAAACCAATACTCAATCAAACTCAACTCAAAGATAAGGGCGTGCATGCATGTGCAATGTAATCATAAAACAAATAAAAAACTCCACCCCCCCAAACTTCGACCTTGCTAGAGGTCTAAGTTTGGGGTTGTGGGTTACCTCAACCAAATAATTCAATTTCTCTTCATCAACTTGGCACACTCCCTTGCTTGAGTTGGTCCCTTCAATCTGAATAACTCCATGATACCTTTACTCCTTTAGAGACAAGCCTACAAGCAACTCACTCAAATACGAGGTTAAACATACGACTCAAAATAACTCCCTAATAACTAAAAAAAACTCAAAGCAAATAAAAAATAATGGGTTGCCTCCCATTCAGCGCTATTTTTAAGGTCCTCATGCCGGACCAAGCTCAAAGGAGCTTATGGGACATCATACTAAAAAATACCTCCCTTATTATCATAAGAGTGGTGCTTGCATTCCTTTCCTTGATGCCCCACCATCATGAGCTCCTTTGCTTCCTTCCCCACCTCAAGTGGTATAGGTCTCAGCTCCTTCTCACTTTTATCTGGAGGCGTCTTACTAAACAATTTCTTGAATTTTGACTTCTTCTTCTTAACTCCTCCTTTTCCTTCTAGCTGGACCACTTCCACACTTTTCACCTCTTCGTCCTTCAACGTCTTCACTTTATCCCTATCAAAATAATCAAGATCATAATGTTCATGGGTTAAATAATCAAGTGAAGGACTAACAAAATTATGAATATCAGAAGGATTAGGGATAGAAGGTGTGTCTTCAACACGAGGATCAATTGCATCCATGCAATACAAGCTCTCATCCTCCCTCGGGTGCTTCATGGCTTCATATAGGGAAATCTTCACTTCTTGATCATCAACCTTCAATGTAATCTTCCCATTTGCCACGTCTAGCACCATCCCCGCTGTAGCTAAGAACGGTCTTCCCAAGACCAGGGGCACGTGCTCATCTTCCTCCATCTCTAGCACTACAAAGTCGGCTGGAAAAATGTGATCTCCAACTCTCACGAGGACGTCTTCAACCACACCTTGAGGTCTAGTAATAGACCGATCGGCAAGTTGAAGCGTCATCATTGTGGGTTGAAGTTCTCCACCTTCCAACTTCTTGAAAAGCGACAAGGGCATGAGATTGATGCTCGCCCCTAAATCACATAGCGCTCCTTTCTTGATCCCGTTCCCAATGTCACATAGGATCGTGAAGCTCCCGGGATCCTTCAGCTTCGGTGGAAGCGCCTTGTGCACTAATGCACTCACCTCGTGGTTCAGCTGCACCAACTTCGGCTCATCCACTCGCCGTCTTTTCGCAATCAAGTCCTTCAGAAACTTTGTATAATGCGGCATCTGTTCCAAAGCATCATAAAAAGGAATGTTAATGTGAAGTTGTTTAAAAACATCAAGAAATTTTGCAAATTTTTCATCAAGCTTCTTTTTCATGAAGCGCTGTGGATACGGGACTGGTATCACAGATTTGGGTACCCCCCATTCATCTCTTTCTGTTTCTTTCACTTTATCCCTTGCTTCCTTTGCCTTTTTCCACTTAGGAACTCTCTCAATCTCCTCACTTTCCTTGCCCTTCTGGGACTCATCCATATCTTTACTCTTCTTAATGCCTTCATCCTCAACCCCTTCTCAACTTTCTTCTCCTCAGTCTCAACTTCCCCTTGGGGCGTCTCAGAATCAGCAGGCATCTGAGGACCTTCATAGTTGGTTCCACTTCTAAGCTGGATCGCCTTGCAATGCTCTTTCGGGTTCCCCTCCGGCATAGAAGGATACTTACCCGGCTCTCTATTCAACGACTTTGCAATCTGGCTCATCTGGAACTCTATAGAAGTGAACCGCCTATTGTTCTCTTGTTGAGTTCTAGTCCACTCAACGTTCATCTTCTGGAGCTCTTGATCACGATGATCACCCTTCTTATGCAACTCCTTCACATCGTACTCCAAGGATGACAACCTCTTGCTACCTTCCTCCACTTTCTGAAGGATAGCTCTCAACATCTCCTCGGTTGATGCACCGCCTTCTCCACCAGGAGGTTTAGACCTCGGATCAACACCTGCAGGAACAGTAATACCAGTTTTTGGGTTAGCATATGAGAAATTTTCATTCTTTCTCCATGTGTTTTGAGGAGGCTGCTGGCCTCCTTGAAATCCTTGTGTGTTCCTCCATTGATTTTGAGGTGGCTGAGGGCCTGGAGGTACAAGTGGTTGGCCATAAGAAGGCCTTCCATACTGATTTCCACCTTGGTAGCCATTCTGATTGTAATACGGACCTCCCATGTAATTGGCTATCTCTTGCTGCCCACTTGGTTGGTCTACTCTCTCATTCTCTACTGCATGCTCTCCACCCAAACTCTTCCCCAACTCGAGGTTGTTGATCTTCTCCATCATGACCATCAATAGCCTTCTCGTTCCTTCACTCTCTTCAACCTGATGCACCCTCTGAAAATCTGGATCTCCACTCCAAGCCCCGGCGTTCGTGACAATGTTGTCCACGATCTCCCTACACCTCTCTATGCCTTGATTCAGGAATGCTCCACCCGCACATGCGTCTAAATGGTCTTGCCCCACCTTGTTGGCACCACTGTAGAAGAATGCCATAATGTCTCCCTCGTTGTACCCGTGCTGCGGGCACTTAATCAGCATGTTTGAGTATCTCTCCCACGCTTGGCGTAAATCCTCTCCAGACTTCTGGCGAAAGGACGAGATCTCAATTCTAGCCTTGATCGTCCTAGATGGAGGGTAGAATCGCTCGAGGAACAGATGCTCGAGCTCGGCCCAAGTGGTAATACCTCCCCGTGGGAGTGTGTTGTCGTACCACTCCTTGGCTATTCCCGTCAGTGAGAATGGGAACACCCTAAGCCTCTTGGCATCTTCAGACATGCCATTGTAATTGAATGTGGAGGCTATCATGAGAAAGCTCCTCAAATGTGTATGAGGATTCTCCTTCCCGATCACCCCCTTGAACTGATTCTCGGTAAGCAACTTTAGAATTCCCGGGGAAATCGAGAAGTTGTTCGCCTCAACAGGAGGCAACGCCACTCCATCATAGTACCTCTGTGGTTGTGCCGCGAACCTGCCCCGAATAGCCATATTGTGATCTGCGTTCTGGGGCACAGGCTGAGGAGCAACAGGTTGTGCTGGTACTTGTTGAACTGGAGGTGGTTGGTACATAGGTGGTGGATGATATGGGTATGGTGTATAAGGGTATGGTGGGTACGGGTAATGTTGGTATACAGGGTTGTTGAAAGGGTTATTTGGGTTTACGTTTTGTGGGTAAGCAGGGTTGTTCAGAGGATTATGGACAAAATTCTGAGCTGGATTAATGACGTTTTGTGCACCCGGGTTTTGGCTCTGACTATCCCCTAACGGATCTTGGTTCTTACTGGTGTTCCCCTCAGTGCCGTCAACCCGGTTCAACCCCTGGTTAAACTCATTCTCGGCATCTTCCAACTCATTATTGATGTCCATTGGTTCTTTCCCCAAGTCGGCCGCGTTCATCCTTCTCAAGAAGGCTCGGTTTCCCCTTGCTATCGTCTCAGGATCTGCAGGTAACCTCTCTTCGCTCGTATTGCCTTGTGAGCGTGTTTTCATAAACCTGAAACACTAGCAGAAGGATCAAAACGCAACTGCCGAATGAATAAAGATAAAAAAAAATAAAACAGAAAAGAAAGCACTCACTACTAACTACTAAGCTATCGACAAGTCCTATTAAAAAAACATACAACGCCATTCCCCTGCAACGGCGCCATTGACTTGAAGCGAATATACTAACTTCTACTAGTAGCTTCCCCGCAAGAGTACGGGTTCACTGTAGTATGGGCAAGTATAGGGACCAAGTATTATCGAACCCAAGGGAAGGTATGTATGCGAATAGATCCCTGAAGATCTACGCGTCGTAGTTAATATGAGTGTATGTTTGGGGATTGAAAATTATTAAATCTAAACTATTCTACTCTACTAATGCAAAAGAAAGAAATGAGTTAATTATCTAAGGGTTTTGTCTCAAATATAAAAGGGTGATGCTCGGGGTAGGAATTCCTACGTATACTAACGGAGTTGATACGATAATTAAAATAACCGTGACACACAAGAAATAACCTAAGTATAAGAATGCAAGGTGAAAGCTCAATATTCTAAACCCTAATACTTTACCCTAACACTCGACTTCACTAATCCACTAACAAGTTAATGGATTGTGCTCAATTAATGAGACCCTAATTTAACTAAGGTGATGCGGTCGTCCTCCTTCGCTAAACCGGTAGATGAATTAACCTCTCCTAAACCCTCTCGTTAAGACTACTAATTGTTATTGAGTGATGCGGTCGTCCTCTCTCTAACACTTTCGTACGAAATTCAAAGGTAGAGTTAAGATTAATTATAAGAATTCATTAATTAAGAGAATTAAAACTAACGTCACGAATTATACTAATTACGTACCCACAACCTACTTCTACGAGTTCATCCTACCCCAAGCATGCAAGGGTTCTAGCCTAACATGGTGGTTTGAATAATAAAAGCAATCACAAGAACAATAATCTTATGCATAATTAAATTAACGAAAGAAATCAAGAACATAAACGAAAGAACAAATTAAAGTCTCTAAAGAAATCTATATAAATCTGAAAAACTAGGTTTAATCGTCTCCAAGAGTAAAGAAAGAAAGAATTAATCTAATACGTTCAAAAGAAATACTAAAACGAAGAATTCATAAATTAAAACCTCGATTACAACGTATAAAACTCTTCCAATCTCCCTCCCAAGCTTTCTCCTTGCTCAAAATATGTAAAAATATGTGTTGGTATCGTTGATATGCTTGGAAAAAGGTATAAATAGGCTTGGGATCGAATTTGGGTGTTCATGGCCAAAATACGCGTCAAGGTCGAGTAGAGGTCGAGTAAAACTACTCGACCTGTTGCAGCTCGAGTGCACTACTCGAGTGCCCGAGTAGTGACTACTCGGGCGACTCAGCTCGAGTACTTTTCGGCAGCTGTACACATGTTCGTAAAATCTTCATATCTCCTCAACCGGGAGTCTGTTTTGGCCGATTCAAAGTCCTACGAACTCCTTTTTCACCCTCTATCCATCTATGAAAACCCAAGAGACAAATTCATCAGTTTATAAAAATGATACTCAAATGACTCCAAACTCTCATAAAAAACACTCAAAACATGGGCAAATCGGGCACCAAAACATAACAATTTCACTCCTAATCAATAACCCGACAAAAGAGACAGAGATGAGGATTCTAATGGGGAGGACCTAGAACAAGCACCTCGTCAGAATCGAGCTGGGCGACCAGCTCAGTTGCCTACAGGAGGTTCAGTTCCGGACATCCAGATGATGGAGCTTGCAGGACCTGTTGGTGGTTATTCTGATGGACGACCACCGATTTCTAATCGTAAAAGAAAAGCCGAGTTACGAGCAATCGGTCATGTACAGGAAATGGGGGTTATTCCGCCCATCATGCAAACACCGGAATTAACCTTTACCGAAAGAGACTTGGAAGAAATACTGACCCCTCACAACGATTCACTCGTGATATGTGCTAAGATCATGGAAACAAGAGTGCACAGACTGTTGGTGGATACTGGAGCCTACAAAAATGTCCTTTTCAAAAAGACGCTTGATTAAATGAGAGATTATACAGGCTACATCAGAGATACAAATCATCGAGTCCTGGGATTTGGAAATGATGTAACAATCCCATTAGGAATAGTTACTTTGGCTGTGCAACTTGTAACGGTCAAGGAACCCGAGAAAAATATCACAAGAATGGTAGATTTCTTGGTCGTAGACCAAGAGTCAACTTATAATGGGTTCCTTGGTCGACCATTTTTGAATGAATTCAAGGCCGCATGTTCAACTTACCATTATTGCAAAAATTCCCAACAGCAAGTGGAGTTGGCACAATAAAGGGAGACCAAAGGAAAGCTCGAGAGTGTCTCCTACAAATCCAGTTAAAGCAGGGACAGGTATCTGTGATGGAAGAGCCAACCAGTCAACCCGAGAATGAACCCTCAATTTTGGAAGTCATCCTCGGGACCCAAAATGATCAGATGGACATAGATGATCAACCCTCGCCCATGGGCGAGCAAATGCTGCAACATGGCGAGCAAATGCTGCAAAATGGCGAGCAGACCTTGCCAGAAGCAATGTTGCCACCTATCATCGCCAATACATACTCAAACGACGACCAGGAGGGTCCAGCCCTGACGACCAAACCCTGCTCAGGGCCCATTGAGGATCTTGACCCCCGATTGGGTGTTGAACCCATGAACACCAAGGATGAGCTGAACCCAGAAGGGCCAATAGTTGATCCACGGTGGAAGGGACAAAAGAGACGGGCTACTCCGGTCGAAGAATTGGATGCTATCAAAGTTGATCCCAACCGGGATGATCTTGAACTATATATCGGATCAGAGCTCCCTGAGCCATACAGAACTCGAATGATAGAATTCTTAAAGGTCAACCTTGATGTATTTGCATGGTCACATGCCGACATGGCAGGAATCGATCCGAAGGATGCTTATCACAGATTAAATGTAAATCCAGCTCGAAGGCCCGTCCATCAGAAACGGCGAAAGTACGGACCTGACAAGTATCAAGCTCTTAATGAGGAAGTCAAAAAATTATTGGACAACGACCTAATTAAACAGGCGTTGTGTTCACAATGGGTTGCAAACCCTGTCCTGGTGCGAAAGCCAAATGGAACCTGGAGGCTATGCATAGATTTCACGGATCTTAATGCAGCATGCCCGAAGGATAACTTTCCGCTCCCGCACATTGATCAACTGGTGGACAGCACTGTCGGGCATGAAATGTTTACATTCATGGATGCCTTTGCAGGTTACCACCAGACCCCGATGCACCCAAATGACCAAGAAAACACGGCTTTCTATACAAATAAGAATCTATTATGCTAGAAAAGGATGCCATTTGGTCTAATCAATGCTGGAGCGACCTACCAGAGGCTGGTGAACAAAATGTTCGACGAATATATTGGGGATACGGTAGATGTGTATGTCGACGACATAGTCGTCAAAAGTACACTAAATGAAGATCACCTCCAACATCTTTCCCAGACATTCGATATACTCTGGAAATACAATATGAAGTTAAATCCGAAGAAAAGTAGTTTCGGAGTACATTCTGGAAAGTTCCTGGGCCATCTGGTCAGCAAGCGAGTAATCGAAGCCAACCCTGTTAAAGTAAAAGCGATCGTTGATATGGAACCTCCACGCTCAATCAAAGAAGTGCAAAGGCTAACGGGTTGCCTAGCCGCTTTGAACAGGTTCATATCGCGATCGGGAGATAAATATCGTCCATTTTTTGAAGCCATCAAGAAGGGCAACTTTGCATGGACGGGAAGCTGCCAGAAAGCTTTTGACCAATTAAAGGACTATATGGGAGATGTAAAAATTCTGTCAAAACCAATTCCCGGCGAGAAGTTATACTTATACTTGGCAACATCCGATACGGCCATAAGTTCAGTACTGGTGCGAGCAGAAGGCAAGTTTCACTTGCCAATTTACTATGTCAGCCAGGCTCTGCATGAAGCCGAGGTGAAATATTCACCCACCGAAAAACCGGCGTATGCTCTTGTCATGAGTGTAAGAAAGTTAAGACCATACTTTTTCGACCACCAGGTTGAAGTACTAACAACTTTTCCTCTTACAAAAATTTTACACCGACCCGACACAACTGACCATCTTTTAAAATGGTCCATAGAGATAAGCCAGTTTGGCGTGACATACGCACCTCGAACAACGATTAAGGGACAAGCATTAACCGACTTCATAGTTGAGTTAACTTTCCCTCAAAATTCGACGAGAGGGCTGATCACCCATGGCATCTTTATGTGGATGGTTCATCGATAAATTTGGCCTCGAGGGCAGGAATAGTTCTTATCAGCCCTGACCGGCAAGTATTCACGTCAGCAGTCAGATTCGAGTTCATGGCCACCAACAATTAAGCGGAGTACGAGGCCCTTATTGCAGGTCTCCACTTATCATTAGCCATCGGGGTAAGAAGACTCCAGATTATCGGAGACTCCCAGCTCATCGTAAGCCAAGTACGAGGTGAATACGAGTCCAGAGATAAACAAATGATCGAGTATCAACGAATAGTGGCTCACTTGGTGTCTTTGTTAGACCAGGTGGACATCCAACAGATACCTCGAGCAAGTAACACTCAAGCTGATGCCCTAGCAAGATTAGCAACAAGTGGCGGGCCAGCAGATCTAACAGACATCGTCATCACCAAAAAAGTCCAACCATCAACTATGGACTACGAAGTAAATCAAGTAGTTGAACATAGAGATGACGACGACTGAAGAACTCCTATAGCCAAATACTTGAAAGACGGGGAACTACCAAGAAACTCCTTTGAAGCTGTGAGAATTGCGAAGCAAGCGGCCAGATATACTCTAGTAGATAAACAACTTTACAAAAGAGGCTTTTCAGTTCCGTTACTCAAGTGTTTGTCTAGGGGGCAGGGAAGGACAGTTCTGGAGGACATACATTCTGGAGCTTGTGGAAATCACGCTGGGGGGCAAGCTTTGGCCTACAAAACCGTAAGGTAAGGTTATTATTGGCCGACCTTACGAAAAGATGCAATCTAGTTAGCCAAAGCTTGCCACCAATGTCAAATTTTTGCTCCAAGTATTCATACCCCGGCTCAGGAGCTCATATCGGTTTATAGTCCATGGCCATTTGCGAGATGGGGAATGGACATTATTGGTCATTTCCCAGCAGGAGTTGGAAATGTCCGATTTGCTGTTGTGGCCGTCGATTATTATACAAAATGGGCAGAAGCAAAGGCCATGGTGAAAATTACACAGCAAAATATGATCAATTTCATATGGCAGAACATTGTCTGTCGTTTTGGGATCCCACGAACCATTGTGACAGATAATGGCCCGCAGTTTGAGGGGAAAGAATTGAGAGACTTCTGTACAAAGTGGGGGATCAAGAAACACTATTCAACTCCCTATCATCCCCAATCAAACGGGCAAGTTGAAGCTGTGAACAAGATCATTAAGCATACATTGAAAATACGATTGGCAGAGAGCAAAAGTAGTTGGTCAGAAGAACTTCCGGAGGTCTTATGGGCATATAGAGTTTCTCCCAGGTCAAGCACCGGAGAAACACCTTTTGCAATGGCTTTCTGAACAAAGGCTGTGATACCAATTGAATTAAAGACCAACACGATCAGGACGACCAGCTTTGATGAACAAGCAAACAACTCTGCTCTAGCTACTGAAATAGATTTGCTCGAAGAAAAAAGATTACACGCCGAGCTAAAAAATGCAACATACAAACAAAGAGTGGAACGTTATTACAATTCCCAAGTCAAGGCAAGAAAATTCGAAGTTGGTGACCTTATTTTAAGAAAGAAGCTCGCCCCACTTCCAGGCATATTTGGCCCGACTTGGGAGGGCCCGTACAGGGTAACGGACAGGTTACCCAATGGAGCATATGACATAGAGAACTTAGATGGCAACTCGGCCCAATACTCCTGGAATGCAGCTAATTTAAGGAAGTACTTTCAGTAGGCGAGTAGTCCTACTTATGAGAGTGTGAATTCGAGATGGGCGAACTACTAAGTCTAGTGGGCGAGCTAATATGGCAGATGCACAAGATGGATCCAAAAACTTGCCTAATTTTTTGAAAAATTCACCAAGTACAAGTGGCCGAACAGAGTTGAATTAGGTCAAGTTTGGTCGCGATCTAGTATGCTAGTCTCTTGTATAGTCTTATTTTCTTTTAAGTCTAAAGATGCTTTGACAATGTATAGTGGTCGAGCAACTTTGGATCATAATGTAATTTATGTTTCTTGAATGGTTAGCGGTTTGACATTGTTTTGGTCAAGCAAATCCAACCTAGTTAGTACAGGATTACATTTTTGGTCGCTCTCAACACTTGTAATTTTTTAAGATCTTTCCAATGTTAAGTTGTTCGTTAAAACAGAAATGCAAGCTCAAGGCGCAAGTTGATTATACAACCAAGCCCATCAAAGGCTGTTCGTTTTTAAATGAACATAGTCTAAGGCCAAAAGCCCATCAAATTTGACAGGCAAAAGTTCTTAAGGAACGAAGCCCCACTACATTAAGATTGTTAAGCATGAATAAAGATGCGAAGAACAATTAATGTGAAGTAAATAAGATGAGCAAAATAGTTTCATTAAAAACAAGGCTTGATCGCCCAAAAATTACAAAGAAGACGAACAACAACAACAAAAGAAATGAAAAAGTACAAGACCCTATCTACTCCTAGCCACTAAGACTCTTGCCCGACAGGGGGAGGAATGTTGTCATCCTTGGGATCTTCCAGCGGAGTCCCAGCAAGAGCAGGATCGATCGGGACTTCTTGAGTCAGCTCGGCGATCAACCCTTCAGCATCAGCTCGCTCGCGAAGAGCCCTTTCACTTGGCTCGATGAGCTGGGTCTGCTCGCCCTCGGCAGCATCGCCTTCATCTTCCTCCTCGTCCTCCGGAGGATTTGTGATTATGATTCCGGGACTGATGAAGTCAAGCTTGACCCCGTAATCAGGCAGGTCGCCGATCTGGAGGGTTGTGCCCGGAGCTGGAGGGTTCGATTCAATAAAGTTGCAGAGCTCCTTGCCGATCTCTTCAACAATAGCGGGGGCTTTGAACTCGTGCGCAATACGGATACTCTCCGCATAACCCTTCACAAAACCCAAGACTGAGCTCACCTCCATCTTAGGAATAAGTTTCTCTTGAGTGATGAAGTCGACGAGTTGGGCTTCGAGATCGGAAATTTTAGCCGTTGCCTCAGTCGCAAATTTCTCCGCGACCTCATTTTATTGTTGAGCGCGAGCAAGTTCTGCTCGCATCTGTTCAAGCTCGGCAGTTTTGACCTTTAGCTCCTCTGAGACCTTAATGTGCAAGTCCAGAGCTCTCTGTTCGCTGGTCTGATGCACCCTGACCTTGTCTTCCAGGTCGACCACCATTTTCTTCGTCTCTGCCTTGGCATCGTCTCTTTCTTTGGCAATACGGCTGACAGTGGCCACATGCTGGCGAGAGTCCTTCTCGAGGTCCTCTACTTGGTCGACCAGACACTGCACGACCGCCAAGGTGTTGCCCGCCTCGACAAGGCACAGACGGCCATTATCACGAGGCGTCTGTGCCTTAACGGTCTCATTCAGCTCCTTTGTCCAGCTGTGAGCAACAACTTCAGAAGCACGGCGAACAAAGGAGTCTGGGATTTCACGAAGAGTGGCCGGTACCTTTGAACAAGCAAATCAGTGCACCATGTTTGAGCTCCCAGGATATTGCTCGGGGGAGTAGCTAAAAAAAAAGGATCATCATCAGTTAAAAAAAAGGGTGCTAAGTGTCCTGGGCGAGGAGAGACATACTTGTCGAGACGAACCTTACCCCAACCGAGGTACGTGGGGTCGGATGAAGGACCGGATACTTTGCGAGCAACGGCGACCAGAGGTTGCTCGACGTGGCGCTCCACGGAGGGAGTTTGCTGGTTATCAGCTTCGGACGGGCGGGCAGCAACGGTCACCTGCTCCTGAGCAGCTTTTGCCTGCTTGGAGTCGGAGACGGGAGTGCCGTCTCCACAAAGGAGTCTCTTTGTCCTCGGAACTGGAGCCTTGGGCGGACTGGCCACCGGAGCATGAGGCTGCGCCGAACTCGACCCTCCAGCCTGTCTTGGGTCGCCTTTTCCACCCTTAGCCGCGAGGGCAATGATTTTTTAGAGGGGATCCGACTTCTTGCGACCTCTTTTTATCGGCATCTCCCAGACGCGATTATCGAGTTTGAGGAAGGAGGGGTGAAGAGTAACGGTGACGAGCTGGTCTGCAAGGAAAAGAATTAAGTTAATAGATAGCACGAGAACGAACAGATTTGTTCGCCTAACAAGGAAAACTACTTACCCTCCGGAATGGGGGCTTGAGCCTCAAGATGGTGAGGATAGGTGGTGAGATGGGCAACTCGTATTGTGGCCTCGGAGAAAAGATGGCCAATGCTGTGATCTTCTCAGCGATGAAGGGCGACCAGACACACTACAAATAGGAACTGGTCGCTGATGCTGTCTTTAACAGTTCGCCACCTCAAGTTTTTGGGACCTGAAACAAAACAAAAAGAGAATTAAAACTAGTCTAACCACTTCAAAGTTATAGAAGAGGCGAGACTCACTCTTTAATTCCCTAAATTCCGCCGGGGTCTCAACCCGCTCAGGACCACCGTAGGGGCGAGTAGAAGCACGCCAGTCTCCCCCAATCCAAAACCAGTCGTGCTTTCAGTCTCGCACCTTCCCAGGGATGTCCTCCACAAGTTTCTGGCCTGGTCGCGCCTTTAGGTAATACCAGCCCGCTTCTTCCCTGGTGCATCCAGTAATCGTCATCAAGTAGCATATCTCCTCGGCAGACAGCTTATTGGGGTATCCTTCTAGGGCGAACAGAACCATCAGAGCCATTAGGTTCATCCACCCAACCGGAGTCAGTTGGGTGATGGCCAAGTTCACACTTTCCAGAAACTTGCCGACTAAAGGATGCAGCGGCAATGTGACTCCGGCGTCGAGGGTTGCTAGATTGATCGTCGTCAACCCGCGCGGTGGGCGATCAGCTCTGTCATCCACCAAGGGAGCATACATCGGAATGTCGAAGGGAATTTTATAGTCCCTCCGAATTTGGGGAAATTCCTCCTCTGTGATGGCGGACACTATGCAGCTCGCAGCAAACTCGGTCGCTTTGAGCTTCCTTACTCCACGAGCAGAAATAACAAACCGATCTGAGTGCTCCCTCTCGTACTCGCCCCAATCTATCCGGCGAGCAACAACGACCGGAACCTGATGCTCAATTAGCCTGGGCATGGGAAATTGAATATCTTTGAGGTACGCCTAGGTCAGCTCGTCGGGGTTTATAGGCTGGAGCACCTCAGCCACCTCGTCCTCGTCTTCGTGGAGGTCAGAGCTCATTTCCTCCACGAGTTGGCGAGCAGGACTTGCTCGCTCTTCTCTTTCTCCAGAGGGGCGAGCCCCCGAATTGACAGAACGGGCAACTGAAGCCGCCTCGAGATCGGACTCCAGATTTACTATAGGGGGATTCTCCTCGACGGGCCTTTTCTCAGGGTTGCGTGGGTAGAAAGATCCAGTTTCAGAGTGTGACGACATCCAATTTTGCAAAGGTGAAACGCTTTGGTAATGGCGGATTCCGGCGCCGGAAGAAGCGACCGTTCGAAATCTCCCGCGGTGGATTTTGGGGTTTTTGTAAAATTAAAAATGCACAACACCAGAAAAGAGGAAGAAGAAGGAAAAAGTAAAAAGAAAACTACCTTGGGATCGGTTAAAGAACGTCGGAGATGGAGGAACGTTCACCGGAAATTTGAAAGAGTGGGAGGAGCAAATTTCGCGCTTAAGGAACAATTGAAATGAATGAAATTGAATTTTTTTCCTTAAATAGCTTCTGAAAAAATGGGGTTCCGGGCGAGCAAGTCCGAAAGTTGAGGGACCAAAATGCAATTAACAAGCGCGTGCAAGTTCTGCCCAACAATTTGGGAGGCGCGTCACCTCGGGACTACGTGCGCGTGGGCGGCAGCAATCATTTCGCCCACGTCACACCTCGAGCCGTACCCAGACCTGGGGATCTCAACCGTCACCAACCCAAGTCTGCTCGTCCGATGTTGTCTGCCCATGAAAAGTTGCTCGCCCCATGACATTCCTGCTCGTACCAATGGCGTTTAAAATGTGCCAACCCAAGAATCACTCGCTTATCATCTTCACAAGTCATTGATTGGCAGGGGGCAATTGTTGATAGACGAGCAGAATCAGCATTTGGGCGAGCAGAATTAGCACAAAACACCCGTGGATCAAAACAAAATTAAACCAAGATCAAGACTTAACAAGGTATTGGCGAACAGATCCTGCGTATTAAGCAAAGACAAAGCAGGCGAACATAAATTATTCAAAAGATATTGAAATTTAGACCAGGGCCGAGCGAGCACATCCACCGCACTGCCGACCAAATCCAACCTCAATCTCAAGGCCACCTAATGATAAAACTAAAGACTCCTCAAGAACAAGTCCAACAGGACGAGCAGCTCTCGACTGCGAGCAAGTCCAACAGATAAGGATAGAATATAGTTTAGATAAGGTCAGCTTGGTCAAAGTCCAGGTGTCGTGCATGCAGGCCTGGTAGGCAAAAGGTCACGACACCTTCTGCTAGGCAAATGTCTATAAATACTTAGATTTTTTCAGCTAATAAAATAAGCACAAATTATTATACACGTCCAAACTTCGTCTACGAACCCAAAGCAGCTCGTTTATCTTACGATCATATTATCACATAAGCTTATAAATTTTCTTAATCAACTTTAAACCGAAAATTTCGTATTCACTAATTACGTTAGTGATCAATCACACGTAATTGTTTGATGATCGATTAACCATCTAAAACAGCCATTAATCTTCGAAATTGGAACTGATCATCAACAGTTAGATGGTTTAATTTGGAGAAAAATTATAGGAACTAAAAGTGTATGGTATTATAATAGTGTATTTATTTTTTTACTTTTGAAGAATCAATCATAAAGTATTTGCGAAAGGGGAAAACCTTTTAGAGCTTCACCAATGCTAGTGAGAAATTTTGAGGAAGGAATTTGACACATATGTGCCACCTAACAAATTTTATACCTCTACCTCAAAAAACTCCTACCCTTCCTAATGCATTCTACCCCAAAATAATTATTCATGGGTCCCACTATACTATCATATATCATATTCATTATTAATTATTTAATTTATAATTTGACTTGTACAATTAAATAATTATATTAAAGAAAAATAATTGTTGTTGCAAGTGTAATTATATTAATAATATTCATTTATTAATTATATTATTTATAATTTGAATTATTGGTATTTCCTAACTCGTTTGCAAATTAAAACCAACAATAATAATTAATAGTGTGTAAATAAAAAAAGAAAGAAAAACAATGGTTGCAAGTCTACTACTGCCGAATGAATCCAAAATATTGAATTAAAAAAGTATTATGATTGGCCCACAAGAGGAAGCCCACGCGCAATTGAAACACACTTGCCACAAATAAAACACTTTCCTTCTTTTATTGTGCCCACGCCCCACGCCCCCCACTCTCGCCTCTCCCTTCTTTTTTTTCTCCTACCCAGTCCTTCCCCATTTCATATTTCCATGTCACCTCACCCAACTCACAGCCCTTCCTTCCCCATTTTTGCCACATCATACTTCTATCTAGTATTGAAGGTGCACTTATGAGAGGATATTGTGCATGCGATGGAGTGTTACTTTTGTATTTAGACCTTAGATTAATTGTTTTAAAATATAACTTAGTTGGGCCATAAAACAACAAATTATATAATAAAAAAAGTATAATGTGCAACTTGTGCACCATATACCACTAATGTTATTGTTCTATAAGAACTAATACTACTACCAAAAGAACTAATATTATTGCTAGTAAAAAATTAATAGTATTGCATAATATTACGGTGCACGAGGTGTACATAATATCTTATCAGAATATATATGTGA
Source organism: Ballota nigra (assembly GCA_947034835.1). Classification (NCBI taxonomy): domain Eukaryota; kingdom Viridiplantae; phylum Streptophyta; class Magnoliopsida; order Lamiales; family Lamiaceae; genus Ballota; species Ballota nigra. The sequence continues at coordinate 117,133,442 of OX344720.1, read as the reverse complement.
TTGAAACTCTTCTCATATAAGTTTTTGTTTTTTAAGAATTAATGACTTTGATTCCATACTATCCTCACACTCATATATATTCTCATTCCTTCTAATATACCAAGAATCCCCTCAATTTTTTTCTTCGTTTCGGTATTCAAATTAAATTCGATTATCAAAATTTATATTTGAGAAATTTGAATAAAAAATTAAATAAAAATCATTTTAAAATTCGAATAAAATAATGTGAATACTAATTCATTAGTTTGATATTAAGTACTAAAATTTAAATGGGTAAAATTGCATAGCAAAATAATTTTGAGGTTGGGATTGATGTGTCTTTAGTGACAGATCTAGAAAATTGAAACAAGGTATGCACAACTATGGTAATATTAAGCAAATTATATAAATACAATATAGGCAATCTAAAATTTAAAAACATATTATATTAAAAATTACAAAAAAAATATTTATCTAAAGAACGATACAATAGTTCCGCAACAAGTTCTCATACTTTGAAAATAGATAATTGGAATGTTGTACTGACTTATTTTTTAAAACACATCTATCTATAATCTTTTTGATGACTTGGTAATGTATCCGTTCAAGGACCCACTACTATGAGGGAACAATCCGAAGTTTTGAAGTGGTCCATCTTAGAAATTGTTCTCACCTTATGGATTTCGAACCTAAAATTTAGAGAGAAACATACTCATAAATATCAAGCCTATATCACTAGGTCAGCTCTTGAGGATTCTATAACATTGAGCCTTTAACATGCACAACACAAACATATCATTTGACTATTGCTCTTTCTTTTAGAATCAATAGAAAAGAAAAAATAGAATCGTTTTGAGATTTGAGAACTAATGAGAAGAGATTTTCAATTTGGTATTTATGAACTTACACGATTTAATAATATAGCAATTTATTAATATTTGAAAATTCATCATTATAATAATATATATATATATATATATATATATATATATATATATATATATATATAATATGCACTTCCTAATATTTTAGGAAAAAAGGGGTATACATTTGCATACCCTGAAGGCATGTGGATCCGTCAATGTGTGTCTTACGATTTAACTTTTTTTTTTTAAAAGGTTAGAAATAAAATTACTAGTTAAAAATTGAAAAGAAGAAAAAAAAGGACCGATTCAACTGATTGTTTCAGTTTTTAATGCTATTACCACTTTTTTTCGGCTTCGGGCGATTTTCTTAAGATTTAACCTTAAAATCGATTTTAGAGGTAATTGAACCGGTTGCATGGTCGGTTCAGGTTCAGGTTGAACTGGTTCAACCTAGTTTTGGAAAGATTAATTTTATTCGTATTATTTTTATGTGGATGGAGATCTAGTGTGAATTAATACACGTATCATTAACGAATCATACCCTAAATTCCTAATTCTTTAAATTTTGTATCCATAAATCCGTATTGTATCGTCCATACACCCGCGTCCCAGCACCCACTGCAACATAGATGGAATGTTAGAAAATATTTAACAAAATACCATAATTCTGGCACTATATTAAAAATTCAAAAAGTGAAATAATATTAGAATATAAAAGAATTACTTCAAAGGAATTTAACTGTGCCTTATCATAGCTAGCAAATTAGAAAGTTTTTTTTCCTTTTTTTTTTAACAAAACTGACCTTTATAACTAATTCTCGAATTAATGAAATTAATATATAAATAAATTTTTAATTTTTTAAGTTATTATTTTATTCTTAATCAAGGGTTACACAGTAACCAAATTCGAATCGTTTAGGGGTGAAAGATCTTGAATCGTTAAATTTATCTTTGATAGGAAAATGAGTTTGGAGATTTTTAAATTAAAGGGGCAGCTTATGGATTCGGGTGATTCAATCGCACTGGGGAGTGGGATGGAGAGAAGAAGGGCTGGGAGTGAGAGGGAGGTGGAGGAGGGTAATTGGGGGATGGTGGGGGTGATATATTGAAGAGTGTACATGTTGGGAATGAGAGCTGGTTTTTCGAGGGGTTAGAGAGGATTATTGGAGAAGGGAAGAAAGTTAATTTCTGGGGGGACAAATGGGCGGGGGAAGTGGTTCTGAAAGAAAAATTTGAGAGATTGTATATGATGCGTGAGAAGAAAAATTTGAGTGTGATGGAGATGGGGGATTGGAGAGATGGGAAGTGGGAGTGGGTGTGGCATTGGAGAAGGGAGTTAATGGGTAGAAATTTAGCATTGTTTAACGAATTGCTAGTTGTCATTAACAGGTATGCTCCAAGAAGAGATGAACCAGATAGCTGGAGGTGGAACAAAGGAAGTAAAGGAGTTTACAATGTCAAAGAGGCTTACAACGGACTGTTATCAAGAAAGCTAGGTGGGGTTGGTGAGCAAAGGAACGAGTATAAGCTGCTATGGAGATTGTGGGCATCTTCTAAGGTTCGTGTGCATGTATGGAAAGTTTTAAAAGAAAGGTTACCAACATTGGATATTTTGCAACATAGGTGCATCATTCCTTCATCAGTTAACAATATATGTGCATTTTGCAACGTTGAGACTGAATCTATGAGGTATGTTTTGTTCGAATATTTTATTGCTCATGGATTTTGGATGAAATGTGTCAAGTGGATAGGTTTTGATGTTGTCATTGCTTCGAGCCCAACTATTAATTTGTTACAATTTTGGGGCCTCAAGAAAGGTTCAATGGAGAGGCGTGTTTTGGTTAGTATTTGAGAATGTGGAGTTTGGTTGTTATGGAAGGCGAGAAATGGTTGTATTTTTAGAGGGGAGAATGTTTGCATGAAAAAGCTTATTGGGGAACTTAAGGCCAACTACTGGAATTAGATGAAGCGATGCAAGGAATGAAGAAGAAATGCTAGTTTCTTGGCGTGGAGAGATAACCATTTCTTAGTTTTGTAAGCTGGTTTATTTCTTACATTTAGTTTTATTCTTGGAGAGAGTTCTGTAAGGAGAGGTGTAGTTCATACCTTTCTTAACTCTTGTAACTTTGGAGTAAGTTATAAAATTTCTTTTATCTATAAAAAAAAGAAAATATATCCTAATCTGTAAATTTAAGTCTTTAGCTCATATACACGTGTTAGGCTCGTAATACACTAAGGGTGTGTTTTGAAACTCTGCTCATTTTGAAGAAGTGAAATTAATTGTTTTTTTATAGTAAAATTAAAAGTGTTAAGTGTTTGAAAATAAAGTAATTTAAAATTAGATTTAAGAAGTAATGTGTTTGCAAAAATAATCACTTCTATTGGCAAAATTGATTTTAATTGCTTAAAATAGTGATTGTAAATATTGTAGAAGTGACTGTAAGAAAATTAAATTTGTACCCAATTAAATGGTGACACGTGTACAAATTAAATATTAATATCAAATTAAATTTACTATTTTATTTCGAGAGTTTAATTAAATTAATTCTTGAATTAAATAGTTAAATTGATATTAAATGTACACGATACAAGTCGGTCGAATTAAATGAGTGTTCGATACTCATATTGGGTAATAAATACAATTTATTTACCATAAGATCATAAATTAAATGACATCTCGTAAAAAAGGGAAGCAAATTAAATTAATTCGCAAATCACGCCAATCAAATGTCATTGGCCAATCAGGACGTGCTACGTGTCACGACAGGAAAGGAAGGTTTCTCAACCTCCACCCTATAAATAGGGCCCCTTCATCATTCATTTCCACCAACAACCGAAGTGAACGAGCATTCAGACGATCAACAAGCGAATCCTCTGCAACCGTTCTTGAAGACTCAAAGCGTTCTTCGTTGTTCTTCGTGCAAACCCGCCAGAAACAGCTCCAGATCAGAGATTAAGGCTCAAAACCCCTCCAATCCGACGTTTCTCTTCGAAGATTTGAAGAAACTCCAAGAACGTTCTTCAAGGCCTTTGAAGATTCAAAGGTGTTCTACACCGTTCTTTGTGCAAGTCTGTAAGAAACAACGTTTGATCCAGAATCAAGGTCCTAAAACCCTCCGATTCGGGGTTTATATCTGAAGACATTCGAAGATTCAAGCCGTTCTTCGCAGACTCAAGAACATTCTCCGAAGAACACACTCAGAAATAGTTCAAAGTCAGAGATCAAGGCTTGAAGCCCCTCCGATTCGTCGTTTCTCTTCCGAGGCATTCCTCGTTCAACCGTTGAAGATTCAAGGATCTTCATCAAACATTCAAGGCTTTCTTCATGTCCGTTGAAGAAGTTCATCCAAAGACCACGTTTGATTCAACACAAGACATCAAGTCCTTGAGTCGGCGTTTTCAAGTCTCTAACTTCAACTACCAGACAAGATTAAGGCAAGGACCGTTGCAAGAGCTATCTGAGTCAAAGTCAAAGTCAAAGTCAACAGAAGAGAAGAATCAAAGAATCAAATCCAGAGTTGGTCAAACCCACACAATTTTCTAAATTGAATTCACAGAAATTCAAGTTGTAATCTTTTCGTGTTTTCACGAAAATTGTAGTTACAATGACTTTTCATAAAAAAAAATCAATTCTACCTATAAAATAGAGTTTTGCAAACAATTACTAAGTTGATCAGTTGCACCTTAACTCAGTGTACGTTCTATATTTGACTTAATTACAAATTTAAGCCCTTAGCTCAAAATTGTACACGTGTTAAGCTCGCACGTATACAACACACTGATTTATGTAGTAATGTTTGATGTATAAAGTAATTCAAAATGTAGATCGATCAAATAAATTTATTAAATATTATACAAGAGTTATTTGTATCAGTGTTATTGTTGTTGATAGGTGAACATCCGAGCAACAAGATTAGGCTAATTAAAAGTTAAATAATAGATAAAGAGATCATTAAAGGTAAAGAAGATAAAAGGGGTGAGCATATGGGATTTGTAATTATTAAGCTGGACATGGAGAGCAGCTGGGTAAAGTGTCAGAACACACTGGACGAGCAGCTGGTCAGACGAGCAACTGGACACAAATGAATAAAGCTAAGCGAGCAACACTAACAAGAAGATTCAAGAATAAACTTAGAAGGCGAGCATGCGAGCAACAGGGCACCCCGGAGGATCATCAAGAATCCCACTAATTAGGCATTACATTAGGAACAAACAAGTGTCTTAACACTTGTCATTGTGTAACATGTAATAGCTTAGAACTTAAACAAGTGTCTAAACACTTGTCAATGTATAAATTAAGATGACTAAGGAGGTGACACCTCATGCTTGCTTGTACTCTATAAATACCCCTTCATGAGAAGGGAAAAATAAGTTCATTTATTAAAAAACAAGCCCAAGCTCTTGCAAATTTGATTCTTAAATTTTACTTAGCTTAATCCAATGCTTAATCCCAGGTTATACATCTTGTTTGATGATCTTCCAAGCCTAAACAACAACTAATCACCCACATTGAATCAAGATCATCAACAATTGGCGCTAGAAGGAGGGTCTGAACCTTCGATTGGTTGAAGACTTGAAGGAATCGTGCAAACAATCACCGAAATTTGCAAATTAATATCCAAAATCCGGCAAGGAGTCATCGGAAACCGGGTATAAGAGTGTTAGTTGAGCATTTGTGAAGAATTTGTTCACATTCAAGAATTTGAATGCATGCATGTGTGAATTAGGGTTTATAAAGAGCCAAATTCACACATACAAGGCTAGTTATTCTTAAATTGATAATCATAAAGCACAAAACTTCATAAAAAACATTCAATATTTAACAAATGTCGAGATCACAAGAGCAACAGTCCTCGAGTGCACACCCGTCACACAGATCACGAACTAGGGTTTCATCAATGGGAGAACATGCACGGATGGTGCGGACAACATCCCGGAGAAACGTACAAGTCACCATCGACACTCTCCCTCCGGAGGTGGAGGCTCTCACTCGGAATCCAGAGGAATTGGCGAAAACAATTACCATCTTACAATCATTGCAAAGACATCAAGAAGTTGCCGAGCCATCAAGAGCTCAGGTGGCCAAACAACAGGAGGACATACGAGGGGATGAAGCAGATAGTACCCAAGTCAGAAGGAACAGAGGCAAGGCCCCGATAAGCGAACGATTGGGAAGCCGAGGCGAATCCACCCCTGGGAAAGGAGAGGAGTCGGGCAAGGAGACAACCAAGGATACAGGCCGCACTTGAACAAGAACAAGAACAAGAATAGAGAATTGCGGATGAGATAGGAGAGAAAGCCTCCAGTGGAGCGAGGAGCGAGTACACCCTGCTGCTCGCCCCTCAGTCCATGATAGACTAAAAAGGTCCACCTTTGGCCGTTTGGGTCCCAACGGAGCTATCAACGCTGCTAGGCGAGCTACACAGGAGAAACGTCCCGTTGGAGAGGGACTACATCATGGTGAAGTTAGACTTGATCATGATGAACAACCTTCCAATGGAAGAACGTCTCCAGATGAGTGTCAAGCCTTGAAAAAAAGCAGTGGAAGAGATGCAGAAGCAGTTGGAGACCCAAAAGGGTGTCGGATCAACGGTATTATCGTCATCACCATTATCTTCCGTAATCCTGAATGCTCCCATACAAAAGAAGATATTCAGTTTTCATGATATCAATGGGGGCTACAGACGCGACTCAATGCCGTAACTTCCCACTCACACTTGGAGACAGACCTCATCGATGATTCTCAACATTAACCCCGGGATCCATCAACTCCTTTGCACAGTTAAGCAAGGAGTTCCTGTCCCATTTCTCTACCGCCGGGTCTTATTTGATGCAAAGACACCGATTAGCGGATTTAAAGCAAGAAGACGATAAGTCCGACAGAAAGTTTCTCGAGAGATTCAATAAAGTCCTATTGGAGGGAGAAATAATGAGCGAGGATACGAAGATTGTAGCCGTGATAGCGGGACTTAAGAAGGGAACTGACTTATGGAAGAAAATGCATCTAGCCTTCCCCAAGACTTATGCAGAATTCAGACATAAGGCTGGCATATACATTTCAATGCAAGAAACTCTTCAAAAGGAATTGGGAGACAAAGCTGACCAAAAGAAGTCGGGGAAAAATCAGGAGGAGAATACAAAGCTCCAAAAATATGAAAGCCTTTAATGAAGGAGTAGATTTGAAAGAAAAACTGAATCAGGTCCTGACCACATCAGTAGAAGCCATGTACAATAATGTGAAAGACAAAGACATACTATCAGAGCCTAGAAAGATCCGACAAGAGCGAGAAAAATTAAACCCAAACAAATACTGCGCGTACCATCAGAACATAGGTCACTTCACAAGTGAATGTCGGGACCTTCTAAAGCAATTATGGAGGTTTTACAAAGAGGGAAAATTGTTAGAGTTCGTAAAAAGGCAACCAGGAAAGAGACCAAGAACAACAGCTTCCTCCAGCTCGGAAGATGACGAGAGTGACGAGCAACAGAGCAGAAGGGATAAGAAGGGAAAGAAAACAATGACAGCCCCAGCTGAGCCGGTACGAGAAATCTTGATGCTCGAACCAACTAGACCGATAGGAGGTTGTTCGGATGGAAGACCCTAGATGTCCAAAAGAAAGAGGAAGGTAGAGCTAAGGGTCGTGGCTCAAGTTAAAGAAGAGGGAGTGAACCCAGCGACTAAGAAGACGGGAGACTTAACATTCTTGGAAAAAGACTTGGATGGGATACTCACTCCTCACAATGACTCGTTGATCATCTGTGCCAACATCATGGGAACTCGAGTCCATCGCCTACTAGTGGACACCGGCCCCTACATAAATATTTTGTTCAAAAGCACGCTAGATCAATTAGGAGATTATACTGAATATGTAAAAGATTGTAATCACAAGATATTGGGATTTGGAGAGGCTGTAACCATTCCCTTAGGTGTAGTTATGTTATCGGTTGAACTTGTATCGACTGAGAATCCTGATAGGAGGTTGACTAGAATGATAGAATTTTTTGTTGTAGACCAACAATCTGCCTATAGTGGGTTTCTCGGTCGCCCTTTTATGAATGAATTCAAAGCAGCCGTTTCAACGTACTACTATTGTCTTAAATTTCCAACTCCAAAAGGATCAGGTGCGGTGAAAGACGATCAAAAGAAAGGTCGAGAGTGCCTCCTGCAACTACAACCGAAAGACAACAAAGTGTCAGTCATGGACAAACAGCTGAGCAGCAGGGCTAAAGACGAACCTTTCATCTGAGATGAAATTATGGAATCCATTGACACGAAGATGATGGAAGTAGACGAGCAGTAAGCTGAAGGCGAGCAGGAGGTCCAAAATGAGCAGCAAGGAGAGGAGGTTGTACCTACTCCAAACGGAGTTGAGGATATCGAGCCAAGGCTAGGAGCAGAGCCAATGATGATCAAATATGAACTTAACCTAGAAGGACCCATCATCGATCCTCATTGAAAAAAAAAAAGAATAGCAACACCGGTTGAAGAATTGGAGGCAATAAGAGTTGACCCGAACCGAGAAGATTTGGAACTTTTTATTGGATCTGAGATCCCTGAGTCATACAGATCCAAAATGAAAGAATTCCTCAAATCTAATCTCTACGTGTTCGCATGGTCATACGCCGATATGGTAGGCATTAGCCCTGAACATGCTTGTCATAAGCTAAATATTGATCCAACTAGGAAACCGATAAAGCAAAAAAGAAGAAAATTTGGACCCGACAAGTACGAGGCATTAGATGTGGAAGTGAAGAAGCTATTAGATAACGATCTTATCAAACAAGCTTTATGTCCTAAATGGGTGGCGAACCCAGTGCTAGTCTGAAAGCCGAACGGAACATGGAGGCTATGCATCGACTTCACCGACTTGAATGCTGCATGCCTGAAGGACAACTTTCCACTTCCACACATTGACCAACTGGTGGACAACACGGCCGGGCATGAACTCCTCACGTTTATGGATACGTTCGCAGGCTACCATCAAATCCCAATGCACCCGGACGACCAGGAGCACACAACATTTTACACCAACAAAAACCTGTTATGTTAGAAGAGGATGTTGTTTTGATTAATTAACGCGGGAGCCACGTACCAAAGACTTGTCAACAAGATGTTCGATGAACACATTGGCAAGACGATGGAAGTATACGTGGATGACATACGTGGATGACATAGTGGTCAAAAGTCCAGAGAAGGAAGACCACCTAGAGTACTTATCACAAGCATTTGAAATACTCCGAACTTAAAATATAAAGCTAAATCTAAAAAAGAGCAGCTTTGGAGTTCATTCAGGAAAATTTCTTGGACACCTGGTCAGTCAGCGAGGCATTGAAGCAAACCCGTCGAAGGTGAAGGCAATCATGGATATGTAGCCACCGAGATCAGTCAAGGAAGTCCAACGGCTCACTGGATGTTTAGCAGCCTTGAATAGATTCATTTCAAGATCCGGTGATAGATGTCGACCTTTCTTTGATGCTATCAAGAAAGGACAGTTTCAATGGACAAGCAGTTGTCAACGAGCGTTTGAGCAACTAAAAGAGTACCTTGGCGACACCAAAATCCTGTCAAAGCCCATCTCAGGAGAGAAGTTATACCTGTACCTGGCTGCCTCAGAAATGGCGATCAACTCGGTCTTAGTACTTGCAGAGGGAAAGTTTTACTTGCCAATATACTATGTGAGTCAGGCCTTACACGAAGCAGAAATCAAATATTCATCGATGGAAAAGTTAGCCTACACACTGATAATGAGCGTAAGAAAGCTGCGACCATTTTTCTTTGACCATCAGGCAGAGGTGCTAACAACATTTCCACTAAAGCAAATTTTGCAAAGGCCTGACACTGTTGGTCGCCTCCTCAAGTGGTCACTCGAAATAAGCCAGTTTGGAATATCTTATGCACCTCGAACAACGATCAAAAGACAAGCGTTAGCCGACTTCATAGTCGAACTAACCTTTCCTCAAGATCCAACGAGAGGTCATAATCATCCATGGCATATGTATGTCGACGGGTCATCAACTAACGTGACATCGGGAGCCGGGATAGTATTGATCAGCCCTGACAGACAAGTATTCACCTCAGCTGTCAGATTTGAGTTCATGGCAACAAACAATGAAGCTGAATATGAAGCGCTGATAGCCAGACTTCGATTAGCATTAGCTATGGGGGTACAAAAGTTGCAAATATATGGAGACTCCCAGTTGATAGTCAACCAGGTCCGAGGAGAATACGAGGCAAAAGATGAGAACATGGCTCTGTATCAAAAGATTGTAGCCCACCTAGCCTCCTTATTTGAACAAATCTACATTGAACAAGTGCCAAGAGATAACAATGCCCAGGCAGATGCACTTGCTCGCCTAGCTACCAGCACGGGGCCAGCAGAACTTTCAGAGGTTACGATAACCAAAATACTTCACCCATCAACTAACGATTACAAAATCAATCAAGTTGAGGAAGAATTTGGAGAAGATGACTGGCGAATACCAATACTCAAGTATCTCAAAGATGGAGAAGTACCCGAAGACCCACAAGAAGTAGCCAAGACAACCAGGCGGGCAGCAAGGTTCACTATCTTGGATGGACAACTTTTCAAAAGAGGATTCTCACTTCCTTTGTTAAAATGTTTAGCAAGGGGGCAATGCCAAGAAGTTTTGAAAGAAATCCACGAAGACGTGTGTGGAAATCATGCAGGGGGGCAAGCATTAGCATACAAAACTGTGAGACAAGAATACTATTGGCCAAATCTACTGCAAGATGCAATAAAAGTTGCAAAAACATGTCATAGGTGCCAGCTATTCGCCCCCAGCATTCATAGGCCACCAACTGAACTAATATCAGTATATAGTCCATGGCCATTCACAAAGTGGGGGATAGACATCATAGGATCTTTCCCAACCGGAAAGGGAAATGTAAAATTTGCGGTAGTGGTCGTGGACTATTACACAAAATGGGCCGAAGTAGAGGCACTCGTGACGATCACACAAGAAAAAATGATTAGCTTTATTTTGAAAAACATCGTGTGCCGATTTGGAGTCCCACAAGCAGTTTTAACAGACAACGAGAAGCAGATTAGAAGGCAAGAAGATAAGGGGCTTCTGTAAAAAATGGGGGATCAAGAAACACTTTTCAATGCCCTATCATCCTCAATCTAGCGGTCAAGTCGAAGCAGTCAACAAGATAATCAAACACATTTTGAAGATTCGCTTGGTAGACAAGAAAGGCAAATGGTCAGAAGAATTTCCAAAAGTACTCTGGGCCTACAGGGTATCATATAGGACGAGCACTGGGGAAACACCGTTTACTATGGCATTCAGCACCAAAGCAATCATACCAGTAGAGCTCAAAGTACCAACGGAGCGAACAACAGGAATCGACGAGCAGCCGAACAATGTGGCATTAGCTGCGGAGATGGACTTGATCGATGAAAAAAGGATTTCAGCAGAAATGAAGAATGCGATATATAAAAAAAAGAATCGCAAAATATTACAATTCACAAGTAAAATCAGAGAATTCGAGGTTGGAGATCTGGTGCTTCGGAAAGTGTTAGCACCGCCACCAGGAGTATTTGGACCGACTTGGGAGGGCTCATTCAGGGTAACCCACAAGTGGTATAACGGCACGTACGACCTTGAAAACATGAAAGGCAACTCGGCCCAATACTCTTGGAATGCGGCCTTATTGAAGAAGTACTATCAATAGTCAAGAGTCGATGTAAATTTTGTATATCACATTTGTACATTATAAATTTAGACGTTATAAATTTAGGTGTAAATTTTAGAACTTTTTTTTAATATTCTAAGTTTAGAATAGTAAGTAAGATTGTCAAAATTCAAGCAATGTAAATGATTATTTGATGTATTTTTGCCATGTGTTGAGATATGACTTAGAAAGGCATCAAGGCCCACCTGTTCACCCACAAAGCCCACCTGCTCGCCCATAAAACCCAGCTGCTCACTCAAAGCAAAGCTTGCTAAGCACAAGCTCAACACAAGGCGAGTAACAGGATTCAATGGTAAAAGGGAAAAGACAAGAAAGGCTAAGTCCAATAAGGACCATGAAAGCCCAATTAAATGAAGGTCAAGTTCCTAGAGAACCAAGAAGACCCATGTGAAGTCATACATACAAATTTGCAAACAAAAAGCACTTTACCCTTGAGAAATAAAAAGGAAGTGCTTAAGCAAAAATATGAGGCATAATAAAGGAGGCGAGCAGTAGGGCAAGTATAAAACAAATATTAACACAAACAAGCTATGGAAAAGAACAAGTTCATTTCATTAACAAATAAAAAGTAGTACAATTGAAGGAAAAAAGTTACAAGATGAAGCCTAACACAAAGGCTAGAAAGTAAAAACAAAGATCTTCATTCCTGAGGAGCCGGGGGAGCAGGTAGTGCTTCGTATGGAGGAGCGACGTCGGTGGTGGACGGCTCAGGGACCTGTTGCTCGCCAGCCACATCAGAAGTACCAGCTTCATCCAAGGGGGCTGGGAAGAGGGGGCTCAGGGCGTCAAAGACTGAGGCATCTTTATTTACTTCCTCAGTCCTGAGCTTCGGGGCGATCACCCAGATATCGTCCTTAAAGACATCCAGGTTCACACCCATATCCCCTAGGTCAGCAACGGGGATATCAAAGCCGGCAGCGGGAGGATTCTCTATGACGTAGTCTGTGAAGTCCTTCTTGACCGAAGTCATGATATCAAGACCATTATCAAGTACATACTTCACGGACCGTATGCAATCAGCGTACACATAGATATAACCGAAGTTTGTGTTATCGGTTACATCCTGCACGTAGTTGGTGTAGGAAATGACACGCTTCTTCTCCCTCTCCAGCTGAGTGACATGGACCTTCAAGGATTCAACCCTCTCCACCAGACCGACACACTCAGTTTCCAAGGTTTGAAGATGATCAGTCGCGACCCCCAAATCCAACTTTAACTTCTCCGAGGCATTCAAAGCAACCTTCTCCTTGTCCTCAGCGGTCTTCAAACTCCTCTCCCAGCTGAGCTTGGCCTTCTCATACTCGCCCTTCAACCGAGCCAACTCCTCATCTTTCTTCTTCAGGATGGTGGATTTCTCCACCTCGAACTGCTTGATTTTCCGCCCCAAGCTCCTATTGGTCCTCTCCAATTCGATGGACTGATCGAGGACCTTCTGACCAACAATCGTCTGATGGTTAGCGTTATAGCTGAGCAGGCGGGCGTTGTCTCTTAAGCTTTGGTCCTGGACAATATTTTCGCACACTTTTGTCCAAGAGCGGGGGATCAGTTCAGTTGCTCGCATGATATGAGAGTCAGGGATGTCTTGGTAGGGAGGGGCAGATTTGACGCAACTCAGTTGGTGGAGCACCTTCGCTCGCCCTGGGTTCTCTTTAGGCTTGTACCTACATCTAGAAAAAATAAGCTTAAATAAAGAATATACACAGCAAGGTGGCGACCAGCCGAGCAGTAGGGAATAAAACTTACTCCTTCAGCTTGACAGGATCATAGCCTAAGTAAGAGTTGTCTGGAGAAGACCCTCTCATTTTGCTCGCTGCAATGGCGCCCACGACCTGCTGCTCGCTCACTTCCTCGACGGACGAGGAGCGTGGTGCATCCCTCCTGCTCATCTGGGATTGCCCCCTAGCTCTTTTCGAGCGGCCATCTTCTTTCCGGGCAGGAGCAACCTCCTTGGTTAGTCTCTTTTTGGCCCCGTTATCTTTTTGTATCGCAAGAGGCGAGGAGCGGGGAGGCGGGCGAGGAGCAGGGCCTTTGACCTGAGGAGCTTCCTCTTCTTCGTCTTCTTCAACTCTCAATTTGATGAAAGAAGTGGGAGGATCGTACTTCTTCTTCTTGGAAGGGTCTTCGACAAACATTTGTTTGACACGGCGAGCAAGAAGGTGGTAACACTCCAGAATTTCAGGAATAGCAACTGTTACCCTTTGCTCTAAAAAAACAAACAAAGCAAAAAATTAGACAATGAAAAAGGCAACCAGGCGACCAAAAGATCAAAAGGAGACTAATACAGAGATATAAGATATATTAAGGCACCTTCCGGAATGGCAGCTTGAGCCTCTAAGTGATGAGCACTCGTAGTCAACAGGGCAAGCTTTCGGCAGTGAGGCTTGGAGAGGTGCTTGATACTACGGTCACTCGCATTCCGAAGAGTGATCACAATAAGGACGTACATGAACTCTTCACTCAACTCAGGGTATCCCCACCTCAGGATACCGGACCTGCAAAATAACAAAAGAGAAAAAATTAAGATTAGTTTCACCATGGCCATAATAAGACAAAAGTGAAACCTATGCCGTATTTCGCCAAAACCCTCAGGAGAATTGATATGGCCCGGTCCACCAGATTAATCGGAAGACGCCCGCCAATCACCGCCGATAAAAAAAAATTGTCTATGCCAGCTCTTCACCTTGTTCAACACCCATTCAATCAATTTTACGCCACTCCGGGCCTTGATATAGTACCATCCCACTCCTTCTTCATTGGGAGCCGAGGAGATGGTCATTGTGTAGTGTATCTCGACGGCACTTATCTTGTTCTTATAACCCTCAAGCCCGAAGAGAGTTATAAAAAGCAAGTAAGTTACTCCACCCGTTCGGGGTAATCTGAGTGATCGCCAGGTTGGTATCCTCAAGAAAGTGACCAATCACGGGGTGTAAAGGCAGTGGAAACCCAGTGTTCAGGACGCCAAGATTGATGGCTGTGCAACCGGGTGGTGGGCGATCAGCCGTTTCTCCTTTATGCGGAGCATACAAATATATATCGTAGGGAATCTGATAGGCCGAACGGATACGGACTAAGTCATTCTCTGTTATCAGACTTGGTATCTTGCTCGCTGTATACTGGGTCTCTTGAGCGGCCATGATAATCCTTTCAGGAGGTGGGAAGGAATTGTGGTGGCGGGCAGCGTAATCAATCCACTCCTGTCTACGAACTACCCCCTCCGATATCTGAGATTCAGGAGTTGGCTTGGAGATGGGGAAATTGATTTCCCTAAGAAAATCCCAAGTCAGGATTGGCCCTGTTGGTCGCCTCTTCTCTTGCTCACTTGCTCGCTGCTCGCCAGTGGTCTCTGGAACGCTCATCTCATCAATCTCCGCGGCGACCTCCGCAGAGTCTTCTCCTAAGTCAGACGAGGTATTCCCCTCCATATCTGGGCGAGCAACTGGTTGAGTAACATCTTGCTCGCCCGAACTATCCATAGCGTAGAAGGCATCGATGGAGCGAGCAACGGAGCTTGCCTCTGATCCAGTGTCCTCGTCAACAAGAAAAGTACGAGGGTTCCGAGCAATGGTTTGACGGAGCAAGCAGCGAGGAACAGGAGGTGAGTCTCCACCTTCCATCGGACGTTTTTCTGGATTTCGGCCAACGTGCTCACCGGAGATCGTTCTACTTGAAGACGGAGACGCCATAGGATGAAAATTTGAGGGTTTTTATCCAATGAAGATCGTAAACACGAAATAGAAAGGGGAAAATGCGGCGGTTCCGGTAACGACAAGGCGGCGGCAGTGATGGCATTTTTTAATGCGGCGGCGATCGAAGTTAAGGGCAAAAAAATCAAGGACAAAATTGAAAATGCGTGTGAAAAAAAAGGATTAAGATCAACGAAATGAAAAATCTACCTTTAAATGGAGCGAATCGGCGAGAATTGAGTAGAAATTGAAAAACTTGAAAGGTTAACAATGGTGAAAGCATATGTGAAGAGAAGAAAAGAAGTAAAAGAGAAAGAAAGAAGGTATTTATAAGAAAAGGAACCAGGGGGCTAAATTGAATTAGAGAAAATATAGGCCTCTGTGAATAATTTAGCCAAAACACGCATGGGCGGCAGTGACATCACCAACCGCCCACGTCTCATCGTAAGACACACCTCGGGTAACGAAATGCCACAAGTTCAAGAGTTGGACCCCTGTTGTTCGCCCAAAATATTCCCGCCCAAAATATTCAAATCCCTATTGCTCGCCCGTGACTCCAGCACATCGCCTAATAACTATAGTTTGACCTAAGAATGATAATTTTTATTCTAATAGGCCAAACTAGGGGGCATTGTTGATAGGCGAACAGCCGAGCAACATGATTAGGCTAATTAAAAGTTAAATAATAGATAAAGAGATCATTAAAGGAAAATAAGATCAAAGGGGCGAGCAGATGGGATTTGTAATTATCAAGCTGGACATGGCGAGCAGCTGGGTAAAGTGTCAGAACACACTGGACGAGCAGCTGGTCAGACGAGCAGCTGGACACAAATGAATAAAGCTAAGCGAGCACCACTAACAAGAAAATTCAAGAATAAACTTAGAAGGCGAGCAGACGAGCAACAGGGCACCCCGGAGGATCATCAAGAATCCCACTAATTAGGCATTACATTAGGAACAAACAAGTGTCTTAACACTTGTCATTGTGTAACATGTAATAACTTAGAACTTAAACAAGTGTCTAAACACTTGTCAATATATAAATTAAGATGACTAAGGAGGTGACACCTCATGCTTGCTTGTACCCTATAAATACCCCTTCATGAGAAGGGAAAAATAAGTTCATTTATTAAAAAACAAGCCCAAGCTCTTGCAAATTTGATTCTTAAATTTTACTTAGCTTAATCCAATGCTTAATCCCAGGTTATACAATTGTTATTATATGCATTTGTTTTAATTATATGTACATTAATAGCTTTGTGAAATTAATTTATCACAAACAATATTAGCTAGTAAACGTGAAGGTTTAGTGGTGTTGTAAATTGAGAGCGTAAAATAGAGACGCGAATGTGTTCACTCAGTTCATCGATAATGACTACGTCTGGGGGCGTATCAAGCCAGGAGTTTCACTAATATGTGTGTGTATGAGTGTATACAATTTTGAGTACAATGATCTATTTATAATAGAAAAGACCTAGTCTAAACCTAAACTCGTTTAGTTTATAAGTCCATTAGTAATGTCCACATCAAGTCTTCTAGATTTGGTATAATAAATCTGCTAGATTTATAACACTCCCCCTTGGACATTAGGACATAACATATATGTCTTTGTTGTGTGACGGATAAATCCTTTAAGACGAGGACGAGTAGAGGAACTTCATGCGAATTCATCAAGAGAATGGGATAAGCGAAGCCCTCATCTCGACATTCGTTTTCGTCCGTTCGGTCTCGTCCCCGTCGTGAATAACGTCAGGACCACGTTCCGCCCAGAAGATACCCAGCCTCGGCACACGGACGACCATGCTCGATAAGACTACAACCTAAGACAAGGAAGAGATCCAGTAGAATGAGTCACACGTCGTCGTGAAGGACGAGACGGTCAGGCATCAGGTCTTGACCGACGTTGGGGAGATTTGGACGCTATCAGAAGATCTTTCCAATTCCCAATACCAGGACCAGAAATCGCGACCGACTCGACAGGGGAGGCCATACTTGTGTAAGGATATCCCACGACCTTAGGGAAGATACGATTCCCTTTCCACGTGGCCAATTGTAATTGGACTAAGATCCACAATACGGAAGATATTCCTCACTAACCCAGTATGGGCCTGGCCCAGCATTAAATGTTGGGTTGTACCTGTCCATCAAAAGGTCAGTCCAAGGGGTTGCCTTTGGACTATAAATATAGGTTCAAACCACAATAAATGACACGAGCAACATTAAAGCCCAAGTCATAAATAGACTTGACAAATCTTCTTGCATTTATTATCTCTGTTCTACATTTATTATTAAAGGCCTCAAGCCTCTAATATCCGATTATAGTCACAAATCACACAGCCGTTACTCATCCAAAAGCCACATTAATCCACATTTAGATACGTATTTTGGGTAACAACAATTGGCGCTAGAAGGAGGGTGGTCAATCTTATACATCAAAGAAAAATATTCTCGTCAAACTAGAAAGATGGCGAAGGCACGTCTCGCCCAGCCCAGGAGACGGCAGGTGCGGAGCTAACATCCACCCCTATCCGACAAACGAGGGATATACCTGTCATCGCCGCTGATTTGAGCACCCCCGAGCAAGTGGAGACTGTTATTGAACAGCTTCAGCGACGAGCAAGGGAGATGAGGAGGAGCTTGGGCATACAGACTCCACCCTCATCCAACAAGAGGAAGAATCCTTCGCGATCCACCCGGCCCCCGAGAGAGGCTCTCGTCGATCTCTCGATGGGCCAGGACTTGACCGAACCCACCCGGTCAAGGACCACGGGCTCCAGGTCAGTCTTCAGCCGGCTCGGCAGCGAATCATGGGATCAAACAGCTCCGAGCTCAGAGTCCGAGTCCTACACAAGGTCCTCGAGACATCCCGGCCATACCAAAGCCGCCCACACGGATGCACGGGCGGGGCTGCACATTCCTGTCAGGAGACAACTCGAGGGTGCGCAAAGCTCCCCGATCCCAAACCTCGAACGTCGCATTTCGGCTCACGAACGTTTGGGCCCCGAGGCCACTCTCCGAGCCGAGGGCAGTCAAGGCGCCCTGATCGCAGCCCTCCAGCAACGTTTAAACGAAATGGAAAACAAGTTGGAGGCCAAGGATTCTCCGTCCAAGCGATCCAACGTCGGCAAGGAGCCCCTGTCTCAGGAGATTGAGGAGGTCTACGTTCAAACGAAGGTCACCCCTCCCCAAACCCCTCTATACGAGGGAAGGTCCGACCCGGAGGTGCACCTCAGCAAGTACCGGATCTACATGACCGGCCGAGGCACAACGGACGATACAAAATGCCGTCTATTTCCCCTCACACTGGGGGAGCTGGCACACAAGTGGTACGCCAATTTACCATCCCGCTCCGTCACAAGCTTCGCCGATTTGAGCGAAAAGTTTCTGACTTTTTTCGCGGCAAAGATCTCCAGGCCCGAGGGGCGACACAGGCTCATGAGTATCAAGCAGGCGGACAATGAGTCCGACGAGGCATATGTCGACCGCGTCGATGAGATTATCCTCACAGGCGAACCAGTCAGCGATGAGATCGCCCTCCATGCCACCCTGAACGGTTTCGCAGCACTCTCCCCTATGTTCAGGCACCACTCCAAATGCCTCCCCGCGACTTACGCAGAGTTCAAAGGAAGAGTCGGGGAAATGATCACGCGCCAGAAGCTCCTGGCACAGCGGATGGGTCCACCAAAGGCCGTGGTGACAGCCCCGGCCCCAAAAGCCGAGGCAGGGGAAAGGCCCAAAGCCTCCCCCCAAAGGAAGAACACGTCCGGGCCGCATCAGGCAGGTGGCAAGGCGCCCGGGACGTTCAAGAAGTGGGCCAACGAGACGGATGAGCAGCTACTCCAGGTTTTGGCCCAGTCCCCGTTATTTGTTTTCAACGCGATCCAACACGATGACCTGTTGAAGAAACCAAGGGCCATCAACCCTAAAGCACGAGTCAACAAGGCCAAATGGTTTTGCATACCACGACGGCGCAGGGCACAATACCAGCGAATGCCGAGACCTCCTCCGGCAGCTTTGTTAGCTTTACGAGGACGGAAAGTTAAATGACTTTGTCAAAAAGCCGGCCGAGACAGCCCCCCACACCCCGAGCAGGAACGGGGGCAGCCACGCCAGTAGTAGGCTCTGAGGCAAGGCCATCCCGTCGCATATGTCGAAGATGAGGAAAGTGATGACGAGGAGATGGAGGTACCACCACTCCGTCAGGGAGGACGTGTGAACATGCTCCAGGGGGGAGGGACTCTAGGAGGTCTCATCCCGATCTCAACCATGTCGAATCGCAAGAGGAAGGCCGAGATCAGGGCTTTTGAGAATATCCACACCATCTCCCCGCCTGAGCCAACCATTTCCAAGACTTCCGTGATCACATTCACTAACGCTGATCGGGAAGGGGTTCTATGCCCAAAAAATGACGCTCTCGTCATATCTACCAAGGTCCTCGGAATCATCGTCGATCGTCTTCTGGTAGACAATGGTTATTTTTGCAACATTATCTTCAAATCAGCTCTCGACAAGATGGGAAGTTTTGCCCCGTTCATCAAACCTTTCGACACCGTACTCCGAGGTTTCGGAGACACCGCCGTCCATGCCTATGGAAGAATCAAACTGTCCGTGGAGCTCACCTGCCACGAGAAGGAAGAGATAAGGATAACTAGACAGTTAGATTTTGTAATAGTCGATCAGCCAAATATCTATAATGGCTTTTTAGGTCGTCCTTTTCTTGAAACTTTCGAGGCGGTTGCCTCATCCTACTTTTACTGTATCAAGTTCCCCACTACGGAGGGCTTAGTTGGCACGGTAAAAGGGGACCAAAAAATGGCTAGAAAATGTTTGAATTACCCTTGTCTCCTTTTAAATACCGCACATAGCCCCAAATCACATGTAACCAACCTCGGTCCTCCATCAAGACGGGACACCAAGGACGCGATGACCTCCGGCGGCAATCTCGTCCAAGTATGCAACGACCCTTTAGATCCAAGGATTGGTTTCGAGCCTATCACGGTCGAGTTCGACCCACGTGACGAGCGCTCGGACCCAAAAGAAACCATACCGGACGAAGAGCTAGACAAACTTGTTTTAGACCCAGCCCGGCCAGGTTTCGAAGTAACTATGGGGTCTAGCATCCCATCCGAATTGAAAGGCCAAATCTCGGACTTCCTCAGAGATAGCCGCAATGTTTTCGCCTGGGATCACAAAGATATGGTCGGCATCGATCCAAAGCACGCATGTCATCATTTGAAGATTGACCCCAGTAGGAAGCCGGTCGCTCAGAAGAGGAGGAAGTACGGCCCCGAAAAATATGAGGCCCTAGACGTCGAGGTCCGGAAGCTTTTGGAAAACAAGTTGATCGAACCCGCACAAGACGAACCACCATGGGTCTCAAACCCGGTCCTCGTCAAAAAAGTGAACGACGCTTGGAGGCTCTGCATCGATTTCACGGATCTGAATGCGGCATGCCCCAAGGACCATTTCCCAATGCCGCACATCGACCACCTAGTCGACAATACGGCCGGACACGAAATGATGTCTTTCATGGATGCGTTCGCCGGGTACCATCAAATTCCCATGGCCTCCGAAGACATCAAGCATACGTCTTTTCACACCGAGAAGAACATGTACTCTTGGACGAGAATGCCCTTCGGTCTGAAGAACGCCGGGGCAACATATCAACGCTTGGTCAATACCATATTTTCCGAGCAAATAGGCAAGACGATGGAAGTCTACATAGACGACATCGTGGTTAAAAGTGTCAAGGAGGAGAATTACCCTCATGATCTCGCCGAGGCGTTTACCTTTCTACGGGCCTACAACATGAAGCTAAACCCGAAGAAATGCCACTTCGGTGTTGGGAGAGGAAAATTCCTCGGCCATATCGTCAGTCAGAGGGGCATCGAGGCGAATCCCTCCAAAATTAAAGCAATCATCGACATGACGGAGCCGAGGTCGATACGCCAAGTCCAGGTGCTGACTGGACGATTGGCCGCACTAAATAGGTTCATCTCGAGATTAGGCGACAAGAGCAAGCCTTTCTTCTCCACTAAATAGCACTCGACGAGCACAGGAAAGTCTCGTACTAAGAGCCTCGACTCAAAGTACGAGCACAGCTAAGTTTCTCGACGAACTCAAGCCCTCGACGATAACAGAAAAAGACTACAGCAAGAACAGCGGGAATTGCGTCGAGGTCAAAATACGCCATTAAGGCCCAAGGACGCATGGCGAAGTTCGAACCTCGGGGGCAGACAGACGATACACTACCGCAACCATGATAAAGAAGCCATATTTTATCTAAGTACAAAAAGTATAAAGTTACGACAAGAGACGAGAAGAAAAGAGTTTTCATTAAAAAGGAAAATTCCACATGAGGCCCTCACGGGCAATTACAAAATGATATTACTAAAAGTAAATGGCCTAATCTACTCTGGATTCGGCACTTCAGCGGCAGCAGGATTATCAGAGGCCTCCAGACCGGCAGCGGCAGAGGGAGAAGGGTCAACCAGAGCTTCTTCACCAGGGGGGACGGATTGATCTTTTTCTTCGTCCCCATCGTCGGAGGGATCAGGAGGGCTCTCCCCGGGCATCAGTAGCCGGGATCGATCTGGCCACCAGCTCAGGTCAATTCCCATCTCTTTCTCCAGGTCCAGACATCCGACATAGATATCGCCATGGAGAGGATGGGAAAGGACGTACTCCCGGAAGAACTGGACCAGTTCATCGAGGGGACGCCCAGCCTTGTACAACACCCTGAGCGCGTCCGACACCGCCAAATAGTATGAATAGTTGGTGGTCTGTGCCGGGTCAGTCAGAGCATCGTATTCCTCCGGGGAGAGA
This sequence comes from Ballota nigra, assembly GCA_947034835.1. Classification (NCBI taxonomy): domain Eukaryota; kingdom Viridiplantae; phylum Streptophyta; class Magnoliopsida; order Lamiales; family Lamiaceae; genus Ballota; species Ballota nigra. Next base: position 117,111,372 of record OX344720.1, on the reverse strand, counting down.
GCCATTTTCTTTTTGAGCTCCTCCACCATCTCTTTCGCCGAAGCGAGCTCACTCCGGATCTGGGTCATTTCCTGGCTAGCCTTTTTGGCCTCAGTCTCAGCCATAAGTGCCCTCTCCTCGGCTTTCTCTTTCCTTTTATCAGCATCGGCCTTCTCGTCAGCCAGTCTAGCCGAGGACGCAGCCTCCCGGCGCAACTTCTCCTCAAGAGTAGAAGTATTCTCGTCCAACGACTTTATTTTGGCTGACAGAACAGCCACCTCGGCCGTCGCTTTCTTGCCGGCCTCCACCTCCCCTCCAGGAAGGCCACCCGTGTCTTAAGCTCTTCGAAGAGTTTCCTCTTGCTCTCGGCCTCCCGGAAGTTACGACCAGCCTCGACCTCTTTCTGGCACAAAACTTGACTCATCACCGCAACAGCCTTCAGCTGAAGGGCCTGGGCAAGGTAGAGATTAGAATTGCCCGTATTTTGCTTAACGACATCATCCAACTCAATATCCCAAGCACGAGGAACATCGCGCATCGTCCGGCGAAGGCAGGCGGGAAGATCATCAAAGCTCTCGGCGAACTTCGAGCCAACGAAGTCGAGAACTTGGGCCGAGGGCGCGGGATCGTCTTCCATGCTACTGAAAAAACAACGTAAGTCATAAGTCCCCAAAAGAAAAATGACTCGACCTATGAGAAACAAGTAAAGGATCTTACCAGACCACCCTATGAGGATCCCGACCTAAGAAGGATCGAGATGGCATCTCTCCAGAACGCCATGGCGAGCTCCCAGTGCCGACCGCAGATGCCATTTCGCCAAGGCCAAACCCCTTCGCGGGGGGCGAAAGAGCCACCCCGACTCCCCCAGCATCGTCGGAATGTCGACCCTTTTTGGCCGACGGGGAGGGGGTCCTATCCTCGTCCGTCGGAGCAATGGACACAGTCGGGATGTCGACGACAATTGGAATCGCCGCAAGGGGGGTTTGCGGGGCGGGCATCGGCAGCGACCGTTTCGTCCCTTTCTTTTTCTTGCCGACCAGAGCTTTCATCCGGGCAAGGGGGTCGGGCATCTCCATGATCAGCTCCGGAGGACAGGCGGGGTATACGGGGTAGTCGCCTGCCACCCAACAAGGAAGGGTAAGCTTCACAGAGTCAAAACAAGTCATAAAGGCAATGTTAAGATAAACTTATGAGGAGGGATCTGAAGATGACGGGGCGGACTGAAGAAGCGAGACTCCAATCTTTTCTTCTCAGTAAGGAGCGTCCGATAGTGGCGATCCCGGTAGTCCACCAAATCAACTTTCGCAAGAACAAGACGAAAGTCGAACGGAAGCTCTTCCCTTCTCGGCACCACGTAACCTGCAACAAGAAAATGCATTAGATCAGTAAAAGACGATCAAAGAAATACACAGTGGCTTACTCGCTTTCTTATGCACGAATCGGGTGGGGATATCGACATCCACGTTGCCGCGACCAGATTTCCACCTCCCCGACACCGAGAACCAATGATCGTCCTTGACATGAACCTTGGACGGCAAGTCATAGACAATTTTCTCGTGCCGATGCTTGATGTGGATGAGGCCATTCTTGCTGGACTCTTTCACTAGACCGTATAGGTATTTCATCTCACCAGCAGTAGGCATACGATACAGGCGATGAAGGCCAAACAAAATGTACGTCCCGACCACAGCACGCCACGAATTCACACTAAGCTGGAGCGGGGCCACCTCCCAAGCATTCAAAAGATTGGTCAGTGCCGGGTGCAGGGGAAAACAGAGTCCCGCATCCATGATGTCGTAGGACACGACAACCATTCCTGGCGGCGGTTGATCGGCCCTCTCGTCAGGCGCTGGGACATGAAAGTGAACATCAATGGGGACCTGGAAGGTACGCCGCCAATCCTTGAGATTTCTCTCAGTGACCTTGCTGGCTATACCATTCCAATGGAATCTCGACGTGGACGGGGTTAAGAACTCGAAGGGCTGACGATCAGGCCGCACATAAGTATAGGAGGCCCGATAATAGTCGTAAATGAAATCGGGCCCCGGTCCCGACCTCCTATCTACAAAGGCCGCCCACAGCTGATGGCCGCGCTCAATTTCTTCGGCCCTTCTCCGCCAAAAGGCAAGTTCCTCGGCTTGTTTCGCCACCGTCTCGGCCTCTATCGCCTCTGATCGGTCTCGGGCGTCCAAATCCTGGAGGATACGCATGGCTTCGGCAGGTAGATCGCGCCGGGACGGTTCGTTAGCACCCCCATCACGACCAGAGTCCGCACCAGATACGGACGGAGCGGCGCCCGGTTGGGAGGAAGACGCTCCAGACACCCCCGGGGCACGCCGAAAAACCGCGTCAAGGCCATCATCATCACTGAGAGCGAAGGGGTTCCGACCGCTAACCCCCTTTTGCAGGCGCTGCCGGAGTTCGCCAACCCCTCGGCCATGACCGGAAGAAGAAGATTCGTCCATTTTTTCTCTTGATCCGAAAAGAAAAAGAAGGCAGAAAGGAAAAAGAGAGGAGTATGAAATGTGAACTTACCCACAAAGACAATCCGGAAGCGATGCGCACAATTTCGCCTGGAAATCCGAAACACTTTCCAAACAACACAAGATGAGCGCGAAGAAGAGATCTTTTGAAAAAAGAGGGGTCCCTCCTATTTATAGAGGGGACGGAGGGACCTAAAAGCAAAAGGCTTTTCGCATTCACGGGGCCCAAGCGAATTAAGAGATAATACGAGGGTCACTCCGCAAACGCGTCGCACCCACGAACGCGCGTCCTGAGCAATCGCGACGTTTGGGTGAGCGCGTACGTTTCACTCACGCCGTTTTCCTATAAAGTAGCCATCATTACCTGCGTGTAGGCATCCCCTCGGGAGAAGACTAATCGCGCCTTCCCGAGGAACACATGCTCTCAAGCCCAACCTTTTGGATTTCACTCGTCACACTGGAGTCGCCTCGCCTCGATGAGCACCTCAAGGCAAGCCGAGGGGCAATTGTTGTGTGACGGATAAATCCTTTAAGACGAGGAAGAGTAGAGGAACTTCATACGAATTCATCAAGAGAAGGGGATAAGCGAAGCCCTCATCTCGACATTCGTGTTCGTCCGTTCGGTCTCGTCCCCGTCGTGAATAACGTCAGGACCACGTTCCGCCCAGAAGATACCCAGCCTCGGCACACGGACGACCATGCTCAATAAGACTACAACCTAAGACAAGGAAGAGATCCAGTAGAATGAGTCACACATCGTCGTGAAGGACGAGACGGTCAGGCATCAGGTCTTGACCGGCGTTGGGGAGATTTGGACGCTATCAGAAGATCTTTCCAATTCCCAATACCAGGACCAGAAATCGCGACCGACTCGACAGGGGAGGCCATACTTGTGTAAGGATATCCCACGACCTTAGGGAAGATACGATTCCCTTTCCACGTGGCCAATTGTAATTGGACTAAGATCCACAATACGGAAGATATTCCTCACTAACCCAGTATGGGCCTAGCCCAGCATTAAATGCTGGGTTGTACCTGTCCATCAAAAGGTCGGTCCAAGGGGTTGCCTTTGGACTATAAATATAGGTTCAAACCACAATAAATGACACGAGCAACATTAAAGCCCAAGTCATAAATAGACTTGGCAAATCTTCTTGCATTTATTATCTCTGTTCTACATTTATTATTAAAGGCCTCAAGCCTCTAATATCTGATTATAGTCACAAATCACACAGTCGTTACTCATCCAAAAGCCACATTAATCCACATTTAGATATGTATTTAGATCTGCATAACCTACCAAGGTTTTGTCTTAGTTCTTACGGTAAAACAGTCCAAGATCTTAAGACCCTTGGAGGTACCGCAGAATATGTTTAACACCATTCCAATGTCTCCTCGTAGGATAAGTGTTATATCTTGCAAGTAAATTAACTGCAAATGCAATGTCCGATCTAGTGTAATTTGCGAGATAGAGTAATGCTCCAACAACGCTAAGATAAGGAACTTCTAGACCCATAATTTCTTCTGAATCTTCTCTTGGTCTAAATGGGTCCTTATCCACTTTGAGAGATCGGACAACCATAGGTGTGCTTAGTGGATGAGATTTATCCATGTGAAATCTCTCCAATATCTTCTTCACGTAGGTTGACTGATGTATTAGAATTCCTTCTGGGAGATTCTCGATCTGCAGGTCGAGGCAATACTTGGTTTTACCCAAGACTTTCATTTCAAATTCAACTTTCAAGATCAAACTGGCTTCTTCAATCTCTTTGCATATTCCGATTATGCTTAGATCATCAACATATACGGATATGATGCAAAAACCACCTTGCGATTTCTTCGTGAATACGCATAGGAAAGCTATATCAATTGTGTATCCCTTCTTCTGGAGGAATTCACTAAGTTGGTTGTACCACATGAGACCTGATTACTTTAGGCCGTACAACGACTTCTTCAATTTTATGTTATACATACTGCGATTTTCTCCATTCCTCATCTGGGGAATCTCAAATCCATTGGGGATTTTCATATAGATGTCGGTATTTAGTGATCCATATAAAATATGCGGTTACTATATCCATCAATCTCATCTGGAGATTCAATTTAACTGCCAAAGATATTAAGTAGCGGAACGTTATTGCGTCCATTACGGGAGAATAGGTTTGATCGAAATCAAAACTGGGTCTCTGCGAAAATCCTTGAGCTACCAGCCTCGCTTTATACCTCTCCACAGTATTATTCTCATTTCGTTTTCATACAAAAACTCATTTATATCCTATAGGGATAGCGCACGCGGGTGTACGAACGATAGAGACAAATACTTTTCTTTTGTTTAGCGATCCGAGCTCTGCTTCAATTGCCTCTTTCCATTTTACCCAATCGGAGCACTTCTGGCACTCAGCGATAGTTTTGGGTTCTAGATCTAGATCATTATTTATAACATAAAGAACAATTATCGCTGCAAATATGTCGTTGACGACATTAATATTTCTATTATATGTTTTTCCCGTATCTATAAAATTCATAGAGACTTCAACGTTTATGTCAACCAGGCCTTCTACATTTCCCAGTGTATCTGGGTCTGGTCGTTCCGCGGTCCTAGTGCGTTGAATATTTTGTGCACGTACTTCATTACTAGGATGCTCGTCTTCTAGATAAGTCTCTTCTGGAGAATTTAAGTTATCTAGACGAATCTCTTCTAGAGATTTTGTGTTCGACTGACCAGATTTGCTAGCCTTTCTTTTAGGTGCATTTGTATTGGTTGTAGGTCCTTTATGCTTCTAGCGTGTGGGGGCATGTATACTTGATTTGCTTGGGACCTCAACCCTTTGGGGAGCATTCAGGTATATGCGATTTAGTTACACCTCTATGGTCAGTGAACGCGTCTGGCCATTTGTTTGCTAAATTTACAAGTTAATGAACTTCTGAACTTCCAATTCAGATTGACTAGTGCGTATATCTAGATACTAAAGATTACTTACATTCCACTTAAACTCCCGACATTCATTCAATTTTGAATTCGGATCTCCCCCTTGTGCCGGGAAGTGGTCTTCATCGAACATGCAGTCAGCAAACCGGGCCGTTAATTGTTCCCCGGACAAAGGTTCTAGGTATTTCACGATGGATGGAGAGTCAAATCCAATGTAAATACCTAGCTTCCTTTGTGGGCCCATAGAGGTACGCTTCGGTAATGTTATCGGAACATACACTGCACATCAAAAAATACGCAGATGGGAAATGCTTGGTTCTTTCCCACGCACTAACTGTAGGGGGGATGATCATTAAATGCAGTTGGATGGTTTTGTATCAAGTGTGATGCATGTAGGACTGCATGCCCCCAACATGAAGTGGGTAATTTAGAGTTCATAAGTAATGGTGTAGCGATAAGTTTGATACATTTTATTAGCGCTTCAGCAAGACCATTTTGGGTGTAGACGTAGGGGATCAAATGCTCCACTTTAATTCTCAGGGCCATACAGTAATCTGTAAAGGCCTTTGAGGTAAACTCAGCAGCATTATCCATGCGAATCGATTTAATTGGATAATCTGGGAATTGAGCTCTAAGATCGATAATTTTCGCAATGAGCTTTGCAAAAACTTGATTGCGAGTAGACAACAAACAAACATATGTCCACCTAGTGGAGACATCAATTAGGACCATGAAATTCCAAAATGGTCCTGATGCTTGGTGAATTGGTCCAGTAATGTCTCCCTAAATCCGTTCAAGGAAAACTGGAGACTCTAGTCTCAACTTGGTGCGCGACGGGCACACTATTAATTTACCCTTAGAACATGCATCACATATAAATTCATCAATAGGAGGGATTCTATTATTCAAAATATTATGACCAATGGAATTAGATAGAATCCTACGTATCATAGTTTGTCTTGGATGACCTAACCGTTGATGCCATAATTTAAAGGAGTTCGGGTCATGAAATTTCATACTCATAGCTAGATGGAGATTAGATGGCCAGATGTAGGAATATTACAATCCGGAAGAGAAGGAGGGAAGCTTTTTTATAACTTGTTTACGGTTACCTCGAGTAATAGTCATCAAAAGGTATTCATTATTATTCTCAGTTTCCGTTTCAATGTGATAGCCATTAGATCTAATATCTTTAAAACTGGGCAGGGTACGCTTAGATTGTGGAAACAATAAAGCATTATCAATTATGAGTTCAGCACCCATGGGGAGGACAATGGAAGCTCTTCCGGAGCCCACTATCATAATACTATCATTGGCTATCGTAGTTACACTCCCCTTACGTTCTACCAAGTTATGAAAATACTTCATATCTCTTAAGATTGTATGTGTGGTGACGCTATCTACCAAACTTAAATCACTATTTGTATCCAGCATGCCAGAGGAAATAGCCCAAACCTAATAGCTGATATGTTTACAAGCCATGTATAAGAATAGCAATATCCAAGTAAATTTATGGACATCATTAAGGTAAACATATCAAAGCTAAAACATAAATATCATATCATCCACAAAATAAAATATCCGAAAGATAGGATCCAAAATATAATTTGTTTTAACAAAAAACAAACAAAGTACTAAAATAATCAAATACACAAATCACTCATTATCTCCATAGTCTTTGAGCTCTATGCCCAAAAGATCATTGTCGTCATGGTCAAAGTCTGTTTCAGGTAGGCTGACATGGTGAGATTTGACTTTAGGAGCCTTCCCATTGTCATCTTTCTACTGCTTTTGATAAGCCTCAACCAAGTGCTTGGGAGTGCGACACGTGCGAGACCAATGGCCTTTGCATCCGCATATGTAGCAGGTCTGCTCAACCTTATCTTGAGTGTCAGATTTTTTAGGAGCGGGAATCGTGTTAGATGCAGCCTTTCCACGAGTCTGAGCTTGATTGTCTTTCGAGGTACCTGGACCACCGGATTTACTTCGACCTCGGCCTTTGCCACGAGTTTGTTTACTTTCTCTCCTCATTCCACGCTTGCGACCACTTGTACTGCCATGAGCTATAGCATGTGCTTCGGGCACTGCTTGTGAGCCAACCGGTCTCGAGTTATGATTTTGCATAAGGAGTTGGTTGTGTTTTTCTGCCACTAGAAGTGCAGAAATTAGCTCAGAGTGTGCAATGTAGTTCTTAGCCCTTAACAATTGCTGGAGTACAAGGTTGCTAACGTGGAAAGTTGATAGAGTCTTCTGGATCATCTCGGCCTCAATTACAGTTTGCTTGCATAGTTTTAACTAAGATATAATACGATATAGAACTGAGTTATACTCCGTCACAGACTTAAAGTCCTGAAAACGGAGGTTCAACCAATTGTATTGAGCCTGAGGGAGGAGTATATCATTTTGTTGTTGGAAACGGTCCTTCAGGGACTTCCACAACGTTCTCAGTGAGATATTCATTTTTGAGGTCCTGATTAAGATTATGTCTGAGAAAAATCAGAGCTTTCGCCTTCTGGGCGTCAGTTGATTTTGAATCATCGACAATAGCACCGCTTAAATTAGTTGAGGCTAGATGGATCTCAACATCTAGCGCCTATGTCAGGTAGTTACTACCATAAAAAAACAAGCTCATCAAATTCTCTTTTGGTAATATCAGTCATTATATTCTACAATTTTTAAAGTGACATGGTAAGGAATGTGACCAAATTTTGACAACGGAGAAATAAGAATTTATTTGATTATTCTAGAGCACATAGAAGCAAAAATTGGGTGTCGTCTACCCAAAACATGATTTTACGGTCCGACAAGTACCGGGCGCCGCCTACCCGGACAATATATGCGGACTATAATAAGGAGACTATGTGCAAAACTAATAATGCATGCAAGATAATTAAATCATGAAAGCATGCGCATATAGTAATTAAGCATATAAAATTATAAATTTATTGAGAACTAATATTAAAATTAATTCCAAAAAAAATTCAGGCTTAATTAATATGCAAAAATTATTAGTTTTTAATTTTTCAAGTATTATTTGAAACTTGATAAATTAATTTTGAGGGCAAAAAAAAAATATTATCAAAATTATATGAGACCCAAAAGAATAATTAAGTTTAATTGCCCAATTATTAAAATTAATTACATCCCATGTGATTGGGCTTCAGGCCCAAAATATTAAATAGAATGAGCCCACAAAAGTAACCCCAGTTTCTGGGCTTCAGGCCCTATATATATATATATATATATATATATATATATTTTTTTTTTTTTTATTTTTTTTTTGTGTGTGGCCCAAACAAGTTGTTCCACTTGAGGCCCAAAGAAAGCAACAGTAGGGCGTGAGCGTAGAGGAGGCCATGGGCGGCGAGCCGCGGCGTCATCAGACGGTACCATGGCGGCGGCCATAGGCGGCCGCGCGCCTACGGTCGTGCGATGCCGGGTCGCGGCGGAGTAGGGATCGATGCCTGACGGCTCGCGGTGGGAGGCGAGGAGACGGCGGCGGCCTGGAGGGCGCATGCTCGGGGCAGGTGTTGGAGTTATACGTGAAAGTATGCTTTTACTTTGTATAACTCGTGTATCAAACACTCGTTTTATGAGAATAATTCTTTTATCGCATTTGCTTTAGTTATGATTGAATGTTGAATTTCTATTGCAAACCGTTCAATATATAGTACGTGTTACATTGTAGTTAATGTGGTGATACCCGATCACGGAAGACGACATTAACAGTTTACTTGTAACTAAACGTACATTTTCACGACCCAGGTGGAATTGAACAATCCGCCGTGAAAGGTCGGTGTGTAAGGCTCAGATTGGTCTGTCTTGACCAAGAGATTGCACTAGCACATTTAGTATGTGTTGAAGAGGTCCTACAGCGAGGAGAAATTCTTCTGTTCTGAAAGGTGAAGAATTAGACCTCAGTGGTTGTTGATTTCTTAATCTCCGTCACTTAAATAGGACCGTGTGTGCTTAGTAGTTACTGCTTTGATTCATGTTGGGTGAGAATCATTGTGACTTCGAACTTTGTGTCTTGGGCAGTAATATTAATCATACGACGGTTGCTAAGATTTAATACGGAGAAACGCGTGCGAGTACGGCTCGTGTGATTAGTCCCCTTGGTGGGCTCAGAAGTTTTATTGTACCAAATCTTGCAAGTGAAGAATTAGTTTCTTCGGTACGAATAATAATGTTGAGCTGTCTTTACTCCAAGGTGAAAGATGTTAATTAATTTAGAGCTATTCAGAAGCTTAATTAATTAATGGACTTGATAATCTTAAACGCGGGAAATAATAACCGGGAGCCCATATTATCGTAATATGGATTAAGATGGATAGTTCAATATTAATTTATTAGTGGTAATAATTAATATTAATGGGCTGAATTATATTGGGGCTCAATATTGAAATTCAGAAGTCCATTAGGAGGTCCAATCTTAATTCTCCTTAAGGCCCCTCAAGTAGCCCATTAAGTAGCCCAATAATGATAAGGTGAATAAAATAAAAAGAAAATAATATTGCTGATTTTTCTCTCTTAATTTTCGAAAAATGCATGTGTAGGAGAAATTAGATTTTGTTGATTTTCTTGAAAAGATATTATGGAAGATATGTATTCTAGGAATACAAGAATATCTCATATATTCAAGAAGATCCAAATCTTGGATTTCATCTATGAAGTTTTCGAAAATTGCATATTTATTTAGGGGTGTGAGATTTTTGTGGAATATTTTATTTTGGAGAAAAGAATATATGAGATATATTCAAGATTTCTTAGAGATTAAGAAAAGATTTTCTCCAAGCCCATTAATCTCTAAATTTTCGTCCAATACCCCTTATAAATAGGAGATGATTATTTCATCTCCAAGTACATAATTCCATGTGTTGGAAAAATCAAGAAGCATATATAATTTTCTTTTTCCTTAGTTATTAAATTACTTGAAAGCGTCTCCCACCGGTGATCAAGTGAGGTGAAAAGGGAAATACTTGAGAAGGCTTTGGGTTGATAAAGCGAGATTTTAATTGTCCCGTATATTCAAAGGCCAATTCTACAAGAGGTACGTTAATCGCATATTTAATTGTTTATTCCGCTTAATTAAATATGTGAAATTAATTCAACATGCATGATGATAATTAGTTGTTGGAATTATTATTTGAATTAATCAGGATTAATTCATGCTAGTAATAATTGTATTTAAATTCGTATTTAAAATTCATCCCGAATAGATTCCGGGCACCCCTATTTTCCCAACAACTGGTATCAGAGCCACGGTTTCGGGCTCTGAATTTTAAATTGGAATTTAAATTGTTGAACATTAAATTTGAAATTGGATAGTAGAATTGTTAGATCTTTTTTGCAGGTATCCAATTGTCATGGTTTTTAATGTTGTTAATTTCATGCGTGTAAATTAATTGTTTTTAATTCGATTCGTTCGAATTCGTTTTTCTCGTGAGAAAATCCACGAGTAGATTAGTTGTTTTTATTTTGATTCGATCATTGTAATAGACTAGTCTAGATCTAGTATTTATTTTTTTTGTAAAAATAAATTGTAACCGGATCGTGACGAAGAACGAAGAATTAAAAACGGCGTACCCGGACGACGCATACATGCGTGGCGCGTGTATGGAGGTAAAATCATGCAAGGGGTGAAGAAAACGAGGACGAACGGCGAAAAAACGGCGCACGGGGGTGCACGGCGCACACCGTGCGCAACGGACGCACGGCGCCGCGCGCACGGCGCGCGCGCGCCTCAGCTGGGGTCGGCAGCGCCCCAGGCAGCGCCTCGGCGCGCTTCTGTGCAGCGCCTCGGGTGCGCCTCGGGGCCGCGCTTCGGCGCGCCTCGGGCGCTTTTCCAGCGCTTCTCGGGCCGGGAAGCGCGTGGGCCCACTTCGTGGGCCGACGCGCGCTGTATCTCAGGCCGTGGAATTTTTTCGGTTCGTGTTTTTTTCGTGTGATTTTAAACGTCGTCCCGAACCCCAAACGATGCTGTTTTTGAAGAAGTGTTGCTGTTCGAGTGGGAGCACGTCGAGACGAACGTCGGAAAGCAACAAGGACGATTTTTTCGCATCAAGACGTGAAGAAATTAAACCGTGACAATTGGATTCGAGTGCTCCAATGTGTTTAATTTTGTTTTGATGGATGTTTTATTTCATGCACTTATTATTATTTGTTAATATGTGTTTGCATGAATTTAATTGTCCAAGAAAAACCTTACTTTCGAAAATTACTAAGTATGTTTTTATAATCGCAATTTTATTCCGGATATTAAAATTGGATTATTTTGGCCTCCATAATTTATTTATTTGTGAAGTTCTTTTGGAATACATTTCCCCCTCGGATCGGCCAAAAGAACGGATTTCACATGAATAAATTCCGAAAGGATGATTGTGAATTATTACTAGTGGCGGTATTGACCCTCACCACGAGTGGCTTGCTCAAAGCGAAATAATAATCCTGTATTTAATTATGGTTATTACTTAGGCATAGGAAATTGATATTAACTTACTCCCCTCGGAGTCCCTGTCAATTTCTATGTGGTCAAAGTGGGAGCCAACTATTAATTATGAATTAAGGATTTGTAACTTTTAAGTTTGTGATCCGCTTGAATGTATTTAAATGTATAGACCACCCCTCGTGGCGCATTTAAATTGTTTCGAGATGTTGGCTGATGCATGATTATATTGTTTTAAGGTTTCAATATAATTGATGTGATCAAATTTATGTGATAATTTCGTATTTTTCTAGATATTGATATGAATGTATGTTTTATTCTCAGTTCATCATGTCGCAACTTTTTAATCCACTGTTTAGTATACTTAAAGATAACAAACTTGTTGGTGAAAACTATGTTGATTGGAAACGTAATATAAACATGGTCCTTCCTGCGCAAGAACACTATTGGATATTTAGCGTTGACGTACCCAAGAAACCTAATGATAAGTCAAGTAATGGGGAAAAGGCGATATTCGATGATTGGAAGCATTCCAATGAGCACATGAAGCACATCATCTTGACATTTATGTCTGAGGATTTGAGGCGCATTCATGAAGGCATTGAAGCGGCTGTTGATATCATGAATAGCCTTGAAGAGATGTTTCAACATCAGAACCCCATGGCGAATCTGTTCACCATTCGTGAGAAGCTCACGAAGGAAATGGTGAAGGGAACACCCGTAAGGGATCATGTTCTCAATTTTAGGCGCGAGTTTGAGAAACTCGAGTTTCTTGGTGCCGGACAAAGTGAAGAAAGTCAAATCAATTCCATACTCCTAAAGCTATCGAGTAGTTTTGATGGGTTCTTTTGGGAATACGTGTTATCTGAACACAAGTTCACTTTGGAAACCCTGCTCAAAGCTCTGATAACGGTAGAGTCATACTTGGGGAGTAGGGACGAGGCTTTGGTGATCAAGAGCCTTTTCTCGAAATCTAGGCCAATGGAAGGTGAGATTGAGAAGGAGGTAGTTGATCGGAACCAAACCAGTAGACTCACTTTGGGAGGCAAGAAAAGAGCTTTCAAGTCGTACGGCGTGAAGATGCCCGGTAAGAGTAAGTGCTTCAATTGCGGGGAAAGAGGACATTGGAGGTCTACCTGTTCTAAGCCTAAGAAGGCGGTAAAGAAAGGTAAGTCTCATGCTTTAGTCGTTGAAACATATGTTGCGGCGTATGCTGCCCACGTTTGGGTAGTGGATACCGGGGCAACTGATCATATTTGTTTCACTCTTCAGGGGTTCCAGCTAACCCGACGACTTAGCAAGAATGAGATCACCATCACTTTGGGCGATGCTACAAGAGTGGCAGCCGAAGCAGTGGGAGTCGTGCACCTATCTTTTGAAGATAGAGTTTTAATTTTAAGAGATGTTTTATACGTTCCGAACTTTAGAAAGAATTTAATTTCGGTTTCTAAGTTGTTTTTTGATGGATATTCAGTTACTTTTAATAAAGTTGTTACTGTTTCTTTTAAGAATGAAATTATTTGTCATGGAACGTTGGTAAACAATCTCTATACGATTAAGTGTGCACACCACTCAAATAATGAATCTAATAACACGTCGATCATTTCGAGCAATAAAAGAAAGCGTTCTTCGGAGATGAACGAAACACTTCTATGGCATCTTAGACTAGGTCATATTAATCTAAAGCGGATAGAGAGATTGGTGAAAGACGGATCCTTGGAATCGCTCCAAGTCGAGCCGTTTCCAACTTGTGAATCCTGTTTAGAGGGTAAGATGACCAAGAGGGCATTTGGAGCCAAGGGGAATAGAGCCATGAAAGTGTTAGAACTCGTTCATACCGATGTGTGTGGTCCAATGACGATCAAAGCGAGAATGGGGTATGAGTATTTCGTTACCTTCATTGACGATTACTCAAGATATGGGTACATTTACCTTATGCGGCATAAGTCTGAAACTTTTGAAAAGTTTAAAGAGTTTAAGGCCGAAGCCGAGAAACATAGGGAAAAGAGTATCAAGTTTCTACGATCAGATCGTGGAGGCGAATACCTCAGCGATGAATTCTTGAACTACCTATCGGACGAAGGGATTGTATCCCAGTTGACCGCATCGGGAACCCCTCAACAGAACGGTGTGGCGGAACGAAGGAACCGGACTCTTTTAGAGATGGTCAGATCCATGATGAGTTATTCGGATTTACCTAAGTCGTTTTGGGGTAATGCCTTGGAAACGGCGGCTTATATTCTAAACTTGGTGCCATCCAAATCGGTTCCTAAAACCCCAATGGAATTGTGGACCGGGCGCAAGCCCAGTCTAAGACATTTGCGGATTTGGGGTTGTCCGGCATACGTGCTAGACAAGGAAGCCGGTAAGTTGGATCCACGTTCGGAATTAAGGCTGTTTATAGGATACCCGGCCGGAACGAAAGGGTGCATGTTCTATAGTCCCAAGGATCAAAAGACCGTGATTAGTACACACTTTAAATTCTTGGAGGAAGACTATATGAACAATCAGAAACCTAAAAGTGAAATTACCTTAGAAGAATTGAGAGGTCAAACCTCGATACCAAGTATACAAGATGATGTACCACACGTCACATCTTCACAACCGGAACCCCGTCGTAGTGGGAGGGTTCCTAGACAACCCGAGAGATTCATGGGGATAGGAGAATCTTCGGATTTGGTTCCCGGTATTGAATCAGACCCATGGACGTACGATGAGGCAATCCAAGACAAAGACGCGGAGTCATGGCAAACGGCAATGGAAGCCGAGATGGGTTCGATGGATCATAATCAAGTGTGGGAGTTGGTCGAGCCACCCAGTGGGGTAGAACCCATTGGATGCAAGTGGGTGTACAAGAGGAAAAGAGGACCGGACGGAAGGGTTGAAACCTTCAAAGCAAGGCTTGTGGCCAAAGGGTATACTCAGAAAGAAGGGATCGATTATGAGGAAACCTTTTCGCCTGTAGCTATGCTTAAGTCCATCTGTATTCTCTTGTCGATTGCTGCGCACCTAGATTACGAGATCTGGCAAATGGATGTCAAGACGGCTTTCCTTAACGGAAGTCTTGACGGCATAGATATCTATATGCAACAGCCCAAAGGTTTCATTGAAAAAGGCCAAGAGAATCTCGTATGCAAGCTCAAGAGATCCATTTACGGACTTAAGCAAGCATCGCGTACTTGGAACCAGTGTTTTGATCAAGTGATAAAGTCTTATGGGTTTGATCAAAACGAGTTCGAAAGTTGTGTGTATAAGAAGCGTGACGGAACTGCGGTGGTATTCTTAGTATTATACGTAGACGATATTCTGCTCATTGGAAACAATGTAAAGGTATTGTCAGACGTAAAGGTATGGCTGTCAAAACAATTTGATATGAAGGACTTAGGGGAAGCCGGTCACATCCTTGGGATCAAAATCACTCGCGATCGCAAGAAGAGGATGTTGGGCTTATCGCAAGCTTCATACATTGACACTGTTTTGAAGCGTTTCAGCATGCAAGATTCCAAGAAAGGTTTTGTACCTTTTAGGCACGGAATCCATCTATCGAAAGAAATGAGCCCTAAGACGCAAGCAGCGATAGATGACATGAAAGGTGTTCCGTACGCTTCGGCTGTAGGAAGCCTTATGTATGCAATGCTGTGTACGAGACCGGATATCTGCTTTGCCGTGGGCATGGTGGCAAGATATCAAAGTAATCCCGGGAAAGACCATTGGACTGCCGTAAAGTGCATCTTGAGGTATCTGAAAAGAACTCGGAAGCGGATGCTGATTTACCAGTCGGATAGTCTAGTTCCCGTAGGATACACGGACTCGGATTTCCAATCAGACATAGACTCAAGAAAGTCAACCTCGGGTAGTGTGTTTTGCATGGGAAGAGGAGCCATTTCATGGAGAAGCGTTAAGCAGAAATGCATCGCCGATTCGACCATGGAAGCCGAGTATGTAGCTGCTTGTGAAGCAGCGAAAGAGGCAGTTTGGCTCAAGAACTTCTTAGTGGACTTGGACGTTGTTCCGAATTTGCCCGACAAGATAACTGTCTTTTGTGACAATGCCGGAGCAGTTGCAAATTCAAAGGAACCGAGAGCCCACAAGGCCAGCAAACACATAGAAAGAAAATACCATCTGATACGAGAAATCGTTAAGAGAGGAGATATAGAGGTGGCAAAGATAGCGTCGGGTGACAACCTAGCGGATCCATTCACAAAGGGTCTGCCTCAGACTACATTCGAGAGACATGTGGATGGAATGAGAGTCAAGACTATTGTCAATCTGCTTTAAGTATAAGTGGGAGGAATTATTAGGTTAGTGTAGGTTGACATGAGATGTCACGTAGAGCTACTACACTAAGACATGCGTGATGTATACTAAAAGCAGACTTTAAGTATAAGTGGGAGATTGTTGGAGTTATACGTGAAAGTATGCTTTTACTTTGTATAACTCGTGTATCAAACACTCGTTTTATGAGAATAATTCTTTTATCGCATTTGCTTTAGTTATGATTGAATGTTGAATTTCTATTGCAAACCGTTCAATATATAGTACGTGTTACATTGTAGTTAATGTGGTGATACCCGATCACGGAAGACGACATTAACAGTTTACTTGTAACTAAACGTACATTTTCACGACCCAGGTGGAATTGAACAATCCGCCGTGAAAGGTCGATGTGTAAGGCTCAGATTGGTCTGTCTTGACCAAGAGATTGCACTAGCACATTTAGTATGTGTTGAAGAGGTCCTACAGCGAGGAGAAATTCTTCTGTTCTGAAAGGTGAAGAATTAGACCTCAGTGGTTGTTGATTTCTTAATCTCCGTCACTTAAATAGGACCGTGTGTGCTTAGTAGTTACTGCTTTGATTCATGTTGGGTGAGAATCATTGTGACTTCGAACTTTGTGTCTTGGGCAGTAATATTAATCATACGACGGTTGCTAAGATTTAATACGGAGAAACGCGTGCGAGTACGGCTCGTGTGATTAGTCCCCTTGGTGGGCTCAGAAGTTTTATTGTACCAAATCTTGCAAGTGAAGAATTAGTTTCTTCGGTACGAATAATAATGTTGAGCTGTCTTTACTCCAAGGTGAAAGATGTTAATTAATTTAGAGCTATTCAGAAGCTTAATTAATTAATGGACTTGATAATCTTAAACGCGGGAAATAATAACCGGGAGCCCATATTATCGTAATATGGATTAAGATGGATAGTTCAATATTAATTTATTAGTGGTAATAATTAATATTAATGGGCTGAATTATATTGGGGCTCAATATTGAAATTCAGAAGTCCATTAGGAGGTCCAATCTTAATTCTCCTTAAGGCCCCTCAAGTAGCCCATTAAGTAGCCCAATAATGATAAGGTGATTAAAATAAAAAGAAAATAATATTGCTGATTTTTCTCTCTTAATTTTCGAAAAATGCATGTGTAGGAGAAATTAGATTTTGTTGATTTTCTTGAAAAGATATTATGGAAGATATGTATTCTAGGAATACAAGAATATCTCATATATTCAAGAAGATCCAAATCTTGGATTTCATCTATGAAGTTTTCGAAAATTGCATATTTATTTAGGGGTGTGAGATTTTTGTGGAATATTTTATTTTGGAGAAAAGAATATATGAGATATATTCAAGATTTCTTAGAGATTAAGAAAAGATTTTCTCCAAGCCCATTAATCTCTAAATTTTCGTCCAATACCCCTTATAAATAGGAGATGATTATTTCATCTCCAAGTACATAATTCCATGTGTTGGAAAAATCAAGAAGCATATATATTTTTCTTTTTCCTTAGTTATTAAATTACTTGAAAGCGTCTCCCACCGGCGATCAAGTGAGGTGAAAAGGGAAATACTTGAGAAGGCTTTGGGTTGATAAAGCGAGATTTTAATTGTCCCGTATATTCAAAGGCCAATTCTACAAGAGGTACGTTAATCGCATATTTAATTGTTTATTCCGCTTAATTAAATATGTGAAATTAATTCAACATGCATGATGATAATTAGTTGTTGGAATTATTATTTGAATTAATCAGGATTAATTCATGCTAGTAATAATTGTATTTAAATTCGTATTTAAAATTCATCCCGAATAGATTCCGGGCACCCCTATTTTCCCAACAGCAGGTGGGCAAGGCGGTGGTCGCGCTCGGCGGTGGGTATCAAATCGCGACGACCGCTATGTCGTGTTGGCCTTCGAGGCTCACGACGGCGGCCTGGAGGATGCGCGCTCGGGGCAGGTGCGCAAGGCGGTGGTCGCACTCGGCGGCGGGTATCAAATCGCGGCGGCCGCTGTGTCGTGTTGGCCTTCGAGGCTCACGTCAGCGGTCGCTCCTCAATATCTCTCGGTCGCAACGGCTTCTGGCCGTGAAAATGAGCGGGGCCGCGCCGCTCGCGGTGGCCTTCGAGGCTCACGGCGGCGGCGGCATGGCCGTGTAGGGGCGTCGATTCGCGGCACCCAATTCTGGGGGATGTGCGTGCGGTGGTGAGCGCCCGTACGGCGGCGGCCGGAGGACGGCTGGGACGGAGCTGCACCGCGCGCAGTGGCCTGGTGGCACGCGGCGACGATCCAGCCGCTGGGAATCCGATTTTTTTTTTAATTCAATTTGATCCAATTAATTGCAAACACAAATAATAATTGATGCAATAATTCAAGTGCATATAAAACATAATACGCATGGATCAAGTAATTCAATACGACAATTAATAATCATGCAATAGAAAAAATAATTTAGATCGTACCGATTAGCCTCAGACAGAGTCTCGTGCTGATAACGTGTTGTAAATCGAGAGCGTAAAATAAAGACGCAAATTTATTCATCCAGTTCGTCGATAACGACTACGTCTGGGGGCGTACCAAGCCAAGAGTTTCACTAATTTGGGTGTGTATGAGTGTATACAATTTTGGGTACAATGATCTATATATAATAGAAAAGACATAGTATAAACCTAAAGCTCGTTTAGGTTATAAGTCCATTAGTAATGTTCACATGAAATTTTCTAAATTTGGTATAATAAATCTGCTAGATTTATAACAAGCTGAATATCCCTTCAATTTGGCAGATTGTTAAGCGGAATATTTTTTGTTAAGGGGATCAAACATGTCGCGTCTTGAATTTTTTTTTTTTTTTTTTTTCACTTGCATATGTATTATCCAATTTTTTTCCAATAGATTCGTAAAATAAATTAATGAATAAATAACATAGAAAAAACAAAGTAGCTCAAAAATACTATTGGTAAGAGAATCACTATCAAAGTTAGTTTGGTTTTTTCTTATATCAGACACCCTATCGAATTGTCTAATATCAGGTACGGTTTATAATTGTGTCATGTGTCATCGCACTGTATTGCACTTATCTGCTACCTGATGAGTTAGTTTTTTTTTTTCTTTTAATATTGATGATTACATATTAATTAAAAAAGATTTTAATCATAAATTAAGAAGGATAAATTTGTAAATTAATAATTATAAAATTTTAAACTATTAAATTTAATATAATATGGAATAATACGACATAATTCGATAGTACCAAATGCAACTCGATGGAAAATTAGATGATTAATTCAACAGTTGTAGATCATCACATTTAAATAATTGAATTTTATTATATTTTAGATCTAATAATTTATAGAGCATACCTATTATGAGGTAACTCGATAGAGTGTTTGACATAAGAAAATTTCAAGTTAGTAACTTTAGTATCGTACTAGTTCGGGTCACGTGAATGTATAAGGGTTTAAATAAAAACTTAAAAAGTCCTATTCAATCGATTTCAGTGGGTAACACATTTATTTGATATATATATATATATATATATATATATATATATATATATATATATATATATATATTTTGTGTGTGAGACGGAAGGTGAAACAAGACAATTTTTTAGTGAACGAGGTTCACAGAACTTATATGGTGAATTACAATTATATCTTTTAACATGTGAAATATCGTGTACTAGTCATTTTTGAGAGGAATAGTCCTTAAAATCAAGCATGCTAATAGGTATTCTCTCCGTCTCAATTTTGTTTACCCATTTCATTATGTACCTCCTTCAAACACTTCTAAATTACACCTCATTCCATTAATAATTACGTAGAAAAACATCTTTATTTTGTTTCATGCAATTCAATTGAATAATACACAATCATAAAAAAATCATTTTATCCATTTAAATACTACAAATTAAGTCTCACAAAAAAGTCAACAAAAGTCAAATGGGTAAACAAAATTGGGACGGAGGTAGTATTATTTTGTATGCTAAAAATTACTCCCGAGGAATTTGAACATTTTTTCTATATGGATATCTCAGATCAATTTGCACACTAACTAAAAAAGAAAAATTGATTTGCGTACATATTCACACAAATATATACATATGACAAATTTTAAGGTGTATCCAAGTGCATATTATTCATTTAAATTTTGTCCCTAATTGCAAGCCCATTTAAAATTTGCGGATTTAAAACGGGTTGAACCATTAACGGGGGTTGCAGTTCGATTGCGAGGAATGTTGTTGATTTGTTTCATCAGGGCATACGATTGAACACCACCAGAATAGTGTTTACAAGTTTGGTGATAGCATTGAGTTTTTTTTTGGAAGCCCAGAGAGAAGGCAATCATGTCATGGGCGGTGGTGAAGATGAAAATGGATACGAATGAAGTTGTGAAGGGTTGTGATGTATTTTTGCGTGTTGAAGCATTCAATTCGGAGAAGAAGATAAGTGGGGTTCAGGTTGAATTTGGAACTTTTCATGTGCATTGGTAAGGAGCTGTTGAGATGATGAAACTGAAAATTATAGATTCAATTTTTGCTACAATCGATAACATTCAGGGCAGGTGTATAAATTTGAAATTCAAATTTCAGAATATTGGAAACCAAATCGTATATTTCCATAATAGGTTGTGTAGAATTCTTTATACAAACTAGTGATCATCCTACCCGTGCTTCGCACGGGGCGATATTAGTACATTTTTTACTATAATAATTAATAAAATTAAATTTTAATTCCAAAAACATTTCAATTTGTTTTCCTTTTAACATATAACTAAACTTATAACATCTTTTATATCAAAATTATTAACATTATATATATATATATATATATATGTGTGTGTGTGAAAAAAAAAAAACCATTGTATCATTAAACAGGTTCACTTAAATTTTGAAATAATAAACAAATGTTTGAACAATTTGCATTTTTTTACATTTAAATAATTATTACTTTCAACATACATGTAATTTTCAAGGGATACAAATTAAAATAATTAATAGACATACAAAAGATATGTCATACATTCTTTACAAACATCCCATAATTTTTGTTACTAAAAGCATCTACAAATTAGTTTGAATTTAAAAAATGCGGCTATAGAGAACCCCGAAATTCCTAAACATACCCCGAAATATTTTTAAACTAAAATGCACATATGTTAAATGACAATATTACCATAAACTGAGAGTATTCGTTAACCCCTTTCAACGATATTTGACCAAATTTATGCACACTTAATACCCAATTATTTGGTCTTCAATCCTCATGCCCTTATGCTCAAAAAATCATATTTGAACGGATTTTTTTTATGAGGATATCTAAATGTAAGGTTAATGATAGATTCATAATCTATTGCACATTTGTACTTGTCATGGTTGTTGCTTTTGGTCTGGTTAAAAAAAAAAGAAAATCTTGCTTTATTTTCCCTCTTTCCCTCTGGCTGCAAAAGCCCTTATCCATACGCTACCTGATTACTTAACTTTTAATTAAAAAAATATATATATACATATTTTCCTGGTTTAATTAAAAAATTGAGTCCTAAATTTTGATGTTAAAAAAACTTGAATTAGAATGAAAAATGGTGTAATTTTTTTATTTAATTTTTTAAAGTGAGGAATATAATTATCAATAATGGGGTTTGTTCAATAAATTCCTAATAATTTAATTATTTTAATGGGTGCATATTGTAAATTGGATTCGTACTTCGTAAACTAATTTTGGGGGCATATTTCGTAGTAGCCTTTACAAAATATAGTTTTACTATGAACACAAGTACATACACTTGGATATAAAAAATCGAATTGCGAAAAATATAAAAAAGTAACCCTTTTATTATTCAATAAATGACAACTAAGAACCAACAATAACTTAACTAATAATCAATAATGCTCCAATGAATAATCACTAAAATCTCAAACAATAATCAATAATAAACCAAGTGACGATCAACAATATACCAGTTATAGTTTGAGTAAATCCAACTTAATAACTTAAATATTTTATTAAAAATACATTTCTAATTGAAAAAATAATTGAATTTATAAAGTATTTTAAAATTTAAGTGTATACTAAGCACATGGATGCATTCTAAACTTTTAGAGTTAAGAATACATTAAAATTTTAAAATTTAATCTTGATAAGTATTCATTCAATAAAGACTTAATTGCAATTTAAATCACGACCTTTTTCAAGATTGCATTTTAAGCTAAACTTTTGAATCTTGACAAAAAAAAACAATTTAATTTTTTTGACAATATGTAGCAAAATCGGGTCAATTAGCCCGATTTATTTTGATTCAAACTTACCTGACCTCAATTCGCGATTTTTAAAAGTTATTGTCCATTAATTGTCCGCCAGGAGATTTAAAATCAACCTTAAGTTACATTTAAAAAAAAATGTATCCATTGTCAACGAAAATCATTTTTGCTCTAACATCAATATCATTATACTTTAAAAAAAAATTAATCATTTTTACGCAATCCAACACTTATAATGAACCAATAAGATTAGACCATGTATATACAATTAAAATTTTCCACAAAATAATAAAATTTCGATACAATAATAACAATATATAATATCATTGTTGTGAATGAATCAATATCAAGTACAAGATTAATATTTATTAAGGGCCGTAATTTGAGGGTGGCAAAATGAGGATTATAACACTTCAAACTGACAAAATGTGATTTGTAACTCTTCAACCTGACAATTTAAGGGCAACTGTTTTTAAAAGTAGTGAACCGAATACATGTCAAATCATGCAATAAGCCAGAATTTTAGGCCAAATTAGCCCAATTTATTTTGATTCTGAGTGACTTGACCTTAATTCTAGATTTTTAAAAGTTATTGTTTTTAAATTGTGAGCCATGAAATTTAGATTCCTAGTTTTGCCACCATCCCTAAGTTGCAATTTAAAAATAAATTATTAGCAACAAAAATCATTCTTACTCTTACATCAATATCATTATACTTATTCTGAAAAATGGCTTTAATGCAAAGCAATTTCATATTTAGTTTGATTAATAATTAATAATTTCCATATTTGATTTTGAATTAAAAAAAACAAAACACACTTGTTATACAAACTTTTAGCTATGAACTTGATTAAAAAGATTAAGTACTTAACCTTGGTATACAAACAATGAAAATTAATGTTGCTCCGATATGAATACCGTTATACCTTTCAAAAAATAATTTTACTATTTTAACATTATCCAATATTTCTAATAAATTTATATCAAGCTAGTGAGATGAATCATGCTGATTAGTGTCGCCAAGTAACCTGGATTAAAAAAACTGGAAAAAAATCTTCAGTTATGACATACATCATATAATAAAACCCGATTATTCTAAAAAAAAAAAAAAATCGCTCTACACTGGTATGTGCTTAAAAATGAAAAATATATTACATTTACAATTTTAGGAAGAAATTAAGAAAATATAGACATCATCCAATTAAATATAAATATCACCAAAGCACATTTAAATTAAGCATTATTGCAATTCACAGAAAGTTCGGTGATTTCATAAATATTCACTTTATCTAATTTACTTCAACATAATCTTTAAAATGATCAATTTAATTTTCAAGTTTCAACGTAAACATTTGGAGGAAAACGTAAAAAAATTTAATATTTCATCATTGTTTATACATAAATAATACACCATCCATTTTAAAATAAGTATCGTTTTAGAGGTTAAATTTTATTTCAAAATAAGTGTCACTTTAGCTATTTTCCCCAAAACAATTTCCTATTTTACCCCGAATTTGAATTCAAGATATAAGAGATCTTTTCGGGATTATATTATAATATAATACATTTGTTAGAGATTATCAAAATATAATAGATTTTTTTTTAAGATTTATATGGGATAAATTTTATAATTCTTTGGATATGAAATCTCTAGATCGACACTTATTTTGCAACAGAAGGAGTAGTAAAATATATATAATACGAAGAAAAATACTACTCCCTCCGTCCCCGAGCTTTCTTCCCGCTTCTTTTTGTTGAATGGTTTAAGAAAGTGTATTTGTTTATAAATATATAGTGGGTCGCATGTTGACTTTTGGAATAAAGTAATGAATAGTGTTGAAAAGTGAATTGAATGAGTGACACTTTGGTAATATTGTGTGAATTTGAAGGTTATGGGTTATATGTTATATTTGTCATTTATGGAATGAGAAGTTTACTGGGGGACGGACCGAAAAGAAAAGTGGGAAGTTTACTCAGGGATGAAGGGAGTATAATTTTTTTAAAAAATATGAACAAATTACCTTGTTTGTTTCTCTCCTGCCCAATTTTATATCCATCTGTCCGGTAGACATTCTTGTGCAAAGACGTTAATCATGTTTGTTATCGTGTTGGGATAGCGAGGTAGAAAAGTAGGCATGTTCGGTGGTTATACGAAAATTGAATGAGACTGTTGGGTAAGTATTATTAGAAATGTGAGAGTAACTATTAAATGTTGGATAATTTTTTGTTTAAGTAGGTATATTTAGTAAGAATTATTGATGATGTATGTGAACTTAGTAAAATAGTGAATAGATTGCAAACTTTTTTTTTTATTATTATTAATCAATATTCGCCCAAGGACCGACTAATCTGAGGAACCAAAGTTGCGCTCTTTAATATATTATATATGAATGATTTCATATTTAATTTGACTAAGAATTAATAATTTTGTTATACCTGATTTTAAATTATAAAAATATACTTGTGTATTTTTAATATAATTACATAATAATAAAATCAACGTTACTTTAAAAAAAATAGAAAATCAACCCATATTAGTAACGGTAATAAACACACAAATAAAATAAAATAAGAAATGATTGAAGACAAATAAAAAAAATAAGTTTCATATATCTTTACAAAAAGCACTAAACTTACATCTTCATAACTCGTTAATGAACTGCTTCTAAACCTAAACAACCACAAATAGAAAATGCAGGCCAATTAAAATCTGAATATGATGGGTCATCCACCTCCCCGCCAAATAAACTAATTAGCAATAAAAATAATTCAAAATAATTTTAATATAACTATTAAATAATATTTAAAAAGAATTATTCAATAAACTGAATATTTTAAGTTATTAACTTTTAGTAAATCTATGTATTTTTTTTTAATTTAAAATCTATTTAGTAATTTTTTTTTAAAATATAGTGAATTAAGGAGAGGTTTACTAATTCAAATTAGTGATAAAATTAGAGAATTAAAAAATAGTGAATTAAAATTTAATTGAATTTTTTTTTTTTTGAGTCAGCCTACTTAAATCACTAATTTTTTAAACTTACTACTAATGGATTTTAGATTTACACACACACACTAAAAATTAAAATTGATTATTTATAATTTAGAATGTTTAATTTATTGAATAATTTATCTTATTTTGTTGTTAATTAGGTTATTTGACATTGAAGTGGCTCTAAGGTGGAGGGCACATCATATTCAAGCCTTATTAGTCCCGTATTTCACTATTTTGTAAAAATTGGCCTAAATTTGCTAAACTTTAAAGATATTGTCCTATTATTTAAAAACAGTACCCACACTTAAAAATTCCAGTAAACAAAGCAAATTACATGATAATTATATGAAATGAATAAAATTTGAAAAAATTCAATGTATAATATATTTATATCATAACTACATAAATAAACCTTTAAAAAATAGAAAAACTATATAACTATGAAATATTATATTAAAATTTTCAAAAAATATAATATAATTCTAAATGTACAATTATTGGCGTAATTTATGGTGAACAAACATTTATTTTCTTTACAAATATGAAATGGATAAAATTGATCGATTATATTTATGACCAATTCAATAACAAATTTCCTATCATCATGCGATTGTAGGAGACAAACATTAATCAACATAGATGAGAAGGTGATTGCTTAGTTATAGAAAACATATCTTGCTAATTAAAACCACTATTATGTATTGTAAAATAATATTGAGCCAATAATTGATTGATTGCAATAAACACAAACACCATGAATTAAACAATTCATACCACGTCCAATACATCTATATTAATTATAGAATTCATGACGGAGTTCAACAATTCTCATTCTCCACTCCTTTTTTCTTCCTAATATCTTACATTGATCAGAGTCCCCAGTAAAATACATCAGAAATGAATGAAAAAATACAGAAAAATGAAAACCACAAAACATGATCAAAATCGCCATAAATTCTTCCCCATCAAATAACTACCCTACGTTTCTGATGGGAACATGGAGAGAAAATGTCACTCTGGATACCATTTCAAAATTGAAGGAATCAAGAGATCACCCAATCCAAAAGGACACAAAAAGATAATGTGATATGAAAAGAAGAACGGAGAAGAGATGATTGTGAGATGTAGAGGAGGAATGATTAAATATAGGGATAAAATTAAATGTATCCAATGATTCAGCCTTGGAATTTTATAAACGTAACCGATCATGAATTTTTAATTTATTTAAAGACAATGAAGAGTAGAAGTAAATATAAAATATAACCTTTACTAAAATATAGAATTCATCCACAATTAATCAAAAAAATTAAATTCTAATTTAGAGTCAAATTTACCATAATTATTATTAAATAAATGCACGGTTATGATCTAATCTTGAAAAGTTGATCAACGGTCCTGAAAATCTTCCTCCAAAACTATTTAAGGAAATCATTTTGCTATTATATATTTATAATTTACCATAATTATTATTAAATAAATGCACAGTTATGATCTAATCTTGAAAAGTTGATCAACGGTCCTGAAAATCTCCCTCCAAAACTATTTAAGGAAATCATTTTGCTATTATATATTTATGATTCTTCGTATGACTGAGATTTTTTTTCCCGCTAATGATAGATTGTAATTTGGTTTATTAATTTTCAATCGAATGTATATTTTATATTTGGGATATTGGTGATTATAACTTGGGGTACTACTGAATAATTATTGGGTATATCATTATTCAATGTATTGAATAATTCTTGGGTATTGATGATTATAAGTTGGGGTATTGTTGAGTAATTCTTGGAGTATAGGTGATTAAGTCTTGGGGTATTACTGAATAATTATTGGGGTATTGATTATTATAACTTGGGGTATTGACGATTAAGTCTTTGGGGTATTGTTGCATAATTTTTTGGGATATCACTGTTCAATGTATTGTTGAGTAATTATTGGGGTATTGTGATTATAACTTGGATTATTGGTGAATATAACCTGAGCTATTGGTATGAAGTATGTTCGACTCGTTTATGACCCTATAAGCAAATTAATTTTACATTCAATTAAATGGTGACACGTGTGCAAATAAATATTAATATCAAAATTAAATTTACTATTACATTTTGAGAATTTAATTAAATTAATTTTCGAATTAAATTAGTTAAATTTGATGTTAAATGTGCACGGTACAAGTCAGTCCAAATTACATGACTTATCAATACTTGTTTTGAATAATAAATACAATTGATTTGCCATAAGATCGAAAATTAAATAATATGTCGTTAAAGAGGGAAACAAACTAAATTTAATCAAATCAAATTTGATTAATTCGCAAATCAAGTCAGTCAAATGACATCGGCCAATTAAACGGTGTCACATGGCATTGTTGGAAAGTAATGTTTTCCACTCTCCGCTCTATAAATAGGGGTCTTCTTTTTTTCATTTCCACCTCGAAAGTAACGAACATTTAGAATTCAAGCTTCAGAAGATCAAACATCCAATCAAGCGAATTCTCTGCAACCGTTCTTGAAGACTCGAAGTGTTCTTCACCAAACTCGAAGTGTTCTTCACGAAAAACAATCAGACACAGCTTTCAATCCGAGTTCAAGATCCTAAAATCTTCCGATCCGGTGTTTTTTCTTCGAAGGATTGCTTGAAGATTCGAAAATCTTCGAAAGCGTTCTTCAAGGCCTTTGAAGATTCAAAGGTGTTCTTCACCGTCTTAAGACGTTCTTCGTGTGAATCTATCAAAAACTGCCTTCGATCTGAGTTCAAGGTCCTAAAACACTCTGATCAAGCGTTTTCCCAAAGGATTCTTAAAGATTCAAGGACATTCTTAATCAAACTCGAAGAAGTCCTTCTTACATTCAAAGGCGTTCATCCATTACGTCTTCACAAATCGACGTTCAATCCAAAATAAGACATCCCGTCCTTGGATAAAACGTAATAAATCCATAAATCCAACTCTGAACAAGATCAAAGACAAAGATTTTGTTCGAGTCAAGGTCAATTAGAATAGAAAAATCAGAGGAGCATGTTTAGAGTCTAGAACCCGCAAAAAAAAAATCGATTTCATCCGAAATAAATCAAACTGTAATATTTTTCATGTTTTTATATTTAATAACACGAAATTTGCCATTATAAATTTGGCACGCCCAGTGGAACTTACTCTACCTCTCAGCTCTTCTCAAGCAAGCAAACTTAACTATCATGATGACAAATGCTTCAACTATCGAGGAACGACTCGTCAGTCTGCTCAAAGCTATTGAAGGGCTCACCCAACACGTCAAGAATCAAGATATTCAAATCTCCAACCTGATGAATAAGGTGGACAAGGCCAATGCAAGCCACACGTTGTGAGCAAGTTGAGGGCGACAACGAAGAAACCTCAACCAAACATTAAGCAGTGAAAACCGAAGCAACTGCTAAGGAGCTGCAGATCTCATCTGATGGAGGGATCCAAATCGATCAACTCAAAGAGCTCATACTGGAGATGGTAAAGGGAAAGTTCGATAACAACTTTAAATCACCTTTTACTTACATCAAACCTTATACTAAGAGGATCGACAACTTGAGGATGCTAACTGGCTACCAACCTCCTAAGTTCCAACAATTTGATGGCAAAGGAAACCCGAAACAACACATAGCTCACTTCGTTGAAACTTGCAACAACGCCGGGACTTACATAGATCATCTGGTCAAATAACCCGTCCGCTCTTTAAAGGAAAATGCCTTTGATTGGTACATTAATTTGGAGGCTAACTTGTTGGTCCCGGTACAAGACTGAGGAATACGTGTATGGTGGGGGGGATACACGTATACCAATTTTTCAAACTTAAAACCTTACTGAGTCCCTTTTACTCAGAGTGATAAAGAACTAGGCACTGATAATACACCTATTGACTACACTTGGTGCAGGTCAGTTGGTTAACTATCAGTTTAAGTTCAATGCGGAAATGTGTAAGCCCTGAAGTTTAAAGTCTTGTTTAGTTTGCTTTCTGAAAATCTTGATTACTCAAATGAATAGTGTTTAGTAAGGGCAGTGCTCTTTTTAATAAATCAGGCTTCTGGACGACTTTATTCCCTATTGGTCTATTCGCTATTCCTGCTGCTTTCAGATTGATTCAAGCCTGATAAATCTTATGCAATGAATGAACAGTTAATATGGCAGGTATGCAATATATCAAAGCAATAAGAACACAGGAAGTTTTAACGTGGTTCAGAGTCTCAAGCTCCTACGTCCACGGCCTGATTTAACAGAAAATCCACTCAAGGGATTCTTGTTTTTAACGTGCCAAGGTGCACCAAGATCAGCTACCTCACTGACCTATACAAACTTCCTTACTAACTAACTTAACTTACTTCCAACAAACCTAACTTTAGGGTTTTGGTTTCAGTTTGGATTCCAACTAGGTTGAGATTATCCTTACAAGACAAAGCTATGCTAAGGGTTGGATAATCTCTCTAAGCTTAAGATATTACTCGTACGCTCTTGGAATACAGATTAACTCTCAGTTGCTAAGAAACACTTGGGAAATTTAAAGGGTTTCGAGTGCTTCTTCTAAAGACTGAATGCTTTGAGTGCTTGAGAGTTTGAGTAATTTCTGGCTTGGAAATTTCCCGTAACCTTGAATGGGTTCAAGGCCTTCTGTATTTATAGGTGATTTGAAAAACTATCCGTTGGAGAGATAGCCTTTCTTGTCATCTATGTAGAGTGATTCAAACGGGCATATCTTCATGCAGCAGCCGTCCTTTGCATGGAATTAGGTAGTTGCATTAAATGCACATTAAATGCTTGCCCGTTGAATTTTGCAGTTTGAATTCAGTCTTCTGTCAGGTTCCGTACGTGCGTGTCCTTCTCGGATTGGTCCACGTCATCAGGTTGGTGAGAATGTCAGAACTTATTCCTAGGCTTCAGGCTTGTCTTATTAAGTTCTTTTTGTCTCGGGCTCACCGGTCTTGTCCTGACGCTGACATTCCTTTTGCATTGCTTGGTTATACTCCAAGTCTTCTCATAAACTCAGTATCATCCTGTATCCCTTCGGGACTGAGTAGTAATGACCTCAGGGTCATACTCTTCATCACTGAGACTTACTCAGCCAGCTTAGAGGACTGCCATAAGTTCAGGATGATAAACCGTCTTCAGGCTCTTGTCTTGATTGTCATCAGTAAGTGCTCCTCTTACTGAGTACCTGTGAAGTGTAAAATGACTAAGTACAAATCCTGACCAAGACTAGCCTGACAAACAAATGCAAATATTTTTTCAGGGGCTTTGGGATCTAATCAAAACTGACATTATCCCAACAATTTCCCCCTTTTTGATGATGCCAAAACACTGAAAAGATCCTCAAAACACTTAGAGGAAATATAAGATCATATCTATAAGATAAGACAGTGTTAGAGCAATTCTTGATAAAGTACGGAATTTAAATAACAGCCAAAAAGACAATGAGTTTTTGTCTGTGGGCAAAAGCAATAGATTTCATTGAATGATCTGAAAGTGGTTACAATGAATCTAATCTATTACAAGGAAGTAGTGAACACCTAGATCAATCTCATTTCAAGTTTAAGTCCATAGCCTGCATAGACTCTTGCCTTCAGCTCGTCAAGTCTTCTAGGTTGGTTCACGAACCCTTCAGCCTTCGCAATCTTCAATACCTCAGACATAATGGCCTTAGTATCATGCTTTCCAGTTCCAGGGACTAAGGGAGGCGATTTGACAATGAATTCAGGGGCCTTCACTTGGCCGATGATGATGCCAAAAAGGGGAAAAAGAAGAAAAGATCCCGCCCTGAGGCATCGGAGGCAGTCAACCAAGGCGAAATAGTTCTAGCCGATCCTGAAGCCAATCCTGAAGGGAACGTGCTGAGGGTAAGGAAGTCAGCAAGGTTGGCGGCAATAGAGAAGGAAGGTGAGGAGATTGTTGCCAGGCTGGAGGCGGAGGCAGCAAAGAAGGCAAAGGCTGATGAACCTTCAAAGCAACTTGAGCCAGTTCAGAAGTCTCCTCCAATGAGCACAAGGAAGAACCCCATCACTTACTCTGCGGAGACAGTAATGGAGTTATGCGTTGAGGCATGGGAATCAATGAACATTTAGAACTCTAGCTTCAGACGATCAAGCATCTAAGCAAGCGAATCCTCTGCAACCGTTCTTAAAGACTGGAAGTGTTCTTTACCAAACTCGAAGTGTTCTTCACGAAAAGTAATCAGAAATAGCTTTCAATCCGAGTTCAAGGTCCTAAAACCTTCCGATGCGGTGTTTTTCTTCAATAGAGTGCTTGAAGATTCGAAGAAGCTTCGAAAGCGTTCTTCCTTTGTTCACTTCCACATCGAAATCAATGAACATTTAGAACTCTAGCTTCAGACGATCAAGCATCTAAGCAAGCAAATCCTCTGCAACCGTTCTTAAAGACTGGAAGTGTTCTTTACCAAACTCGAAGTGTTCTTCACGAAAAGCAATCAGAAATAGCTTTCAATCCGAGTTCAAGGTCCTAAAACCTTCCGATGCGGTATTTTTCTTCAATAGAGTGCTTGAAGATTCGAAGAAGCTTCGAAAGATTTCTTCAAGGCCTTTGAAGATTCAAAGGTGTTCTTCACTGTTCCAAGACGTTTTTTTTTGTGTGAATCCATCAATAACAGCCTTCTATCCGAGTTCAAAGTCTTAAAACCCTCCGATCAAGCATTTTCTCAAAGGATTCTTGAAGATTCAAGGACATTCTTCATCAACTCGAAGAAGTCATTCTTACATTCAAAGACGTTCATTCATTACGTCTTCACAAATCGACGTTCAATTCAAAACAAGACACACCACCCTTGGATAAAATATTATAAATCCACAAATCCAACTCCGAACAAGATCAAAGATTTTGTTCAAGTCAATGTCAAACAGAAGAGAAGAATCAAAGGATCAAGTTTAGAGTCTAAAACCCGCAAAAAAAAATTGGTTTAATCCGAAAGAAATCAAGTTGTAAGCTTTTTCGTGTTTTTATATTTAATAACACAAAATTTGTTGTTACAGACCCGATTTGTTGTGGACCCGTGAATTTTAATAGGGTAGTCAACAGACCCGCGAAAAGTTCAAATTCCAAGTGCACTTGCATGCACCCTAGAATCACTCTATACATATTTACTCATATGTCACTATTTTATCCTTTTTTTAATCCACGTGCAATCCCAATGGTGCAAATTTCCATAGGATGGAGGGAGTACTATTTTAGGAAATAGACTTTACATGAACCCGATTCATATAAGATAAGCTAAAAAATTCGAGCTTGTATATAAAAAAAGGTATAAAATATATTCATTTATATTAATTGGAACAAATTTAAACTAAATGGATCTTCACCTTTTTTTTTATCTACTCAATTATTTGAATTAATTAGTGATGTGTTAGCAGGATATATAAAGTTTTGATGAAACTGTTTTAAATTTTTTAAAATATCAAATATTTGATTAAAAGTATTAAGAATAGGGTTAGTGATATCATATTATTGTTCAATAATAACAACAATAATTAATTTTTTAACTATCTAAATTATTCATATTTAATTTTAAAAAATACAAATTATAATATTTATATTTAAAGTATCAAATACTAGCATTGTACCATATTCATTTTAGACAAAGTATAGAGTGAAACTATTTTATACATGAATCACTGAAGGGTATTAGTTGTTTTCACTGAAGGGTATTAGTTGTATTTACTGAAGAGTATTACTGATTTACACTAAAGAGTCTTAGTTGTTAAGTGAAAATGGACTAAGACTCTTCAGTGTAAACCAGTAATACTCTTCAATAAAAATAACTAATATCCTTCAATGATTCATATATAAACCAATTTCACTCTATACATACTCTTCATTTTAATATTCCATATAAAATTATTTTTATTCGAGGTGTGATAAAAAAAATAGATATAATTATAAATCTCACTAAAATAGTTGTTCAAAACATGTAAAAATTTGCAAATTTGTTTACTTGGTAAGGAATATAAAAAGAATATGTATAGAGTGAAATTGGTTCATATATTAGTTGTTTTCAATTAAGAGTATTAGTTGTCTTCACTAAAGAGTTTATTTTCAGCAAACAACTAATACTCTTCAGTGAAAACAACTAATACTCTTTAGCCATAAAAACAACTAATATCCTTGAATGATATGTATGAATCATTTTGTATAAAAAAATATGCAAGAGGTGTCATTGTAATCGGCGGTTTTCATATAAAACCTAGTCGTGTTGAGGGGCTGGGATAGAGATAGAGCGGCGTTGGCATGAGGCACATGGAGTTTCCACGTTTGCCTAAATTGTGATCCCTACCACCCACCACCTACCCCCAAAATCCCTCTCCTATAAATGTAGGTCTGGTCTAGGGTTTTCACTATCTACAAACACACCTCTCCTCTCTCTTGAGGAGGAAGATAAATAGATACGCACATCCATTAGAGATGAAGAGATCGAGATGAGGGTTAATTTGTGGGGGATGTTGGCTGGCTCGATGCAACCACGATGGTTAATGAATTCGTGAAGGCATCGGACCAGGCTTCATTCCTCTCAAATCCACTTGTTCAATTTCCCTTCCCTCTTCTTAATTTTAGGGTTTCGATTTATATATTTTCTTTATCTATGTTTTGTGATTTGTGCAGGTACATAGGAGTATTCAAGATCTAATCAACCCTCAATCATATTGTTATCAGACAAAATAATATTTCACTTTTGGTTTTTTAATTTGATTTATTTTTTGCAGCCTTAAATAATATTGGGATAGGGTTGCATCTGTTGTTTTCACCCAGTTGACTTCTCTCTCTCTCTCAAACAGAGAGAGAGAGAGAGAGAGTTGCAGACAAAGGCAGAGTGACACCCAGAAAACACGGATGTGGAGTCAGGTGATGAAGAAGAAAAGTTGTCAATTTTTCTCAGAATCCCAAACTCCTCTTGCTTGGGGTTTTCTACTATTAATTTGTACTGCAATTGTTTTGCAAATTGATTAGACGACAAGTTTTTATGGTCTCCGATGCCTCAATCTTGCCCTTTTTTATAACCTTTTCTTTATTATATTTCACCCAACAATCTTAAATGTTTTCACATTTTACGAGACATCATCATTTTCAACTTTTAATTGTAATGAGTAATCAATCAATTGTTGTGGATCCACCTACCTAAATCCATTATAATAATAATTCCATTGGTTATCGTTTTGATCAAATAAATCTAAAATACGTACATTGCCTCTCTTATGCTTTGATGTATTCTAACCAAGGGTGCAGATGGCGTTTGGCGCTTGGCAGGCGGTATATGGCCGCCAAGGCCGCCTAAACGGCCGCCAAGGTTTTTATTTTTTTTTTTATTTTTTTTTTATTTTTTTATTATTAAATATATTTTGTTTAATATTTATCAAAGTAATAAAGTTCCATGTTTCCAACTTAATTTGTTTATTATCCAATTTAATAATTAAAGTAATTAAGTAAAATTAAACTCATCTCCAACAAAATGTTCAAATTAATAAACTACCACAATTCACATATGTGCAACTTGTTATTTTCTTTTTAATTATATAACATTTTAAAGTTATTAAAAATTAAAAAAAATTAAAAAAAAACCCTAGGCATTGCCTACCGCCGAGGCCGCCTAGGCGCCGCCGAGACCGCCTAGGCGCCGCCGAACGCGGTTTCCGCCAAATACGACCGCTTTGCATTAATCGTTGGCGGTAGGTGCTGACAAGCGCCTAGGCGGCCGCCTAGACGGCCTCGGCGGCCGCCATTTACATCACTGATTCTAACTATCTACCAACAAAATTATTATAATTTTTTCCAATTGACCATAGATTGGAAAATAACCATAATTTTAATAAAAGTAATTATTACGCGTCCTATATAATTATGCTTTTATTGAGGTTAAATTCAGGCTTAAAGATAATGACAATTCATGTATGAATCATTGGAGGGTACTAGTTGTTTTTATTAAAAAGTACTCCCTCCGTTCAATATTAGTAGGCCTACTTTTTGGATAATTATTTTTTTATCATAAGTTGGAGGGTATTATGAGGTATTGTGAGGTTCATTTATCAATAAAATTATAGTTTATGGAAAATATGTCCAAAAAGTAGGCCTACTAATATTGGACGGAGGGAGTATTAATTATTTTTTATGAAGGATATATTTTTTATGAAGGATATTAATTGTTTTTCAGTATTAGTTATTCAAAAAAAACAAAACTCTCTAACATAAACAACTCTATACATACTCAAAAGATAATATATTAGCTATTTCATACATTACTACTTACAAGAAAATTAACAGTCACGGGTGAGTGGTGACCAAGAATGAAAATTTCGATTTTTTTGAGGTCTCGATATAGATATCCACAGAAATGAGATTTTTTCCAAAATATCAGTAAAATATCGGGAATCGATGTTGATATCGGTGAACTATAGTTCAAAAATTGTCAAATATCTGGAAACTTCAAGGAAATATCTGTAAAATCGAAAAAAAATCCTACTTTTTCATTTATTGTTCATGAATATTATTTTAGATCTTAAGAGGATTTAGTCACTAAACCGCCATTTATTCAAAAATCTTACAAGTAAAAAGTTTCACATGCTTAGTCGTATTGTTTGTATTGTGTTAAATTATTATGAACTACTATTGTATCATTTTAGACTATCTAAGTGTTTTGTTTTTGATATATTTATCATAAACAATTCATTTTGTTTGAATTTAAATTAAATT
The DNA here is from genome assembly GCA_947034835.1 of Ballota nigra. NCBI lineage: Eukaryota > Viridiplantae > Streptophyta > Magnoliopsida > Lamiales > Lamiaceae > Ballota > Ballota nigra. The sequence goes on along the minus strand of OX344720.1, from coordinate 117,075,309 downwards.
TATATATATATTAAAGTTATTATAATATACCATAAAGTTTCATGTTAAATTTCTATCATTTTAATAAAATTTCCATCAATTTTCTATTTTTTACCGCTATCAATATTCGATATTGATATTTCTATCGATATATCCGTAAATTTAAGGTATCGATATTTTTTCCATCGATGCCGATATTTTCATCGTTGACGTTGATGACTAATACAAATTATTATCCCTCTTTGCCCTTCCTTTTAATAATTATACTCTCATCCCACACAGATAATCCACATTTTCTTTTTTATTTATTTTAATTTATAGTCATCTCTATATTTAAAGTGGGTAAAATATTCAGAAAGCCCCTATTTTAATGCTTCTATTTGTTTTGTCATTATTATTTTTGTATTCAATAAATAAGGATATATAAAGAATTTATATTTGAAATTCAAAATTCCAAACACAGATTTATATAAAATCCTAAATATGACTATCATTATGGAACAAAATGTAGTTAAATAATCGAACAAGAGTATGTATAGAGTGAAATTGATTCATACATATATCATTGAAGAATATTAGTTTTTTTTTTCACTAAGAAGAGTTAGTTGTTTTTACCGAAGATTCTTATTATAATTTCACTGAAGAACTAATATTTTTCAATAATTCATATATAGGTCATTTTTACTAGCCCTGTACAAATTCCAACACACTAGTTTATTTAGATACAGGCCAGTAAAAAAAAAAATACTATTATATGCCTAATGTGCACATGCGCATACACAATTGCATTAATTCTTTTCATTTTGATAACCTAAATATTCAAGTTTTAGCAATAATATTGAGAGGCTTAATTAGTTTCAAATTCCGTTCGATCTCTAACGTTATACTATATTTTACCATCACGTCAATGTCGGAATGCATTTTGATTTGTATTGAAAGACGTGATGGAAAGTAACAATACAAGAATTATAAAAGGGGTTGATATATATAGGAATGACTGAAATTAGAGAGTAGTGAAATTTTGTAACAGCGAGAGGTACGAATTAAATGCTTTGCATTAAAACCATTTGGAGGAATCTCGATCAGAAATTTGCGATGGAATTTAATGTCATTTTGGTGCGGAGATGAAAGCATTCAATTTTCACACTTAACGTATCACATCTTTGGGAGCATCTATTAAATGGAAAACCCCCAATTTCCTCGCCTAAATAATTAATACTCTCCAAAAAAACAAAAACAAAAAGAAAGAAAGAAGAATTGAAGAAAAAGCCGAGCATCTTCTAATGAGATACGTATGGCTGGATACATTTAATTTACTAGTGCGCAGTTACGTATATAAAAAATTAATTATATAGGTTGTTGAAGTATATTTTACTTTAAAGAGTCCCTAAAATATAAAAGAAAAGAAAAAAGGATAATACCTCTCAGTAATGTATATAAGTTAATAGAAATGGTCCCTAATTAATCTGTCATTTTTTGTCATACTTAAGCTAACTGGTGGTAGCAATTTTGTCTCTACTCTCATCGATTAGTGAGCTAAAGAATATATATACACTGTTGTATTTGATATTTGAGGAACTTAATTTTAAAACAAAACTATATACTCCTTTCGTCTCAAAGGAATTTGTACCCGTAGAATTGCACATTGATTAAAAAAATAGATAAAACAGTGGTATATATATATATATATATATATATATATATATATATATATATATATATATATATATTTGTATGAGTGTACACTTAAATCAATGTTTCGTTTTTAGATAGTGCGCAAATTAGTGTGGGATGTTCAAATAAAAAAAAATTGTAAATTCCTACTTTATAAGGAATCTATATATGAACCATATAACATAGTAATACTTTAATACCTAAAATGCATTTTGTAAAAAAAAAAAAAATACTCTCACTGTTCAATATTAGTAGTCCTACTTTTTAGGCTGTTATTTTTTGTCAAAAGTTGGAGAGTATTATTAGGTATTGTGAGGTCCATTTATTAATAAAATTATTGTTTATGGAAAATATAAGTATAATATTTTTCATAAACAATCATTTTATTCATAAATGAACCTCACAATACCTCATATTACCAACCAACTTATGACAAAAAATAACAGCACAAAAATTAGGACTACTAATATTGGATGGAGGGAGTAATATAGTTAGTATTGAGCTAGAAGCAAAGTTATGGCCTATGGATGTAGGGTTGGTCTCCAGTAAAAACATCTCACCGTATGGAATTTTCATTTAGTAATATTGTAACGATTATTCACAATATTATTATACGTACTTAATAATACACAGAGATCAGCGTGTTTGTGTGCAAAATGTGCATGGTGTTAATTTAGGGTAAATTGCAAGGATGGTCCAATGAGAATTTGTACTTGACAGATTTGGTCCCATGTTCTTTTTTTGTCCCATTTTTAGCAGAAAAGGTCCCATCCGTTAAAAATCTTACAGTTTTCTATGGAATACTGGATGGAAAAACCTTTTCAACTTGATTTTTGGAGGAAAATGAACCAGCTTTTGCTATTAACAATCATTTCAAGGTAAAATGCATAGAAGCGATTCTGCAACTTTAGTTTGTAGAGTTTTAAGATGTTGGAAATTAATTATTTTTAAGTTGGGAATTATACGCGCGAGTTTTTGGCAGAAAACTAACGGGCGTGTGGGCCTTATGCTCGTTAATCCGCTATTTTTTGACGGAAAAATCGTATGGGACTATTTGCGCTAAAAAAATGATCAAATTCATGAGGACCAATTTTTATGGGACCATTTCTGCAATTTCCCCTGTTAATTTATAAGAATAATGGTATTACTGAATAAATGTAATAGTATTTGTATGTAGATCCAATTTCATACGTGAACAAATTTCGCATTAGAGTTTGTGTCTTTGAAGTTTAAACACAACTATATATTCTTATGGTAATTAAGGATAGCTTGCCCAAGCAAATGAATCCACTACTTATTTCGTGGTTGTCGCGATTAGCTAGACCTATTAAGATTTGTGGTATTTGTTGGCTCCCACTAGAACCATTAAATTAAAGTTGGCGAGAGTAGTTATATATATATATATATATATATATATATATATATATATATATATATATATATATATATATATATATATATATATATATATATATATATATATATATATATATATATATATGTATATATATATATATGTGGTTCATCATATTTTTTGTGTAATAATAAGGCAGCAAACTTGACAGCATTTTCAATTTCCTCCATAAATTAAATATTATGTAACGGCTGGGTTAATGGCATGTAACAATCACACGATTTTGGAATTTGAAAAACATTCAGGTCCATTGTTCAAGTACTCAAAAGTCAAGAAGTCAATGAAAGTAACTCTTACATAATTAATTCATGATGTCAATATATGTTTTAATGTCAAAATATTTGATCCTCATCGGGAAATATCGATATATATATATATATAGGTGCACATAGCCACGTATTTGCATTTTATTAGATGCATCTTACCCACATGGTCGTTAGTTGTATCTTATATTTTGATTTGTTGTGCAAAAATAGGATCATTATTGAGTGGTTAATCCCAGTTCGGCATTCAGAATTTGGAGTGCTAATTAATATTTGAGTTCAATGAATCAATGTATTTTAGGGCACCTTGTTCTATTTTTTCGGACGGGATTTCTGTAACTGTAACATCTCCTGTTACACCATTAGATTTTTGACACTTGTCATAAATTGATTGAAATTAACTTACTTAAGTTAACTATGGTTAGAGAAATCCCAATATAATCTCCATCATATCTTATATCAAATCATATTAATAATTACTTCAAATTAATTAAGATTTAAAAAATGTTTTATTTTTTATTTAAAATCTTAATCCGTATTTAAAATTTTAAAATGAATTGTTAAGATATGAATATAACAACATTTTACATATCTGATTTTTTTTAAATATATTGAAAAGAAAAAAATATTTTAACAAATTTAAAATTTGAATGTAAAATTTAAATTAACTAAAAATTTGTATATGTACCACAACCCATAATTTATTTTCAAATATCGTCAATTTATTTTAAATAGTCTTTTATATTATTATTAATTATTAATTTATTTTCGGATATACTTAAAATAAAAATACATTATACTAATAAATAAATTAAAATTGTATATATTGCTTATACAATTGATTTTTTTAAAATCTAAATTATTATTTCATGTTAAGCTTATTATGAAGCGTTTTCATATAAAATCTACTCAAATCTTAAATAAAAGTGTCAAACACATTTTTTAAAAAGACAAAGTATAGAGTGAAAATAATTTATACATGAACCACGAAGGTTCCTCACTTTTAAGGAATTAAAGTCATAATAATGTAACACACTCAAAAAATAGCGGACGGAATCTCCTGTAACACAATGGTGTAACATCTCCTATTACACCGTTAGATTTTTGACACGTGTCATAAATTGATTGAAATTAACTTATCTAAATTAACTATGGTTAGAGAAATTCCTATATAATCTCCATCATATCTTATATCAAATCTTACTAATAATTACTTCAAATTAATTGAGATTTAAAAAAATGTTTTATTCTTTATTTAAAATTTTAACCCATATTTAAAAATTTTAAAATCAATTATTAAGATATGAATATAAGAGCATTTTATGTATCTGATTTTTTTTTAAATATATATTGAAAATAAACAAAAAATAATTTTAACAAATTTAAAATTTGAATGTAAAGTTTAAATTAACTAAAAATTTGTATACGTACCCCCAACCCATAATTTATTTTCAAATATTGTCAATTTATTTTAAAGTCTTTTATATCATAATTAATTATTAATTTATTTTCAGATATACTTAAAATAAAAATACATTATACTAATAAAGAAATTAAAATTGTATATAGTGCTTATACAATTGAATTTTTTTTAATATCTAAATTATTATTTCTTTTCAAAATCTTAAATAAAAGTGTCAAACACATTTTTTAAAAAGACAAAGTATAAAGTGAAAATGATTTATACATGAACAACGAATGGTATGAGCAAAACAAACTAAGACTTTTTAGTGAAAACAACTAATACTCTTTAGTGAAAACAACTAATACACTTTAATGGTTCATGTATTGATCAATTTCACTCTATATATACTCTTTTAAAAAATATATAAATTTATTTCAAATTAAAGTATTGCTCAAGTATATTTAAAAAAGAAAATTCAACTTACATCAAATTAAATATTTTTTTCACATATGTTTAATAAATTAAAAATCATTAGCAAACCAAATCAACATTTTTTTTTTTTTTGAAAAAAATTAACAACTAAGTTAAATATTGGTAAAGGGAGTATACTTTTTAAATCAAAACTCTTATTGTTTTCAAATCTCAAACAAGAGGGTTAATAATAAAAGTGTATTAGTTGTTTTCACTAAAGAATATTTGTTTTCACTAAAAAGTGATGTTTGGTTAGAAGGTTTGGAGGGGTGTGGAATGGAATCAAAGTTATAGTGTGTGTTTGGAATTACATTATTATGACTTCAATTCCTTAAAAGTGAGGAACCTTCGTGGTTCATGTATAAATCATTTTCACTCTATACTTTGTCTTTTTAAAAAATGTGTTTGACACTTTTCAAGGTGTTTCCATACATCTATGGCAGTCTTCTCTTTGTGGACTTCTCTAAGAGGCTTGTCTCCAAGGTACATTATGATTGTACTGTGGGCCTTATCCAAGATCTAATGTCTCTTAGTTTGATCAGTCGTAGAGGATGACAGTCATTGTTCCATTGGTTTCAATGCATTTGACAAACCGTGATGAGTTAGAAGAGCTTTCATCTTCACCTTACATAACCCGAAGTCATTCGAGCCCGTGAATTTCTCAAAATCCAACTTCGTAGAAGCCATATTTGAAGATACTCCTTCTCACTTCCGATAGACAGCGCCACTTGTTATGAAATACAATCAAATTAACAGTCTCGAATCAAACTCAGAAGTTTTTAGCTTAGAACACCAAAAACAGAACAATGTATGTAATTAAGCTAAGAACGAATTGAAGACAAGATTTACGTGGTTTGATCGAAATTGATCTACATCCACGGGAGAGGGCACCACATTCACAATGAATTAAAGAAGGATTACAGTTACAAGCACTCAATTGAATCACTCAAAGCTAATCTCACATTTGAAGTCATGAACCCTAACTTTGATCAATTGAATCTATATACTGAACCAATCAAGGGAAAAATGTTACGGTTATAACCGCAATTGAAAACTGATCAATGCCCACTAAACTTGAGGTCGAATTCAGATGAAGAAACTGCTCCAATGTCATCACCATGCTTCGCGTTCATTTCTGCGTAACAAACTGGTAGTTATCATTTAACTACCGATTTTCTAACTTGAAATCGGTTTGGTTCGGTTCTTTAACTCCGGTTTTTGCATTAGTTGGACCGGTTCCATCACTCCTTCATCTCAAAGTATTAGAATAGGCTTCTAATAGTATTAGTCGATCAACTCTCAATTGTCTTGAACCATAACAAACTCTCCACCTCAAGGCAAATGAGATGCTCCTTACACTCCATCATTCAAGCTGAGATTAAGACACCTTCCATGATTCAAGTTTGATCAGCTTCAAACAGTAATTAAACTTTGAACTTGGCAAGGCCTTGGTTAACATATCAGCTGCATTGTCATCAGTAGAAACCTTATTTATTGATACAATTCCTTTCTCCACCACATCTCTCACAAAATACAATCTAACATCGATATGTTTTGATCTTTCATGAAAGACCTAGTGCTTCACTAAATGCACAACACTTTAATTATCACATTGCATAGCACATCCTTCTGTGATACGCCAAACTCCCTGATAATACCCTTGAGCCACATAGCCTCCTTCACAGCTTCTATTATTACAAGATACTCAGCCTCAGTTGTGGAAAGAGCCACTACTGATTGCAGTACAACTCTCCAACTTATAGTAGTTTCATAGAGTGTAAACACATACCATGCAAGTGACTTTCTAGTGTCTACATTTCCAGCAAAATCTGAGTCTACATAACCTTGTAAAGGTTGTTTCTCATTAACATGCTTCTCAAACAGTAACCCCAGATTAGCTGAACCTTGCAAGTATCTCATGATCCACTTAAAAGCCTCCCAATGATGTCTCCCAGGATTTGACATGAACCTACTGATAGCAGTGATTGCATAAGCCAAATCTGGCCTGCTACAAACCATAGCATACATGATACTTCCAACCCCATTTGAATATGGAATTTTACTCATGTACTTTTTCTCTTGTTCACTCTTAGGGCAGTGGTTTACAGATAGCTTGAACTGTTGTGCAAGTGGTGTTGTTACAGCCTTTGATTCATGCATGTTGCATCACTTCGGGGCTTTCTGAATATAGTCTTCTTGAGATAAGAGTGATCTATCATGTTATATGTCTCTGAGAATATCCATCCCTAAGATTCTTTTTACATCTCCAGGGTCCTTCATGTCAAAGCTAAGTTCAATTTCTTCTTCAGATTCTGAATTATGCCCATACTCTTGCTAGCTATGAGCATGTCATCCACATACAGGAGCAAGTATGTCAGTACCTCTTTACCTGATTTCTCAAAGTACACACAATTGTCATACCTACACATTATGAAACCTATTGAAAGCATAAAGCTATTGAACTTCTTGTACCACTGTCTTGGACTCTGCTTCAATCCATAGAGTGATTTCTTCAGCAAGCACACCTTGCCTTCATTCCCAGGCAATATGAAACCTTCTATGTTGATATAGATTGTTTCAATCAGATCTCCATGTAAGAAAGATGTTTTGACATCAAGTTGTTGCAGTTCTAGATCATCTTGATTCACTTTAGCCAATAGGATCCTGATTGAACAATGATTGACCACTGGAGAAAACACTTCATTAAAATCCACTCCTGTTGGGAAAAATAGGGGTGCCCGGAATCTATTCGGGATGAAATTTAAATACGAATTTAAATACAATTATTACTAGCATGAATTAATCCTAATTAATTCAAATAATAATTCCAACAACGAATTTTCATCATGCATGTTGAATTAATTTCACATATTAACTATGGCAGAATAAACAAGTAAATATGTGATTAACGTACCTCTTGTAGTATTGGCCTTTGGACAAACGGGACAATTACGATCTCGCTCTATCGACCCAAAAACCTTCTCAAGTATTTCCCTTTCACCTCACTTGATCACCGATGGGAGATGCTTTCAAGTAATTTAATAAACTAAGGAAAAAGAAAAATATATATGCTCTTGATTTTTCCAACACATGGAATTATGTACTTGGGGATGAAATAATCATCCCCTATTTATAATAGTGAAGTGGCCGGATTTTTGGGCTTATTTTAGGCTTGGAAAAAATCTTTTCTTAGACTCTAAGAAATCTTGAATATATCTCATATATTCTTTTCTCCACAATAAAATATTCCACAAAAATCCCACTCTCCTATTAAGAGGGTAATTTTCGAAAATTCATGAAGAAGAGAATCCAAGATTTGGATCTTCTTGAATATATGAGATAATCTTGTATTCCAAGAATACTTATCCTCCATAATATCTTTCCAAGAAAATCAACAAAATCTTTTCTCTCCTAACAAGCTACAATTTTCGAAAATCATAGAAAAAATCAGCAAGATATTATCTTTTTATTTTAATCACCTTATCATTATTGGGCTACTTGAGGGGCCTTAAGGAGAATTAAGATTGGACCTCCTAATGGACTTCTGAATTTCAATATTGAGCCCCAATATAATTCAGCCCATTAATATTAATTATTACCACTAATAAATTAATATTGCACTATTCATCTTAATCCATATTACGATAATATGGGCTCCCGGTTATTATTTCCCGCGTTTAAGATTATCAAGTCCATTAATTAATTAAGCTTCTGAATAGCTCTAAATTAATTAACATCTTTCACCTTGGAGTAAAGACAGCTCAACATTATTATTCGTACCGAAGAAACTAATTCTTCACTTGCAAGATTTGGTACAATAAAACTTCTGAGCCCACCAAGGGGACTAATCACACGAGCCGTACTCGCACGCGTTTCTCCGTATTAAATCTTAGCAACCGTCGTATGATTAATATTACTGCCCAAGATACAAAGTTCGAAGTCACAATGATTCTCACCCAACATGAATCAAAGCAGTAACCATTAAGCACACACGGTCCTATTTAAGTGACGGAGATTAAGAAATCAACAACCACTGATGTCTAATTCTTCACCTTTCAGAACAGAAGAATTTATCCTCACTGTAGGTCCTCTTCAACACATACTAAATGTGCTAGTGCAATCTCTTAGTCAAGACAGACCAATCTGAGCCTTACACATCGACCTTTCACGGCGGATTGTTCAATTCCACCTAGGTCGTGAAAATGTACGTTTAGTTACAAGTAAACTGTTAATGTTGTCTTCCGTGATCGGGTATCACCACATTAACTACAATGTAACATGTACTATATATTGAACGGTTTGCAATAAATATTCAACATTCAATCATATCTAAAGCATGTGCGATAAAAGAATTATTCTCATAACCAAGTGTTTGATACACGAGTTATACAAAGTAAAAGCATACTTTCACGTATAACTCCAACAACTCCCTCCTGTGTAAATCCTCTAGCCACCGGTCTGTCCTTGTACCTTGTACTCTCTTGTTTAGCTAAGCCTATTTAAACCTTCCTTTTAAAGATCCACTTACAGCTCACTAACTTCCGATTTTTAGGTTTTCTCACAAGAGTCGAAGTGTTGTTTTTCTCAAGTGACTGTATCTCTGCTGTCATTGCCAAAATCCATTTATCCTTCTCCATTCCTGAGATAGCTTCATTGAAGTTTTGAGGCTCTTGATATTCCAAATCTTCAGCAATCACTAGTGCATGTGAAATCATATCAGCTTGGCCAAATCTGGTTGGAGGATGAACTTGTCTTCTGAGCCTGTCTCTAGCCAAGCTATAGTTTCACAGGTCCAATCCTTGATCTTCTTGGCCTTCATCCTATGAATGTAGTTCAGTTTCATTATTTCCAGGTTCATTATTAGTATCATCTTGATTCGCAGATGTATCCCTTCCAGTTTCAGCCCTATCTTCTGCTTGATTTCCTGCTGGTGTCTCCACCTCAACTGGTAAGCTTTCATCTACAAGATTACCTTTTAGATCCTGTACATCACCGTCATGTTTGTACCCCATGACTCCTTCATTGAAGATCACATCTCAGCTTGTGATGTACTTCTTATTACCTGTTTCTAGACCCCACAACTTGTAGTCTTTGACCCCTTTTGGATATCCAATGAAAATACACCTCAAAGCTCTGGGCTCAAGTTTGTCTTGCCTTATATGAGCAAAAGCTAGACAACCGGATACTTTCAATTTTTCATAATCTGAAAGTTTTCCATACCACATTTTATCAGGAGTTTTGAACCCAATTGCTGAAGATGGTGACTTGTTGATCAGATAACAAGGAGTGTTAACTGCTTCTCCCCATAATACTTTTGGTAACCTAGCATCTGCTAGCATGCATCTAACCCTTTCCAAGATAGTTCTATTCATTCTTTCGGCTAACCCATTCTGTTGAGGATTAGCTGGAACTGTTGTGGGCCTAGTTATCCACTTGGTTTTGCAAAAATTCTGAAACTCTTCAGACATATACTCCAGTCCATTATATGTCCTCAAGTGCTTCAGGGTATGTTTGTTTTGGGATTTAGGTGTGCGGGGGAAGTCATGACTTTGAAATCTTAGGATGTGAAAATCTTGATGAATAATATATGATGGTCCCGTTTTTTAATAACTTTTTCAGGACAAATGGGAACTCAGGAGCAATTTTTTTTTAAACCTTTTCCTCAGGGAGTTCAGCAAAAGTGAATAATACTCAAGTCACTGCATTGCTAAGAGCCAGAGAACTCAAGTCAGTGCAACTGACTTGCGAGCTCAGTCTCTTAACAAGGCAGTGACTCGAGAGGTTTCACTTCAAGTCACTGCACTGCTTAGAGGCTGAGTTACCAAGTCAGTGGGAAGACTTGGAGACTCATGCTCTAAGCAACACAGTGACTCGAGATGCTGAACTCTCGAGTGCGTTGCCTGAACTGGTCAGTGAGAAGGATTCTCCCTGACCTAAATACTTAACCAAAGTTTTCTTTAACAATGCTCTCAGTGAGCAGATTTTCACAATACTTTAGTAAATACTTAAAACAATAAAACGCTCAGTTTAACGTGGTTCACAGACTCAAGCTCTTACATCCACGGCTTGATTTAACAGGAAATCCACTAACTGGGATTCTTGTTTTTAACGTGCCAAGGTGCACCCAGATCTACAACTCCAGATCTTGCTTTCTTCCTTACTAACTCACAAAACAACTTACTACCAACAAACCTAACTTAGGGTTTTGGTTTCAGTTGGGTTTTCTCCAACTAGGTGAGGTTTTCCCTTACAATATGTTAGCCAAAAGCTAAGATTGGGAAAACCTCTCTAAGCTAAGCGTTACAAGCTGAACACTCATTTGTGTATAAATATGGACCCTAATGGTCAGTGTACAAGATGTGAATCGTGCCTCCTTATAACTCTCATACAATGCACTAAACACTCAGACATTTACAGCTCGTAGGTGTTGATTTTTCTTACTTCACACACACTTCAAACCGCAGCTATGAGCTTGTATTTATAGTGTGGATTCAAATGTAACAGTTGGAGGAAATTACATTTGAATCCATACAATTAATAGGTTTTACCTACTTTTCTTGGAATGCGGCCTTGTCAGTGTCAGATATGTTGTCTTGACTTGATTGGTCCACGTGGACTGAATCCAACGGATCTTTGACTCAGTGTGCTTGATCAGGGCGCACTGACTTCAGATAGCATTATCCTCCACTGACTGATGATCTTCAGCAGACATACTTGTCTTCAGTGATGTTGTCCTTCAGGGACTCTTGAAGATCTCTCCAAGAAGTTTGTCATAAGGCTGAATGACAAACTTCCCTGACCACAGTAGTCTGACTCCTTCAGGGCCTACTTGGTGCAGCACTGATCCTCTTGATCATGCTCTTCACTGAGTGATCCGCCTGACTTAGCTTAGATCAGCCAGGTTTACACTCAGTGGGACATCCTTCAGGCTTCTCTTCTGGTTCAGGTTACTAGCATGGCTTCGGTTAGTTCTTCTTGGTGTCATCTTGATATCCTCAGGCTGTGTTGCTGAGTTCCCCCTCGCTGAGTTCCCCCTCAACTGAGTTCTTCTCAACTGACAGCCTATTCTACTAATAGCTAACCTAGCCTGACCTGAAATTAAAGATACAATCCTGACTGCTTTCAAACCTATTACATGTTGTTTTAGAAAATCATCAAAACTAAAACATATCCCAACAATATAAGTGTATGTTTGTTTTGAGATTTTAGTAGGGTGAGATTTTACTTTATGTCAAATCAATAATTTTTTGTGATAGATGTTGTATTATTTTATTATATTGTGTAAGAGAAAAGTAGGAGAGAGATTGAGTGGATGATAAAAAAGTGATGATGTAATTGTATTTAATTATGTTAAAAGTAGTAATAGGTTTATAGGTATGGATTGAGTTTGAGATTTGAAAACCCAGTTTTAAATCTCAAACTAGAACAGAGCGTGGATCGCAAAGTCCAAAGTTCATCCGTGTGAATCCCAAAACAAACATACCCTCGGAGATTTGCCCTTCTTGTTTTCCTATTCTGCAAGCCACTCCTTAAATTTTTCAAAGGCCTCAAGCTTCTGTTTCAAGATAAGCACCCATACCTTTCTGATGTAATCATCAATAATTGTCATGAAGTATTTCCCTGCACCATGAGTTTCAACCCTTGATGGCCCCCATATATTAGAGTGCACATAATCCAGTGGCTCTTTTGTTGAATGAGCACCCTTAGGGTATGGTGATTTCTTGGATTTTCCTAACACACAGTGATCACAGAAATCAAGTTTCGCTGATTTGGAACTTCCAAATACCTTCTGTTTATATAGTTCATTAAGGTCTCTCTCACCAATGTGGCCTAACCTCTTGTGCCATAACATTGCTTCTGAAGTACTCATACATACATTCACAGTTCCAGTAACTGATCTACCCATAGGTATGTAAAGCCCATTCACTTTTTGTCCATTCATGAGTACTTTCTCATTCTTAGTAACAAGAATGAAACCATCCTTAGTGTTAAACACATAACCAAGCAAGTTTAATGATTTCTGGAACATACCTCACATTTGACAGCAGCCTTTGCACTCCATCATGAAACTTCATCTTGATAGAGCTACTACTCTTCACTTTGCATGTTTGATCATTACCCAGTAACATAGAACCACCATCAAACTTCTTCAAGTCTATAAACAAGGATCTACTGGGACACATATGAAAAGAGCAACCAGAATCTAACACCCATTCATCATTTAATTTTGAGTTTGATATAGTCAATACCTCAGCACTGCCATATCCCTCTTCTGCAATAGTTACATATGCCTTTGGATCTTCATCAGACTTATCTTGCCTCTTCTTTTCTAGAAAATTCTTCTTGATGTGTCCTACCTTGTGGCACCCAAAACATTTTCTCTTCTCCACCCATTCACTTGACTGAGAATTCTTCATCTATTTCTTCTTCTTACCTTTCTTAAATTTTAAATTCAGTCATTCTCCCTGACTTTGTGTCTTCTTCTCATATTGAATCTGAATGAATTTAGTTTTCAAGGCAGTTTGAATATCTTGAGATGACAAATGTTCTTGTCTTCCAAACAGTAAAGCGTCTTTAAAGTTCTCAAGTGATTTGGGCAAGGCATTGAGCAAGATGAGTGCCTTGTCATCATCTTCAATTTTGACATCCAGATTCTCCAAGTCATCTGCAGCTTTGTTAAACTCCTCAAGTTGATCTAGTAAGCTTTTATCATCAGTCACCTTGAAGGAGTGTAACCTTTGCTTCATGTAAAGTTTGTTGGTTATAGACTTGGCTTGATACACCTCTTCAAGGTGTTTCCATACATCTATGGCAGTCTTCTCTTTGTGGACTTCTCTAAGAGGCTTGTCTCCAAGGTACATTATGATTGTACTGTGGGCCTTATCCAAGATCTAATGTCTCTTAGTTTGATCAGTCGTAGAGGATGACGGTCATTGTTCCACTGGTTTCAATGCATTTGACAAACCGTGATGAGTTAGAAGAGCTTTCATCTTCACCTTAACCCGAAGTCATTCGAGCCCGTGAATTTCTCAAAATCCAACTTCGTAGAAGCCATATTTGAAGATACTCCTTCTCACTTACGATAGACAGCGCCACTTGTTATGAAATGCAATCAAATTAACAGTCTCGAATCAAACTCAGAAGTTTTTAGCTTAGAACACCAAAAACAGAACAATGTATGTAATTAAGCTAAGAACGAATTGAAGACAAGATTTACGTGGTTCAATCGAAATTGATCTACATCCACGGGAGAGGGCACCACATTCACAATGAATTTAAGAAGGATTACAGTTACAAGCACTCAATTGAATCACTCAATGTTAATCTCACATTTGAAGTCATGAACCCTAACTTTGATCGATTGAATCTATATATTGAACCAATCAAGGGGAAAATGTTACGGTTATATCCGCAATTGAAAACTGCTTAATGCCCACTAAACTTGAGATCGAATTCAGATGAAGAAACTGCTCCAATGTCATCATCATGCTTCGCATTTATTTCTGCGTAACAAACTAGTAGTTACTCCCTCCGTCCCGGAGGAACTTGCCCACTTTCCTTTTTAGTCCGTCCCAAAGGAACTTGCACACCCTTTAAAAGGAAACATTGATTTGCGTGCACACTCACAGAAATATATACATATTTATTCATATGCCACTACTTTATTTAAAAAGTGTATTTTTCTTAAAAAGTGTGCCCCCGGAGGTGTGCAAGTTCCTCCGGGACGGAGGTAGTATCATTTAACTACCGATTTTCTAACTTGAAATCGGTTCGATTCTTTAACTGCGGTTTTCGCATTAGTTGGACCGGTTCCATCACTCCTTCATCTCAAAGTATTAAAACAGGCTTCTAATAGTATTAGTCGATCAACTCTCAATTGTCTTAAACCATAACAAAAATAATAGTAATATGGTCCATTAATCAAATAAAATTATAATTATTCTTTAGTACTCCCTCCGTCCCACTATAAGTTTCATGTTTTCCTTTTTTTGGATGTCCCACTATAAGTTTCATATTCCATAGAAAGCAAAAAACAACACTCCATATATTAATAAACAAATACTTTCTTAAATAATTTTTCTCTACTTTTTCACAACTCTCCACTACTTTACATAAAAGTTAACATATGGTCCACCATATATTAATAAACAATACACTTTCTTAAACAAATCAACAAAAAGAAACAAGAAAGTTATAGTGGGACGGAGGGAGTATAATTTTTCGTTTTGCTTAGCAATATGAAATCTATTCATGCTATAATTTATAAGCAAATATATATTTAACTTTTGCAATTTCTGAGTTAAGATGATGTAAAATAATTGAATACTAAACTCTTTAATTTAACGATGTAATTTCCCACCCGCGTCCTCTCAAATAATTGGTTCGACCTAATTTTTGAATGATCCTACTCTTTGTAACTCTACTAAGTTTAAGTAGGTGGGTTCAAGCACCCACTTTACTCTATGCTAATAAATATTATCTTATTTTATTTTAAAATTGCATTTACATTGGTGAAGTTCGATTTTTTTGTCTGGTGTTTTAAGCTTAGTACGCTAAATTAATTAGTACCGCGTACACTGTTCAGTGAGAGACAATCATAATGTAATTGATGTTTCTTGCTTGGTGAAAGTCATTACTCATGTATCATGTATAGTGATTTATTTTGGACAAACTTCCGACTAAATGCAATATAAAAAGAAAAGACGTTCTTGACCGTAACAGAGTTGCGTATTCAGCGGGGCTTCGGACGAAACGGCAAGACACTTCTTCTTCGCATGCAACTTTGTACAAATTTTTGTATGCACCTAAGTGTATAGCATGCCCTTGGAGTTTGAGTCCAAAAATTCATTTAAAATTAGACTCAAAATTCAAATGCATGCCATACGCTTGTGCACACAAGAATCACTCGCAACTTTGTACATTTCAAATGGTCGAAAGTCTCTACTGTTTTTCATCTCCACCCCTGTTAAATCTGTTAGGTCAGGCCATAAAAGGCTCTTGAGGAAAGATAGACGGTCAAGCAGCAATTACCATGTAACTTTGCATAATTTGGGTTTTCTGGAAAAGTAGAAATTCTATGATTTTTGAATTCTGGTTAGTTGGCAAACGCTCTCGGTTGTTGGTATTGTACTGCTTGGGATATTTCTTATCCCTTATGTTTTTTATGTTAATAAAGTTATTTGTCACCTGATAAAAAATAAAAGATAAATTCTATGGTGCATCCAAGTGCATGGCATGCACTTAATTTTGATTATAATTTGAAATTAATTTTGATCAATTAAGATTCAACAAAAACTCGCGGGTCAGGTCCAATCCGACCAAAATTCGCGGATCTGGCAACAAACAGGGCCGCAAATGGTCGTGTGCGCTTCGGACCGATACCCGAAGTTATATCACCAATACCCGAAGTTATAATCACCAATACCCAAAGTTATAATCACCAATACCCGAAGTTATATTACCAACACCCCAACTTATAATTATCAATACCCCAAATTATATTATCAATACCCCAAGTTATAATCACGAATACCCCAAGTTATAATCACCAATACCCCAAGTTGTAATAACCAATATCCCAAAATATAATCACCATTACCCCAATATATAATAAACAATACCCCAAGATATAATCACCAATACCCCAAGTTGTAATAATCAATACCCTCAAATTATATCATCAATACCCCATGTTATAATCACCAATACCCCAAGTTATAATCACCAATACCCCAAATTATAATCACCAATACCCTCAAATTATATCATCAATACCCCAAGTTATAATTACCAATACCCCCAAATTATATTACCAATACCCCAAGTTATAGTCATCAATACCCCAAGTTATAGAAGAATGTTTCTTAAAAGCATCAAGAATAACACTCAGCAGAATTAAAAGTGAAAATGAACTATTATTAAAAAATAAGAACACATATAGAGACTCCCTCATGTAAAACTGAATCAGCATATCCTTTCTGATCAAGCAAATCAATATTACCGAAATTGAGATGGATGCAAACAAGCAGTAAAGACTAGGTAGCTGAACAATTAAACATGCAATCTAATATCCCCAAATAAAACTCTATCTATCATCATATGAGATTATTGAAATTGAGATTGAAACAAGCATTAAAACTAAAAGACTACATTCAATCAATTGAATATGTAGATAGAGTGAGCACAACTCAAGTATTTAGGGCAGAAAATGAAGGTTTACGGGGGAATTGAGGGCTGAAACGGCGCCGTCCAAGACGCTCCTGCGGCTGCGATGGAGGCGCCATGCTTCCCAACTGAGTGGAGATCTCGAAGCCGATGCCAAAGCCGCCTCCGGTGAGCAGAGCAACTTGGCCTTTGATTATATCCGACCTGAATGGAGACTCAATTTTTCTTGCTTTTACAAATGATTGATCCACTTATTTATAGATGAATAATGAGGACGGCAGTTGGTTGAGTTAACTAAAAGCGAGTGATAGGGATTTCTTCCCTGCCCTGCCCTGCCCATCCTTCTATAATCGGTCAATTTTAGGTAACGGTTCGCCGCTGCCTTCGTTCCAATTCGCTGCGTACTGGAGTTTAGCGAGGACTCCGGCACGATGTGGGAAAGGCTTCTCCGATGGAGGAATTTCGGCCATTCTACCGCCGTAGGGGTTGAATGCCATTTTTTTTAAAAGAAGGTATAATTCTTGTTTGGGGATTGGCTTCTTTATCTAATCGGATTTCCTTTTCACATAAGATAAACTTTAGGAACCCTGCTCAGAAGAGCATTCGTCGGAGTTCCGGCGGCGAATCCGTCCAGAAAAGAACAGATTCGACCCAGCTCATTTGCACGCAATCTATTTGATATAATGCCAGTTGGGAAAAGGCCCTGTTTAAAACGGAGAGAAGCTGTTCTGAGTTCCCTAGAAACAATGCTCAGAATGTTGCCCTGTTTGTGTCGGGTCGGCTGACCCGCAAATTTAAGTCGGACCCGTTATTCTGGTCAAAATTAATTTTAAATTAGGGTGCAAATTCCAAGTGCATGTTATGCACTTTGATGCACCCTAAAACTACTCAAAATAAAAAAAAAATACCTTTTAAAACATCGTTCTCCAATACAACCGGATGATGAATTTGAATAATACTCTCTCCGTCCCGGAACTTATTTCACATGTAAGATTGCACAATATTTAAGAAAAAACTGTTTGATGGGACATTTTACTTTTAGAGTTGTAAGAAAAGGTAAAATTAACTTTTAGTTTTGTAAGAAAAGGTGGGATTAACTTTTCTAGTTAAAGTTAATTGTTCCCACCTTTTCTAAATTATGGAGGGAATTCAAGGCATTGTATTTTTAAAAAAAAATGTCCTTGTTCAGATTTCAATTTCAACACTGTACAAATTTTAAAAAGGACACTATATTAAATTGATAGCTTATGTTTTCAACATCACAAGGTAAAATCCCTAAACACCACAAAGTCAAGAATTTAAAATTACAAATTCAAATACTTAAAACTACAAATTCAGATATTTAAAAGTACATATTCTGAAATTGAAAATTACAACTAAAATTAGTTTTAGTTCCACACTTCCCCCCAAAAGTACACTGTCAAGTCAGTGTTAATGAAGAATTTTCCCCCCAAAACAGCTTTTTTTCTTCTACTTTCCCTCCAACTTCAACCAATAAATACCCCAACTCATTCATTGAATGCTAAACCCTACATTAAAACCAAAAAGAGCAGTTGTTAGTTATCCAACAAAACACCATAAATGAAAACCAAAAGCAACAAACCAAATCTTACCATTAATGAGAAGAACATGGTGGCACAATTCCTACTTGGCAACAGCAAAAGCAATGGTGTTGTACAAAATGGTAAAGTAAAGGAGGCAGCAGAAGCATTTGGGGTTTCAAGAAGAACAATCCATGCGATTTGGAGCATAGCAAAGAGACAACTTGCTCAAGGTATGCATATCTCACTCACTAACACTATGAAAATACCACACAAAAAACATGTATTCTTGGATACAGTGAGAATGAAGGCAGTTGCATGGGAAAAAAGAACATCCATAAGAAGACTAGCTAAGGAGTTAGATGTTAGCAAAAGACAACTTGGGAGATGGGTGAAAGAAGAGATGATCCTACCACATACAAATGCTATAAAGCCCAAACTATCAGATTACAACAAATTCCAAAGGGTGAATTGGAGCTTAAAAGCATTGGTCATAGATGGGCTGAATTCAGATGAAATCAAGTTTTCATCTATGCATAATGTAGTGCACATTGATGAAAAATGGTTTTTTATGACTAAAGAATGTGCAAGAATGTATAAACTGCCTGGAGAAGATGATCCCTATAGATCATGCCAAAGCAAGAGGTTCATTCCAAATGTAATGTTTATGGGAGCAGTATCTAGACCACAATATGAACATGGGCAGTTGGTATTTGATGGGAAAATTGGGCTTTGGCCATTTACACATAAAGTTCCAGCCCAAAAAAACTCAAAAAATAGGGTAAGAGGTACTTTGGAGACCAAACCCATTGATTCAATTACAAAAGCAGTAATCAAAGATTGTTTGGTGAATAAGGTAATGTTTATACTGTCATAAATTTATTCATCATCCAGTAGGCAGCAATGTTAAGTCTCCAAAATTGGGGCTAAGCCACCTATTGGTTACATTAATCATGCTAGTTCATTCATTTTTTACAGGTAATACCAGCTATTAAGGCAAAGTGGTCTCCAAATGCAAGTAAAATCATCTTCATACAACAAGATAATGCAAGGCCACATATAGACAACAATGATCCAGACTCCAGAGCAGCTGCAAGCTCAGATGGGTTCAACATTGTACTTATATGCCAACCACCCAATTCCCCAGATACAAATATTTTAGATTTGGGTTGGTTTAGGGCAATACAATCACTACAAGTTGACACACCTTCTTACAATGTGGATGAATTAGTGTCCAATGTGTTGCTGTCTTTTAATTCATTAACAGCAGTCACACTGAACAAAGTCTTCCTAAGTCTACAATGTTGTTTAATTTAGATCATGAAGCACAAGGGTCACAACAAGTACAAGTTGCAGCATATGCTGAAGGACATGCTTATAAGGGAACATAGGCTGCCACTTACACTACAAGTTGATGAAGAACTTGTGAGAGAAAGTATTCAGTTTATCACTGAAACTGTGCAAGAGGGTGGGATAATTTATGATATTAGCAACCTACTGATGTGGTTGGGATATTGAAGGTAGCTAGCTTAGGTATTCACTTTTGTAATGTTTACAGCATAAACTTAGGACCACATATGTTTCTTTTTGGCATGTAAGGAGTGGTTTAGGTTGTAAACATTAATGTATTTAAGTTTCTTTTTGTATATGTACCCTCAGAAGGTATTTTCATCATAGGGTACATGTCTCCAAACTAGAAAGAACCTAGTGGTGACTATGGGACATGTATTAGTCTCCAATTAAGGGTGAAAAACCTAATGGTGACTATTGTACATGCACTAGTCTCCAAACTAGGAACAACCTAGTGGTGACAAACAATCAACCAACTAACAAGTACACTGTCAACTCTAAGTACCCTCAGGAAACACAATAAAACAACCTTCACTGGGACTTATTTAACCAAAATAGGGGAGAATTTCATCCCATGGCCACATATAAAGCTCAAAGGGGACAAAAGAATGCAAGTTTTCACATATACAGCTCAAAGGACCCAAAATAACTCTGTTTTTCCACACAAACAGCTCAAATAGGCCACTGATATTCAAGTCTCAAGGTATATACAGCTGAAAGGGCCAAAAGAATTCAAGTTACCACATATTCAACTCAAAGAAATGCAATTTTTCAAATATACAGCTCAAATGGGCCAAAAGAAATGCAAGTTTTCACATAAAAACCTCAAAGGGGCCAAAAGAAATGCAAGTTTTCAAATGTACAGCTCAAAGGGTATTTTGGAAATGCAAGTTTTCACATAAAAAGCTCAAATGGGCCAAAAGAATGCAAGTTTTCACATAAAAAGCTCAAATAGGCCACTGATATTCAAGTCTCAAAGTATATACAGCAGAAATGGCCAAAACCCTGCAAGTTTTCACATAAAAAAGTTCAAAGAGGCCAAAAGAATGCAAGTGTACAAATATACAGCTCAAAGGGGCCAAAAGGTAATGCAAGTTTTCACATAAAAAGCTCAAAGAGGCCAAAAGAATGCAAGTTTTCAAATATACAGCTCAAAGGGGCCAAAATAACTGATTTTTCACATAAAAAGCTCAAGGGGGCCAAAAGAATGCAAGTGTACAAATATACAGCTCAAAGGGGCCAAAAGGTAATGCAAGTTTTCACATAAAAAGCTCAAAGAGGCCAAAAGAATGCAAGTTTTCAAATATACAGCTCAAAGGGGCCAAAATAACTCTGATTTTCACATAAAAAGCTCAAAGGGGCCAAAATAAATGCAAATTTTCACATATACAGCTCAAAGGACCCAAAATAACTCTGATTTTTCCACATATACAGCTCAAAGACCCACTCTTATTTAATTTTTCACATAAAAACCTCAAAGGATCAAACCACAACAACATGCAACAACTAAAATCAACAGATCGAACCACAGACTAAACTAAACTCAACATTTCGAACACATCAATAACTACACTCAACAGTTCGAGACTCGGCAACAAATAAAATCAAGAGATCGAGCCACAACAACAACTAAATGAAACAAATCGAAACAAATCGAACCACAAGGGTAAAGTAAAGTACCTATACTGAGGACAATATATGCATATCATCCTCAGTATTATGTCTTGACCTTCAACACCGGTAGATGCGGGCTCCAACCCAAGATTGGGGGGTATCTCCTCCTCCACGCCTGAAGCGGATGCCGACCCCAACCCCAGGTTAGAGGGCATCGATTCGCCACATTCGGAATCAGGGACTAGTGGCCTTTCCACCCTAAAATCGTCCATTTCCTCTTCGAAATCGGAGACATATCCACCGCCATCTTCAGATTCGTCGACGAATCTAGAGCCAAACCCTAGTTCGCCGACTCCTCTTTCAGTTCCGACGGGGTCCTCGTCGGAATCGCCCACAAGACCGTCGATTTGGCTTTCTTCTACAATTGTATCGTCATATGAATCGGACACAATATCATATGGCTTACAATCGGAGAACATTTTGAGAAATCGACGGAGAAGAGACTAAGGTCTCTTGAAGATTTCCAGAGAAATCGAGGAATGAGATGAGAAACGACGCAAAATTAGGGTTTCGTAGAGAGAGGGACAAGATTCGAAGGATCCAAAATATGGGGTAATGGGTTGGTAGGAGGGTTTGTGGAGAGACAGAGAGACTCTTGAGGAGTCGAAGGATCGAGAATATAGGGTAATGGGTTGGTGGGCTGATTAATGTAATGGGTTAGTTTGGGTATTTGATTAGGGGGTAATGTAATTAGGGCCTGTTAATTTAGTTACTAATGGGCCTCTGTTTTTAATTAATGAAGGGTATTTTAGAAAATAAACAATTTTTTTACTTTTCATTTTTGGAGTGTGAAATAAGAGTTGGGACACCCAAAAATGGAAAACGTGAAATAAGTTCCAGAACGGAGGGAGTATATATTTCATCAGGTACAACATTCACAACATCGTTCGCGGACTAAAAATACAAAAAACCATCCTACGGACTCTTCAATTGGTTCAATAACCCATTGTGGCTGTTCAAATCAACCAAAAAAAATATAGCCAACAATATCTACAATTGCATAACAAGAATTTAAGTAGACATTCCAAAATATTTGACACTAAGCCAAAAGATGTTTTAACTTATTAACACTGGAGCTTGTCAAACAATACGAAGAACCTTAAATACAACAAACAATATAAAGGGTGCATGATGGATTACGATATGCTACCATCGCCAAAGAATTACGAAATGACTCCCTCAGTCATGGTTGAACGGGAAAAATCTTCTCCAAGAAGGTTATAAAACGTTTTGAATAAAGCGCTGGCTCCGCAACAGAAATTGAGAGAGGGTCAAACTTCATAGATTTACATGTCTGTTCTATTTTCTTTTTCATGTTGTATCCCTGTAATATATCAATAATGCCAAGGTAGAGAACAACATCATAAACCTCAAAAAGTTCAATTTCACCCGAGTTCGTCTCTGCCCCCATAATTTTGTGATTTGCCTGAGCAGGCATGTTTACTCCTAGTTGCACCCTTAACCTGAAATTTTGCAGCTAGCTATGTAAGGCAAATTTATTTTCTAAATACGCATTTATAGTGAAAGGAAAAATGTAAAAACCCCCATACAGTGAATCAACTTTCATTCATCAATGGAAGCATATCTAAAGAGTGGGTTACCGATAAGGTTATAAAATGTAATTCACCTGCCAGTACCAGGAAGAAGAAGATCAGCTTCTTTATTACCAATAGAGTATGCTTTCAATGTATTTCCTCGAATGTGAGGACCAGGTGTAATGCTCACCGAGTCAGGCTCGTGGGTTACTAAGAGCAAACCCTTAGGAGGTATCAATATCTCTCCTTGAGGCGTTACACCTACAAGAAGCAACACAAATTAATGAAAATGGTATCGAAGTAAGAAATTTAATACATCGTCTTTGCAAAGAAGGGAAAAGACGGGGGAAATAAGAAAAAACAGAGAGGTGCACTATTGGTAATCTAAAAGAAGAGTTAAATGGCAAATCAAGGTAAATATTTATAGTTTACTTCATAACTGTGATTATGTCAAAATATATGGATGCCAGCATGTTTATTGTTGACATAAAATAAGTGTAAATATGAGTAGATACTATATAGAGCCAGACACAAATAATTTTGTGAACAGATAATCAGCCCAAATTTTATCCTCACAAGAAGCTATACCTACCATCAACAGAAGCATCAATATTTTCAGCCTTGTGCGGTGAATCAGGGAGATCTGTTAGAGATCTTAAATGTTCAGGAGCTCTAAAGTGCAAACCCAAGAGAAGGCTATAATCTATGATTTGTTGAGATTCCAAGAATGCAGAATCTAGAGACAGTTGCCTGCAACAAATAGAGTTAGAGAGAATTGTTAGACATTTGAACGTGCTTTTCAAGAAACAAGCAGAAAAGTAATCTCGAGCATATTCCAAGTTCAGCTAGCCAATATTTTGCAGAAGTCAACTATTAAGATATTTATAAGATCGACGGTCAATTGGATCTCTATATGGGCTATTTTATTATCAAGAATTTTTTGTATAATCTTCGATGAAGTGATCTAGAGGAGATGGTTCTTTTTCTTCTCCACCGAGAGTACTAGACATATACCAGAAATTGGAAAAGTGTGATATGGCTCAGGGAAAGTTGAATAACTCATCATTCACAAAATAACCAGTCAAAAGACAAAACAATTGTGGTCTTGTTCAATTATTTGGAGAAGAATCAAACTTAAAATTTGGTGATCCACTTTCAAGATTTCATTATCGCTGATCTAATGAATATGATATCCTCTATCTGAAGAATTTTCTCTTTGAACTTTTCTTTGTGATTTTTTGAGGAGGCCAACTGACACACTCTCAATGTTCACATAATTTAAACTATTTAATGGGCAACAAATAAGCATAAACAACCAATGAACACCGAAGTTGAGTTTCAACCTTGTATTAAGGTAAATACTATCATGAAATGGTACAACTATTTTTAGATGAAACAAGAAGCATATATTTGTTGCAGCAGTATTTAATGAGACACTGGATATAAAATTTATTTAGACATAAAAGTTGGATATGTTACTTAGAAACAAATATATAGTAATAGACATTATTGTTGAAGTTATATACGTAGGAAGAAGTACCTTAACCTGGATGGGTTAATAGGTTTACGGAAATGAATAAAATATAGTGGAACTGACAAACATTCATTACATCCATATATATATCATAATCTAACATGTTCATTCTTAATGCCATCAATAATTCAACATGCAATTGATTCCCCACCCACCCACCCACCCCCCAATTTCATATAGTGAAAGGCATTAACGAACTACAGACCTATGCAGTTGTTTCTCACCCATATTTCATATGGTGAAAAATTTCTCATTTTCATGATACAAATAATATTTCGATTTAATTACTTGAAAAGTCTGAGACATTAATATACCGCAGATCACTGCATCTGTATGAATAAATGACTGGGACTACATAAACTCGAGGCTAAAGAGTCCCAGAAAAGAAGTCATGTTAACTATAATAGTTACATATGCTTATAAGCTCTCAATTGGCGTGTAAGAAACCCATCACGCAGATGCTCGCACACAATTATGCAGTAGGTAAAGTGGTATGCATTCAATAATGCTGTGTTTGTTTCCCCTGCAATGCTATTACACTTCTATTTTTTATGGGAAAAAATTTCAGCAACTAGGAATGCAGATAATGAATCCTTGATGCCCCTACATAGAAATATAATGCAGTAACTAAAATTTAACCCTCCATTAGCATTTTTTAAATGAAAAAAAAAATATAGTGTCTCAGGGTGCCTGGTTGGGAAGGATAGAGGTAAGGATTGAGATATTGATGTTTGGTGTACTCTGCATGGGTATCATTCCCCACTTTTGTACTTTGATACCTAAACTATGGAATCTTCTCTATTCCTTAGTTATTTGAGTGGTATGCCTTGCATTCCATAATCCAAATACATAAATTAAATTATTATCATACTTTTCTCTTAAAAATTTAATTAATAATATATGATTTAGACAAGAAGTCAACACTATAATGTTTCTTTCTGAAAAAGAAAAGAAAATAGAAGTCGTCACATTTAATTTCATTCCACAAAAAATTGGACCAAAAACAAACAAAATCAATGATGATAGTCATTCCAATTACCAATCAAATCCATTCCTCACTACTATAATTACTATTCTTTTCCCTGTCCCTCCTATATTTCTTTGGTCTGTATGTGAAGGTGGTGCAGCTACAGGCATGTGTATACATTATAGGAAGTACCTGAGATTACCCAGAGATGACTGAATTTCTTTTTAATTTACTGATCAAAGTCTAGACATCTAAACATATATCAGATTTTGTGATTTTAGCTAAGTTTAACTACTTACACATAAGCCACCCCATAAATAATTAATAGCATAAGTAGCATTCGTAGGACAATTGCCAACTGAGATTAAATACACAG
The DNA here is from genome assembly GCA_947034835.1 of Ballota nigra. NCBI lineage: Eukaryota > Viridiplantae > Streptophyta > Magnoliopsida > Lamiales > Lamiaceae > Ballota > Ballota nigra. The sequence goes on along the minus strand of OX344720.1, from coordinate 117,048,961 downwards.
AGAAGCAAGTGTAGATGGGCACTTTAATAAACCAAGATTGAAGATTCAACATCCAATGGTTCCCATAACATAATTGCGAACACCCAACAACGGAAATTATGGGGAAACTTGTATGTATGGTACTAAACTACTAATTCATAATTTTTTTGTCTGCTAGAAGATACGTGGAACAACCAAATAAATCCACATCAAGCCTTCTAAATTAACCATCAAAGCTAGTCATATACTTTCCTATCAGACGTTCTGCTAGCATATAGCACGTAGCATGTCTCCTAATCCATTTACCGACTAGAATAATGAACTTGACTGAAAAAAAAAAAATAGCTAGGAGTTGGGAAATCACCTAAAAAGTGACTCATGCAATGATCTGTCCATTTGAAACTCATAAGTCAAATCAAGATCTTTCAATGTTGATGTATCACTAATCTTATCTTTATTTGTAAATCTGCCATGGGTTGAGCCCTTCAAATCAAAACGACGATGTATTCTTAATTCAGAGAAGAACATATTCCCCATGACGACAAAGCGGACCTGGAAATAGAAGTAGTGATCACCATTCTAATGAAAAGTAATATGTTCCCTGATAAATTCAGATATTCATTCTAAGAGAAAAAGTAAACCTTGTAAGCATTCTAAAGAACAGAAGTAATCTAGCAAGAAACTGGACTGGACTCATGAACGATGAACTACCTTTCTTCCATGTCCCAATGCTATCCGGTGCACCCCAAAGAACTTAGTAATAAGGGTGTTGTCATAAGCTTGTACATGATTGTAATAGTGAGGCAGCATCTTTAGCAACACCTGTGCAACATAAAGAGCAAGTAATGTCAATTGATTTTCCAACCAGAAATTGTTGAGCAACACAATCAAAAGTACAAGTTTAAATAGGAAACTTCAATTGACTATAGCTAATTGTTCATAGGCATCATAAAATTTTATGCATTTTACAGGATATGGAAGGACAAACAAAACATTCAATTTCACTTCTCATGTTCTGTATGATTTGCATAATTATACTGCAAAACTGTAGGTATCTCCATACACCATAAATTTATGTGATCAAACCAAATTCAATAGCTAAAAGCACGTCATTTATCTGTTCATGTGGTATACATGTCCAAGGAAAATTAATTTACTAGACTCATTTGTAATGAGGTAGATTTATTGTTAAAATCGTTCCCAGGATCAAGACAATGAACAAAATCTCTAGCTCTCCGTCTGTCCTCCACCCCTTTGTGCGAGGTATCTGGCATTACTATATGTCCTGACAATACTTTCATAAACCTATGAGGTCATTCTTTGTTAGTGAGTGCATGGCGAAAGTTTGTGTTTGGAGAAAAACACAGAGAGATGTTAAAATGTAACTATAAATGAAGTGACAGAGAATATCAATGCTATTTTCATTGTTATAATAAAAAATACTAACATCATCCCTGTATATACAAGACAAAAGACAAACAGAGCCACACAAAGTGGACACACTCCTATACCTTCAGCTCATATTTTTTAAGTGTCTTGATTACAAATCTATCATCTTGAGAAAGATAAAAAATGCTTCCACTTTTTCCTGGGGAAGGAAGCTCCCTCAGACCATCATCACCACAGATAGACATCATATAGTCTGCAGCATTTAACCTGAACAACTCTCTCAGATTCCTGAAATGAGACCCAGTAGAGACATGTAAAGTCACTCAAAACTACACTTCACTAAAAGTGCATGGCAGAGGTCCTAAATTGAATGTACAGTTCATATAAAATAGAACAGGATGTGGGTAAACAGCAAAACAGTCTATGAAGACTTCTTAAGACATGCACAAATCAACCATATATTTGCCCTTTGAAGTAGCAAGACATTTGATTTATCTCTAAAAAGAAGGAGGCCTCACAATTGTTTCTGAATATAAAACCACAAAGAACATAAAATCTCACGCTTCTGGCACATTGCAGAAAATGGTATAAAAGGCATAAAGGAATTACTGTCGCCACCAAGCAGCTTCAGATACATTGTTCAAAATCACAGAAATGACTGTGAGCTCAATAAAGAATAAGTTTCTTCCTTGTACAGATTCAAATATGCAATTATTCATTGTTTCTGAATCCAAAGTTACAAAGAACTTAAAATCTTATACTGCTGACACATTGCAGAAAAGAAATAGTTTAAAACATAAGGAAAGGAATGTCAAAATCTTTTACTGAAGGTCACAGATAGGCAATGAAATAATAGATACCTGAAGACCATGGGGCAATAATCCTTCCAGTAAAAGTCAATAGAATAATGTGGAGGAGTCAATCGAGAACCTTTTCTTGGAAAATACATTCTTATTCTAGCTTGCTCTCCAAAATCAGATGATCTGACTTCCCGCATTGGAACAGGTGTGATCTTTCCAACAGTATACCTGTCGACTTCACATGAGATATTTGCAGAAGGCAATTCACCAACTAACTATCAAATGTACTTTTTGTAAAAGATATACAGTTATGAGAACTTATTATGTATACCTGATACCAAGTTGCAAGCTAAGCATCAGATAATAGCTCCTGTGGCCTTTAAAAATGTCGACACATGATTCTTTTTTAGCGTCTTTTGCAAATTTGATCCGCTGCTTACTTTTATGAGATAGTTTGGATATATCTCTAACCCTTTCTTTCATAAGGACTCCTTGCATATATTCCCTCTCATAAGCCAGGGTCCTATTATCTGGATATTCAGTTTGAACATCAAGAGAACTCTGAGATACAATGCACGATCTCTCACGTGACATCAGTTCTCTCATTGAACCTGAGCGGCACAGATCATCTTCTAGAGAAGAGGTTTTACGAGAAAGTCTCCCAGAACCCCTCCTAAAGCTGGATGAAAACTTTTCAGACAGACTACGTTTTACACTAGGCATTACATATTCCTCTGAACAATCTGATGATATACGAGGTAGCATCTTATCTTTGTACTTTTCAAGATTAAGTTTGTTTAGATGCTTATTTTCAGAAGGATAGAATGTTCCAGGTCCATCCTTAAGCCCTTTAGACCATGTTCCAAAATAATAACTTCCATCAGAAAATCTATAGGAGCCTGATCCGTGTCTCAACCCATTTGACCAAAAGCCGTCAAACAGATCTCCGTTAAACCATTTCATAACCCCTCTACCACACATTCTCCCATTTCTCCAATTCCCAATATATGTGTTATCATTGCTCCACGCATACCTACCACTGCCTTCACGCACTCCCTCCTTCCAACAACCATCATAAACGTCGGAATTCGGATATTGTTTCCTTCCAATTCCATGTTGAGAATTCATCTTCCATGAACCTCTGTATATGGACCCATCAGAACCAATAAAAGTTCCAAAACCATGAAGGTAACCCCCAGAAAAATCACCCTCATATGTAGCTTGTGAAGGCCAATGGATCTTTCCTTTCCCTGTCATCTTTCCTTCTTCCCAGTCGCCCTCATAAAACGTTCCATCTAACCATGTATATTTACCTTTTCCATGTGGAATCATTCCCTTGAAAGCACCAAGATAGACATCTCCATTTGAAAAGATCTTTTCAGAGCCCCTGTAAATGGAGGTTGCTGATTAGTTGGTATTGGGTATACCACAAAAATACAAACAAAGTTATTAAGATTATAAATAACCCTCTTAAGCATAAATCGTAGCAGTTTGTACCTCTCCTCATGTTCCATGAAAGAAAGTGATCCCTAATTCTACCTGCATAATATTATAGAACACAACAGTAAAGCAACAAGTCAGTGTGAGTAAAACAACTAAACTGTCTGAACTCTGAATTTTGAATACGCATTCATAAAACAAACTCCACAAAACTATAATTATCCACTAATCTCTAGCTTTTTATAGTGATATTCTGATCATTCATGCTTAAAGTTATCATACATTATTTGACCTCCAAGTCTGTGTATAGTGCACGAGAAAATTCCAGATAAATTCATATTTAAACAGCAGGTCAAATTTAGCCTAAATATATGACTAAAACTTTCATCAAATATTGACCAAATACTCTGTATTCCCTGAAACCCAGACACAATGGTTAGCTGGCAATGTTTAATGGGTCAATGTTCGGCTAATTTTGGAATAACAATATTAGTCCCTACATTCTTCATCCACGAGAGTGATAATTACTGAATCCAAAATTGGAAAACATGTGTAATGTTAAATTACCAAGTCCTCACGCATCAAACAAAACAAAACAAAACAGCCACAATATGTTCATAATTAAACTGTGGCCTTCCCAAACAAACACACTGAAATACAGAAAGAAAAATCTGATTATAGATGCAAAAAATTGAATAAATCCGCAAAAAAATCGAACCTCTCAGAATCAAACAATCAAACGAGTGCAATCAATCAGCAGCGCATTGAATTAACACTAGATTGTTTCCATCTTAAACGCTCGTAATAATTAATGCATTTGAAGGACTCAAAATAGGAGTTGAAACGCTTACCTGGAGAAACAGTTGAGGTACAAGTAGTAAACTGAGCCCCTGATTAACCCTAGGAATTTCCCAGCAAACAGTAAAATTCGCTGAATCCGAGTACAGTAAAATCAGCCTTTTTTGTCTTTTAATAAATGGCGTAGGGGATAAAAGAGCAAAGGGTGAAGATGAGGGAGGGTAATTATATAATTTGAAAGGTGTACACGTGGCGAACATGCAACTTGTGGGATCCATCATATTTTGTTGGTACTCACGTGGACCCCATATTGAAATGGTTTGCTTGGCTGGCGTACCAATGCTAACGTGCGGTGAGTTGTACCTGATTAAAAGTATCTACCACGAAAAGTATATGTAATAAAATAATAAAAGTAAATGGTTACGTTACAAAATTACCCACTCACGAGATTTGTCCCAAGGTATAAAAGAATAGCATTTGTATAAACCAATTGCATAATAGATTTTCGGGTTATATTATTTATTATAAAATGAGTAATACGATTCAATTGATTTTTATAGTGTAATTAGTTTTCAAATAATATCATTTCTAAATTATTCAATGAAATGAGTAAAATTTTAAAAAAAAAATGCATGACACAAAAAATCATGTAATTTGAAATACTCAAATACTCTTTGGACTAAAAAAAAATCATTTTATTTAATTTAAAATTGTAAAATCATGAAATTATGTATTCAATATGTTTGGAGAAAATCACAATACATAAATTGATTTTACATTTCTCGATCAATTATATAGATTTGTAGTTACTCAAAAAAAGTATTGGATAATATTTAAAAATAAAAATTTTGATAATTTAAATTAGGCAAAGTATTGTGTGAATAAGTTACATTCTAAAATTTATTTAAAAGGTTAAATTTTCATTAAAGGAAGGGTATCAATTGTTTTACTAAAAGATATTATTAATTACTCCCTCCTTTCCAGTTATATTTTTTCCATTTGCCAAAAAAGGTTCGTCCCAATTTTATTTTCTTATTTTTCAAAATAAAAATAAAGTGCATCTCACTTTTTTAAATTTCACCTCACAAAAAAATTATTTTATTCATTTATATATTATAATTCAACTGTCGCATTAAATTTCATTTAAAGTCAAATGAAAAAATAAAATTGAGATAAAGAAAATTTTATACTAATTACAAATTAGTTTTATTATAAATAGGTTTCACACCATACTTTAAAGTTTAAACTTTTATGTAATACCTTCTAAACCAGCTTTAGTGACTGGTTCCACTAATTAAATCAATTCCCTTGCAAACTTTTGCTTTTGCTTTTTTTTTTAATTGCACAATTATGTTTTGAAAACCGGTATCTCCCTGTATAACTTTTGAAATCAATGCAATTCACTGTGTTATTTCCACTAATTGTTTGGGTTTCTATATTGAAAATAGTATTTCTACTATAAAATAATATTGTGATTATATGTATCGACATGAGTTATTGAGTTTGGACTGCAGCACACCATATTAAGAATCAAACATGACTTTTGGCCTCATCCACTAGTTTCCTACTAAAACCATTTTTCTAGAAGAAAACAACGAGATCTTCAGAACACATTATAATCTTTGATCATGATGTATGCAACTATGCCATTTAGCCGAAATTATACCGTATAGATCTATTTTTGACCCATTTAAATTTGCTTAGTTTATTCTTATTTAGTTTCTTTTTAATTTCAAATGACTTAGGAATGTTGGAAAATTAATGAAATTAAATGTGGTTGTATAGACAAAAATGATTTATACAAGACTTATACAATACAAAAGTCAAAGCACGAATTCGACGTTATTATCCCGTACACTGGTACAATATGATTCATGACCATCGTCCCCAAAATACAAAAACTTAAATGTCTTTCGTCTGTTGCACTACAAAAAGAAAGCTATTGGTGAATCACAACGAGTATCTAAAACTTTCAGATTCGATTTTAATGAAGAGTTACAACTCTAGAATGTCATGTATGCATATTGTAATTGGACATTTTGACAACTCACTCTGTTTCGAACGAATTACTTTCAGATTGAATCAAATGAACAATGAGGGGTATCTATTTATATATTTTTAAAATTGCGAGTACTAGTTGTGACTCTTGACCATTTACGTCACTTTTTCAAAAGTCACAACCTTTAGAAATAGACAATTATTCGTCAAATGTTGTCTCTTAAATTATTCTAGGTGATATAACCTTTAGAATATAAATCGTTTCACCAAAAAGACATGACATTTTACGTCTATTAATCAAAGTACTTCACTTTTACCACAATAAAAATATTCAATAATGTATTATTTCACATGTTAAATGACATTAATTTCTCAGTCACCTTATTTTGATCATAAGAAACAACTAATATCATTCATCCAAATTTAATTTTGAAAATTCCAATTAACTAAATTCATTTATGCAAAATAAATAATTAAATTGTCACTCAATATTTAATTAAACATGGTTAAAATCAACATTTTCCTATAATTAAGTGTTTATTTTTGTCAGAGAATACTTAATTAATAAGCGATGAAAAAAAAAATCATTCAATTTCTATTCACATTGTGTTCTTTGCGAAAATCATATCTTGAGTAACTTATTATACATCATCCATAATAATAAAAAAAAAAGTAACTCGGTGACTAAATTAGCAATATTGCCAAATTGTCTTTCATAGGGAAGTTTTTCTCTATGCAAATTAAGCAAAAGACACGACTAATTTTTAAAGTCAAGTTTCCTCGATGTGCTTAGGTGTACCGCCCATTTCCAATTTTCAATTTTCATGAAAGAAGGAGTGGGATTTTTATTAATTTTTCAAATGAATAGTTTGGAAAAATGAGGGTGTTATTAGATCTGAGAAAAAAAAATGCAATAATTATAATTAATGTGTTCTGTCTAGTAAATAAAAAAACGGGAGTATGATTAAATATGATATATCGTTTTATTTTGAATGAAAATATGTTTGAGATTGAACTGTGCTGTTTTAACAAAACAAGAAAAAATCCTTTAAAATGTTTTAATTTTTTAATTGTGTATATACGTACACTAATATTTTCAAATTTACTATCATTTATGTTTTTTGTTTTTAACTTTACTTCCTTATATCATGTTTTTCAACTTTAATAAAAAAAAAAAAAAACTACTCTATATAACTAAATTAATATTATTATTCATCTTCTTTATTTTATTAATTAAATAAAACATTACAAATTTTTACTGTATAATTATACATTATTGAAATATGTATTTTATAATTATAATACATAGATTATCAGTCTAATACCATATAATATCAATTTAGAATTTTACCAAAGCTGTAGAATAAATCTAAAATCAAAATCTAGAGATTTCAAAAATACGAATATGTAATTAGTACAATATAGGATTTCAAATAAAATGTCTAGCCTTTCACAGAAAAAAAAATGAATACTTATTTTGACTGAAAGTCTTATATGAAACAGTTTAATATATGGATGTTACAAAAAATTGTAAAAATATCATATTTTATGTGTGAAATTGTGTCATACATTTTTTTTATTTGGTAGTATATAATATAAAAAGAATATCCATGACTACATAAAACAACATTATATTTATATTAAAATTTAGAAAAGAATACAATTATTATGTATTAAGATTTATTTGGATTCGGACTAATGATTTGTAAGAGGGATGCACAAGTTAAAGGTGGGTCTCATTTCACATGGGAAAGGAGAATATGGGATCCACTTGAGTTGTGAGATGAGAGATTTTTTTTTTAGATTCTGTATTTAATTTACTGTAGTTTTAAGAGACCTTTTTTGAAGAATAGTATTAAAATATTACGGTAAATTTGAGTGAGTTAGTGTTAAAAATTGAGATTTTTTTTTTTTCGAAAGCAATTGAGAATTATTTTTGAAATCTGACTTTTGAAAAGAAAAATTCGAAAATCCTTTTCACATATAAGCACCCGGTTATGTCACATTTTTCCACATTTCAAACAAGATAGACGCTTTTAAAAAAAATCCCTTTTTTTAATAAAAAATGAATTCTTTTTCAGCCAATGGAATTGTTTAAAATTAATTATTATTACGATATTAAACTTTATCAAATTGAATCATTCAAAAAATACATTAAGGGTTAATTGCAAATAAAGTCATGACATTTTCGCAAATTGCAATTTAATCTAAATTTTTGAATCCTTGCAAACAAAACTCCAATTTAATGTTTGGTTGCAATTTGAACCAACAACCAATTTTTTAACGGTCCGAAAATAATATTTCACCTACCTGACAATGAATAAGTAATCATATTAATATGTTTAGATTGGTTCGGATGACAACACATAATTAATCATTATGCTGGAACATATTGAAATCGGTATTTTAGTTGGAATTGCTAACAAGTTATAAATTGAGGTTTTGTTTGCAACGATTTAAAAATTTAGATTAAATTGCAATTTGCGAAAAGGTTGTAATTTTATTCGTAATCAAGGACGAAAATATCCGGAAATTTCCACGATATATCCCCGATATATCCATTTTTTGTGGTCACCGATATCGATATTGGGGGGTAACGATATTTCCATAGTATCCTTTAAAAATTTGATAAATATAAGTATATAAAATCAATTTCGACTATATTTTTTTGCAAATTGAGCATAAAATCTTTCAAATATCGGTATATATCGAGAAATATCGAAAAAGTATCGAGAAATATCGAGAAAATATCCATAATTTTGTTAAATATCACAAATGTAAAATATGGTCAAATTCTATTGTAGATTTTATGTATTAAAAGTTTGTTATTAATTTTTTATAATTTTTTAAATTTATCGATATCGATATTCGATATCGATATATCCATCGATATTTCCACAAATTTAAGGTCTCGATATATCCATTGATACCGATATTTTCAACCTTGTTCGTAATTAACCCATACATTAATTGTAGAGATACACTGTTAAATATTAAAAAAAAATCAGCATTATTTTTTTAATAACTGTTCATGTAAAATTAACTGTTCTATCTTTTTATGAGAGAGTAACATTTAAAATATAAAAATGAGATATTAAACCATCAGCGGTCATATATTTTATTTTAGATGTGGACATAACACTTTGGCAATCCACTTGTTTTTACTAGTGAAGAAATATATATATCAAGGGCAGAAAGGTCAGCGCTCATGCGTAGCTAAATTCAAAATTTATAATCTTACCCTTGATCCAGATAATTGTTTAGAGTAAATGTAGTGCTGTATTATGATAACGATTAAATTGTTTTCCAATATATTTCCGAGTTAGGCAAATCTGAGTATGAAATCTATTCTAGGACAAAATTGTATGTTGAAAAAAAAAAACATTTTAAATAAAAATGTCCATGCGAAGAAAACAAAAAACATTAATTGCAAAACCCAATTATAGGCCTGCTTGAGTTGAAGGTGAGACCGTGTGACAGTACTTTGTAGCAGCTAAAATATATTCCTAAAATATATATATATATATATATATATATATATATATATATATATATTCTTGAAGTGTTTTAAATTTAAGGTTTGTTTGTCAATTGGCTTGTGTATTTGTATTTACTTAAAGTCTATGTACATTTGCCAATAAACTAATTTCACATTTTATTTTATTTAACCTTACTATTTTATTATTGTTCACATTTGCGATATTAATTTTAGACAAATTTTCATATACATCATTTATTTTGTACAATTTTTTTAATGTTATTCCAAACTTTGATAGTATTACTCACTTCACTGAATAATATTACTCGAAAAGAATTAGTACACAATTTCACATACATTAATTCAAACTTATAAATCAGAGCAAATGAGCAAAATATCATTCATCTCTCAAAAAAAAATATCTCTTCTTATAAGATGAAGTCACAGGGCATATTTATGTAGGAATTTATTCTATTTCCACTTGCGATTAATAATAGCCTATTAAGGAAATAATAAGCATTTTGTTCTTGGCTAGTCATTAACTAATCCATGAAAGTTAGCGGTGGAATTGATTGGATACTTTTCTGGACAAAAGGGGAGAAATATAAAATTGTAAAAAGTAAAAGAAGATAACAGGACAGAGGCACTCAAAGAATTTTAGGTTGCCTTTATATATAGTTTAATTAGATTAGATGGTCTAGAATATATTTTACTCCCTCCGTTAGTCCTTTTGGGCAGTTATTTTATGTCATAATTTGGAGGGTATTATAAGGTATTGTGAGGATTATTTATCAATAAAGTTGTTGTTTATAGAAAATATGATACTTATATTTTTCATAAACAATAACTTTATTAATAAATAAACCTCACACTAACTCATAATACCCTCCAACTTACAAAAAATAACTGTTCAAAAAGTAGACCTATTAATATTGAACGGAGGGAGTAGTTTTTTTCCCTATATATTTATATATAAAAAAAAAAAACTTTTTGTGACACAACGAGACACGCTCATTGAGAATAAGTTGACCTTAAAAAAAATGCTTATTCGGTTCAAGAATCGGTTCTTAACCATGCCGGATGGTTATAATCGAGGATGGGAATATTCGGTAATTTTTCCGATATATTCTCGATATATTCATATTTTGTGATTATTGATATCAATATTGGGGATAACGGTATTTTTATAATATTCATCAAAAAAATTCATAAACATCAGTATGCAAAATTAATTCTGACTATATTTTTGTTCAAATTGAGCATAATATCAATAAAATATCCAAAAAAAATGGTAAATATAAAAAAAATCGAGAAATATCGAGAAAATATCCATAAATTTTATAAATATCAAAAATATAAAATTTGGTCAAATTCTATTGTAAATTTTATGTATTAAAAGTTTGTTATTAAATTTTCATAATTTTTTTAATTTACCGATATTGATATATCAATGGATATTTCCACAAATTTAAGATCTTGACATATCCACCGATACAAATATTTTCAACCTATTTAGGGGGCGCTTGGTGATGAACTCTTCATAATGGGAATGACATAGAAAGTTAGTGTAATTATGATGGTTAATGAGAATAATATCACTACCTCCTCTCCTAAATAAGGTAATCACTACTCCATTTTGATTACTATATTCTCTTCCTACAATCATCCTCCTCAATCACTCTCTTCTTCCTCTATCAACAACCATTTGTTGCCCACCCTTATTCCAAATTTGGGACATGAAATTAGCAATAGAGTCACAATTGTAACAATTCTTCCCCCAACATATCATTTTTATTATGGGGGGTATATATGGAAAACAATTTTCATTCCTATTACCATTGATGAATTGCTAACCAAGCGGCTCCTTATAATTATCTACATTCATACAATTTAATTGTTTGTTTGGGAATGAAATTCTAAGACTATATTTATTAACAACCCTTCACAACTCAATCTTTTAATAAATAATTCATTTATCTCTCCTCCACATATACAACCTACAATTTTATTCAATCTCATCTTTTTTTATACTTTATCAACAACCCAACACAATCTAAAAAAAAATATTATTTAATAATTAAATTTACACTACAAGAAAATAAAAATTTGTTTACGAAATTAGAATTGCCTACGAAAATTTTTGTTGAAAATTTTCGTAATGAAATTGTCTAAGACTTGCCTACAAATTTTTATTTATTTTTAATCTTGTAGGCACCTTCATTTTTCTACTTATAAGTAATTTGCCTACAAAAATTTACCCACAAGCAAATTGTCTAAGAAAATTTCGTAAACAATTTCATTGTAGGTGAGGAATAAAAATATCTATATAATTATAAAGTTTTAATTATAGACAATCCCCACTACAAAGTTTTTTGTTGTGAACTTCGTAGTCAATTTTATATTTTTTTTTGTAGTGTTATCTATAATCAGTTTTTATTATATTCATAAGTTGATATATTAAGGGTCGTTTGGTTAGCAATTCTTCAATGATAATGGGAATGAAAATTTATTTTCATCTATGCCCGTATAAGAAAAATGATATGTTAGGAGAAGAAGTGTTCCAATGGTGACACCATTGTTAGTCATGCCCCAATTTTAGAATAGAAGTTGACAACAAATGGTTGTTGGTGGAGGAATGAGGGAGTGATTGAGGAGGATGATTGTGTAATCAAAATGGAGTAGTGATTACTTATTTAGGAGGAGGGGTAGTGATTTTGTTCTCATGAACCATGTTAATTACACTAATTTTCAATTTTATTACCATTGAAGAGTTGTTAACCAAGCGCCCCCTAAATTATTTGATATTCAATATTTGTAATTATATTAAAGAAAAAATTGCTATACACTTAAAATAAGGATAGAAATTAGGACATAAAGGATAGAATATAAGATTGTGATTTAAAATATATTAATATTGATCTTTATTTGTAGAGAATTAAAAATTAAGAATTTTGATATTATTATTATTATTATTATTATTTTATTACTAATATGTTAAAATTAAAAATCTAAAATATATTTAATAAAGTTTATGTTGACCAATCAAATGTCTACTGATGATATTGTATGGAAAAAGTATGGTTACTATTGTAAATATATTATAATTATGGACATTACTTGGAGGATAAGATACCTAATAGGCCGAGATACCTAATGGGCTTTTAGGGTTATATCTGTATCATTATTATAAATTAATTATTGATCATTGTATTGTACACACTCAGATATATAGTAAAACTCTTCTGGCTTGGTACGCCGCTAAATGTAATCACGTTATATTAGTGCAATTATGAGGATTCATTATAACAAAATCACCATCTTTCCTCCTAAATAAGGTAATCAATACTCCATTTTAATTACCCTATTTCCCTCCTACAATCATCCTCATCAATCACTCCCCTAATCCTCCACCAACAACCACCAACAAACATTTGTTGTCCACTTCTATTCCAAAATTGAGCATGCCACCAGCAATGCAACCACCATTGGAACAATTTTTTCCTCAACATATCATTTTTATTATGGTGGAATAAATGGAAAATAAATTTTTATTCGCATTACCATTGAAGCACTCTTAACCAAGTGTTCCCTTAGATTTTTCTTGCTTTTAATCTTCTCGTAATTTACTTCAATTAAAAAATAAATAAAAAGGCGAGGGCCGAATTTTTAGTGTCATCTGTATTGATTTACTATGCTAATTAAATTCCTGCTATGGTAAGAAGGTTATTATGTTAAAAGTATTTTATGCAATTAAACCTTACGTCCTTGTAAATTCTTGAATGTTGTTATATTAGAGTAGGACTTGTCGCTAAATATGTGAAACTGTGAATTGGTGCCACTATAAATTATATCGAATTTTTTTTTCTAAGTCTGGGTATATCGAATTATGCATACATTAGATATTATTTTGATGTACAATTAATCAAATTAAGTCATAATAGATTCAATATTGATATAAAACCAATCCAGTGATATTAGTATTTATTTATTTTTTACTAATCCATCTCTATGTTGAATATTTTTTTAGACTCGATATTGGTTATTGTACTTTGTTTGGTTGCTCCACCCGTTTGAGATATGCGTAAAGCGAGTCGAGAAAGCAGCATTTAGGAACTCATACCACAGGGTTCCGCTCTGGTAAAGTGGTTTAATACCTTTTAAATTTTAGAATTGCTTGTTGTGGAATAGGCTTGAGATTTATTTGCGGTAGAAATTAGAATTTAAGTGAAAAATCCTAATATGTCAATTATTGATTTTTGCAGCTGATTCACTTAAACAATGTATGATATTACTCAGAAATTTTTATCAAGCTTGCTCTTAACAATAATAACTACTTGAGTTTTTAATATTGAGATTCGTCTTAATGCTTTTGATTTAAGTGGAACAATTATAACAAAATATTGAATCCACCTTTGTCCAGAGAGCAAAGAAATTTATTATTCTCCGACAACATCTCAATAAGCATATGAAATCCCTAAAGGAAAAATCGATAGCAGAAAATATCAATGGTGAAAAAATATAAATGTCAAACTATTGGTGGCTGAAATTAATAGATGGAATTTATGGCTAATGCAAAAATAATAGTTGAGATGGTCAAGGTCGGAGGTGTCTCAAGGGAATCTCATCATACTAGTTTGCCTGAAGCAAACATGGGCACTGACAATAATCACTTAAAGTTGAATTTGATGACTTTAGAGAAAATGACTAATCAAGACATAGAGTAATATTTGCATTATTCTTGCCTTATTTTAGTATTTCACTTATACATGTTGTGGTTATATTTTTCATACTATTTTGAGAATCATATGTTTGCGAAATATTGTAAATCAATTAGCGGATACCTTTAATGACTCTAGAAGAGTTACTAAATCACATATTTATATAGAAAATGTTATGGTTGAAATTCATGTCTCTGAATGACAAAATAATAAAGTGTTAATGAATCTAAAGCACGCCAGAAGCATTAGAAACAATTACAAAATTCAACCTCCTGAAGAGTTGAAAAGGTGGTCTCAAAATCTATTTTAGATTCATAACACAAACGGTTAGTCCATCCAAAATAAAACACAATATGTCGGGTTAGAGTATGTGTGAAGGATAAATTTATCGTACGACTGTCTCGTACTAAAGTTGAAATTATTTCTCCTATTCTTATTGAATGTTTTCATGGAGATATTTGTGGACTGATTCATTTGGTATCGGGACTATTTTAATAATTTATGACCATAATTGATGCTTCAACACGGTGGACTTGTGTGTGTTATCATCCATGTGTTATAATATTTTTGCCAAACGACTTATTGCAAAACTATTTGAGCTTATGTCTCATTCCCAAATTATCTTATTAAATACATTCGAATGGATAATACCAGTGAGTTCACATTGAAGTCATTTAATGATATTGTATGACATTGGGAATTAGCTTGGAGCATTCAGTCCCTCATGTCCACACCCAAAATGGTCTAGCTAAATCACTCATATGATGCATCAAATTAATTGCTAAGACCTTTACTATTAAATTCCAACTTAGATATTTCATGTTGGGGGCATGAAATTTGTATGCAACTACTCTAATTAAAATCCGACCTACTGCATATAATTATTACTCATCTTTAGAACTAGTGCGTATAAAATAAAAATTATTTTCCATCTGCGATATTTAGTTGTGCAGTACTTGTATCACCACCACATAGTGAATTTTAAAGCCCGGCTGGCTAACTGCACACTTGATGAAGAGTCATTTCTCGGCATTAGGGGGATATAAGAATCCAAAATTAAATGAATGCTGAAAAATTTCCCTGAAGGAAAAGAAGATCTTCCTTGAAGGAAATTGATTAGGCATGAAATTGTTAGATTTTATAGCTCGGTTTGCCCGTGTTTTGATTGATTTCGATGAGTATTTAGAGTCAATTGAGTACTATTTTCATTAACTAATGAATTTACCTCTTTGATGCTCATAGATGGATAGAGGGCGAAGAATGGAGTTCGTAGGACTTTGAATCGACTCAAACGGATGCTCGGATGAGAAGATACGAAAGAAATATGAAAAATATTAGTTTGAGGGAGCAAAAGTGTCACTGGAGTACTCAAGCAAGAAGTACTCGAGTACTCACTACTCGAGCACTCGAGTATTGCACTCGAGTTGAGCTGGGTCGAGTACTCACTACTCGAGCACTTGAGTACTGTGCTCGAGTTGATGCGGGTCGACTACTCACTACTCGAGCGTGTATGGTCGAGTACTTTTCAGCCTATGGAAGATTTTAGTGCTCGAGCTACATTGCTCGAGTACTATCTACTCGAGCTATACTCGAGTGAACGTGGATTTCGGCCCATGAATGCCCAATTTGACCCGTTGCCTATTTATACCCTTTCCGAGCACGTTTTTTAAGATGACTTGACGCACCGAGAGTTTGAGCAAGCATAGTTTACGTGTAATTGAAGTTTTAACATTACGAATTCATAGTTTAGATTTTGATTTCGATTTTCTTCCTTTTGTTCTTCAACACTTATTACGTGAGACCTTTGATTTCTTTATTTGATATTCGTTTTTAGATTAAACTTCTTTCTTCAAAACCTTAGTTTATGTTATTTAGTTTTTCACTTCAATTTGTCATATTTATGTTCGTTTCTTATTTAATTGCTTTGGTTATCGTTAAAACCATGCTAGGCTAAAACTCTTGTATGCTTGGGGTAGGATGAACTCATAGAAGTAGGATGTTAGTACGTAATTAGGATCATTCGTGATGTTTAGTGCTAGTTCTCTTAATTAATTGAATTCTTTAAATAAACCCTAGAATTATCTTGAAAGTGAGTACGAAAATTATTAGAAAGAGGACGAACTTATCACTCTTTAATAACGAGTAGGCTCAATGGTAGGGTTATAGAAGGGGTTTATAATTTACCGGTTTATCTAGGGAGGACGACCGCATCACCTTGGGTAAATAAGGGTCTCATTAATTAAGCATAATCCATATAACTTGTTTAGTGGGTTGTGAAGTATGTTGATATGACGAAGTATTAGGGTTAATTTTTTGAGCTTTAAGTCTTTCAATCTCGTGCTAGATTAGGGAAGTTGATTGCCTAGTTTTAGTACACTTAGGATTAATATTTGCACATCACGATTATTTTAGTTATCGTACCAGCTCCGTTAGTATACGTAGGGATTCCTATCCTGAGCATCATCATTCTATATATGATTAAACCCTTAGCATTAAGTTGATTTTATTATTTGCAGTCTTAGAAGTAGATTTTAGAGTAGTTTAATTACATTCCTACACCATAACACACACTCATATTAACTACGACGTGTAGATCTTCAGGGCTCTATTCGTACACACTTTCCCTTAGGTTCGATACTACTTGGTCCCTATAATTTCCCATACTACAGGGATCCCATACTCTTGGGGGGTAACTACTAGTATAGCTAGTATTTTGCGTTCAAGTCAGAAATAAGATCTTTAGTATTTAGACTCAAGCACTAGTGAACTTGAAGTTCAAAAGATAATTAACTTGCAATATTTAGCAGGTAATCTGCCAGATACATTTACTGAAATAAAGAAGTGACTACAAATGGTTGAGGTACCAATAAAATCAAGCACATGTGTTAATGCCCCCATACACTAAAAGCGTAAAGGACCTCTGATTAGGCGTGAAATTGTCATGATTCGTAGCTAGAAACGCCCTAGTTTAGGTCGATTTTATTGAGTTTTTAGAGCCAAATGAGTACTAATTCTATACATTGATGAATTTGTCTCTTTGATACTCATAGGTGAATTGAGGACGGAAAACGGAGTTCATAGGACTTTGAATCGACTCAAACGGATGCCCGGATGAGAAGATATCGAAGAAATACGATTGGTATTAGTACGTGAAAAGAAAAGTGTTAGTTGCAAGGAAGGAAGGCCATTCGAGCACCATCACTCGAGCACCTCGCTCGAGCAACGTGGGTCGAGCAGCCAAAAACTTACAGAAAATTTTTGCCGCTCGAGGGACACAGCTCGAGCGCCCCGCTCGAGCTATGGAACCATTCGACCAACATAGGTCGAGCGCCCCGCTCGACCAAGCAAGTCATTCGAGCAATGCAGCTCGAGCGCCCCGCTCGACCGGGACAGCTCGAGCGCCTCCGAGGCCTATTTTCCAAATTTCGTTTTTCGGCCCACGAGATCCCGATTCGGCCCGATCTTTATATATACTCTTTACAAACTCGTTTCCAAGCACCACTTGACACACACACGAGATTTAGAGTTCGTTTTTGGAGAGGAAGGAGAGAAGAAAGTTTACATTTACGTTTTGTTGAGGTTTTCATACAAAAATTCTTAGTTTCTTTTCGTCTCTTAGTTTCTTTTCAGTAATTCGACTACGGTTAAACACTTCATACTTCGTTTTTTTTATTAATTTAATTTCAGTTTATTCTTTTATTTCATTAAACCCTAGTTTATGTTAGATTTCTTCTTCGTTTTAGTTATCATGTTCTTGTTCGTTACTTATTTAATTGTTCTTATTTCCGTTAAACATATGTCTAGCTAAAACCCTTGCATGCTTAGGGTAGGATGAACTCGTAGAAGTAGGTTGTGGGTACGTAATTAGGGTAACGTGTGACGTTAGGTTTTAATTCTCTTGATTAATGAATACTTAAAATTAATCTAGACTTTACTTTTGAATTTCGTTCGAAAGGTGTTAGAGAGAGGACGACCGTATCACTCTTTAACAACGAGTAGACTTAACTAGAGAGTTTAGAAAGGGTTAATTCATCTACCGGTTTAGCGAAGGAGGACGACCGCACCACCTTAGTTAAATTAGGGTCTCATTAATAAAGCACAATCTATTAACTTGTTAGTAGATCTGTGAAGTCGAGTGTTAGGATAAAGTATTAGGGTTTAAAATCTTGAGCTTTCATCTTGCATTCTTGTACTTAGGTTATTTCTGGCGCGTCACAATTATTTTGATTATGTACCTGCTCCGTTAGTATACGTAGGGATTCCTATCCTGAGCATCACCATCTCTTATTTGAAAACACACCTTAGTTTATTCGTTTCTTTCATTCTTTAGTTTAATTAGTTTAATTTAGTTTTAATTAATCTTTCCAAAAAACCCAAAAAAAAAAACATTTCACTCATATTAACTACGACGCGTAGATCTTCAGGGATCTATTCGTATACACACTTTCCCTTGTTGGAGAATAGATCCCTGAAGATCTACGCGTCGTAGTTAATATGAGTGAAATGTTTTTTTTGGGTTTTTTGGAAAGATTAATTAAAACTAAATTAAACTAATTAAACTAAAGAATGAAAGAAACGAATAAACTAAGGTGTGTTTTCAAATAAGAGATGGTGATGCTCAGGATAGGAATCCCTACGTATACTAACGGAGCAGGTACATAATCAAAATAACTGTGACGCGCCAGAAATAACCTAAGTACAAGAATGCAAGATGAAAGCTCAAGATTTTAAACCCTAATACTTTATCCTAACACTCGACTTCACAAATCTACTAACAAGTTAATAGATTGTGCTTTATTAATGAGACCCTAATTTAACTAAGGTGATGTCGTCGTCCTCCTTCGCTAAACCGGTAGATGAATTAACCTTTTCTAAACTCTCTAGTTAAGTCTACTCGTTGTTAAAGAGTGATACGGTCGTCCTCTCTCTAACACCTTTCGAACGAAATTCAAAAGTAAAGTCTAGATTAATTTTAAGTATTCATTAATCAAGAGAATTAAAACCTAACGGCACACGTTACCCTAATACGTACCCACAACCTACTTCTACGAGTTCATCCTACCCTAAGCATGCAAGGGTTTTAGCTAGACATAGGTTTAACGGAAATAACAACAATTAAATAAGTAACGAACAAGAACATGATAACTAAAGCGAAGAAGAAATCTAACATAAACTAGGGTTTAATGAAATAAAAGAATAAACTGAAATTAAATTAATAAAAAAAACGAAGTATGAAGCGTTTAACCGTAGTCGAATTACTGAAAAGAAACTAAGAGACGAAAAGAAACTTAGAATTCGTATGAAAACCTCAACAAAATGTAAACGTAAACTTCCTTCTCTCCTTCCTCTCAAAAAACGAACTTTAAATCTCGTGTGTGTGTCAAGTGGTGCTTGGAAACGAGTTTGTAAAGAGTATATATAAAGATCGGGCCGAATCGGGATCTCGTGGGCCGAAAAACGAAATTTGGAAAATAGGCCTCGGAGGCGCTCGAGCTGTCCCAGTCGAGCGGGGCGCTCGAGCTGCATTGCTCGAATGACTTGCTTGGTCGAGCGGGGCGCTCGACCTATGTTGGTCGAATGGTTCCATAGCTCGAGCGGGGCGCTCGAGCTGTTTCCCTCGAGCGGCAAAAACTTTCTGTAAGTTTTTGGCTGCTCGACCCACGTTGCTCGAGCGAGGTGCTCGAGTGATGGTGCTCGAATGACCTTCCTTCCTTGCAACTAACACTTTTCTTTTCACGTACTAATACCAATCGTATTTCTTCGATATTTTCTCATCCGGGCATCCGTTTGAGTCGATTCAAAGTCCTACGAACTCCGTTTTCCATCCTCGATTCACCTATGAGTATCAAAGAGACAAATTCATCAATGTATAGAATTAGTACTCATTTGGCTCTAAAAACTCAATAAAATCGACCTAAACTAGGGCATTTCTAGCTACGAATCATGACAATTTCACGCCTAATCAACCCCCCCAAAATTACCATATTGCTTGTCCTCAAGCAATGAAATAATAAGTCAAGTGAAATTGTTAGGGATGAGTCAAAGAATCAATCATGCAAGCTAATGAACTCGAGCTTCAAAAAATCAATCACCCATATACTCACTCACTTTCCTTTATCATACTCATGCAATAATAACAAGAAACACCAAGATCAAGCATGGATGTGCACTCAACGATGTGTTTCGCTCCCTCACAAGTGTATATTAATGATAAAGGGACTCACTCAAACAATCAATCACACAAATTGGCAGCCACAGACTTGTAAGTGCTCTTAACTTCGACCGTACTCTAGAAATTAATGTCGAATAAAAAATGACTTTTCTCAAGGTTGTAATGTAGGCTCTTTGGACAGGTGGGAATCAATATGGTAAAGTGACTCAAATGAATGGAGAATAGAAAATCAGACTTCGGTACCTCGAGATTAGGAACAGACTACTTCAAACATATTCAATCAACACACTTTCAATTCCAATTCTCTCAACACTTCAATTTTTTTTTCTTTCTCACTCTTTTCACTTTTTTTTTTCAATCACTTTTTTTTTTCTTTTTCGCACAACACATGAGCTCTTTTTTTTTTCTTTTGCTCATTCTCAATTTTTTTTCTCTTTCCCACATCTCATAACTTCATCACTCCTTCTTCTCATATTCACTCAACAAACAACCTTTTCCTTTTTCAACTCAATTCACTCCCTTCACATTCACACTTTCCTATTCTCCACTCAAATTGGGACAAAAAGGCTTAGGAATTGGAATAGTGTTCATATGTGCTAGCAAATAAAATAGGTTTTAGGCTCAAAAGGGGCTAACAAGGGATTCAATGTCATTGGTAGGGAAATTTTTGGCTAAGTGACTCAATCAAATCAAAGATGGCCTAAGATCCTTTTCGGCATATCTAACTAGACACAATCAAGAAGCAAGAGCACATGCAAGTTCTAGCATCCTCTAAGGTGACGACCCACTCACAAACGAAGAGATCAAATTATGCATCAAAATCTCATAAGGCTCAAATCTCACAGCTTTCACATCCATGCTAGTCCTAGTGAATTCTCACTCTCATCACACAAATACTCAAAAAGAAAACTTGCAAGCATACTAGTTCTTTCTCAAATCCACTCTAACTTACCTACTCACACAAAACAATTCTTAACTCAAATCCACAAATCACCCTACTCATCAAATCATACTCAAAGATAGCAACCAACAAGCATAAGATGATTGATAGGCATGAAATATGCAATAGCGAATCAAATCAAAATCACCCCAAGGAGCATCTCAAGATACCAAATAACCAAACACACTCAAAGATAAGGGGTGCTCCGGTGCAATATGACAAGAAACATAAAAAAAACTCCACCCCCAAACTTTGACCTTGCGAAGAGGTCTAAGTTTGGGGTTGTGGTTTACCTCAACCAAACAAATCAGTTTCTCTCAACAGCGTTGCACACTCCCTTGCTTGAGTTCCTCTCTTTCGAGTACTCCATGATTCCTATATTCTCTCGAGACAAGCCTACAAAATAAACTCTCAAGTACGAGGTTAAAACTTACGATTCAACAACACCCTAATAACATAATAAGACACTAAAAACAAATGAAAGCAAATAGAAATGGGTTACCTCCCATTCAGTGCTATTTTTAAGGTCCTCATGCCGGACCAAGCTCAAAGGAGCTTATGGGACATCATACTCAAATTTACCCCACTTACTCTCATGAGAGTGGTGGTTGCATTCCTTTCCTTGATGTCCCACCATCATGAGCTCTTTTGCTTCCTTCTCATCCCCAAGTGTTATGGGTCTCAACTCCTTCTCACCTTTATCTGGAGGCGTCTTACCAAACAGGTTCTTGAATTTGGACTTTTTCTTCTTAACTCCTCCTTTCCCTTCTAACTGGACCACGTCTACTTTCTTCACTTCTTCATCCTTCAACTTCCTCACTTTATCCCTATCAAAATAATCAAGATCATAATGCTCATGGGTTAAATAATCAAGTGAAGGACTAACAAAATCATGAATATGAGAAGGATTAGGGATAGAAGGTGTGTCTTCAACACGAGGATCAATGACATCCATGCAATACAAACTCTCATCCTCCTTCGGGTGCTTCATGGCTTTATATAGGGAAATCTTCACTTCTTGATCATCAACCTTCAATGTAATCTTCCCATTTGCCACGTCTAGCACCATCCCCGCCGTAGCTAAGAACGGTCTTCCCAAGATCAGGGGCACGTGTTCATCTTCCTCCATCTCTAGCACTACAAAGTCGGCTGAAAAAATGTGATCTCCAACTCTCACTAGGACGTCTTCAACCACACCTTGAGGTCTAGT
The DNA here is from genome assembly GCA_947034835.1 of Ballota nigra. NCBI lineage: Eukaryota > Viridiplantae > Streptophyta > Magnoliopsida > Lamiales > Lamiaceae > Ballota > Ballota nigra. Next base: position 117,026,039 of record OX344720.1, on the reverse strand, counting down.
AATAGACCGATCGGCAAGTTGAAACGTCATCATTGTGGGTTGAAGTTCTCCACCTTCCAACTTCTTGAAAAGCGACAAGGGCATGAGATTGATGCTCGCCCCTAAATCACATAGCGCTCCTTTCTTGATCCCGTTCCCAATGTCACATAGGATCGTGAAGCTCCCGGGATCCTTCAGCTTCGGTGGAAGCGCCTTGTGCACTAATGCACTCACCTCGTGGTTCAACTGCACCAACTTCAGCTCATCCACTCGCCGTCTTTTCGCGATCAAGTCCTTCAGAAACTTTGTGTAGTTGGGCATCTGTTCCAAGGCATCATAAAAAGGAATATTAATATGTAGCTTTTTAAAAACATCAAGGAATTTAGCAAACTTTTCATCAAGCTTCTTTTTCATGAAGCGTTGTGGATATGGGACGGGTATCACAGATTTGGGTACCCTCCATTCATCTTTCTCGGTCTCTTTCACTTTCTCCCTTGCTTCCTTTGCCTTCTTCCACTTAGGAACTCTCCCACCCTTCTCAATGTCTTCCTCTTCAAGCTCTTTGCTCTGATGAGACTCATCCACATCTTTATGCTTCTCAATCCCTTCACTTTCAATCCCCTTCTCAACTCCTACCTCCTCAATCTCATCTCTAACTTGAGGCGTCTCAGAATCAGCAGGCATCTGAGGACCTTCATAGTTGGTTCCACTTCTTAACTGGATAGCCTTGCAATGCTCTTTCGGGTTCCCTTCTGGCATGGAAGGATACTTACCCGACTCTCTATTCAACGACTTTGCAATCTGGCTCATCTGGAACTCTATAGAAGTGAACCTTCGATTGTTCTCTTGTTGAGTTCTAGTCCACTCAACGTTCATCTTCTGGAGCTCTTGATCACGTTGATCACCCTTTTTATGCAACTCTTTCACATCGTATTCCAAGGATGACAACCTCTTACTTCCTTCCTCCACCTTCTGAAGGATAGCTCTCAACATCTCCTCGGTTGATGCACCGCCTTCTCCACCCGGAGGCTTTGAACCTGGGTCAACACCCGGAGGAACTGTAATACCCATCTTTGGGTTAGCATATGAGAAATTCTCATTCTTTCTCCATGTGTTTTGAGGAGGTTGTTGGCCTCCTTGATAGCCTTGAGTGTTCCTCCATTGATTTTGAGGTGGCTGAGGACCTGGAGGTACAAAAGGTTGGTCATAAGAAGGCCTTCCATATTGATTACCACCTTGGTAGCCATTCTGATTGTAATACGGACCTCCCATGTAATTGGCTACCTCTTGCTGTCCACTTGACTGGTCTACTCTTTTCTTCTCTGCTGCATGCTCTCCACCTAAATTCTTCCCCAACTCGAGGTTGTTGATCTTCTCCATCATCGCCATCAACAGCCTTCCCGTTCCTTCACCCTCTTCAACCTGATGCACTCTCTGGAAGTCTGCATCTCCATTCCAAGACCCGGCATTCGTGACAATGTTGTCCACGATCTCTCTACACCTCTCTATGACTTGATTCAGGAATGCTCCGCCCGCACAGACGTCTAAATGGTCTTGCACCGCCTTGTTGGCACCACTGTAGAAGAATGCCATAATATCTCCCTCATTGTACCCATGCTGCGGGCACTCAATCAACATATTTGAGTATCTCTCCCACGCTTGACGTAGGTCCTCTCCTTGCTTCTGGCGGAAGGAAGAGATCTCAATCCTAGTCTTGATCGTCCTAGATGGAGGGTAGAATCGCTCGAGGAACAGACGCTCGAGCTCGGCCCAAGTGGTAATACCTCCCCGTGGAAGCGTATTATCATACCACTCTTTTGCTATTCCCGTCAATGAGAATGGGAACAGCCTAAGCCTCTTGGCATCTTCAGACATGCCATTGTAATTGAAAGTGGAGGCTATCATTAAAAAACTTCTTAAATGTGTGTGAGGATTCTCCTTCCCGATCACCCCCTTGAACTGGTTCTCTGTCAGCAGCTTAAGAATTCCCGGGGAAATCGAGAAGTTGTTAGCCTCAACAGGAGGCAACGCCACTCCATCATAGTACCGTTGTGGCTGCGCTGCAAACCTCCCTCGAATGGCCATATGTTGATCTGCGTTCTGAGGAACGTGTTGAGGATTAGCAGCAGGTACGGGTACTTGTTAGGGTGGTGGTTGGTAAACAGGGTGTTGATTGTAAACTGGAGGTGGAGGGTACGGGTAAGGTGGATAAGGATAAGGTGGGTATGGGTATGGTTGGTATACTGGGTTGTTGAAAGGGTTATTTGGGTTCTGGTGGATGATCTGGTTTTGGTTCTGGTTTTGGGGTTGTGTTTGTGCAGAGTTGATTGGGTCTTGTGGGTTCGGGTGTGGGTTCTCAGTTCCCCCTATGGGTATCTGCTGATTACTGATGTTTCCATTAGCACCCTCTGCCCGTTCCACAAGAGCAGTATACTCTACAACTATTTTGTCTAACTCCCCAAGTTCATCAGAAATCTTGTCTTTGTTTCCCGCGGCAGTAGTCATTCTTCTCAAGAAGGCTCGTTCCTTCTGGCTATTGTCTCAGGGTCTGGCTGAATTCTCTCTTTGCTCGTATTGCCTTGTGAGCGTGTTTTCATATACCTGACACACTAGCAGAAGGATCAAAACGCAACTGCCGATTGAATAAAAATAAAAATAAATAGAAAATAAAGCACTCACTACTAACTACTAAGCTATCTACAAGTCCTATTCAAAAAGCATACAACGCCATCCCCGGCAACGGCGCCATTTACTTGATGCGATGATACTAACTTCTACTAGTCGCTTACCCGCAAGCGGACGGGTTCACTGTAGTAAGAGTAAGTATAACGGCCAAGTATGTCGAACCCACGAGATGGGATGTATGTGAATAGATCCCTGAAGATCTACGCGTCGTAGTTAATATGAGTGTGTTGTTTTTGGATTTTTTAAAAGAATTAATTAAAGCTAATATAAACTAAGTAAACTAAAATACTAAAGAAGACGAATTAACTAAGGTTTGTTTTCTAATGAGAGATAGTGATGCTTAGGATAGGAATCCCTACGTATACTAACGGAGCAGGTACATAATCAAAATAACTGTGACGTGCAAGAAATAACCTAAGTAAAATAATACAAGGTGAAAGCTCAAGATTCTAAACCCTAATACGTTACCCTAACACTCGACTTCACTAATCCACTAACAAGTTAATAGATTGTGCTCAATTAATGCGACCCTAATTTAACTAAGGTGATGCGGTCGTCCTCCTTCGCTAAACTGGTAGATGAATTAACCCTTTCTAAACCCTCTCGTTAAGTCTACTAGTTGTTAAAGAGTGATACGGTCGTCCTCTCTCTAACACTTTTCGAACGAAATTCAAAGGCAAAGTCTAGATTGATTTTAATTATTCATTAATCAAGAGAATTAAAACCTAACGTCACAAGTTACCCTAATTACGTACCCACAACCTACTTCTACGAGTTCATCCTACCCCAAGCATGCAAGGGTTCTAGCCTAACATGGTGGTTTGAATAATATAAGCAATCACAAGAACAATAATCATATGCATAATTAAATTAAAGAAAGAAATCAAGAACATAAACGAAAGAATAAATTAAAGACTCTAAAGAAATATACATAAATCTGAAAAACTAGGATTTATCGTCTCAAAGAGTAAAGAAAGAAAGAATTAATCTAATACGTTCAAAAGAAATACTAAAACTAAGAATTCGTAAATTAAAACCTTGATTACAACGTATAAAACTCTTCCAATCTCTCTTCCAAGCTTTCTCCTCGCTCAAAATATGTAAAAATATGTGTTGGTATCTGTTGATATGCTTGGAAAAAGGTATAAATAGGCTTGGGATCGAATTTGGGTGTTCATGGGCCAAAATACGCGTCAAGATCGAGTATAGGTCGAGTAAAACTATTCGACCTGTTGCAGCTCGAGTGCACTACTCGAGTGCCCGAGTAGTGACTACTCGAGCGACTCAGCTCGAGTACTTTTCGGCAGCTGTACACATGTTCGTAAAATCTTCATATCTCCTCAACCGGGAGTCCGTTTTGGCCGATTCAAAGTCCTACGAACTCCTCTTTTCACCCTCTATCAATCTATAAAAACAAAAGAGACAAATTCATCAGTTTATAAAATTGATACTCAAATGACTCCAAACTCTCATAAAAAACACTAAAAAACATGGGCAAATCGGGCACCAAAACATAACAATTTCACGCCTAATCAACCTCCTAACCCAAAAGATATAAAAATACAGTAAATTAAAGCTTGCAAAATGTTATGTTACTCTCAAAATCTCCTGAAGAAGACCTGAAGACAAAAATCCTAGAAAAGAAGTATGTGCACAAAATAATCAAAGTACTAAGATTGCGGAATGACCAGATCAAAATATTTGAAAAATGATGAGGATCTGGTTGATATGAATATTATAAATAATATAGGAGAAATTGAAATATAATTGTTGTCGACAACATATTTGTGTTCACAATTGCTCTTTCTAAACTCTGGATCCAGTACTCAAATTGGGTGCTTGAAGCACTTTGATTTGGGTGCAATGGAAATAAGCAAAGTGTGACAGAGCCAGACTCGCTAAACGAAAGAAAACTATTTGGCTTTATCGTAAGTACACCCGAAGTGTTACTCTACACCCAAAGTGTTATCCCCGTTAGATATAAGTGAGTAATTGTACGAAAATCAAATGAGAATTACAAGGTGGTGAGCGAGATTATTAGCTCAATGGGTTTTTGCAGAGACCCGATATTGATTTTGATAAAACATTCTCCTAATATGAATAATATAACATTCCGCTAATATATATTCCTGGCTGCAAATATGAATTTAGAAATACAATTGATGGACCTTGTAACCGCATAATTATATAGATCATTGGATTTCCATATTGATATGAAAAATCCTGAATTATTTAAGATTCCCCAGATGAGGAATAATTAAAATCGTTGTATTTATAGTATAAAACTACAGAGGCCATTACACGGCCTAAAACAGTCGGGTCTAATATGGTACAATCGACTTAGTGATTTCCTCCTTAAGAAGGAATATACAAACAATGAAGCTTCCCCTTGCGTGTTCAAAAAGAAATTGTTGGGATATGTTTTAATTTTGATGATTTTCCAAAACAACATGTAATAGGTTTGAAAGCAGTCATGATTGTATCTTTAGTTTCAGGTCAGGCTAGGTCATTTCTCGGTAGAATAGGCTGTCAGTTGAGAAGAACTTAGTTGAAGGAACACTCAGTTGAGGGGGAACTCAACAACACAGCCTGAGGAAATCAAGATGACATCAAGAAGAACTGACTGAAGCCATGGCAGAGACCTGAACTTGAAGAGAAGCCTGGAGGATGTCCCACTAAGTGTAAACCGGGCTGATCTAAGCTAAGTCAGGTGAACCACTCAGTGAAGAGCATGATTAGGAGGATCAGTGTTGCACCAAGTAGGCCCTGAAGGAGTCAGACTACTATGGTCAGGGAAGTTTGTCATTCAGCCTTATGACAAACTTCTTAGAGTGATCTTCAAATAGTCTCAGAAGGACAACTACACTGAAGACGTTCAGTCTACTGGAGATCATCAAGTTAGTGAAGGATGAAGCTACCTAAAGTCAGTGGATCTTGGTCAACCCACTGAGTCAAAGATCCGTTGGATACAGTCCACGTGGACCAATCAGCACGAGGCAGCAACTCTGACACTGACAAGGCCGCATTCCAAGAAAAGTGGTTAAAACCATTAATTGTATGGATTAAAATGTAATTTCCTCCAACAGTTACATTTGAATCCACACTATAAATACAAGCTCATAGCTGCGTATTCAAGTGTGTGTGAAGAAAGAAAAATCAACACCTACGAGCTATGAGGGTGTGCGAGTTTTAGGGAGTCATAAGGAAGTGTCTCTCACACCCACGACACTGACCATTAGGGTTTTCACTTACATTCATTGAGTGTCAAGCTTGTAACTCTTAGCTTAGAGAGGTTTTCCCAATCTTAGCTTGAGGCTAATACATTGTTAGGGAAACCCTCACATAGTTGGAGAAACCAAACTGAAACCAAAACCCTCTAGTTAGGTTTGTTGGTTGAAGTTAGTTAGTGAGGAGAGGCAGCCCAGGGAGTGGCGTGAGTCCAGTGTTTTGTACACCTTGGCACGTTAAAAACAAGAATCCCAGTTAGTGGATTTCCTGTTAAATCAGGCCGTGGATGTAAGAGCTTGAGTCTCCGAACCACGTTAAACTGAACGTTCTTATCTTTTAATGTATTTACTAAAGTGTCGTGAAAATCTGCTCACTGAGAGCATTGTTAAAAGAAAACTTTGGTTAAGTATTCAGGTCAGGGAGAATCCTTCTCACTGACCAGTTCAGGCAACGCACTCGAGAGTTCAGCATCTCGAGTCACTGCGTTACTTAGAGTATGAGTCTCCAAGTCTTCACACTGACTTGGTAGCTCAGCCTCTGAGTAAAGCCGTGACTTGAAGTGTAACCTCTCGAGTCACTGCCTTGTTAAGAGACTGAGCCCTCAGGTCATCACACTGACTTGATGTCTCTGACTCGTAGCAATGCAGTGACTTGAGTATTATTCACTCTCGATGAACTCCCTGAGGAAAAGGTTTAAAAAAAATTGCTCCTGAATTCCCATTTTTGCCTTCGAAAAACGGGACCATCAATTGGTATCAGAGCGGGTTGTTCACATGACCACTGATCCAGTTTTGTTAAGAAAATAGTCAACCGAACAGATCTTAAATGTTTTAAACTATGGGAATTCCTGCATATTTCAAACTATTACCTGTGTTCTGACATTCAGCTTGTAATAGAAAATCATTTGGTTAGAAGTTTTGGAATCATCAAAAAGGGGGAAATTGTTGGGATATGTTTTAGTTTTGATGATTTTCCAAAACAACATGTAATAGGTTTGAAAGCAGTCAGGATTGTATCTTTAGTTTCAGGTCAGGCTAGGTCATTTCTCAGTAGAATAGGCTGTCAGTTGAGAAGAACTTAGTTGAGGGAACACTCAGTTGAGGGGGAACTCAGCAACACAGCCTGAGGAAATCAAGATGACATCAAGAAGAACTTACTGAAGCCATGGTAGAGACCTGAACCTGAAGAGAAGCCTGGAGGATGTCCCACCGAGTGTAAACCGGGCTGATCTAAGCTAAGTCAGGTGAACCACTCAGTGAAGAGCATGATCAGGAGGATCAGTGCTGCACCAAGTAGTCCCTGAGGAGTCAGGCTACTGTGGTCAGGGAAGTTTGTCATTCAGCCTTATGATAAACTTCTTGGAGTGATCTTCAAATAGTCTCAGAAGGATAACTACACTGAAGACGTTCAGTCTACTGAAGATCATCAAGTCAGTGAAGGATAAAGCTACCTAAAGTCAGTGAATCTTGGTCAACCCACTGAGTCAAAGATCCATTGGATACAGTCCACGTGGACCAATCAGCACGAGGCAGCAACTCTGACACTGACAAGGCCGCATTCCAAGAAAAGTGGTTGAAACCATTAATTGTATGGATTAAAATGTAATTTCCTCCAACGGTTACATTTGAATCCACACTATAAATACAAGCTCATAGCTGCGTATTCAAATGTGTGTGAAGAAAGAAAAATCAACACCTACGAGCTATGAGGGTGTGTGAGTTTTAGGGAGTCATAAGGAAGTGTCTCTCACACCCACGACACTGACCATTAGGGTTTTCACTTATATTTATTGAGTGTCAAGCTTGTAACTCTTAGCTTAGAGAGGTTTTCCCAATCTTAGCTTGAGGCTAATACATTGTAAGGGAAAACCTCACATAGTTGGAGAAACCAAACTGAAACCAAAACCCTCTAGTTAGGTTTGTTGGTTGAAGTTAGTTAGTGAGGAGAGGCAGCCCAGGGAGTGGCGTGAGTCCAGTGTTTTGTGCACCTTGGCACGTTAAAAACAAGAATCCCAGTTAGTGGATTTCCTGTTAAATCAGGCCGTGGATGTAAGAGCTTGAGTCTCCGAACCACGTTAAACTGAGTGTTCTTATCTTTTAATGTATTTACTAAAGTGTTGTGAAAATCTGCTCATTGAGAGCATTGTTAAAAGAAAACGTTGGTTAAGTATTCAGGTCAGGGAGAATCCTTCTCACTGACCAGTTCAGGCAACGCACTCGAGAGTTCAGCATCTCGAGTCACTGCGTTACTTAGAGTATGAGTCTCCAAGTCTTCACACTGACTTGGTAGCTCAGCCTCTGAGTAAAGCCGTGACTTGAAGTGTAACCTCTCGAGTCACTGCCTTGTTAAGAGACTGAGCCCTCAGGTCATCACACTGACTTGATGTCTCTGACTCGTAGCAATGCAGTGACTTGAGTATTATTCACTCTCGATGAACTCCCTGAGGAAAAGGTTTTAAAAAAAATTTGCTCCTGAATTCCCATTTTTTCCTTCGAAAAATGGGACCATCAGAAATATTTATACAATGATGCTTTTCCCTGAAGGAAAAATGAATTTGAGCATTTCCTCGAAGGAAAAAATTAAGTGAGTATTTCCCCGAAGGAAAAATGAATTTGATATTTCCCTGAAGGACACATGAATTTTATAAGCAAGTTGACATACTTGAGAAGGTATTGTAAGAGATTTTATATGTACTAGTAATAAACATGTGTGTTGCACGTGTAATTAGTAAAAAAAAAAATATTACTTTCAATAGTGAACTCATTTTTTTATGAGAAATTTGTTTAGTGACTTCTTCAATTTTTATTGCAGCTATGAAATATTATTCTATTTTCTCATTTACATTGCGGAAAAACTGTTTTACCTGTCATTGGTTAACATAATCTTTTCCATTTTCAAAAAAATCAATTTATCTCATCTTTCTCTTAAATTTCTCATTCATCCCTAAAAGATATGTAGTACATTACAAAAAGGATAATGATCTATTACTCTGTGCATAAATCACCCGATAAATCGAATTTACTATTACTCAATGATAAGTAAAGAACAAAACATAAGATAATGTAAAGAACCATACATATCAAAACTGAACCGAAAGAGATATTTAAGTTGAATTGACAAATTAAAGAGGAGAGAAACTGAATATATGAAATATATTCACTGGCTACATCCATTACGATATTGTCTAGTCTCAGAAGGTGAGCTTAAGAACTTAAGCAAATTAAAGATTTAGAAAGACGAATTTCAATACATTGTGCTAAGAAGTCACTCTGCATATCTCAATAATAGTTCATGCAAGCCCTTACATAACCTTCTTCACTCTTTAGAGCATATCCAACCATATCATCAATGATATAAGACTCATTAAACTGAGAAACTCACCATATTTCTGATTTCTCATTTGCTTCATAAACTTCTTGAAATATGTCCTTAGTCTTTGTTCAATACAGAAGTTATTGATTAAACATTAAAAAAAATGAATATGTGCAAGATTGAAAGAATTTAATTTCTAGTAGAAAGGTGTTTAGTCATCAATTCATTTATATTAATTCTCTAATAAAGATGAAAAGAATGAACATATTGTGCAGAGACATTGCTGCATAACTGCATCATAGTAGAGGGCCATAAGAAGTAACATACACATATCGAGATCTTAAGCAAAGTACATTCTTACCTGCCGTCATACTTCTTTAGAATAGTATTTTTATCGCCATCTACAATAATCTAAAGAGCAAGGGATTAAATTATATATAGTAGCGATAGCTCCTTATTTACATTATAAGCAAAAGAAAAGAAAAGAAAATTTTGAAACTAACTCACAAACAAACTAAATCATAACTTACTAATTGGCATGTACAATTTCTTAAGCCTAATTAGATGTAGACGAAAATTCCAGCAAAAACTTCATCTTATGATTGCAGTGGAGGCTGCATAAGGTAAAATCCAAAAATTTAATAAAAATACTCAACGACGCCACAATTTCCATAAAATAAACATGAAATTCCCACTATTGCCTCAAATTACCTAAGCTTTCTGATGAAACAGGGGTGTATGTGTTGGGAAAATAGGGGTGCCCGGAATCTATTCGGGATGAAATTTAAATACGAATTTAAATACAATTATTACTAGCATGAATTAATCCTAATTAATTCAAATAATAATTCCAACAACTAATTATCATCATGCATGTTAAATTAATTTCACATATTTAACTAGGCGGAATTAAACAAGTAAATATGTGATTAACGTACCTCTCGTAGTATTGGCCTTTGGATATACGGGACACTTGTAATCTCGTTCTATCAACCCAAAGCCTTCTCAAGTATTTCCCTTTTCACCTCACTTGATCGCCGGTGGGAGACGCTTTCAAGCAATTTAATAAACTAAGGAAAAAGAAAAATATCTATGCTTCTTGATTTTTCCAACACATGGAATTATGTGCTTGGGGATGAAATAATCATCCCCTATTTATAACAAGGGGTGGCCGAAAATTTAAGTGTTATTGGGCCTTGGAGAAAATCTTTTCTTAGACTCTAAGAAATCTTGAATATATCTCATATATTCTTTTCTCCAAAATAAAATATTCCACAAAAATCTCACACACCTTATTATGGGGTGTAATTTTCGAAAATACTTAGAAGAAGAATCCAAGATTTGGATCTTCTTGAATATATGAGATAATCTTGTATTCCATGAATACTTATCCTCCATAATATCTTTCCAAGAAAATCAACAAAATCTAATCTCTTCCAATATCATAATTTTCGAAAATTATAAGGAAAAAATCAGCAATATAATTTTCTTTTTATTTTAATCACCTTACCATTATTGGGCTACTTAATGGGCTACTTGAGGGGCCTTAAGGAGAATTAAGATTGGACCTCCTAATGGACTTCTGAATTTCAATATTGAGCCCCAATATAATTCAGCCCATTAATATTAATTATTACCACTAATAAATTAATATTGCACTATCCATCTTAATCCATATTACGATAATATGGGCTCCCGGTTATTATTTCCCGCGTTTAAGATTATCAAGTCCATTAATTAATTAAGCTTCTGAATAGCTCTAAATTAATTAACATCTTTCACCTTGGAGTAAAGACAGCTCAACATTATTATTCGTACCGAAGAAACTAATTCTTCACTTGCAAGATTTGGTACAATAAAACTTCTGAGCCCACCAAGGGGACTAATCACACGAGCCGTACTCGCACGCGTTTCTCCGTATTAAATCTTAGCAACCGTCGTATGATTAATATTACTGCCCAAGACACAAAGTTCGAAGTCGCAATGATTCTCACCCAACATGAATCAAAGCAGTAACTATTAAGCATACACGGTCCTATTTAAGTGACGGAGATTAAGAAATCAACAACCACTGAGGTCTAATTCTTCACCTTTCAGAACAGAAGAATTTATCCTCGCTGTAGGACCTCTTCAACACATACTAAATGTGCTAGTGCAATCTCTTAGTCAAGACAGACCAATCTGAGCCTTACACATCGACCTTTCACGGCGGATTGTTCAATTCCACCTAGGTCGTGAAAATGTACGTTTAGTTACAAGTAAACTGTTAATGTCGTCTTCCGTGATCGGGTATCACCACATTAACTACATTGTAACACGTACTACATATTGAACGGTTTGCAATAGAAATTTAACATTCAATCATAACTAAAGCACATGTGATAAAAGAATTATTCTCATAAAACGAGTGTTTGATACACGAGTTATACAAAGTAAAAGCATACTTTTACGTATAACTCCAACAATCTCCCACTTATACTTAAAGTCTGCTTTTAGTATACATCACGCATGTCTTAGTGTAGTAGCTCTACGTGACATCTCATGTCAACCTACACTAACCTAATAATTCCTCCCACTTATACTTAAAGCAGATTGACAATCGTCTTGACTCCCATTCCATCCACATGTCTCTCGAATGTACTCTGAGGCAGACCCTTTGTGAATGGATCCGCTAGGTTGTCACCCGACGCTATCTTTGCCACCTCTATATCCTCTCTTAACGATTTCTCGTATCAGATGGTATTTTCTTTCTATGTGTTTGCTGGCCTTGTGGGCTCTCGATTCCTTTGAATTTGCAACTGCTCCGGCATTGTCACAAAAGACAGTTATCTTGTCGGGCAAATTCGGAACAACGTCCAAGTCCACTAAGAAGTTCTTGAGCCAAACTGCCTCTTTCGCTGCTTCACAAGCAGCTACATACTCGGCTTCCATGGTCGAATCGGCGATGCATTTCTGCTTAACGCTTCTCCATGAAATGGCTCCTCCTCCCATGCAAAACACACTACCCGAGGTTGACTTTCTAGAGTCTATGTCTGATTGGAAATCCGAGTCCGTGTATCCTACGGAAACTAGACTATTTGACTGGTAAATCAGCATCCGCTCCCGAGTTCTTTTCAGATACCTCAAGATGCACTTTACGGCAGTCTAATGGTCTTTCCCGGGATTACTTTGATATCTTGCCACCATGCCCACGGCAAAGCAGATATCCGGTCTCGTACACAGCATTGCATACATAAGGCTTCCTACGGCCGAAGCGTACGGAACACCTTTCATGTCATCTATCTCCGCTTGCGTCTTAGGGCTCATTTCTTTCGATAGATGGATTCCGTGCCTAAAAGGTACAAAACCTTTCTTGGGATCTTGCATGCTGAAACGCTTCAAAACAGTGTCAATGTATGAAGCTTGCGATAAGCCCAACATCCTCTTCTTGCGATCGCGAGTGATTTTGATCCCAAGGATGTGACCGGCTTCCCCTAAGTCCTTCATATCAAATTGTTTTGACAGCCATACCTTTACGTCTGACAATACCTTTACATTGTTTCCAATGAGCAGAATATCGTCTACGTATAATACTAAGAATACCACCGCAGTTCCGTCACGCTTCTTATACACACAACTTTCGAACTCGTTTTGATCAAACCCATAAGACTTAATCACTTGATCAAAACACTGGTTCCAAGTACGCGATGCTTGCTTAAGTCCGTAAATGGATCTCTTGAGCTTGCATACGAGATTCTCTTGGCCTTTTTCAATGAAACCTTTGGGCTGTTGCATATAGATATCTATGTCGTCAAGACTTCCGTTAAGGAAAGCCGTCTTGACATCCATTTGCCAGATCTCGTAATCTAGGTGCGCAGCGATCGACAAGAGAATACGGATGGACTTAAGCATAGCTACAGGCGAAAAGGTTTCCTCATAATCGATCCCTTCTTTCTGAGTATACCCTTTGGCCACAAGCCTTGCTTTGAAGGTTTCAACCCTTCCGTCCGGTCCTCTTTTCCTCTTGTACACCCACTTGCATCCAATGGGTTCTACCGCACTGGGTAGCTCGACCAACTCCCACACTTGATTATGATCCATCGAACCCATCTCGACTTCCATTGTCGTTTGCCATGACTCCGCGTCTTTGTCTTGGATTGCCTCATCGTACGTCCATGGGTCTGATTCAACACCGGGAACCAAATCCGAAGATTCTCCTATCCCCATGAATCTCTCGGGTTGCCTAGGAACCCTCCCACTACGACGGGGTTCCGGTTGTGAAGATGTGACATGTGGTACATCATCTTGTATACTTGGTATCGAGGTTTGACCTCTCAATTCTTCTAAGGTAATTTCACTTTTAGGTTTCCGATTGTTCATATAGTCTTCCTCCAAGAATTTAAAGTGTGTACTAATCACGATCTTTTGATCCTTGGGACTATAGAACATACACCCTTTCGTTCCCGCAGGGTATCCTATAAACAGCCTTAATTCCGAACGTGGATCCAACTTACCAGCTTCCTTGTCTAGCACGTATGTCGGACAACCCCAAATCCGCAAATGTCTTAGACTGGGCTTGCGCCCGGTCCACAATTCCATTGGGGTTTTAGGAACCGATTTGGATGGCACCAAGTTTAGAATATAAGCCGCCGTTTCCAAGGCATTACCCCAAAACGACTTGGGTAAATCCGAATAACTCATCATGGATCTGACCATCTCTAAAAGAGTCCGGTTCCTTCGTTCCGCCACATCGTTCTGTTGAGGGGTTCCCGGTGCGGTCAACTGGGATACAATCCCTTCGTCCGATAGGTAGTTCAAGAATTCATCGCTGAGGTATTCGCCTCCACGATCTGATCGTAGAAACTTGATACTCTTTTCCCTATGTTTCTCGGCTTCGGCCTTAAACTCTTTAAACTTTTCAAAAGTTTCAGACTTATGCCGCATAAGGTAAATGTACCCATATCTTGAGTAATCGTCAATGAAGGTAACGAAATACTCATACCCCATTCTCGCTTTGATCGTCATTGGACCACACACATCGGTATGAACGAGTTCTAACACTTCCGTGGCTCTATTCCCCTTGGCTCCAAATGCCCTCTTGGTCATCTTGCCCTCTAAACAGGATTCACAAGTTGGAAACGGCTCGACTTGGAGTGATTCCAAGGATCCGTCTTTCACCAATCTCTCTATCCGCTTTAGATTAATATGACCTAGTCTAAGATGCCATAGAAGTGTCGTTCATCTCCGAAGAACGCTTTCTTTTATTGCTCGAAATGATCGACGTGTTATTAGATTCATTATTTGAGTGGTGTGCACACTTAATCGTATAGAGATTGTTTACCAACATTCCATGACAGATAACATCATTCTTAAAAGAAACAGTAACAACTTTATTAAAAGTAACTGAATATCCATCAAAAAACAACTTAGAAACCGAAATTAAATTATTCCTAAAGTTTGGAACGTATAAAACATCTCTTAAAATTAAAACTCTATCTTCAAAAGATAGGTGCACGACTCCCACTGCTTCGGCTGCCACTCTCGTAGCATCCCCCAAAGTGATTGTGATCTCATTCTTGCTAAGTCGCCGGGTTAGCTGGAACCCCTGAAGAGTGAAACAAATATGATCAGTTGCCCCGGTATCCACTACCCAAACGTGGGTAGCATACGCCGCAACATATGTTTCAACGACTAAAGCATGAGACTTACCGTTCTTTCCACCCTTCTTAGGCTTAGAACAGGTCGCCCTCCAATGTCCCTTCTCACCACAATTAAAGCACTTACCCTTAGCAGCTTTCTTTCCACCTCCTTCACCCTTTGCCTTGGGTTTCGCAACGGTTGGATTTGCTTGGGTCTGGCCCTTCGTCCTCTTCCTCTTCTTCCCTCCCTTGGGACCCGAAGAGGAAGACGGACCGTTTGCCACCATAGCAACAGTTTGGTGATCCATTAGAGTCTCCGCCGATACCAAAGCTTGCAAGAGCTCGGGCAAACTATTTGTCCGGTCATTCATTTGATAGTTCAACTGAAACTGCTCAAAGCTCTTTGGCAGAGAATGGAGAACGAAATCGACCTTAGTAGGGAGGTCAAATTCCGCACCAAGTACTTCCAACTTGTTGAGATAACCCATCATCTCGATTACGTGATCCCTTACGGGCGTACCTTCCACCATTTTCAACGAAAGCATCTTTCGCATGGTGATTTGCCTAGCCGTACGGTTCTGATGTTGAAACATCGCTTCAAGATTTTGCATTATCTCAGAGGCGGTCTCCATGTGTTGGTGTTGGTGTTGCAACACATCTGACATTGAAGCCAGAATAGTACACCTAGCCATCTCATCGGAGTCAAACCAACTCTTATGCTCTTTCTTGTCCGCTTTCGTGGCATCTTCGGCAGGCTCTTGGGGCTTAGGAGTGGTAAGTACCCACTTGTGGTGTTGAGCGGTTAGGACAATATTAAGGTTACGTTTCCAATCAACATAGTTCTCACCAACAAGTTTGTTATCTTTAAGTATACTAAACAGTGGATTAAAAGGTTGCGACATGATGAACTGAGAATAAAACATACATTCATATCAATATCTAGAAAAATACGAAATTATCACATAAATTTGATCACATCAATTATATTGAAACCTTAAAACAATATAATCATGCATCAGCCAACATCTCGAAACAATTTAAATGCGCCACGAGGGGTGGTCTATACATTTAAACACATTCAAGCGGATTACAAACTTAAGGTTACAAATCCTTAATTCAAAATTAATAGTTGGCTCCCACTTTGACCACATAGAAACTGACAGGGACTCCGAGGGGAGTAAGTTAATATCAATTTCCTATGCCTAAGTAATAACCATAATTAAATACATGATTATTATTTCGCTTTGAGCAAGCCACTCGTGGTGAGGGTCAATACCGCCACTAGTAATAATCCACAATCATCCTTTCAGAATTTATTCATGTGAAATCCGTTCTTTTGGCCGATCCGAGGGGGAAATGTATTCCAAAAGAACTTCACAAATAAATAAATTATGGAGGTCAAAATAATCCAATTTTAATATCCGGAATAAAATTGCGATTATAAAAACATACTTAGTAATTTTCGAAAGTAAGGTTTTTCTTGGACAATTAAATTCATGCAAACACATATTAACAAATAATAATAAGTGCACGAAATAAAACATCCATCAAAACAAAAATTAAACACATTGGAGCACTCGAATCCAATTGTCACGGTTTAATTTCTTCACGTCTTGATGCGAAAAATCGTCCTTGTTGCTTTCCGACGTTCGTCTCGACGTGCTCCCACTCGAACAGCAATACTTCATTAAAAACAACATCGTTTGGGGTTCGAGACGATGTTTAAAATCACCGGAAAAAAAACCCAAACCGAAAAAATTCCACGGCCTGAGATACAGCGCGCGTCGGTCCACGAAGTGGGCCCGCGCGCTTCCCGGCCCGAGAAGCGCTGGAAAACAGCCCGAGGCGCGCCGAAGCGCAGCCCCGAGGCGCTGCACGGAGGCGCGCCGAGGCGCCGCCCGGGGTGCCCCGAGGCGCTGCAGGCCCTCGCCGAGGCGCGCGCGCGCGGTGCGCGCGGCGCCGTGCGCCCGTTGCGCACGGCGTGCGCCGTGCACCCCCGTGCGCCGTTTTTTCGCCGTTCGTCCTCGTTTTCTTCACCCCTTGCATGATTTTACCTCCATACACGCGCCACGCTTGTATGCGTCGTCCGGGTACGCCGTTTTTAATTCTTCGTTCTTCGTCACGATCCGGTTACAATTTATTTTTACAAAAAAATAAATACTAGATCTAGACTAGTCTATTACAATGATCGAATCAAAATAAAAACAACTAATCTACTCGTGGATTTTCTCACGAGAAAAACGAATTCGAACGAATCGAATTAAAAAACAATTAATTTACACGCATGAAATTAACAACATTAAAAACCATGACAATTGAATACCTGCAAAAAAGATCTAACAATTCTACTATCCAATTTCAATTTAATGTTCAACAATTTAAATTCCAATTTAAAATTCAGAGCCCGAAACCGTGGCTCTGATACCAGTTGTTGGGAAAATAGGGGTGCCCGGAATCTATTCGGGATGAAATTTAAATACGAATTTAAATACAATTATTACTAGCATGAATTAATCCTAATTAATTCAAATAATAATTCCAACAACTAATTATCATCATACATGTTAAATTAATTTCACATATTTAACTAGGCGGAATTAAACAAGTAAATATGTGATTAACGTACCTCTCGTAGTATTGGCTTTTGGATATACGGGACACTTGTAATCTCGTTCTATCAACCCAAAGTCTTCTCAAGTATTTCCCTTTTCACCTCACTTGATCGCCGGTGGGAGACGCTTTCAAGCAATTTAATAAACTAAGGAAAAAGAAAAATATATATGCTTCTTGATTTTTCCAACACATGGAATTATGTGCTTGGGGATGAAATAATCATCCCCTATTTATAACAAGGGGTGGCCGAAAATTTAAGTGTTATTGGGCCTTGGAGAAAATCTTTTCTTAGACTCTAAGAAATCTTGAATATATCTCATATATTCTTTTCTCCAAAATAAAATATTCCACAAAAATCTCACACACCTTATTATGGGGTGTAATTTTCGAAAATACTTAGAAGAAGAATCCAAGATTTGGATCTTCTTGAATATATGAGATAATCTTGTATTCCATGAATACTTATCCTCCATAATATCTTTCCAAGAAAATCAACAAAATCTAATCTCTTCCAATATCATAATTTTCGAAAATTATAAGGAAAAAATCAGCAATATAATTTTCTTTTTATTTTAATCACCTTATCATTATTGGGCTACTTAATGGGCTACTTGAGGGGCCTTAAGGAGAATTAAGATTGGACCTCCTAATGGACTTCTGAATTTCAATATTGAGCCCCAATATAATTCAGCCCATTAATATTAATTATTACCACTAATAAATTAATATTGCACTATCCATCTTAATCCATATTACGATAATATGGGCTCCCGGTTATTATTTCCCGCGTTTAAGATTATCAAGTCCATTAATTAATTAAGCTTCTGAATAGCTCTAAATTAATTAACATCTTTCACCTTGGAGTAAAGACAGCTCAACATTATTATTCGTACCGAAGAAACTAATTCTTCACTTGCAAGATTTGGTACAATAAAACTTCTGAGCCCACCAAGGGGACTAATCACACGAGCCGTACTCGCACGCGTTTCTCTGTATTAAATCTTAGCAACCGTCGTATGATTAATATTACTGCCCAAGACACAAAGTTCGAAGTCGCAATGATTCTCACCCAACATGAATCAAAGCAGTAACTATTAAGCATACACGGTCCTATTTAAGTGACGGAGATTAAGAAATCAACAACCACTGAGGTCTAATTCTTCACCTTTCAGAACAAAAGAATTTATCCTCGCTGTAGGACCTCTTCAACACATACTAAATGTGCTAGTGCAATCTCTTAGTCAAGACAGACCAATCTGAGCCTTACACATTGACCTTTCACGGCGGATTGTTCAATTCCACATAGGTCGTGAAAATGTACGTTTAGTTACAAGTAAACTGTTAATGTCGTCTTCCGTGATCGGGTATCACCACATTAACTACATTGTAACACGTACTATATATTGAACGGTTTGCAATAGAAATTTAACATTCTATCATAACTAAAGCACATGTGATAAAAGAATTATTCTCATAAAACGAGTGTTTGATACACGAGTTATACAAAGTAAAAGCATACTTTCACGTATAACTCCAACAGTATGCAAAGAGGGGTATTATTTTTTACAGTTTCATGGAGTTAGCCATAAGTACAAAGTCATTCACTCACTCGTCAACATTGTAATCAAGTGGTTCCATGCCATTCTATGTCGAAGAACCAAGAAAAGAATCCCAGTAAAAACTTTATCATACGATTGTAGAGGATGTTGCATAAGGGAAAACAAAAAATTAACAAAATTACCTAACACCACCACCACATTTTCCATCAAAATTAACATGAATTTTCCACTTCTGAGTCAAATTACCTAATCTTTCTGATGAAAACAGGGGTATATGGTGAGAGACATATCATTTATAACAGTTATATGGAGTTGGTAACGACTACAACACGCTCGTGAACTTTGTAATCAAGTAGGTTCATGTCATCCTATGACCAAGAACCATCAACGACATTAGTTTTTGTATAGGCAATAGTTCAAGGGACAAATATTCCTATAATGAATTAATTGGACTATAGAAGAATCATCTTTGACTTCGTAATACCTCTCATAGAAAGCACTAACAAATACCCCTCACTGAAAGCACCAAGAACCGTCGACGTTAGTAGTATTTGTATATGCAATAGTTCAAGGGACAAATATTCCTATAAAGAATTATCTGGACTATAGAGGAATCATCATTGACTTTGCAATACCCCTCATAGAAAGCAATAACAAATATCTGAAGTAAACAATAGTATATTAGTTACCATTTCTTATGAGAATCACGATAATAATTATTGTTAATACTGAGTCTCTTAGAAAAAAAAATGAATCTCTGGTAGAAATGTCACTTAAATCTAAATACACATAAATTGATGCTACAAATTTAAGAATATGGGGATGAATTATTCCCAAACAGATCACCATTACCTGTTCACCTAGCAAAGAATTACTTAGTTCCACGTCGCAAATATCATTAGGTAAAGGAGATCATAATTTCATATGATCGCGAAATATGTCCGATGTATTCATGGAATGAGATGCAAAACGTCAAAACAGTAATATAGTATCAAATCAAAATTTGTAGTTGATGACTACATCTACATTGGATCTATGGATATTGCAGATTGACACCGTTAATGACATCTATTTTTACAATTAAGCACGAAGTAGTAGCAGAATTAAGCAAATAGTGAAATCCTAATTAGTGTAACATGAAATTAAAATCCCACCAGAAGCTCCATCGGCCTTCTTCCGAATATCATAGGATCCTAATAGAATGTAGATTTAACTCCCATTAACATATCCCTCATTCAAGAAGAGTTCAAAGTCACTAAAAGAAAGGAACAATTATTAATTCCATCTAGAACCATATTCTCTATATGTGGTATGGCTGAAATATAATCATGTAATAATGATTAGTTTCATCTAAAATCGTCATGATCTATGCCTGGTATAGCAGAAATGTAAACATACATATAAACATAAAAGATTATTGGTCCAAAGATCAACCCCATTGTTTTATATCATTAAGGGAACACAAGATAGTGATTTAAAACTTAGACGATTGAGTATCGAAAGAACAAAAGAATGAGCAATTAATCAAGAAACCCATGTAACATGCCGATGAACCGGAAAATCTGGATTCTTATTAGCAGCAACATTCTCTCTGATCAAGATCACTATTATCAATAAATGAGAATATGTTTCAAAGAGTGACAAAACAAACTTGCATTTCTTTTCTATTTTTGGTGGTTTTATCGAGTTGTCATAGATAGTTTATTTGGAAATAAACTTATTTCTATCCCTAACCAACGGAAAGAAAATACAAAATCATACCCTGAATGACTTTAAGGGACATAACTACACTTAATATATGATAATCTATGGCTTAATGAGCTTGAAAAAGAAAAGAATTTGTAGCAAGACATGAAATAACAAATATGTGATATAAAAGTAAGGAAAACACTATATTTTACAATATCTATTGTTAAAAGAAAGTAAACTAAACATCAAAGGTATTTCAAAGTTGTCAAGTTACCTGATTCGGATGCTTGGTAATCTGAACTTTGGCATTGCGCCGCTAACACAACATCTTCAAAGCACTCTCGACCATCAAACAAAATACTTAGATACTTGTACATATTGCGTTGGATCATGAACTTGATCTCCCGTAGTTATTCAGGGGTAATCTTGTCTCCATATAAAAAGTTGGCCTGTTTTAGTGTAGATAGGGGAAAAGTGAAGAAAATTGATTAGTAAGTAAGGATAGAAAAAATAATGCGATGATTAACGTACAAGGAAAAATAAACTTATTCGGGGAAATTGTTTTGTACATTTCACTCAGCTTTAAATAAAGGGCAAACATAGAGTCACGTGCAATTCAATCTTTTCTTTGAATTTAAACATGTTTGTTTGGTTCTGCCTAAAATGACCAATCTAATCATTCAAGGCACACGAAATAAAGATTTGCAGATTACAAATTCACAAAACTGGATAGTGATAGTAACTTTAGGCATTTACCATTTATGAGTAGATGGTAATTCTCTAACAGACTGGCAAAGATTCTTATCAGAAAAAGAAATACCATAAATGAATGAACCATGAGAAGTTAAACCAAATATATTGATCTGCAAACTTCGGAAATCTTAATTTTTGCAATAAAAGAACACATCTTTTCTATTGTGTGGGCATGCAAATGTGTGTCGATGACTTAGATGTGTGTTACCACATTCTTTTTCTTCAAGGATTAGTAATTCAGCTAGTAACTACTACCGAGACAATGTAATTTCTTTTGATTTTAGTCCCTTAACTTTATATTAACCTCTCATGATAGATTTTATTATCTCATATTTCTCCCATGTCCCAAAATTTATATGAATTGATCAAACAATTATATGTCCTGAAATCAAGAAATATAACAAACATGTACCAATGTGAGGCAAATATTGGCTTTAATTGCCTGAAATGCTAAAACAGTATCAAATCTACATAAAGAAAAACATCAGCTAGATGAAAATCTTGTAAATAGCAATTATATTTTTGGGATACGCACAACCTCCTCAAGAGATATTGTTGGGGAAAATTCGGGTGCCCGGATCTATTCGGGATGAAAATTAAATACGAATTTAAATTCAATTATTACTAGCATGAATTAATCCTAAATTAATTCAAATAATAATTACACCAACAATAATTAATCATGCATATTAATTTATTTCACGTAAAATTCTACGGCGAAAAAACTAAGAATTTACGCGATTACGTACCTCTTGAAGCGACGACCGTTGAGAAGAACGGGACAAGCTAATTGATCTTATCAACCAAAAGACCTTCTCAAGTATTCCCCTTTCGCCTTGTTCATTCACCGGTGGGAAGTGCTTAACGAACAATTTAATAAAACAAGGAATAAAGAAAAAATTATTGTTGCTGGTTTTTTCAAGTCATAGAACTGTAAACTGGGGATGAAAGTATCACCCCCTATTTATAATGTAGAATTTTGAAATTTGGGCTTGGAATAAGGTGGAGAAAATCTTTTTCTTGATCTCCAAAAAATCTTGAATATATCTCATATATTCTTTTCTCCATAATAAAATATTCCATAAAAATCTCACCCTCCTCATATAAGCATAAATTTCGAAAATTATAGATAAAGAATACAAGATTTGAATTTTCTTGATTTTATGAGATAATCTTGCATTCCAAGAATACATATCCTCCATAATATCTTTCCAAGAAAATCAACAAAATCTTTTCTCTCTCCATATATCATATTTTCGAAAATAATGAGTAAAAATCAGCAATAATTATTTTCTTTTATTTTAATCACATTATTATTATCGGTCTACTTAATGGGCTACTTGAGGGGCTTTTAGGAGAATTAAGATTGAACCTCCAATGGGCTACTGAATTACAATATTGAGCCCCAATATTATTCAGACCATTAATATTAATTAATACCACTAATAAATTAATATTGCACTATCCATCTTAATTCATATTACGATAATATGGGCTCCCGATTATTATTTCCCGTGTTTAAGATTATTTAGTCCATTAATTAATTGAGCTTCTGAATAGCTCTAAATTAATTAATATATTTTACCTTGGAGTAAAGACAGCTCAACATTATTATCCGTACCGAAGAAACTAATTCTTCACTTGTAAGATTTGGTACGATAAAACTTCTGAGCCCACCAAGGGGATAAATCACACGAGCCGTACTCGCACACGTTTCTCCGTATTAAATCTTAGCAACCGTCGTATGATTAATATTACTGCCCAAGGCACAAGGTTTGAAATCACGATAATTCTCACCCAACATGAATCAAAGCAATAACTATTAACCACACACGGTCCTATTTAAGTGACGGAGATTAAGAAATCAATAACCACTGAGGTCTAATTATTCACATTTCAGAACAGAAGAATTTATCCTCGCTGTAGGTCCTCTTCAACACATACTAAATGTGCTAGTGTAATCTCTTGGTCAAAACATGCCAATCTGAGATATACACATCGACCTTTCACGGCGGATTGTTCAATTCCACCTAGGTCGTGAATTTGTATGTTTAGTTACAAGGAAACCGTTAATGTGATTCTCTGTGATCTGGTATCACCACATTAACTGCAATGTAACACATACTATATATATTGAACGGGTTGCCATGAATATATAACATTCATTCATATTCAAAGCAAATGTGATAAAAGAATTATTCTCATAAACAAAGTATTTAATACATGAGTTATACGAAGTAAAAGCATACTTTCACGTATAACTCCAACAATCTCCCACTTATACTTAAAGTCTGCTTTTTAGTATACATCATGCAAGTCTAGTGTAGTATTACATGACATCACATGTCAACCTACACTAACCTAATAATTCCTCCCACTTATACTTAAAGCAGATTGGCAATAGTCTTGACACCCATTCCATCCACATGTCTCTCGAATGTACTTTGAGGCAGACCCTTTGTGAATGAATATACTAGGTTGTCCTCCGACGTTTATCTTTGCCACCTCTTTATCTCATTTTTAACGATTTCTCGTATAAGATGGTGTTTTCTTTCAATGTGTTTGCTGGCCTTGTGGGCTCTCGGTTCCCTTGAATTTGCAACTGCTCCGACATTATCACAATAGACAATGATTATGCTGGGTAAATTCGGAACAACGTCCAAGTCCACTAAGAAGTACTTGAGCCAACCCGCTTCTTCGCTGCTTCACAAGCAATTACTTATTCGGCTTTCATTGTCGAATCAGCGATGCATTTCTGCTAATCGCTTCTCCATGTCATGGCTCCTTCTCTTATTCAAAACACACTACCCGAGGTAGACATTCTGGATTCTATATCTGATTGAAAATTTGAGTCTGTGTATCCCACGGGATTTAAACTATCTGACTGGTAAATCATCATCATATCACGAGTTCTTTTCAGATACCTCAAGATGCATTTAACGGTAGTCCAATGATCTTTCCCGGAATTACTTTGATATTTCGCCACCATGCCCACAACATAGCAGATATCCAGTCTCGTACACAGCATTGCATACATAAGGCTTCCTACGGCCGAAGCGTACGGAACGTCTTTCATGTCATCTATCTCCACAGACGTCTTAGGGCATATTTCTTTTGATAGATGGATTCCGTGCCTAAAAGGTACAAAACCTTTTTTGGAATCTTACATGCTGAAACGCTTCAAAACAGTGTCAATGTATGAAGCTTGCGATAAGCCCAACATCTTTTCCTTGCGATCGCAAGTGATTTTGATCCATAGGATGTAACCGTCTTCCCCTAAGTCCTTCATATCAAATTATTTTGACAGCCATACTTTTACGTCTGACAATACCTTTACATTGTTTCCAATGAGCAGAATATCATCTACGTATAATACTAAGAATACCACCGCAATTTCGTCACACTTTTTATACACACAACTTTCAAACTTGTTTTGATCAAACCCATAAGACTTAATAACTTGATCAAAACACTGGTTCCAAGTATGAGATGCTTGCTTAAGTCCATAGATGGACCGCTTGAGCTTGCATATAAGATGTTCTTGGCCTTTCGCAATAAAACCTTCGGGTTGTCGCATATAGATATCTAACCCGTCAAGACTTCCGTTAAGGAAAGCTGTCTTAACATTCATTTGTCAGATCTCGTAATCTAGATGCGCAGCGATTGATAAGAGAATACAGATGGACTTAAGCATAGCTACAGGTGAAAAGGTTTCCTCATAATTGATCTCTTCTTTTTTAATATACCCTTTAGCCACTAGTCTTGCCTTGAAGGTCTCAACCCTTACGTCCGATCCTCTTTTCCTCTTGTATACCCACTTGTATCCAATGGGTTCTACCCAACTGGGTGGTTCGACCAGCTCCCACACTTGATTATGATCCATTGAGCCCATCTCGGCTTCCATTGTTGTTTGCCAAGATTCCACATCTTTGTCTTAGATTGCCTCGTTGTATATCCATGGGTCCGATTCATCGCCGAGAATCAAATCCAAAAATTCTCCTATTACCATGAATCTCTTGGGTTGTCCAACAAACCTCTCACTACGACGGGGTTCCGGTTGTGAAGGTGTGACTATTGATATATCATCTTGTATACTTGGTATATGAGTTTGCCCTCTTAATTCATCTAAGATAATCTCACTTCTGGGCTTTCTTTTGTTCATATAGTCTTCCTCTAAGAATTTAAGGAGTGTGCAAAACACGGTCTTTTGATTCTTGGGACTATAGAACATACACCCTTTCGTTCCCATGGGATATCCTTTAAACAACCTTAATTCTAAACATGGATCCAATTTACCACCTTCCTTGTCTAGCACGTATGCCGGACACTCCCAGATTCTCATACATCTCAAACTAGGCTTACGCCCGGTCCAAAATTATGTCGGGCTTTTAGGAATCGATTTGGATGACACCAGATTTAGAATGTAAGCCACCGTTTCCAAGGCATTACCCTAAAATGATTTGGGTAAATCTGAATAACTCATCATGGATCTGACCATTTCTAAAGAGCCCGTGATTAGTGTGAAAATTGCTCGTAATTCGTATATTTTATTTGCCTATTTTATTGGATTTCGTATGATTATTTTGATTAATTGCGCTTAATTGTCGAGAAAGGTATTTTTGTTTATTTTGCAGGAAATTGAGTATTTTAGAGGCCAAATTAGTTTTCATGAAAGAAAGGCTCATTTAGCTACTTCATGAAATGTGAAGCTGGGAGACATTTACTCACGTGAATGGAAGTAAATGGGTCCCACGACAATTTTTAAGCTAAGGAAGAGAGAAGAAGAAAGCAGCCATGCCATTCCAAATTCGAAGAGAAAAAAAAGAACTGCTGCAACTCCAAAAGGTCATGGACCCCACCACTTTCCTTGCTTGCAAAGTTGACCAAAAGAAAGGAAACTCACGAGAATTGCTAAGGAAGAGAAAGGGAGCATCTTGTTTTCAAAGGTGAAACTCGCATCGCCGGAAAATCGTAGCTATGCCGGAGCAATCTTCACGCCGGAAATCCGCCGCCCGGAATTGAAGCTACGCCGCTAGAGTTGCAGAAATTGAGGCTCATGCTGTTGCTCTCTCGCCGGAATTTCGAAGCTTAATTGGAAATCAAAAGCCGCCTGGAGCTGTTCGCCGGAAAATAGAGCAAAATCACCGAATTTGCAGATGAATAGAGAAGGAAGCTGGGTCCACCTCTTGGGCCACGTGCCACATGCAGAGAGGGAAAGATGCTTTGGGACCCACGAGGAAGAGTTGCTACAGAAATTCAGCACCTTGAGAAAGCGCATTCCAAGTTCGAAACCAACACGGTCGAGTTACTCAACTCGTGCGAGCCGATGTCGGTTTTGGGAGCAAATTTTTGCCGTACTCGACCGGGTCAACTCAGCGAATTTAGGTAAAAATTCGAATTTTTATCATTTTTCAGGGATTTCTTAGCAATTTCGTCTCAAGCCTCATTTCACACTATAAATACCCACATTCTCAGATTTTTTAGGGTATGCTACACACCACCATACACCCCCTTAGGGGACACACACCCCACACACCATTTTAGTTAGATTTCACCTTCATTCTTAGATTGTTATTTTCTTTCAAGTTTTAGAATAATTTAGCTTAGGATTTGAGGAGCAAATTTCAATTTCTAGTTGTAATCACTGCATTGAGGTGACTTATATCCTTTATCTTTCAAGTAATTGGTTTAATTTTATCATTTATGGTTTATTGCAATTTTATTATGATGATCTCCATGGGTTTATTGCTTTCTTTAGTTTGTTTATACTTGGGTTTTGTTAGATTAGCAATGAGCTAATTTTCTTTGCTTTGAGTGTTGAATCAATGTATGAAATTAGTGTGTTGATGGATTTATAGCTTTGATTATGCTTATTTCTTGATGTGAATTTTTCTATTGATGGGCTTTGTATGTCTCAATTAATTAGTTGATTTGATTAGCTTATGTATTTAATTTTGTGTATTGCAACGAGAGTTGGGTATGCATGATTGGTATTTAGGTGAAAGCTTTGACTAATTAATTTGAGTTAAATAGTAATCGGTTTACCCGAGAGGGGGTCGGTTGCTAGATCCCCCATCATTAGACATTAGGTATCTTAATTTGATAATTTAGGTACTTAGTGAAGGGGGAATTCTAGAGATGCATCGCATGTTTTTAGATATTCACGATCTTAGGAGCTTATGGGACATAATTAGGAATTGCTAGTTAGTCAACGTTGTTCACCTAGGCCTCAAAAGGGATTGGTCTACACACTTTCGTGATCGCTCTTAGCAAACATCTAGAAAAAGGCAATGATAGGTTGTGAATTTGTCACACACACTAATGGATTACATTGTGAAGACACTCGAAGCATTTCTCTCTCGCACTTTCTTAATTGGAAGTTAGTTTAATTGTTTTATTACTTTCTAAATTTAATTTTTTACATTAGTTTAATTTTTGAATGTCAACTTGCTCGTCACTATAGTACCATGCCGACGCACAACTTTAGGGCTCCACTGCATTCCTAAATCCTTTGGGTTCGATAACTACTTGGTCCAAGTCTACTTTCACTACTACGACGATCCCGTACTCTTCGGGGGAGTAGGAAAATAATTTTCGAAAAACTCCGACCAAGTCAGCCCGGCTCCTTCGTTCCGCTACACCGTTCTGTTGAGGGGTTCCCGATACGGTCAACTGGGATACGATCCCTTCGTCTGATAGGTAGTTCAAGTGGGATACGATCCCTTCCCCTTGGCTCCAAATGCCCTCTTGGTCATTTTACCCTCTAAACAGAATTCGCAAGTTGGAAACGGCTCAACTTGAAGAAACTCCAAGGATCCGTCTTTCACCAATCTTTGTATTCGCATTAGATTAATATGACCTAATCTAAGATGCCATAGAAGTGTTTCGTTCATATCAGAAAGAACGCTTCCTTTTATAACTTGAAATAGTCGATGTGTTATTAGTTTCAATTTATGAGTGGTGTGCCCAATTAATGGTATAAAGATCATCCAACAATGTTCCGGAACAGATAAACTCATTGTTTCAATAAATAATAACATCAATATTAAAAGAAACTGGGTATCTATTCAAAATAGTTTAGAAACTGAAGGTTGAGTTCTTTCTAAAACTAGGAACATGAAGAACGTCTCTCAAGACCATAACTCTATCTTCAAAGATAGGCGCACTTCTCCCACTGTTTCAACTGCCACTCCCGTAGCATTGCCCGGTGTGATGGGGATCTCATTTCCATTAAGTCGTCAAGTTAGCTTGAACCCATACAAAATAAAATAAATGTGATCAGTGGCTCTCGTATCCACTATCCACAAATGGACAGCATACGCCACTCACAAGTTTCAACGACTAAGGCGTGTGAATTACCTAACCTTTCTAGCCTCTTAGGTTTGGAACAGGCAGACCTCCAATGTCCTCTCTTACCGCAGTTAAAACACTTCTCATTCGATGCTAGCCTTGGCTTTGCCTTTCGCAACAGTTGGATTTGCTTGGGTCCGGTCTTGTTCTCTTCCTTTTCTTCCCTCCCTTGGGACCAGAAGAGGTAGACGGACCATTAGCCACCATAGTAGTGGACTAGTGTCCCATTATCGCTTTTCCGCCGAAACTAAAGCTTACAAGAGCTCGGACAAACGACTTGTCTGTTCATTTGAAACTGCTCAAATTTTTTCGGTAGAGTATGGAGTATGAAATCGATCTAAGAAGGGACATCAAAATCCGCACCAAGTACTTCCAACTTATTAAGGTATGCCATAATCTCAAGAACGTGTACCCTCACGGGCGTTCCTTCCACCATTTCCAACTTGACTGAGTCATGTTAGGTGAACTGATTAGCCATGAGTTTCTGATGTGAAAACATCTCTTCAAGGTTTTCCATTATTTCAACAGCGGATATAATGTCTTCATGAATGCACCTCAAATCCTCAGACAGAGATGTCAAGATGATGCACTTCATGTGTTCATTGTCACGCTTCCAATCATAAATTGCATTTTCTCATTGTTTGACTTATCATTAGGCTTTCCGGGTATATTAACGTGAATAACTCAATTGTGTTTTTGTGCAGTAAGGACAAAGTTTAAATTACATTTCCAATCGATATAATTCTCTCCAGAAAGTTTGTTAACTTAAAGTATACTAAACAGTGGATTAAAAGGTTGCGACATGATGAAATAAGAATAAAACATACATTCATATTAATATCTATAAAAATACGAAATTATCACATAATTTGATCACATCAATTATATTGAAACTTTAAAACAATATAATCATGCATCAGCCGACATCTCGAAACAATTTAAATGCGCCACGAGAGTGGTCTATACATTTAAACACATTCAAGCAGGTCACAAACATTAATTGTTACAAACCTTTAATTCAAAATTAATAGTCAACTCCCACTTTGACCACATAAAAATTGACAGGGACTCCGCGGGGAGTAAGTTAATATTAATTTCTTATGTCTAAGTAATAACTTTAATTCAATACATGATTATTATTTCGCTTTGAGAAAGCCACTAGTGGTGAGGGTCAATACAGCCACTAGTAATAATCCACAATCATTCTTTCGAAATTTATTCATGTGAAATCCGTCTTTTTGGTCGATCCGAGGGGGAAATGTATTCCAAAAAGACTTCACAAATAAATAAATTATGGAGGTCAAATTAATCCAATTTTATTATCCGGAATAAAATTGCGATTAAAAAAATACTTAGTAATTTTCGAAAGTAAGGTTTTTCTTGGACAATTAAAATCATGCAAACACATATTAACAAATAATAAGTGCACGAAAAAAACATCCATCAAAATAAAAAAAAAATTAAAACACATTGGAGCACTCAAATCCAATTGTCACGGTTTAATTTTCTTCACGTCTTGATACAAGAAATCGTCCTTATTCCTTTAATCGTTCGTCTCAACAAGCTCCCACTCAACAACAACAATTCGTAAAAAAATCCTTCGTTTAGGGTCGGGACGATGTTTGGTATCACACAAAAAAATAAGCACGAAAAAGACGATTGCATGGGCCGAGATCTGGTGCACGTCGGCCCCCTAGAGGCGGGCCGCGTGCCCTCTTGGCGCCCATACGGGTAGCCGCGTTCGACGCCCTCGTCGTGCCCGTAGCGCACGATGTGCGCTCGGGTCTCGCCATCTGTGCTCGTATTTCACACCATGCACGATCCATATCCATGCATGCATCGTCCGGGCACGACGTCTTCAATTCTTCATTTACGCTTCGTCTCAATCCGGTTACAATTTATTTACAAAAAAATAAATAAACTTAGATCTAGATTAGTCTATTACATTGTTCAAATCAAAATAAAACCAACTAATCTACTCGTGGATTTTCTCAAGAAAAAAACGAATTCGAACGAATCGAATTAAAACCCAAATAAAACTCATATGCATGAATAAAAAATAAAACATTAAAACCGTGACAATTGAATACCTACAAAAAAAATCTAGCAATTCTACTATCCAATTTTAATTTAATGTTTAACAATTTAAATTTCAATTTAAAGATCAGAGCCCAAAAACCGTGGCTCTGATACCAGTTGTTGGGGAAAATTCGGGTGCCCGGATCTATTCGGGATGAAAATTAAATACAAATTTAAATTCAATTATTACTAGCATTAATTAATCATAAATTAATTCAAATAATAATTACACCAACAACAATTAATCATGCATATTAATTTATTTCACGTAAAATTCTACGGCGGAAAAATTAAGAATTTTTACGCGATTACATACCTCTTGAAGCGATGACCATTGAGAAGAACGGGACAAGCTAATTAATCCTATAAACCAAAAGACCTTCTCAAGTATTTTCCTTTCGCCTTGTTCGTTCACCGGTGGGAAGTGCTTAACGAACAATTTAATAAAATAAGGAATAAAGAAAAAATTATTGTTGCTGATTTTTTCAACTCATAGAATTGTAAATTGGGGATGAAAGTATCACCCCCTATTTATAATGGGGAATTTCAAAATTTGGGCTTGGAATAGGGTGGAGAAAATATTTTTCTTGATCTCCAAGAAATCTTGAATATATCACATACATTCTTTTCTCCATAATAAAATATTCCACAAAAATCTCACCCTCCTCATATAATCATAAATTTCGAAAATTATAGATAAAGAATACAAGATTTGAATCTTCTTGAATTTATGAGATAATCTTGCATTCCAAGAATACATATCCTCCATAATATATTTCCAAGAAAATCAACAAAATCTTTTCTCTCTCCATATATCATATTTTCGAAAATAATGAGTAAAAATCAGCAATAATTATTTTCTTTTATTTTAATCACCTTATTATTATCGGTCTACTTAATGGGCTGCTTAAGGGGCCTTTAGGAGAATTAAGATTGGACTTCAAATGAGCTAATGAATTACCATATTGAGCCCCAATTTAATTCAGACCATTATTATTAATTAATACCACTAATAAATTAATATTGCATTATCCATCTTAATCCATATTACGATAATATGGGCTCCCGATTATTATTTCCCGTGTTTAAGATTATTTAGTCCATTAATTAATTGAGCTTCTGAATAGCTCTAAATTAATTAATATATTTTACCTTGGAGTAAAGACAACTCAACATTATTATCCGTACCGAATAAACTAATTCTTCACTTGAAAGATTTGGTACGATAAAACTTCTGAGCCCACCAAGGAGACAAATCACACGAGCCGTACTCACACACGTTTCTCCGTATTAAGTCTTAGCAACTGTCGTATGATTAATATTACTACCCAAGGCACAAGGTTTGAAGTCACGATGATTCTCACCCAATATGAATCAAAGCAATAACTATTAACCACACACGGTCCTATTTAAGTGATGGAGATTAAGAAATCAATAACCACTGAGGTCTAATTCTTCACATTTCAGAATAGAAGAATTTATCCTCGTTGTAGGTCCTCTTCAACACATACTAAATATGCTAGTGCAATCTTTTGGTCAAGACTGGCCAATATGAGATATACACATCGACCGTTCACGGCGGATTGTTCAATTCCACCTAGGTCGTGAATTTGTACGTTTAGTTACAAGGAAACTGTTAATGTGATCTTCTGTGATCTGGTATCACCACATTAACTACAATGTAACACATACTATATATATTGAACGGGTTGCAATAAATATATAACATTCATTCATATTCAAAGCAAATGTGATAAAAGAATTATTCTCATAAACAAAGTATTTAATACATGAGTTATACGAAGTAAAAACATACTTTCACGTATAACTCCAACAGATATATTCTTAGCTCATACATAACTTGGTGAGC
Organism: Ballota nigra; assembly: GCA_947034835.1. Classification (NCBI taxonomy): domain Eukaryota; kingdom Viridiplantae; phylum Streptophyta; class Magnoliopsida; order Lamiales; family Lamiaceae; genus Ballota; species Ballota nigra. The sequence continues at coordinate 116,993,304 of OX344720.1, read as the reverse complement.
ATAAATCGAATGTCTAGTCGGAGATGTTGAGATAGCTAAGAGAAGTTCAAATACGAAACTCAAGAAGTCAAAAAAACTGCAATGCTAAAAAGAAAAAAAATCAGCAGTTACATCAAGGTAAATAGTCAATAAACTTGAAAAGATAAAAAAGGTTCTGCATTATGCATTGTAATAATGTTCAGCAAAATATGAATGACTATATAATTTTATTTTCATAAACATGAGTGTAAGCATAATTCTGACCATCTATCTCAGTTTCCTCTCTTCTTCGATGTCATCGAGGGAAGACAATCCCAACTCACTCCTCATATCCAGTAAAATTTGTATAATGTTGTTGGATAAGAAACAACTAACGAATGTGATGGAATATATTTTTACTGTGTATTTCATGTATCGGTGGTGACCATATCGAAATTGTCATCGTAAGTGTAGAGAAATGATGCATCCCATTTAGTTCTCTCCAAGTCCTTCAGACTCTGACCCTTAATTATATGATGCATCTGCTCCCACCTCTGTAGCAGCTTTACTCGCATCCCAATCTTCAGTACTCAAGAGCTCCATCAAATATCAAATGGACTTCTCGATCCCTCAATTACCGCCGCCGAGAAATTTGGAAAGATGGGGGGGAGGGATTGCAGCAACGCAGGTGGAAATGATGAAGAAATTAGGATGGCAGACAATAGGGGCGGAATTTGGAAAGATAGGGGAAGAAAAAGGGTGATGGGGAGTGGGGAACGCTCAGCAGTAGTTTCATTAGTTATGAGAAAAAGAAACTGAAAAGTGAGTTGGGGCACTAATAAAATGAAATGGAAAAGGCTGAAGTTATGTAAATGTGAGGATGAAACTGTACGAAATAAAAGAGTAGAGGGGCAAAAATGTCCAAAAATGATTTACAAGTGCTAGACACTTTTATAGATATTATAGATTTTAGTAGATCAAGTTGTGAATAGAATTAATCAAGATGCAACTCAAATACTCAATCCCCTAATTGACCACGTGCTAGAGCTGACCTTCATCATCATCTAGAATGCCCAGCAACTGTGTTAATTGTACCTTTTTTTTTTTAATAAGGATGCCTTTTGAGTTAAAGATTATTAGAAATCTCTCAAATGTCATAAAAGGTTCTACCAGAAAAATAATAGTTAGTGAACACAAGATCGACACAATGACGTATGTTGCTTAAAATTAAATAATACAGTAGATAATTAAAGATACTTTCATCATTGCAGGAACCAAGAGCCCATATAACTATGCATATCTTTCATTTCTGCAGGATCCTGAACCAACATTTTTAAGGCTGCATTTGATGATGGAATTCATTATGTACAATTTTCAGAATCATTATGTACTTCCAATAGTTTCATTATTAATGAGAAAATTAACACCTGCAAGCACAGTCTATAATAGAGCTTTAAAGGCCGGATTTACATCGGATGAACGTTGTGTATAGTATTCAGTAGCATTCTTAATAGATGGTGAGACTTTGCACTCTATTTTTCTTTGCACTAGTGCTACAATTTCATGGAGGTTTGTTAAATAATCTATTGTTACCACCTCCTCAAAACACTTAGTGGTTATTACTTTATATGAGGTTTCATGAGAATGTGTTTGAAAGTCGTTAGTACAACACATTTGTCATTCATATGGTATTACTAGAAGTAATGACAACACATATTCCCAAAAATCTTTTATTCATATGAACTCTGGAAGAGTGGTGAAATCATTATACAAAAGGTATGTTCTAGTGACAATCTAGCAGATTTGTCTACTAAATCCCTTCCTACACCTATCTTTGAAAAATATGTTCATGGTATTGAAATATGTACACTTGGAAGACTGTTGTCTTCAGGTTGAGTGACAAGTTTAAAATAATCCTGAAGATTGGATCAGAGGATCATAATGTTTGTACTCTTTTTCCCTTTGCGTAAATTTCTCCTATGAATCATTTTATCGAAGTATAATGAGGCATGAACATCACCGTCGTAATGTCTAAGGGGGAGTGTTGTAAATATATTATAATTATGGACATTACTTGAACGATAAGATACTTAATAGGCCGAGATGCCTAATGGGCTTTTAGAGTTATATATGTATCACTATTATAAATAGATCATTGATCATTGCATTGTACACACTCAGATATATAGTTAAACCCTCCTGGCTTGGTACGCCCCCAAATGTAGTCATTCATGTCGAACTGGATAAATAAATTTGTGTCTCCGCGTTCTTTATTTTACAACAGTTACATACATGATTGGTTAACCAATCTGTTCGTCCAATTGAATTTTTTTTCTTCTTTTTTTCTTACTTTGCTTTTGTCCGTATGTACTTAATCGATTGCTGCAAACCACCGATAAATTTAGTCTGAGGTGTTTTGCAATGAATAACATTAACATATCACTTCCACAATTTTTTTCATACATATCTACACAATTTTATTTTTTAAAAGAGTATATAAATGTAGAGTTGAATAAAATAATAATACTTTAATATTATATTGACATTTGTAATTGAAAGTTGTTTCTATTTTAAAATGTGAAAGTAATTGTGGGACGATCAAATAATGTAGGTGTGAAAATAATCAATGGACGCAGAGAGCAGCTTAGAAAGATCGGAATCTTGTGGATGGGGCACAATTTATCGAGTAGTCAAAAGAAAAAATAATTAATTCTATATTATTTACAATCTTTAGTCTCAATATCAACTTAATCACGATTTCCAAGATTATAATAAAAAAATTCAACTACTAGTGTTCTTGCAGCACAATATACTTTTTTTTTATTAGTATATGTATGCATCAATACTAATTTAAACATATTTTTATATTTAAAAATTGGGTTTTTTTAAATTATGATGATTAAAGTTATAATTAAATTGATATTGAACTTAAAAATTGTGAATTAACATGCAGAATAATGAGTAAGAATTAATGAATAAAAGATTGAGCAAAAATACATTTAATTTGGTTTGTCTTACAATTCACTCATATAACACCATCGTATATATGAGTTTGTCCCATTAGAATAGTCAATGTCATATTATTTTATTTTCTCTAAGGTTGTGGTTGGATGGAGGGATTTGGGCTATGGATTTTAAATCCACAACCTAAATTCACTCCACTTATTTGACTAAAATATTTAAGTGGATGGATATCAAATTCCTAGCTTTAATATTAGTTCAAATTGGAGGAATTTGAAATACCTAGCATAATCATGTCATTTAAAATAGATGAATTCTCAAATCCATTCATTTTTAAATCACTTGCATATCAAATGATTCAATTCAAATGAAATTTCTTGGGTTCGTTTGCATTTATGGACGAGATTGTTAATATTGGATTGAATTAAGTAAAGTTGCATTGTTCACAAAGATAAAATTTGAATGAAACATATAAGTTTGGATTGATGTATTAATCATAAAAGCTAAAACCATAACCAGTTTTCATTCATAATTCATGCAAAACCAAGTGATATAATTGTGGGTAAAACTGTATATTTGTTATATTTTTTTTATGTTCTTTTGTCTTTTAATTATTTTCCAGTGGAAAAAGAGCTGAGTTTAAATTGATACTCCTTTCATTTGCTTCATGAGGAGTTTATCTAGGCATGCCAGTGGGACAGGGAATCACCGTTCCGCATAGGGATTTGCACCAAAGGGGATCCCCGATATCTTCCCTGTGGGGCTAAGGATGTGGAGAATCCATCCCCCGTTGGCTGGGGTGGGGACTGTGGGGACCCCCATTCCCCGTGGAAATTTTATTAATATTATACTCCCTCCGCTCCATTTCTTTTTTCACAGCTTCATTATTCATCCGTCTGAAGTACGCTTGTATTTATACATTATGTTTACCATTCTGGTGGGAAGAGGTGACTACAATCTCTCATCAAAATGATAAACACAATGTATAAATACAACCCAATTTCGAATGGATGAATAGTAAAGCTGTGAAAAAAGAGTTGGGACGGAGAGAGTATATTAGATTGTTATATTATTTAATATAATATGTATATTTATCATTATTTTTACTGCAGTCCTTATTTAATTTAATTTTATTAATTAATATAATTTTACATTTTAACTGATTTTTATAATATGAAAAATTATAATAAAAAACTAGGGGACGGGGATGAGGAGAAAAAAATAATCTATGTTTACTTTTTGGGAAGGGGGATTGATTTCTTCCCTTTGGTCCGCCGCGTTATATACCTAGATTTACCCACAAAGGTCCAGAAATGAAAAATGTATGAACAATACTTATATTTGATTAGTGACTGAGCAAAAAAATTTACTTAGAGAGCCCAATTAAATAGATAAATAAAAGAATTCAAAATATATTTAAGAACTATATTATGTATTAGGATTAATTTCAACAAAGTTAAAAATGGATTTTATTACATTAGAATTCTTTTAATTACATAATAACATCCAACATGTGTTACAATATTGATTTGTCTAAAAAAACTCTATGTATATAAGTTGAAGCATCATATAAATGTATGTGAATTCAATATATGTTAGTCATGAAATGTACCTATGGTTTCAATAATAAGCAAACTATACAATTAAATAACAAAAATGAATATTTATATATTTCATAAATCAATTAAAATTTTAATAAAATGTTCATTTAGATCTTTGTTTTCGTCATCGGTTATTTTGTCTCTATATGTGAATTATTTTTCTATCTATTCGAATTCGCTTCTTAGGTCTCTCTTTATAAATTATTTTTCTATCTATTCGAATTCTAATTTTTGCGTGCACGGTTTGTCTTTGTCTCATATATTATTTCTCATTACTTATTTCTTTTTAAAAAATCTTTTTAAAAAAAATCAAATTATGTTTAAATGATAAGAATTCCCAAGAAGATTCTTGATCATCTCAGAATGAAGTAATTGAGGGATGTAATTTTCACTATCCTTAGGATGCAATCAGATGCCAAAACGATATCGTTAGAGATTTGATACAAGATACAATTAATATTATAATATACGTAAAAAAATAATAAAGAATATTTTAAATCTCGCATAACACGTAGGCATATGTGCTCCGGTTCATTGAATTCCATAACTTTGGTTATTTTTCAGATGACGTTTGGTTTAAGTTTTTCAATGTGGACAAGATTAAAAGTATTTTGAATGTCAATATATGTGAAGACCAAGAAATTTATTTGGGGCTCCCAACGTTCTCCCGCATGAATAAAATATTGCAATTTAGTTATTTGAGAGACTGAGTGCATCGGAAAATTTTAGGTTGAAAGAATAAGAATTTTTCGGAAGGCAGAACGAAGATGTTAATTAAGGTGGCCCGTTAAACGATGTCTTCCTATGTCATGTCGTGCTTCTGCATCCCAATTACAATTTGTGAAGATATTGAAAGAACAATTGCTAATTTTTGGTGGGGATCATCAGTGAAGATGAATAAAATGCATTGGAGCACCTTAAATTCGCTATATAAACCCAAGAATATGGGCGTAATGGTATTCGAAAGCTTACCCACTTCAATAGGTCCCTCCTGGCAAAGCAGGCCAGAAGAATGATTTGCAACCCGAATTCATTGGTCTCTCAAGTCTTCAAAGCACGACATTTCAAACATCTTGACATCATGAAAGTTGGCATAGGGTCAACCCCCTATTTCGTGTGGAGATCTCTCTGTTGGAGTTGTGAGCTGCTGGAGAACAACATGTAATGGAGAATTGAAAATGGTGATTCTATCTCTATCTACAAAGATGTTTGGGTCAATGAACTCAGTAATGGATGTCTTATATCGAGGAGCGCAAGTAGCTCTCGGGTTAGTCGCTTCATATTCACATTAGGCACTTGGGATAAAGAATTACTATAGAGAGTTTTTATTCCCTTCGAGGTGGAAGTTATTCTTAGAACACCCATATGCATAAATGATATTGTTGACTCACACTTTTGGAAGCCAAATGCAAAAGGTAATTACTCCATGAAATTAGGCTACATCTTCTACTGGAAAAATAAGATTAATAACGATGTTGAGGAGGTTCCGTCAAGCAAAGATTTCGAAAACAATGTGGTGGCTGAAAACGGGGGCACTTGATGTACCACAAAAAAATCAAAATTTTCTTTTGAAAATAATTAACGATTTCGTCGCTAAGGAAGAAAATTTGTACATGTATCTTCCCATTGCCCCCAAAATTTTTTTATTGTGGTTTCTCGCCGGCTACTACCCTTCATGTACTTTTTCACTGCTCGTTCGCCACAAGAAAATTTGTACAGGTATCATCTTCCCATTGCCCCCAATTTTTTTTTATTAAGGTTTCTCGCCGGCTACTACCCTTCATGCACTTTTTCACTGCCCGTTCGCCACACCAGTATGGAAAAGACTCAACTTATGGAGGCATATCAAAGAAGAAAAATGACTCCCCTCATTAGAATTTGTCTAAAAAAATAAGGCATATTATGATTAGAAAGTGAACCTTGAAGAAATTTCCAGGGCAATCTTGGGCTATGGAAAATGAGATGTGAATTCAAGCATGAAGACTCTCAAAATAATTTGAAATCAATATATGGCACGGAGACTAAGATTGATTGGGTTTTTCATCATCTCCAAAGTTACAAACAAGCAAGAGTTTCTATCCAGGGGCAAACCGCAGTCAACTCTAATGCTCATGTCTTTAAGCCAAAAGATGAACCTTTTGACAACATCATCTTATTTACAGATGTTGGTTTTAAAGATAAAACTATGGATTAATCCATTGGTTTTGTATTCTTCAATCCTGGGGGAAAGATGGTTGCTGTAGGATGCAAAAAATTAACCACCCGGGTTCGATTTTGGCAGTGTAACTTCGCGTCATTCTGGAAGATTTCAAGAGATGCAAATTGTAAGACTTGTTGGATTATTGATGTTTGCCAATAATATATGTGAGTGATAAATTAAAGAAAATTTTGAAATGAGTTAATGAAAAATATTAATTGTCCCACATTTAATTATTAGAGAAATAATATGTAGGGATGACAATGGGGCGGGTCTAAACCCGCACCCGCCGCAATCCCGGCCCATTTGTGGCGGATAAAAACCCGGTCAAACGGGTCACGGGGTGGGTTCGGACCCGGACAAACTTGGACCCACCGGGTTTGGGACGGGTTCTGGTATTAGGCGGACCGACCTCATATATTAATATATATATATATATATATATATATATATAATATTTAGTAATATTGTATCTATGGTGGAATTAGTAATTCCCATAGAACATTCATCTTCCTCGATCCACTAAGAACTTGCTTGGTCAAATAAGACAGCCCCGTCTCCCCCATCCACGCACACCGTCGGCTAGCCCTCGTCCACCCCACGCGGCTGGCCAGTCCCCGCCTCCCCTACCCACCCCACATCGTTGGACGTCTCTAATTCTGTAGACACAATCATCGAGATAACTCTCTCTCTCTTAGTCGTCGCTATATATCTCGTATCCGTCGGTCTTTCTCCGTAGGTCCCACCACGGTCTCTCCCTCTCGCCATCGATCTCCACTTCTCAAGTGCTATTTTTTAAATTACTTTAGTATATAGATCTAAAATATGTGATTCTATGACCAAAAGTACTTGTGAATATGCTATGCTTATTTGGCTTGAGAAAAAGAAAAAAAGCAAATCGGGGCAGGGCGAGCGGGTAAAACCTATCGGGTTTACGGGACGGGGCATGCCTGGAGTGAAAATGTGGCGAGGCGGGTCTTGAGACAGGTCAAACCCGTCTCAGACCCGCCCCGTGGCCATCCTTAATAATATGCTGTGAGAAAGTATAATTAATGTTATCATTATGTATCGCACATTGGAAAATGTGGAGATTAATTCATTCCTTATTATTAGGAACAAAGTAGTATTCTTCAAACTATAGTGGTTAAGGAATAATCCAAATGACCACAAGTGTGCGCGCCGGTTCAGCTGGTCGTACCGAGCCCGGACTCGGACCTTGGACCTTGACAACTGGACTTTGGGCTGGACTTGGGCAGATTTGGGTTCGCCAGAACCATTACCAGTGTGGTGCTGCACGGTATACGGACGAAGAATCATTTTACCTTTTAAAGCGTTACGCCATTGTCCAACAGCACTAGCTGGGGCGTATTTATTTTTGTGGGAAAAATGTTTTCCTTGACTCGACTTTACTTTGGTGTAGAGAATTTCGTTCGAAGTTCTATATGACATTTTCCAGTACGTTGGTTCGTAGCTTGCATGAACCAAATTTGCGTGTTCGTTGGCGTTGGAGGTTCAAGTTGTTGTTGAAAATTCAATTTGTATTTTCTACTTTATTTTTTTGTTAGTATTTATTTTCTTTTAACCATTTCCCCAACAAAACTTTGACAAAGTGTGATTTTGGTTGGACTCTTTGGATTCAGTTAGAACAATTCTTAAAGAAGAGAAGTTTTATGGCCCTGAAGGCGCAACGTTGAAAGACATCCGGAGGGAATTGAGAGATGACTTAGTGAGAGACATCAATCATTTTCCGAGAACTCTAAATTTTGTTGCCCATGATTTGGCAAAATATGCATTTTACTCTCATTTTTCTCAGATTGGATAGTGGTAGAAGTTTCCAATTGGATAGAGAACTCAGTCCTATAGTTCTGTGTTCTCCTGATTTTTTATAGGACTAAGTACACTTTTTACTAGGATCGAGCTCGCCCGTGCTTTGCACGGAAGTCATGTACAACTTTTGGTGTATTTTATATCTTTATCTTTAATAATAATTTATATTACCACAAATGTTTGTATAAATAATATTCAAAGAACAACATTTATTATCACAATTGATGTCACAAACATGGGATCTAGGAATAAATACTAATTTATTTAAGAAGCTATCAAATAATTTATTTATTAATTTTAACTCATGAGAAATTAGTGTGTGATGCTAGTTTACCCTACTACGTGTTAATTTTATTTTATACGAAGTTTAATACTCTCTCTGTCCCAAACCAATTTGCACTCATTGGGTTGCACGTGGATTAAGAAAAATGATAAAGTACTGACATATGGATAAATATGTTTATATTTATGTGAGTGTGCACGTAAATTGATGTTTCCTTTTTAGGAAGTGTGCAAATTGGTTTTTGACGTCCAAAAAAAAAGTGTGCAAAGTACTTTGGGACGGAGGAAGTACGAGGGATGACATAAAATAGTTAAATAAATACGGTAGTTAAACAATCTATTTGTATTTTAGATATTGATAAATAAAATTGAGACATACCAACTTAACAAATAGGAAATTAGAACATGGTCAGAGATAATATTTAAAAATTGGTAAACATATTAAACTTTAACATGCCAAACTTTTTCCCAATCTTTTAAGTTGATGTTGTCTCATGAGTCCACGTATTAATTGGTAGAAAAATAAGCAATGAAATAAGATAATATTATAAATAAATATATATATATATATATATATATATATATATATATATATATATATATATATATATATATATATATATATCAAATATAATTATATAACACATCAATTTTTTTTCTTTTATTTTAGTAGATACCAACAACATATAGGGTGTGTTTGCAAAAACTTTTCATACCTTTTAATCACTTAAAGTTAATTTTTAAAATATTTTTTGTGTTTTATTTCTCTTCTACCAACTAAAATAAGTTATGGGAATCCATAAGTCAAAAGTTGGCATCCCCCAACTTCCAACAAATTATGTACTATTTATATATAAAAAATAATGATGTTAAAAGACAATTGAGTCATGTGAATAAATTACATCTAGTTATTTTGCAAACACATTAACTTCTACTTCTTTTAGTTTTTGAAGTTTTTTCCAAACACTGCCAACTTTTACAATTAAGCAATTTTTACATAATTACTAATTTTAATCACTTATCCAAATATACAATTTTTTGCAAACATACCCATAGTAATAAGTGTACCAAACTTATCTACACAATTCCACTGTTAGAAGGGACATACCCAATTTCCGAGAAGCCCTGCCTCACTACTACATACAGTTTATGTCTATACATTTGTTTATCGCCACAATCCTTAGATGCCTATTATTTCAATTAATAACACATACCAAATTCCAATAGTACATAGTTAGCTAGGGAAATTTGACAAAAAGAGTACCATAAACCAGAGAAGCTTTGAAGATATTGCTATAAATTGGGGAATGGATCGGTAGAGAGCATCAAATACGAACCATCTCCCTGTTTATCGGAAGAAACAAAATAAAGACCAGAGAGGGATGATTCTCATGTGAAAATCAAAACAAAAAATTAAGAGACTGATAGATGTCTAAGGTAATTTCTAATTTATGGACTCAATTTTGACTCTTGAATCCAAGAAAATTTCTTAAATTCTTGCACATGCAGTGTTCGAAAATTCAATCCGGAACTAAGTACACCGTCCCAGCTTGAGGCCAGACAGTTCCACACAACAATCGGCTGAAATTAATAACTAAAAATAACAAACAGATTAAATAAACAATATAAAGCCACATCAATAAATATCTACTAAAAAATTATGGAAATATATAAATACCTTTATCTTTTGTCTGTTTTGGAGAATACTTCTTATTAATTGATACAGAACCTTGAATCTTCCTCATATTGTAAAAAATTAAAATGGACTGGATAAAATAGTATTCAGACACTTAAATTTTGAAGTGTTTGGGTATATCATAAAAACAGATTTAAGATTAAAAATATAATAAGCATATAAGAAATTTAAAAACTGAAAAATTAAATCATAACCAAATTACACCACGCAATCCAATACTGACAATTTTTTTTAAATAAACCGTAAAAAAAGCTACAGACTTTTAACTTTTAAATTCAATTATGCCAAAAAATAGAATTATACATACCATTCTCAACTATATATAAGATTTATATCAGTAAATCATCAAGGAATATAGTCATGAAGTGAATGTGTGAAAAATCTAGAAAAAAATGAACAAATTAACATACCAACGGTTAGATATGACTTGTGAATAACTAAGGAACATATTGTGAAAGAATATCTCTAAACAAAGTGAACTATTCGATTATAGAAAATTGATTCACATTTATTTATATGAAAAATATAAGGCAAATAATAAGGAAGATATTAAAGACGATGCACTCTTGTAGCAAACCTTTCATAAATACAAAACAATTAAAATGTGAATAAATAAATAAAATCATTACATTCAACATTTATTTAAAAATAATTAATTTGAACTATAATAATATATTATATATTTATGTAGATGCGTAATTAAGTATTATGTTAATACAAATATCTATACTATATTAACATACACACATATATAAATACTTACCAGATCGCATACCTCCATGCGGAATGAAAACTTCGCGAATTGTAATCACCAAACATATAAGATGGAATTATACCAAATTACTTAACCCACAGACTAAAATATAAAAAATTGAGAACTTCTACACAAACATGGGACCATATATAATTTTATAGAAAAATAAATATCACTCCAAATTAAAGAACGCGTAAATTTTATTTTTCAAATTACTGTTGTTTCCACAATATCTGTATGACACATACAAACAATGCGACTCTTTGATTTTTTTATAAATTAAGAACTATGAAACTCGTCAAACAAAACAATAAATATATATATCCATTGAAAATGATTAATTATCGATGAAATAATTATATCATATTACATATAAGTAAACGTTCATTAATACCGGATTAGTCCTTTATCTATTTTATCTAAAGTTTGACTCATGACATGAATGGCATGGAATATACAACTACAACCAATTTTTACATTATCTTCACGGAAAAAAAATTCTAAGTCCTGCCTTGAATATTAATCCACCTCGCTTCTTTTTTTATAACAACCTTCCAGTATCTATCACCAACGAACAACCTAGCAAAATCCGAACCTACCAAGCGACCCTTATTTATGTTTGACCAAGCGAACCTAACAAACTACCTCTCACCATGCCTCCATTATTTGCAAATGATGAAAGCAAACTACCATCACTTGAATATGCCTTTATCCAAAAAGTTTTAAATCCATCAAAATACATAGTAATACAATCATGTTTCTTAATACAATTGGCCTCAACAAATGCATCCCAGCCATCGCCAAAGGTATAAACACATGAGTTTAAAACATTCAAATTGACTATCCACCACTTCCCGTATGGTTTCTGCAGGAATATTAAACCCAAAAAATGGTCACCGTTCATGTCACAAAAAATGCTTGGAATTTTCTAAAACTACAAAAAGAAATAAAACACATCAATAAAACATAATAGTTAATCAAATTCACAAAAACCCGGAAAAAAAAGAACAACACAAATAACAGTATAACAAAACAGATTACTCACAAGACAACTATTATAAATTTGAAAGATGTCGTATGAAATAATTTCTGCGCAATTCACCTACACCACTAAATTCATTATCTTTTAATAACAAAAAAATAATAATAATTCCATACAGTCTATAGATTACAAATTTAAAGAACGTATCACTTACCAAATATTGTATAGGGGTGTGATATCAGACCTGATTTCGAACATCCTTAAGTAAACCATTTTGATGGTAAACCTTGACATACAATATAGACGAACCACAATCCGAGAATGTTATATAATCACCAACACTCAAATTGTAATAATTTTCAAAAACCATGAATCCTTCAGTAAAATACGAATGTTCATCAACAATATTGGTCTGAACATTCCAACATCGGCTACTCTGATTTATTAACGTGTACCAAGAGTTTAACAATTTACCCTTAGATAAAATAGTCTCAATAGGTATATACTGCAACGTCCCAGAAAAATAAAAGTTACAAATAATATATAAGAAAAAATAGATATCAATAAATAAGGTCTCAAAAGAACACCAACCATTCTATACTTGACATTTGTCGATTGTTTCTGAACGAATTGCATGTAAAAATCAAATGAATCCTATGAGTAAAAATGTTCTCTGAATATCCTAAACTCATCGTATTGTGCATATAATTCTCCAACTGTCTAAAATTATATTGAAAGATTACGATTCTAATTAAAATGTTCATGTTTATATAATGGGGCTGCAGTATTACAGTAACTTTAATTCTTTTAAAAACTTACTTGTCAACTCTTTGTTATCCTTGTTAAGTTCAATGAAAATTTTACACAAATCATCAAAACACAACTCCTTGGATGTCATCAGAAAACGGAGATATAAATTATTACCCATAATTTTTTTAATATTATAAGTAAGAAATAGAGGGAATTACCAAAAAATAAATAAAAATAATAAGGTGTACCATGCTATGATACGTGTAGTGAGAAAAGCCATTTACAGAGAAAGGACACACCAAATTTTGGAAATAGGAAAATCACAAGGCATCAATCACATATCACATATTATGTAATGATGGATTAACAAATCTGAAGTTATTAAACAAATTAACTATAAACATCAATGTCCATAATTTATTGGGGGAATGACATAGAGGTACACTCTATAGACTTTTATTAAGTAAAAGTAATAAACACTTTATTTGTTTACAAGAACTACAATGTAGTGTGGTGTAATTCATGAACAGTAAATGACACGTTACACTGTTCACTGACACTTTACACTATTCACTGATATTGATTTGACACTGTAGCAACTTTATCGGTATATATATACTACACTGTTTTTTAGTGTACCACAGTGTAATTTTATGTACCATTGTTATGCTGAGTATACTATGGTTATATTCAATATACTACACAATTAAAAAAATATACTATAGTGTAATTTTATATACCATTGTTATATTGAGTATACTACTCTTATATTTAATATACTATACAATAAAAAAAATATACTAACAAAAAATTATCCAATCAACATTCCCAAATAGCTTGAACTTTACACATCCAACTTATAAGAGAAAAATACCAACAATAATCCCCACATTTGATATTTTGGTGAAAAATACCAACAATAATCCTCATATTTGATATTTTGGTCAATGTTATCAAGATATTACAAATAAAATTGGTGTTTGGTAGAATAAAAAATAATCATGTTATAATAAGTTGGTTGTTTGATAGGAGTGCATAATAATTAATAAGAAAATAGTAGAAATTCATGGAAATTCCTATTTTGCCCTCATCTTCAACCTCTGCAAATTTCTGCATATAATCCCTTCTGCATATATCCCTTCATTTTTCATTACAATCAATTTCACAATTCAACAAACAAACCAATTTCAGATTCATATGACTGAAAACCAATTTCAAATCCCGTTTGACCGTATCCATCTTCAACGGTGATGTATCGTTTTTAATAAAAAAAAATTGAAAATTTCTTCATTCATTGTAACAGCACAACCCAAGAAAGAACAGAGGAACAAAAAAAAAACAATAAAAAATGGAAGCCCTAATTTCCTATATTCTTGTTTTTATCAATCAGATGCTACACTCGATAATTGACCTCCATTATTACCTTCCACGGACGGCGGACGACCGGCGGCTCGGGCGAGGCGGCGGCGCGCGGTTGAGGCCTGAGCGCGAACGGAGGCGCGGCTGAGCTCCAGGCGGCACGATCTGGACGGATTCGAACTCGAACTGCGGCGGTCGAGCGGGCTCACAGCGGCGGCGGCGGTCGAGCGAGCTCACAGCGGCGTCGGCGACCCGGATGTCCATATATGAAGCACGCACACGGATCTCGGAACGGTGGTGGTGGTGGTGGTGAATTCCGACGGCGGCAAAATCTGGAGGAGGTCGAAGAAGATGAGAGGGGGGAGGAGGTGAAGGGGGATGAGAGAGAATAAACTGAATTTGAGATTGTGGGTTATGAGATGAGAGAGAGTGAGTGGTGGAGATAATGGAGGAGAGAGAATTTAGATTTGAATTAAAGTATGAGAGAGAGTATGGAGAAAGAGAGAGTATAAAATATATTGGAATTAAATGAATTGTATCTAATACAAATGAAATTTGTGATTTGAATTGGAAGGGGAAAAAGTGTAAACTTGTGTACTAGATAGCAATTAATTCTAATTTATTTTAAGAAAGTGCACATTTTTAGATAAATAAAAAAAGAAACAAATCAATCGGCAAAGATTTAACTTTGCATGCAGCTTTATAAAGTATTAAATTCACAATTAATCGCAATTACTTCTCCAATTCATTGCAAATCAAATAAATAAATCCCCTTTTAACTTAACCGCACGTGAAACGACACTCAGTAGAACACAAATCCGAAATAGATTTCAATTTTCAACTAATAAACAAATGTGAACTAATATAACTTCTTTTTAAAAAAGCTCACAAAAAAATAGGTGATATAGAAATAGTCATAAAATAGATTCCCATAACCAAGACTACCGTGATTATCCAAAACTGCTTAAATAATAAAATAAAAATCCGAATAAATAACTTATTAAAAAAAATTATATATATATATATATATATATATATATATATATATTAAAAATAATATAACAACTAAAAAAATATTCTCATGTTATTCATAGAGTAACCAATTTCAGTTTATACATAACGTTAAAAATAACTTTAATACAACAAAACAACTGAATTTAAAATAAAATGGATAAACCATGAACTTCAAAGACCCGAACTCACAAAAACAACTCAATTTAATTTATATGTTAAAATAGAAATTAAACAATTCTCATAGTACTTGTTTTAATATCAAAATTCATTTTATATATATAAAAAAAAAAGTTAAACACTACACTCTAAACTAATGCAACTTGCACGTATTGAACATTAAAAAAAACACCAATCTACCCAGAAACGTCACCAAATGCTAACATAAAAAAATTCTACTGAATATTTATCGAACAAAATATAAATTATCTAAATTCAAAAATCTAATTTAATATCGGTAGTGATTGCAAATTTATCTTCCAAACAGAAAATTCCATGAAAGTATACACATCATTAAACTTTCCGTTTTTATAGGTATAAAAAAAATTCCAACAATATTCCTACATGATATATCACTGAAAGGTGTATAATGGTTTAAGAACAAAATCAAAATTCACAAATTAAATAAAATTACTGCAAAGCAAAAAATAATAATAATAATTCTTTATTATTTCAATTGTCTCATACAATATAATTAATATGAAGCAATATTTTTAATCCTAATATTATACATTTTCTTCATATACTTGATTCATTAACTCCATTTCCAAAAAAAATAGTATGCACTATAAACAGTTAGATATCATTGATTAAGTATATTTTTTTATCTACGGGTACCAAAAGTTTATTAATATATATCACACACGAACAGTGTTAATATAAAAAAGATCATAAACAATATATAAACATTTTACATTTTTTTATTAAATGTCAAGAATAATAGAAAAAAGTATGTGTGAACTAAACAGCGTCAACAATTCCTACTGACAATTGAAATCTCTACAAAGAGAATTACATATAAAAAAATGGATTACACAAAGCAAATAAATACATAATCATTTATAGGATTAATGTAACGCCCCGAACCCAATATATATTAATTATATCGAATTCGAAGTGTTATTGTGATCAAAAGTCCGAACTATAAAATTTTTGAAGAAAATATAACGGAAATGAGAGATGATGAGTTTTTATGCAGCGGAAGAAATTGGTAGAATAATTTTAATATGTATAATACATACATATATGTGTACATAAAAATATAGTATCAACAGTAACATTTTATTTAAGTGGGGAACTCCGTGTCGTCTCTATTACTGTCCTTGCTCCACGAAATCATGATCTGCAAGGGTTGTAGAAAAGGGGGCGTGAGAATTGAATTCTCACTTATGGGTGATTGCAACATCATGGGATTGGTAAATCCGAAATATATATTAAATTATACTCATTAATAAAGTATTTATTTTATTTAATCAGTTGACATATATAAGATTATAAAGTTTAAACGGCATTTAAGCATATTTCGCATGATATAATTGAAATAGCACAAGTTGGTTCACATTAGGCAAAGCCCAAAGTCATATCACACATTATCACAACTGTCAAACCATAAACGTACAATCATTCCACTTCCATCATAGTTACTCTTTTCAACTCCAACCATCAACAGCCTTGATTCCGAGGGCGTCCAACGACAGCTGTCCCCGGAGACCGGAAAAATAATCAACGACCTTGATTCCGAGGGCGTCCAACGACAGCTGTCCCCGGAGGCCGGAAAAATAATCAACGACCTTGATTCCGAGGGCGTCCAACGACAGCTGTCCCCGGAGGTCGGAAATCAATACCCAAAACACAACTCCGTACTTACTGATTTCCATAAAACTGATACAACAACTTCATTGAGAAAATACTTGACTGATAACTGAACTGATTCATGCTCACGTAAGGTGTTTACTCATGCAGTGGTGATCGATTCACAAAACAACAGGCTAATATATAACATATATAGTTATATCACATAATCCAAACAGTTATATAGATAGGTGTTACATTTATGTTGGATTAGATATTTTTGATTTGATTTAATCGAGTTCAGGAAATACCGGCACGACGTTATTATTAGCAGATCAATCAACGGATCATCACCCACCTGTTAACTCCGGATCCCGTGAATGATGTACAAACAGATGGTCGAAAACCTCGTGCACGTTCCAACTAGTACCGAATCCTAGTAGGAAACCATTTGATTAAAAGTTGACCTTTGAAAACGTTTAAGAAAACTTGAGAGTTTGTGTTACGAGAATCGAGAAAGTTGTGGTCTTATAAACTCAAAAGGACTTGCTTAAGGGTCACACTCTATTTTGGTAAATACACCACTTCTAAAAAGGTGAGTGTATTGAGGGAGTGTATTTACTAGTATACTTGTGGTATGACTATTTGGATTACTACAAAAATAATCTTTTGATAAGTACACCCCTTTTTAAGAGGAGGTGTATTAGGGGGTGTATTTACTGAAAACAGTGGTGTAACAGGGGGTGTATTTACTGAAAGCAGTGGTGTAACAGGGGGGTGTATTTACTGAAAGCAATGGTGTAACAGGGGGGTGTATTTACTGAATTTAGGGGTGTCCTTAATAAAGGCCCTTTAAGGAAGAAAAATATAAGAATTCATCTTGGAATTACATAGAAAAATAAGAAATTACTTAGAAAAATATTAATAAAATTAAAGAAAAGGTTTTTCTTATTCGAAACGGGATTAGGCGAACCAAGCTAATTCAACAGATAAACCAAGGATACTAATTCAAACATTTCCAATACTACTAAATAGTCCATCCAACAATACTAATCAATAAAACCAATAATACTAAACACCTAAACCCACAATACTAAACAGTTATTCCAATAACACTAATAACAAAACATTAGTGACATAAATCCATCTACCAAACTAACTAATTCAATGATACTAACCAGCTATAACAGTAATACGAAACAGTTAACCCCATAATACTAACCAACTAGTTCAAAGGTACTACACAACAAAGAATACCATACTTCTAAATAACTAATATGAAACCATTAAAACAGTAATACTAAACCACTCCATCAATAACTATTCTAAACTCTCCAAGTCTCAACAACGAACTAAAATTGATCAATTCCTATCTCAACTAGTACAAGAATTTGAAATAAGGTTAGCAACCTTATGAGTCCCAATTTGGGCAGCCTAACGACGTTCGATTAAGGATTCGTTGATAATTTCGGCGGCCTAACGGCGTAGTTTCGGTTCTTAAAAATTTAATGGGCATCGGGTTCGTCCTTCGAGCTTCATCCGAAAGGGCAAGTAGACTACATCGTCTCGATTAAACACGGGAAAGAACGAAATTAGATTAATCGAGAAGAGGAATTAATTGAAGGCAAGCTGTTGAATATAATGAATTTGGAAACGGAACTCACTTATAAAGAACAGGGGACGGACGGCGGCGGCGCTCGGAGGTGAGACGCGGCGGCGCACGGTTTCTGGAAAAAAGAAAGGCGTCGCGGCTCACGCGACGGGAGGCGCGACGGCTGGAGCGAGAGGCGCACGGCGGCGATGGCTGTGCAGCGGCGCTCGTCGCCGGAAGCAGGGAGGAGGAGGCGCGGCCTTTTGAGCGGCTTCGGCTGGTGGTTCGTGCGAAGGACGGAGGCGGTGGCTCCTCCGATTGAAATAGGGGCGGCGATGCGAGCGGCGAAGGGGGGGGGGCTGGAGGTGGAGGCGTCGCAGGCTAGGAGTGACGGAGGACGGAGGAGACGGCGGCGCTCCTGGGGCGAGGCCGCGGCTGGGGCTGAGATGGCCGCGACGGGAGGAGAGACGCGTTTTCGGAAAAGGGAGAAGGGAAAGAGAGAAAATTGGGGACTGATTTTTTTTTGTTTCAAAGGAGGAAAAAAAAAGACGTGGTCCTCTTTCATTTAGATCAAAGAGGAGAGAGAAATAGATAAGAGTGAAATTTGGGGATTTTTGTTGAGAAGTGTACGTGTTTTTGGTTTTGAGAGGAAAGAGAAGGAGATATTTGATTTTAAATTTCTCAATTAATTAATTTTAAAGGATGGAAAAGAATATGTGGATGTAATTAATCTTATAATTAATTTAATTCTAAAAGGAAAGTAATTTATGTGGTTATGAATTAATCCCTTTTAATTCAGATATTTTCGTTCCCACTTGATACGGTTTAGGGATCGTTTGGTTCACGAGATAAATCCCGATTTGAAAACTAATACAGTTTTAAAACTTAATAAATATTTTAAAGTATTTTAATTATTCTCAATAAATTATACGGATCGAAATCCTAATTTCAAACTTGAATATTTAATTTCTCGTAGTCCTTTATTCGTTTGAAAGATCCAATTCTTTCTACGAATTTAGGAATTTGTAAAAAGGGTATATATTTAAATTACACAAATAGCACTCAAAATAATAAAATAAAAAGAAACAAAGATAAGAAAATAAAATAAGGGTTCTAGGAATATAAAAGGTATAAAACGGGACGGGGTATTACAATTAAAATATTAATTATTATGAATACTCAGTTCTAAAAAATGTCTGTGAGAGTTGTAATATATTCCGGAAAAAAATAGTATTAAATATTAATAAAAATATCTCATATAGTAAAACATGGTTACAACACATTAACAACCTTGACTATTAAAAACGACCAATAAAAATGGGAATAAAAAGTCTCATGGACTGTTAATTGGGAATAGAAACGTCTTGCATCAAATGGATGCCTAGAATTCCGCCAGCATTTAATATAATAACAAACGGTCATGATCACAATAAAAAAAATAAGATCCAAGGGCCAATATCAACTCCCGCCTAAACCAAATAGGAGAAGGTAGAACGCTTTATATATTATTATAGATTTTTTAATAGATGAGAATGACGTTCTCTTTTTACTTTGTGCCTTCCCATATATTGGACGAAAAATTGTCTTTATAATGGTCTAATTAGAGCTGTCAAATGGGCCGGCCCGGCCCAGCCCACTGGGCTTTGAGTTTTTACCGGGCCGCCAATTTCCAAGCCCGTCCTGGCCCATCTCGGGCTGCCGGGCCACCGGGCCAAACCGGCCCAATTTTTTATTTTTTTTAAATATTATTATTATACTTGATTTATATATTTACCTCATTAATTTATAATTTAGCATACAAATTATACTCATATAGTTATAAAAATTATTTAGTCTGTCAACAACAATTCAATAATTAAATTCAAATTCCTAATTAAAATTTAAGAATAATAATTCAACAAATCCTAATAGAATGGAAAGTGTTATTTTTTTTATTTCAACAATAATTCAATAATAAAAATTCAACAATTCAATAGGAAAGTGTTATTTTTTATTTTGATAAGATAAGAATATTATAGGAATAAAATTGGGTATGGTTAGTAATACATGTTAATTTTTAAATTTTATTGGGATTTGTTTAATAAGTAGGACGAGTTTAGAGGATTTTCGGGCTTGAGTAGTGATACTCTTAAATAAAATCTTATCCCTCAAATCATATCTGCCTTAATTGTACAAGTGTGTTATGTGTACCACCAATTTTTGGTTGTTCATAAGAATTCGTTCATTTCACTAGATGAAAATTCAACCAATAAATTATAATGTATTTTATTTTAAAAAATGGGGTATGATCATAAATAATATGGTATATATATATATAGGGATGAAGAAATTAAAACCATAGTGAGTATAGGGATGGATGTGACCTGTGGCAACTATTAGTCTATTACCCACCTTGGCCAAATCACTAATCTCGCCTACTGCTCCTTTTTTTTTTTCTTATCTCTAGGTTTTCAATTTTATTCAAATAAAAAAAAAATTAAAAATTAAAAATCAAACCGGGCCGGCCCAAAAAACCGGGCTATGCCCGGCCCAAGCCCGGAGGCCCGCCGGGCCTACTGGGCCGGGCCAAAAAAGCCCGGTTCTTTTCGGGCCTATATTTTTAGGGCCCAGCCCGCCCTTAAAACCGGACTTTCGGGCCGGACTCGTTTTGACAGCTCTAGGTCTAATCATTGTCCTATCTCCTATTATACTAATATGGAGTTAAGATTGCTGACATGTCGTCTTATGGTTGATTTCGCTTACGTGTTAATAATAAATTGTGTGTTTATGTTCATGTGTCAAACTTGTATTTGATTCTCATAAACTTAACCTATGTGGCCTTTTAAAAGTTGGACTAATTAAGGAAAAAAAAAATACACCTATTTAGGATTTGAACCTTGCACCTAATGAGCACATTTAAGATGTTTTTACCAATTAAGCCATATTATGAAACTTTAAAATATTTAAATGACTATTATATTTAACTTGAGGCTATAATAATACCATTACATTCATTTACTGATATCATTAGACTTATAAACTCTAATCACAATATAAAATTTTATGGTATCAATGAATGCATCTAATAGTCCAGTGATTGCATATAATGTATTAGTTTCATATTATAAACAAGTTTCACGGGAGACCTCTAATTAGTCTCTTATTCAATTGTATTAATAGATTGAGTAAGGTAAAATTATCAATATACACACACACACATATATATATATACATATTATTTTAATATATTTATATTAAATAATTGTAGAGTAGGTTTTATAGAAAATAACTCATGATAATTTTTTTTTTTTATTTGTAAATGTGTGACTACCCATGAAGGCATGACCTCTTGGTCATATAAAACTTTGTCATAATTAATATATTAATATTTGATGAAAATATTAATCTACATATATGCAATATAATATATTATGTTTTAAAATTGAAATGAAAGTTCCGCGTAATACGCGAGGTCTCATCTAGTCATTACTTATATTATCATTTTTCTACTTTACTCTTACACAATACAATATAATAATACAACATCAATCACTATTAAATATTGATTTGACATAAAATAAAATATCACCGTGCTAAATTTTCAAATAAACACATAAGTTTTTAGAGTAACTCTCTTGTACACTTGATGCATGGTGGACTCACTCAACAATTAAGATTGTTTACACTGAAAAGTATGATTTGATTACAGTGAAAACACAAAAAAATATTTTTCAGTATAAAATTATCAGTGTAATCTAATAATATTTTTCAATATAATCAACCAACAACTTTACGCGCAGACAATAAATGTGTAGGTGCATATAAAAGTGCACGAATTCCCAACGCACCTAAATTCCAAAATAAAAATTGCATTAGTATTTCAACCCACCTAAATAAACATTGCATTAATATTTTGTAACCCCTACTGCCCTACCCTCACGTAATTAACCAGTCCGAATGGTTCAACACTAGCTACCAGCTTCCTATTACCGGTTCCGCTTTGTTCAAAACTTTCCTGGGGTTATCTACTTCCGATTATCAATGGAGGTCTCCTCCGTGTTAGGAAACGGCTTTCAACCCCTTCATTATTTTCACCCAACTCGACCCGCCTATACCTCCGACTCCGTTGCCGTCGCCACACTCGCAACGCCGCAGCCTGCGCGGCCGCGGAGAGTCTCGACTCCAATATCTTCAAATGGCACCGGAAAGCCGAGCCGAGCTCGGAGCAAGTCAACGAATGGTTCCAAAAACATCTCGGAGAAGCCTCTCTCGGCCACGCAGAAAAAAAGAGAAGCGGCAATTCTCGATGTTCAACATTCAAATTCTTCTGAATTGGAATCTGCTCTCCTGAGGTCTATGTTTCTCGGTTTTTTTTTTTTTTCTTTTTTGATGAATATATAGGTAGTTGAATTTTTATGTATAAATTTGTTGGTGTTATTCACTTAAAATAGGTGCATTTATCTCCACTTGCTCTGCTGATGGAAATTCTGGATTGGGGCGTTATGCTCCTATCATTTTGAACTGGTTTTGTAATGATGTTTCTGCCTTATTGGAATTAATTGAGTTAGATAATTTAGTTAAAACTAATTTATCGGTGGTATACAGATTTGTACAAGTAAAATCTGTAGCATAATAATATGTGGATGAGTTTACAACCCTCTCATAGAACGGTTCGTGTTTACTAGATTGAGATGTAAAATATGATTTTTTTTCATCTCCTGGCTTTCCGTGCCATGCTAACGTAACCTTGTTTGTGAAGTAGAGTTAAATGCACTTGAAATAATGATGAATTATGAAGGGGAAACACTCCCTTGGCACTGTGCATAGGATGAAAATTTACCTCTTGCACAAAAGAAAAGGAGAAACATAACTTCATTTTGCCTGCAGATCAGGGGACGTGATGAGAGCACAAGATTTGAATGTGGTCTTACGTCATTTTGGGAAGCTAAACAGATGGAATGATGCTTGTCAGGTTTTTATCTTATGGATTAACAGCTTCTGCTACTACTTTCTGTTTCCTTGAAAATATTGGTAGTGGTGTTTAATGCATGTTTATGTAAAATGTTATCCTAACTATATTTTGTGGCACATTAGTACTTAAGTATGTGCATGGTGAATTACTGGTACATTTTTTTGCCTAGGAGCCCTTCACTTAAATGTTTCCCCTTTTCACCTTTTCTTGATTGGCTAGTGTTTTGGTGAATCTATGACTTAAGAAAGAAAAAAAAAAGTCATTTTCTGTATTGCATATACTTATACTGGTTGCTCATAATTATGATGACACATAATAAAATTCAGTTTACCTACCTATGCATGCATTTCATTTTGATTTTAACATACATGTAACTGAGTGGTATATTGTACCTTTGGACTCTCGAGTATATGCATACTCTAAAGCTAGACTGAAATACAGTGAGCCTCTTGGTAATTTCAGACATTTAGCAGCAATCATGACTATTTTCAAGAAGTCATCTGGATGCATCACATGTGTCTTTTGTCTTTTTAAAGCTTCAAGATCAAGATATATACTCTTGCTTGAAGATGACTAGGATATTCTAGTTGATCTCGTTATCATTCAGCTTTTCACTTACCCAAACTGAGTGCTCTTAAGAAGAAACACTGTGGTTATTGTCACAGCAGGAATTTCAGTTTTCTGATTTATGGACATTTTGTGGCATTTTTTACCTGATAGATTTTATGGCATGATGATACGTGAAAGTTATGCTTGAGCAAATATTTATTATTATCGCAAATATGATTTTTTCCCTCATCAACATTATCTGCTTAGGAATTATATTCTGAGTGAAATGATGAACATCATCAGCTTTTTGTTGTAATATGCTATCTGACATCTTTGCAGCTTTTTGATTGGATGCGGCAACACGGAAAAACTAATATTGCATCCTACAGTAGTTATTTGAAGTTTGTCAGCAGTAATTCTCATTCTTCGAAGGCCATGGAGATATACAATAGTATCACAGATGAATCCACAAGGAGCAATGTCTCTGTTTGTAACTCCACATTATACTGTCTAATAAAGAGTGGCAAGTTTGAGAGCAGCCTTAAGCTCTTTAATCAAATGAAGCAAGCTGGTTTGGTACCTGATATTGTAACTTATAGTACGGTATGCTATCTGTGATTCTCTTAATATTACAAATTGGACGTTTAGTCGACTGAATTATCACATGCAGCAACCATATCACTTTTGTTCACTTTTGTAGGGTTTAATATTACATTTCTGAACAAAATTCTTTGGCATTATTGGCCTAAACCATTGTTTAATTTATTTGTCGATCTAATATGCCCAAGGAGGCAAGGAAACGTATAAACTTATAGAGCATGATTGTGAAGCATGAATTTTATTACACAAACAAACAAAAATATGGACATGAACTGTATGCGTAGTTAATCTGAGATTGTTTTGGCGATCGATGCAGTTAGAACAGAATATTATATTACAATACACTTAACCACATTATTATACAAAATAATGGTAATTCATCTAACCAGATTACTACAGACTACTGGATAGTGGTACATGCATGCATTATATATTCTGAGCATAGCACCTACCAAAAAGTTAAAAAACCTCTATTGTTTGTAAATTGTGTTAACATCATTAAAATTAATAGCATGGCATTTTGAGTCTCACCTTATATTAATTTTAGAAAAAAGGAAATTATTCTTAAGGTTTATTTGGTTCTACTAGTTTGCGTGTACTTCTTCTTCTTCATATATGTTATTAATTTTGCATAGTAGTGTAAATGTGTGTTTGTTGGGGGGGGGGGGGGGTGTGGAACCTTTCTGCCCCTCTTAGTGTTATGCCACAGTAGTCAATTCTTCTTCTTATTGGCTTAAGTAATTCCCGTAGTTTCCTTTGACCTTATATGGTTGGACTTATTTTTTTGTATTTTAGCTGCTTCTGGGCTGTGCCAAAGTAAGAGGTGGTTACTTTAAGGCAATGGAACTTGTTCGGGAAATTAAGTCCAGGGGGTTGCAATTGGATGTTGTACTTTATGGGACGCTTATATCAGTTTGTGCTTCAAACAATCAATGTGAAGAAGCAGAGAAGTACTTCGATGAGATGAAAAGTGAAGGTCATTCACCCAATGTCTTTCACTACAGCTCTTTGTTAAATGCATATGCTGTTGATGGAAACCATGAAAAGGCTGATGAGCTGATTCAAGAAATGAGATCTGTAGGGTTAACTTTAAACAAGGTATGCTTTTAAGCCTTATATTTGTAGATGCAACCTTGTCCATTCGAATTATTAAATACTGCTAATGTTTATTTTTTTGATCGTGCTAATGCTATTTACCAAAAAACATAATTCTATGCACATGGCCGATTTCAATGTGATTGACCTATCAAAACTTTATGAAGTACTCTCATTAAAAAATGTTGGCTTTTGGTGTAGAACAGTAGAGGAAGAGGAAAAGGAATAGGAAAAGAAGTGCTATTAACAAGTAAAACCCAAAGGGTGTTTTTTTTTTTATTCCACTCTAGATTTCGATTTCAAATCCAAGCCCTCGTTTGCCAATTCCAATTTTGGTATAGGATCCAAATCCTATAAAATTCGATTCTATAATACCTACAATATACCCATTTTACTTTTTTTAAACACAATTTATAATAAACAATCAATCATCCACTTTTTAATTATTATTATCCACCCAACTCATTCTCTCTACTCCTTTTTCTTATATTTGACAACACATCAATTATTTCTACATTACTTTTTACAATGTAATAATTAAACTATCACCTACTTTTTCAAAATCCTACAAAATCTACACTCCCAAACATATACAAAATCCAAATAAACCTTTTACTGATATCCACATCCTAGAAGTTAGAAAACTATGTGTTCTTTTGGTTTCCCTCGCTAAATTTGAGGACAAAACATTGCCGTAGTTCTAATTAACATGCATTGAAGTAGCAAACGTCTGCAGATCACTACCAGGGGGGCGTTTTTTATTTCTTTTACATCTGAGAAGTGATTAAATTTAGTTATTGTGAGAAAATTACTTATAACCTAAACCAGATGATGTTTGAGAGTATATTGCTTTTAACCAAAAGCAGGTAAAAGTAAGTTAGGGACTGCTTCTGCTTTTAGCCAGAAACTATTTTTCCAAAAGTAGTTAGAAGCAGGAACAGTTATTTGAAAACACTCATTTCATTTAGAAGCCATAAGTAAAGCGGAAGCAACTAAAAGAGTTGCTAATAGCCTAACACCCCCTTTATCTCTGGAGTTATCTCATGCTCCTATTTGTACATACACATTTGTTTCCTTAATTATAAGATCAGGCAAAAAGAGTCCATGTAGGAATTAGATTCCAAATTTCCTTGGATTCTTAAAATGCACTATTTCTGCAAATTTTGAACATGATAGCTTCACATACCTGAGGACTGGGATCTTAAACTTTTATATTTGTGACATGTATTATGATTGATATAAATCTACTCACGTTATTGAAGAGTGTGGACAATCAACAAGTTCCACTATTATTAGCAGCTTGCAGTGCAATGGGTTGAATTCTTTGTCATCGTTATTAAGCTAAGGCTTCAATTATCCTCTTTCTTATTTCTTTTCAATGGTCATGTGACATTGAGTAGCCTTCTTTAGCAAATCATCCCAATTTCTAGTCCTCCTGTTAAGGGTTTCTTGGTGGAATGATTCAGAAACTCTGTACAAACGTATAACATTTACTTTTTTTTTTATATATAAAGTAAAAAATGGTAACTGTTATACAATGCCTTGGTATGGTTGTATGGGAGCAAAATAATTCCATGGCTTTTTTCATGTTTGGATATACACTATTTCATAAACTCTTGGAATCAATATATTATGACTACTTGTTCTCGTTCATTTTTTCCCCTCCTATTCTTCTTAAGATTCAGTCCTATTAGTTCAGTGAGTTTCAATGCGACTACATAATATAGCTTGTAAATGCACGGTTCTCGTCGTTTCAAGTAGGTGCACTAATTTTACTTACTACACATTTACGTACTTTTTTTTTTCCAGGTTATTCTAACAACTCTGCTGAAAGTATATGTTAAAAGTGGCTTGTTCGAGAAATCAAGAGAACTACTGGATGAACTGCAATCTCTAGGCTATGCTGAAGATGAGGTGACCAAGGATCTTCTTTGTGCATCTATTTAGTATTTCTGCTAAAGTTCAAATTGATGCGTGTGTGAGTGTGGCTTGCATATATGCACAGACACATATATAATGAGTTAATTTGCCTTTGGCCCTTAAGTATTCTTCTATCTCTGTGTTTTAAATGATGTGTGATAATTATTTAGTTTATGCTTCTCTCTGTCATTGCTGGAGATATAAAAGATGAGAATTAGATAAAATGGAACATGACTTTTAGTGTTTATGCTTGTAATACTACAGTGATTAGTACAAGGAATCATACATAGATTTATTTGCATTTAGCAACTGTATTTAACTGCCAATGAAGCTGAAATCTTTGAATACTTATTTTTTATTTTGATAGAAATTATGTTGTTGCCAAGTGTTTGAAGCTTTAGTCATTCGTACCCCTGGTTTGAATTTAAAGTCCAGTTTTCATTGTGGACCAATCAGTTTGACTATAAATGTTGTAGTTACTTATGGAAATGGTCTTATTGCACTTAAGACTTGATAAGTTGTGAAAGTTGTATAGCATTAAATATGCAAAATCAATATTGCAATCTAAGCATAGATCCTTACGTTTACTTAAATTGTTGAAAGTTGTACTTTCTATTGTGGGAAATAGGCATGGTTGTGCTAAGGGTTTGAATATATGTGGCTCGAAATAAGTAGCTATGATGTGCGCTACTTTGTTTGTTTGTTTTAATGCTATACATTTTCAAATACTATAGAATGAAATATGTTCCTTAGCATAAAATATACTCCCTCCGTCCCAGTTTTGTTTTCCCCTTTGTCTGTGCGCGGAGTTTAATGCAAGAGTTGAATTGTAGTATTTAAATGAATAAAATAGTCTTGGGAATGATGAATGTTGAATAAAGTAGTATTTAAATGAATAAAGTAGTTGAACTGTAGGGTGGAGTTTAAAAAAGTAAATGTACTTTATTTCTATTTTGGGGATGAGAAAACAAAATTGGGACGGACCTTTTTTGGCAAATGGGAAAACAAAACTGGGACGGAGGGAATAAGATTTAAAAAGAAAGCATCTTGAAAGTTAAAAAAAAAAAAAACTTTCCAAGTGATTCTGGAAGTAGCTTTCAAATGATATAGCACACTACCACACAACCCATAATCACTTTGTACCCAATCCTGTTCACACAGCAACCTGGCCGCCGGTCACCACTAAGATGTTGCTGCATCAGATGTATCAGAGGGAATATAATTTTTTAGCCTGTCATCCTGTTTCAAAATTGAGATGTACAGAGCATGTTAGTGAAATTTTCATTAGAAAGTGGATCTTTGGTTTGACCAAACTTTAAAAGCGACTATTGAGTTAGAAGAGTGGAGAAGTTTTAGTTGAGATATTCGTAATAATGAGTTTGTGCTTTACTTTGTTCAATGTGGGGGATAGACATGAGCCATCTTTTCATTTATTCAAATTTTAATATTTCTCCATATTAGGGGTAACTTATGGTTTTATGATCAAATTGTTGTAGTTCTTCAGTTCCACTTGACTTATCTAATCCTTGTTCCCTGCAGATGCCATACTGTTTACTGATGGATGGCCTGGCAAAATCTGGGAAACTTATTGAAGCTAAATTGGTTTTTGATGAAATGAAGCAAAAAAATGTGAAAAATGGTATGCTAAGTTGAAATTCAAGTGTTTTAGTTCGAGAATTTGTGAAAATATATATTTTTTTCTAGAAAATTTAATAGCAATATTCAGCAAGATATTTTTCAGATTTTTCCTGTAGGCAACGACTTACATGCACTGATTGCATGCTGGACATTGATGTTTGACCCCTTAATTATTCATTTATTTACCCATACTTTTTATCACATACTCCCTCCGTCCCAAACTCGTTTGCTACATTGCCAAAAAGGTCCGTCCCATACTCATTTGCTACATCTATTTTTGGCAAAAAAATAACAATACTTTTTAATATTATATTCTCCATACACTAATAACCAAAACATCTACTTTATCACTTTATCACTTTATCATCACTTTATCACTTTAAATACTAATAAACAATTCTTTTCTTAATAACCGTGCAAACAGTAAACGGGAACTTGAGTTTGGGACGGAGGGAGTAATTTTTTATTTTTGAACCTTCTTCTTAGGAGATTGTGTATTAATTATAGTCTCTGTTCAAATTGTGTGTAGACGGTTACTCCTACAGTATTATGATCTCAGCTCTCTGCCGCAGCAGACTAATTGAAGAAGCAAAACAGTTAGCTGGTGAATTTGAGACGAAGTATGACAAGTATGATGTGGTTATTTTGAATACGATGCTCTGTGCCTATTGTAGATCGGGAGAAATGGAGAATGTAATGAAGATGTTGAAGAAAATGGACGAGTCAGCAATTAGTCCTGATTGGAACACCTTTAAAATTTTAATAAAATATTTTTGCAAGGAGCAGTTGTATTTACTAGCCTATCATACAATGGAGGATATGTACAGGAAAGGTCACCAGCCTCAAGAGGTAAAAAGTTGGAATACATTAATACATGAAAATGAAACTTTCTCGAGCCTGTTACTCATCTTCATTCACATAATTTTTGCTTGAGATCATTTAATTTGATCATCTAACATGATGTTTTCCCTTTAATATAGATTCATACATCCTAGGGGCCTAAAAATGGGATAAGAGGCTGATTTCTATTCATATATGCATTTCGGCTACTTTATCTGCATCGTCTAGTACTTTTTGTCAATTTATGACTGTACATGGTGGAAATTGGTGTTTTTCCCGATAAATTCGTGAATTTTCTTTCTTCAGTCTTTCCTCATAATGTTGTAAAGATGGTGAAATAGATTCTGGTTATCAGGGAATGACATAATAAAACAAGTATAGAAGCACTGAATTTGCCAAAAAATTCCCTAAATGGTTTTTCTTATGCAGGATCTTGCTGTCTCTTTGATGAATCTTCTTGGTAGATCTGGTGCATATTCTGAAGCATTTTCGGTGTACAACATGCTGAAATATAGCAAGAGAACGATACATAAGGCTCTTCATGAAAAGATTTTACATACGTTGATTGCAGGTGGACTTCTTAAAGATGCGTATGTAGTGTTCAAGGTGTGAATTCTGTCTCTAGTATCTTCAATATTGCAATGGGTCCTTATGCTCTATATGCTTATTAGCCCTCCACTTTCTTCAGGACAATGCAGAGTTGATCTCTGAGTCAGCTATTAAGAAGTTTGCTACCTCCTTTATGAGAAATGGCAACATAAACTTGGTTAATGATGTGATCAAGTCTATCCACAATTCTTACTACAAGATTGATCAGGTAGTCTTTGTCGAGTTATACTGCTTTCTGTATTGGATGTAAGCCAGATGCTTCTGTATTTGTTACTAACCCCCACCATAGATTAAGAGTTCATTCTGCTTTGCAAGCATGTATACCACTTCCGCTCCTATCAATCTATGTTTGGGTTTCATATATTTGTTCATAAAGTTTCTACATCTTACTTCAACCACATTGATTTTCTGAATTTTTGAATAAGAAACATTATGTCTCTGTTTCTCAGTCTATTTTACCTTTACCATATTGACTCGTTTGTAGATTCAAGATTCAGTTATTTGTCATTGTCTGTTTCAGGACATATTTCATATGGCAATTTCTCGTTACGTTGAGCAACCTGAAAAGAAAGACCTGCTTCTTCATTTGCTACAGTGGATGCCTGGTCAAGGCTATGCTGTTGATTCAAGTTCAAGGGATTTAATACTCAAGGTTTCCCACTTGCTTGGACACCATTCAACTGCAGAATTATTATCGAAGCATCACACTGTGTTGAAGACAAATAAATCGCGTGAAGGGAATAGGGGATGAAGATCAAGCTGTGGTGTTTCAGGTATGCATTGTTTTAGCATTGCTTTTCTTTTTCTTTTTTCTTTTTGATGAAAAGCTTAGTTAATGAGTGGGATGTTGTGTTTCTTATCCTTACAGCCTTGTATTGGTAGCTACAGGTGCTCAGCTACTCAAACTTCCTTATTAGAAGTGATACAAAGTCCTCCAAGTGGACGTGCAGTTCAATAATTTATAGTTTGAAAAGAAATGACTCAATATTCGTAATGGATTGGCTTCTGGTCAGAAATGTGATGTTGTCAGATGTTTTCCTCATGCACACTAGGGCCTTGATCTCCAATGTATATTGTTTTGATGCTGAATCTGCACGAGGTACAATTTTCTCATACTAGAAGTAACTTAAGAACTACTATTGGAAAAACAGAACACCCCTTTATAGGCTGCCAAATTTCTGGTGTAATTCAAATAAGATGATACTGTTATTTATTTAATAAATTACCTCAGTGCTATTATTTTTTGAGTGCTTCAATGATTTAAAATTAAAACCATTCTCTTCATGTTAATTTTGAGGAATGATACTGGTCATGCTGGGAGGCAATGTTGCTTGTGTAAGTAATCCACTAGAAGATAATTTTGGTGGAGTGGATGTTTCCTCTTGCTCTTTCACAATTAAGCGGTTTTCACATTATATTTATACCACACTTGTTATGTCTGGATTTTCAGGGACCACAGTGATCTCAGTCGTAGCATTCATTTATTGACACAAAAAACTTAAATTAAGTTTTTTTTTTTTTTAATTTCAGTTGAATGCCTTTAATATTAGGAAATTAGGTTCTTATATGCAGAAAATACGAGTTTTGAGTACTGACAAAACTAAGCAGAGGGCAGTTTCTACTTTTTTAAGCTCTATAATTTATCAGCATTCATCAAATGTGAGTTATCAAAAGAAACTGGGGATACAAGTCCAATTCTAAAATTTAGGGTGAATATCGTGTTTTAGCTTGATTGGTTTTATCTTGTATATAAACCTGAGCAGGACCTTATAGATGCCTTAGATGGTAATCCATTATAGCATTTTAATAGAAAAAAACATACCTAATGCAAATTTATTAGTTGTTCCATGATTGATATATGATTTTCACTGAGAGTACATGATTGAGAATTGGTTTTGTAGGATTTGTTGGATGCTGTGGCAAAGGAACAAGAAGAACATCAAACAGACTGAAATATTACAGTCTCTTCTCCATCACCTCCAGTTTTAGGTCACTCCAAGGGACTACCAAGAAAAGTCGTACTCCTGATCCTGACTTGTCCATAGCAAAAGATAGACAATATGACCAGGCCTTAGTTCAATCAATCATTTGCAACCTTCAACAGATGCTGAAAATACCATGAGCTGTTCTTTAATTATAAACGGAAAACTATATACTATTTGTTTATGAATTTGAAAAAGATTTATCGGTCCGTTATTAGTTTCTGTGAAGATATGCAGGAACTCAAAAGCTGTATTAGTTGTAATCTGGCTAAATTTAGAAGTAGCAGCAACGAAATAATGAGAAATATGCATTCCTATGTAAGTACATTTTTGTGTTGAGTCTATAGTGTTTATTTAGTGATCAGCAATTTCTGGTATCTCTTTTGGGTAGGAATATATATCATCTGACCATGCGTTTCTCATATTGGGATCAAGTTGTGAAATGCATTCCCAAACTGCACTATTACATTTGAAGCCACTGCCAAATGCAATTTGCCACACTTTGCCTCCCATTTTGACCCTTCCTTTTGCCTCGTG
Organism: Ballota nigra; assembly: GCA_947034835.1. Classification (NCBI taxonomy): domain Eukaryota; kingdom Viridiplantae; phylum Streptophyta; class Magnoliopsida; order Lamiales; family Lamiaceae; genus Ballota; species Ballota nigra. The sequence continues at coordinate 116,959,823 of OX344720.1, read as the reverse complement.
ATAGCCCAACTCATACCAAATTGAAGAAGATGAAGTGTTGCCAAATCGATAGAGAGTCATCCTGGATGCTTCTCCATCTTCTTTCTTCAGCCTCAGCCTTTCCTCCACAGCATCAATTATCGCCTTTCCACCCGCGTGTATGCAGAAATGCTCAAATGCCCTCTTGAAATTCGGTACGTACATTTCTTTCTTTATTCTTGATTTCCATAATTTTCCTTGAATGATTGACCATCCGTACAGAATCTGCTCAGAAAGTGGTAAACAAAGAGGGCCCAGTTCAATAACATTTGTTTTCAGGGCATTTCCCGCGGTATGCAGAAGGGATCTTGATAGTAAAATGCCCACATTCCCTTTCTCGTCGTTTTGCTGGATAACAGACTGGTAAGACTGATCATCTGACCCCATATGTGTTCTTAAGAGATGCTTAAGTTTGTATTTAGCTTTGGATTGGTCCTCCTCCTTGTTTGATAACAAAACAGCAACACCTCCCATACGAAACAATGTGTTGGCTAAAAGCATGGACTTGATGGTCCCACCATAAAAACTCGGTGTAACTGCTTCAATGCTAACAACCATAGCCAATGAGTTCTGATAAACTCTCAACAGATCTTTGACTAGGCCAATAGACACAACGCTAGCACTGCACCCCATTCCACTCAGACTCACACTCCTCACATCGCTTCTGAATCCAAACTTGTTTATCATCATAGCTGTAATGGATGGTGTGGGGCAGAAGACGCTGCAGTTGGTTACAATTATGTCGATATTTCTGGGATCTAGTGTGTGCTTTGTTAGGAGGTCTTTTACCACTGTAAAAAGAACGGCTTCTGTTTCATCTTGGGTAGATTTGAGAGATATAAGGGGTGGGATTTGATGGAGAGAGAGAGGATGACAAGCCTCGGGGCCAATGCCTGACCTTAGAGTCATCTTAGTCTGGAAATCAATGGCCTCCCTCTCATGGACATTGTATATTTCAAAGTGTTCTATGTAATTAGCTGTTGAGGCCCGAAGATGGGGAGGCGGTCTGTAGCAAGAGAAGTCAAGAAGGTAAATGGAACGGGACTTGAAGGAAGAGAAGAAGTAAAAGAAGAGTAGGATCAAGGCTAGAGCTGATACGAGTAAGATGATAATGTTGGTGTAATCGGAAGAAGCAGCAATAGCCATTTCAGATCCCCTAAATATTTGCAGGTTAATTTAGTAATCATCAACAGGGGTCTCCCTTATAAATGTTTTGTTGGGGGATCATGAATGTTGCATGATGTCGGAGTTGGACCTCCATTTTGGCTTCTTTTGTGGTAAAATTTACGTTAAGCAACCATATCCATTGCTCGGTGTCTCATTTCAAACAGAAAGTGTGTGCACGCCCGTTGCGTTGAATGAAGATTACTTGGACCAAAATGATCATATACCCATGGCCCAGGTTATTGGCACTACGAAATGAAGTAAATACACTACACAAAATTTAATTCCTACAACAAATACTTGAAATGACAATATTATCCTTTTAGCATTCCCTCCACAACAAATTTTAGTGAATACACTCCACCAGATTTTCATTATTCACGTTCGAACAAGGAGATAAAATTCGAACAATACAAACGAACTCCATACTTGAAGAATGTGACCCACCATCAATCGACCACTAGATGCTTGAAACGTGTTTTGTCGGCATACATTGTAAGGATGAACGATCCTCCAAGCCCGGAATAAGTATATGTAAGTGTTTGGGTATTTTTTAGAAACTAGGTTTTTTTAAATATTGAGTAGTATAATTTTTGTTGGTGTTGTGATGTTTTTCACGCATATTATTGTTCATTGAGTGTATAAAATTGTATGGGTATGATAATATTATTGTTATTTGCTTGTTTCGAACAATTTTTTTTTTTTTCTGAAAATCACGATTGCATTTGTTCATCTCTGGTTCTCCGAACTCGACCAACATATTCGGAAATTTTTTGCGAACATTTCTTTGATGTTCATATTATTTTTCCGAACTATGTACATATGTTCGAGAAAAATTTATGAACAAATATGTTCGGATAAATTTTATGAACATATTCGAAATGTTCGGAAAAAATTTCCAAAAAATTCACCTACGAAGAGCTTGCTGGGTATTTTGAGAATAAATATAGTGTATTCATCCTAAGTGTAGTGAATTTATCCATGTAGTGTATTTACTCCACCTTGTAGTGCCAATAACCTTGGCCTATACCCATTCATTCATTTGTAATTTTAAAACATTCCTTCCAGCTTCTGGGCTCACTCAAATCTCAAGTTTGGGCTTTAGCAGAAGGGGGCTTGGATTGAAATGAAGTTTGGGTCCAATGGAAGCTTCCATATTTTACATTTCAACGTTTATTAAAAATTATTTGGCCCAGGTTATTGGCACAAAGTTTCGTACTGAATACACTACTCCAAATTTTATTTTTTAAAGCATAAATATGAAAAGTCAAAGTTAACCTTTTCAGTATTCCCTCCAAACGTGTTTTAGTAAATACACTACCCACCCCATATGAAGAAAAATCGTTGAACTCCGCTTCCTTCTCCAGAAAACACAAACGAAAGTTAAAACTCCATGAATGTGAACAATTACCATCGACGATCAGACGCTTCAAACGTGTTGTGAAGGTCTACATTATAAAGATGGACGATACTCCAAACCCTGAATACATATATAGTTAATTGTTTTAGTATTTCTGAAAAACAATTTTTTTTCTTTTTTAAATGTCGAATAGGATAAATTTTTTTTGGTGTTATTATGTTTTTCATGCATATTGTTGTTTTTTTAGTGTATACAATTAAATGGGTAGGATATTGTTGTTGTGAGTAATTTTTTTTAATCGCGATCATCCGTGTTTAGATCTGGTTATCCGAAAATTAGAAGAATTTTAAAAAAAAAAAAAATCGTATTTGAATGTAATTTTTGAAAAAAAGATTGAAATTTAAGACAAATTTCGGGGGGGAAAAAATCAAACACAGATTTCAAAAGAAAAATATCCAAAATTTGGATGTGTTTTCGGATAACCAAATGTGAAACCACGAAAATCAAGATTTTTGACCAAAATGCAAGTTTTTCAACCCATATTTCACAAACCAATAATTTATAGCACTTTTACGTACATAAAAGCACTTGCACAATACAAACCAATGGATTCTAACGCGCATACATGCACAACTCTTTATCTATAAGTGTGTTCGAACATCGAGTAGGAAGGGCGGCAACGAACAAGGGATGGATGTGCATCCAGTCGAGTGGTTGATGCGGTGGAAGTGGAGACTGGAGAGGAGAAGGTTATGTATTTCGAACTTTAAAAAAAATACAACTAAGAGGGAGAAGAAATTAGGGCATTTTAGAAAAAAAGAATGGGCAGTGTATTAATCCGAGTACTATATTCACTACAAAAGTTAGTGCTAATAACTTGGGCCAAATTATTTTTCCCTAGTAGATTTTGATTTTCTTTCTTAGCCAATATACATTTCATAATTTCACATTTAAGTAAATGTAAGAAAAAAGAAAAATCGTTTACATTTAAAATTTGGATCATATTCTTTTTTAAAAGGTAGTTGTACTTATGTGTCACATAACATTAGGGGTGTGCATTCGGTTACCCAAAATCGAAACTGAACCGAATAATCAAAACCGAAATAACTAAATTCATTTTAGTTCTAACCGAAACCGAACCGAATAAGCATAAAACCAAATAAAATCGAACCGAAATTTTCTGTTCGCTTTTGGTTAATTAACCAAAAAACTAATTTTTTTTGGAGAAACTTAAACTTAACCATACACATTAAAACTAAACTTGTCCAAGCTCAAAATACATACATCAACCATAATCAAAACTCAAATCATATTCCAAGCCTCTATAATTCAGTACAAAACATACATTTATAATCCCATAACATAATCATTGTTCAAAAGTCTAATACAGCCACGTGGGATTGTTGATCGGAAGGGGGTGGGGGGTGGCGTTGTGGCCGCTGGAGTGAGAGGGTTTGTGAGAAATAGTATGAAATTAGGTTTTCTACCCTTTATATATGTGTATATTATATTTTATTAATGAGTATTATTTCTGTCCTATTTTCAGTTTTTCGATAATTTTATTTTAAAAACCGAAACCCGAAATCAAAATTTTCAAAATTGAAAATTAAAAACCGAACTGAATACCAAATTAACCGAACCGAAATAAAAATTTCAGTTCGATTTAGTTCGATTTTTGGTTTTTACCATATAGTGCTCACCCCTACATAACATAAGGAAATGAGATACATTTCATACAAATTTTGTCATAATCATTTAATGATTGTGAATATGTTAGTTATTATAAATGAATAAGAATAACAAATAAAGTTTATAGTTTGAGAAGATTTTTAAAATAAAATGTAAAAAATTTAGTAGGTCTTGTGTGAGATGAGACGTTAGAATGAAGTATAAACTGAGCATGACATGTTACCACTTAAACAGAAAGAATATGTATATAGTGAAATTGGTTCATACAAATTTTTTAGTAGGTCTTATGTGAGATGAGACGGTAGAATGAAGTATAAATTGAGCATCACACATTAACACTTCAATAGAAAGAATATGTATAGAGTGAAATTGATTCGTACATGAATCATTGAAGGGTGTTAATTATTTTTACTAAAGAGTATTGGTTGTTATCGTTGAAGAGTCTAAGTTTGTTTTCAATAAACAACCAATACTCTTCAGTGAAAACTAATATCCTTCAGGGAAAACAACTAATACTCTTCAGTGAAAACTAATGCTCTTCAGAGAAAACAACTAATACCCTTTATTGAAAACAACTAATATCTTTCAATGGTTCATGTATGAACCATTGAAACTCTATACTTTGTCTAACATAAATTATATTAATTTGTGTTATCTCGTTCCATGTGACGATGTCACACAATCTTTTACCTAAAAAAAAAAAAGACAAAGTATAGAGTAAAAATAGTTCGTATATGAACCATTGAAGGATATTATTTTTCACTAAAGAGTATTAGTGGTTTTCACTAAAACTTGTTAGATGTTTAGTGAAAATAAACTTATATTCTTCAAGATAAACAATTCATATCCTTCAATAAAAACAACTAATAATGTTTAGCGAAAATAATTAATATTCTTTAATAATTCATGCACCAATTTCACGCTATACATACTCTTAAGAAAATCATCTTCCATTCATTAAAAATATGTTCAAACTATTTTTTTACAATAATTTTCTTTCATCTACCATTTAATAATCTTCATTTCACATTTTATTTATTTTACCTTCACCGACGACCACTTAATTCATAAATTGATTATACATATGTTAAAATTATATTATTTTACGTTTTCTTAAAACTATCAAAGGCTCCTGTCCAAAAAAAAAAAAAAAAAAAAGAACTATCAAAAGTCAAGATGGAGGGAGTACATAGTGTATTAGAGATCTGTTTGGAATCTTTACATTGAAATTGAACTCACCAATTTCATGATTAATCACTCAACAGCTGCATCTCCAGTGAAGCAACGATGGGTCATAAATACCCAGCCCCGATAACCCCGACCCGGACCCGCATAGGATGGATAGGCATCGGAGTGATGGGCGGCGCCATGGCTTCGCGCCTCATCTCCGGCGGCTACTCCCTCTCCGTGTTCATCATCATCATCTTGTGGTTAGCTAATTTTCAGTGTTCATCATCATCTTGGTCTTCTTCCTCTTTCCTCATGAATTTCATTAGTGCTTTGAAGGACCCACTGATGGTGAAGCTTGCTTCACAATTAATCGAATTCAGCTCGAACGAACTTTAATCGAATCGAACTAGAACAGTTTGATATTTTTATATTTGTTTTATCAATTTTAGTAATCGAGTTTGAACGAGCTTTATATACTATTCCAAAACTCGAACAGTTTGATATTTTTATATTTGTTTTATCAATTTTAGTAATCGAGTTTGAACGAGCTTTATATACTATTCCAAATAAAATTATGTTAAAGTTTTTTTGAAATCCTCAAACGAGCTTTAATAGAATCGAATATTGCAGTTTGATTTTCAGCCCCAACATTTGATGCTACAAATTTTCATCATTGTTGATTATTTATGGATCATTTTGGTATGTTTTAGTCAGTCCTCTTGTTAGGACTTGGATGCCACATAAGTTTGCTTTCCGGTTCTTGGATCAAATGCTAGAAAATTTGTATTTATAGCCCAAGGGAATGCCCTAAAGTTATTCGGGCAACCCATCATTAAATATTTGGATTAGCCCTAGTTTCAAGTTTGAGTCGAGGTCTCCCTTATAGGTGAGCTCGGCCCAACGCGAGGACACGTGGAAAGCGAATCGTCCTTTCATCTGGAACTGAGGGATTTATTGCCATAAGTATGGTTCTGTCCCTCAGGGTTAGGTGGAGATTCACTATTGATCGTCCTTTTTAAGGAATGATTGTCTCTCATGGCGTCTGACACCGTCTTCACTGGATAAGATCAGATACGTGGCGGTACCTCGACCTCGTCCTTGCCGAGGTGGTGACCTTTTCATCATCCGTGGTTGATCTCTTTTGGTCGTCTTGCTCGTCGACTTCATGCCGAGATCCTGGGCCTACCTCGTAAGCCGAGGTCCTGCCATTTGACCCGGTGTGGGCCCGGGGTCAACTCTTCTGGGGCCGAGATTAGACTTCGGGTGCCGTCTCGGCCTTTACTTGGATGCCATGTCTGCTCTTCCTGACCTCGGTCTGGCTAGCCTTCGACCTCGCCATGAACGCGAATTATTATGGTCACAACAACATTTGCACCAATCACCAACAAATATTTGTTTTCTACTTCTATTTCAAAATTAGGCATGTCACTAGTAATGCAATCACCATTGGAACTAGAGCCGGCAAAACGGGCTGTCCTGCCCAGCCCGTCCCATCGGGCCAAACACTATTCACTGGTGGGGCTGGGCCGCCCCATTTGCACGTCGGGACTATAAAATTCCAGCCCAGTCTAGCCCGCGAGCTAACGGGCCAGCCCGACCCTTTATTTTTAATTATTAAAAATTATACTCCTTTCGTCCATGAAAATTTTTCTTATTACTATTGGGCACAAAATTTAATAACAAATAGTATTTTATTGAAAAGGTAGATAAAGTAAGGGTATTGTAAGGATATTGTGAAACTAATTTATTTGTTTATTAGTAGTATTTACATTTTCACAATCCACGTATATTTTATATTTTAATCTACTTTAGTTCATAACAAGTAATAATAATAATTTTGGTCTTTAAGGCCACACGTGGCCCGTCGGGCAAAAAACGACCCATTTTTTTGTGCTTCTATTTTTTTAGTCCAGACTGGCCTATATGTCGGGCTGGCCGGGCCCAAATAACCGGTTCTAATTTGAACAATCTTTCCCCCAACATATCATTTTTATTATAAGAGCATAGATGAAAATCAATTTTTCATTCTCATTACAATTGTAGTGTTCTTAACTAAGCGCCCCCTAATAAATACTCAATTAGATTTTTCTACGGTCAGGAAGACTTTCGCCCTTCCTAACGTCAGTAAACCAATACAAACTTGACACGTCATCTTATTTCGCCTTTAGCGGTTTTGTTTTGCACTTAGAAAAAATAATTAATTTTTTAAAGAAAAATATAAAATTATTATAATATCCTTATAGTAAAAAAAGGAAAAAGGGTCAATTTGGCCCCTCAATTTTACGGCGAGGATCAAATAGAAGCCCTCAACTCTGTTTTTTACACTCAAACCCTTTATCTTTTAGAATAAGATCAAATAAACTCTTTTTCTCAATAAAAATGATCAATTAAAATCCTTTCGTAATAAATAAACTAACTACGTCAATATCAGAGAAACTATCTAGAAAAACAAGAGTATAATCCAGTATATGTGAAATTAAATACACCGATCGATGCCATCCTATGCTCGAAATCTTCAATATGAGCATTTTCTTCGATTTAACCACTTTACCCGGCTTCTTTTATGTTTAGTTTCGTCACCGGCAATTTTCATTGGTGTAGAGGGATTGCTCTACACATCTTATTGAGAAGAACCTTAAGTTTGATTATTTTTGCTAGTCTTGTTCTTCCTTTTTGGTTGAAACCGGATTCTGCACACCGTCATTGTTATTGATTATAAGCAACACTTGTCCCCATATTAGGGCCCACGCAATTATTCCCCATTAGAAGCTCTGTAGTATAATCCCTAAAAATCCTCAAACCTCTTTAACTTCACCATCTAAAATTGCAATTGTCTCATCACTTTTAATTGCAGAAAAATAGATTTTTTGTTTGTAAAGAACCATTAAGACTAAAAAAAAAGTTTGTTTGGAAGAAGGAAGACATTTTTGGGAAAGAGGTATGAACTCCAGCACCTAAATGAACGGTGATTGTTTATTTTTTACGGAAGGGTCTTAATTGATTCCTTTTATTAAGAATAGGGGCTTATTTGATCTTATTAATAAAGAAAGAGAGTTTGAATGTAAAAAAAATAGAGTTGAGGGTCCTATTTGATCAGAGGTGCGGCTTCTCCTTCGGTTTTTTCGACAAGCGGTGGCTGAACTTCAGTTTCCAGCAACAAGGAGCTTGCTATTTCGGACGGAGTTTCGAAATTCCGGCGATGCTTTCCAGTCGACGGCCATGGCGACGAGTAACAACTTCCATCGATTCCTCATAGCAGCTTTCCGGCGAAGAGCTTTGTCTCCAGCTCCGGCGAATTTCTACTTCTTTTTCTGCCGTCGAAAGCTTTCCGGCGATGACTTTCTTTCTCTCTCTTCCATGAACAAATTTCCAGTAACAATGGAGTTTTCCGGCGAACTCCATTAATTCCGGCGCGAAGCTTCTCCGGCGACAATCAATTCGAAACTTTTCCGACGACTTTTCTACTTTCCATTTAGCAATTTCTGGCCACTTTCTCTCTTTGTCGTGCTTTCTTTTTCTCTCATTCATCTTACTAATTCACGTGAACGGTAAACATCTGAATCAATTCTTAAGTTATTAAATTCCAAGACATATAATAGCAGGCCAATATACAAACAATGGGTAGATGTTGATTAGGACTAGTAATATTTTTATTATAATTTTAATTTTAATAATATGTAAAAAAGTTTTATTGAAATATTAAATGTTAATTAATTTTATATATTATTTTAAAGTAAAAAGGGTATTTTTGTTATTTTATACTCCCTCCGTCCCGGTATAACGTTCCTGTTACTTTTTGGCACAAGATTTAAGATAGATAATAAAATATAGATATAGTACAAAAGATGTGATGGAGAGAGAAGAGAATAAAGTGGAATGAGGTTAAATGAGTGGATATGAATAAAGTAGATGAATATAATAATATTATTTGATTTCCAAATAAGGTATAGGAAGTTTATAGTGGGACGGACCAAAATGGCAAAAGGAGAACATTATAGCGGGACGGAGGGAGTATTTATTAATATAATTTATTAGTAGAGCGATATAGTGCAATTGTAATATGCATATGGCAAACGCTCTAATGCAAAGTGCAATCCATTACAAAAAATATTATACGTTGGATCTTCAATCTAACGGTAATTAAAGGATTTACTGACGTCAGGAAGGGCGAAAGTCTTACTGACCGTAGAAGAACCCTACTCAATTAGGTGGTTTGATGAAATCTTTTGAACTCATTACTGTCGTTACTCTTCAAATAGTACACAGTAGTATTGATTTAATTTGCTTTATTTGCTTGAGGATTAAAAGCAACTTTCGTTTATAGAAAACGCAAATCTTATCTTATCTTATTATAATATATTTTTTAAACTTCTGCAAGATGATGTGTCAATACAACCTTATTATTAGGTTGATGTGGCATGTCTCAAATCTCTTCATTTTGAAATGATGCGCTCTCATTGAAAGTTGGTTTAAGTTTTGATCTCGACCATTTATCTCATAAAATTAAATCTAAATTATTCATTTTATATTTAGATTTTATTAATCTCTTATTAAGAGTATCGCACACCCTGTCCTATTTCTCTCAAATATGCCGCATGTTTCTCTCTCCCGTCGGAGCCATCATCGGCGTCGCCTCCACTATTACAGTCGACATCGTCGTCGCCAATATTGCTTACGCGCCGTCGTTGCTCTGACTTGATCGATCATTATGCCTACTCTGAACCCATCTCAGGCGACTTCTCCACCTAGCCCAGTGATTCAAGTGTCGACATCTATCATGGACTCCGGCGAGCGCATAGAAAACGGATATGCAAAATAGGGATAGATCCAAGATATGTAGATCTCGAACTGCCACCACCCTTCCCATTTCTTTTCTCACTCCATCATCTCTTTCCTGCCAGATTGTTTACAAGCCGGCGTCATCTCGCTGCTCTACTCCCGCCGCCTCAAACCGCATCGGATACCACGGCCTTGAATCGAAGGTATGATACTAATTTTTTATAGTATTTTTCTTGGTCTTAGGTTTTTTCTTCTCGCCTCTTTTTTTAGTTTTTGCCGTGCTCCATTGAATAATCTCGGCGCCGCCGTCATGTTCTCTAAGATGTAAAACAGATTTTCTTACTTAGATATTTTTGGAATTTATTTTTATAAAATATTTATATATGTTAATTTTTGCAGGAGAATATTGAAATATTTTGCAAAAGATCCCCAAAGAATCTTGTCATCCAATACCATATCTCACCATATATAATAGATTGTAACATTATTTTTTTGGATAAAATTTTACTATCCAAAAGACATTGTCATTGAAATAACATATTATTCCAAAAAAATCTTGCCATGAAATGCAATATTTTACCATGTATAATACAATAATAGATATTTTTGCAAAATTTTTATATATGTTAATTTTCTAAGAGGATATTGAAATATTTTGCAAAAGATATTGTCACGTAAAAGTGATTGTCAAATTCGTTAAAGCACAAATTTGAACTCACTCGCAAGTGTACGAGATCATTGTTATAGTAAGGCAATTGACCAAGTAATAAAATTATCGAACCCAAAGGAAGCAAGTGGTTAGCTAAGTTGATTCACATTGATATGCAAGGAAATTAAAGGGCAAGCTTGGGGTTAACTATGCTACTAAACAAGAAAATTAAACAAGCAAACTAACAAGCAATAAAAGAAATCTAACTAACTTCAAGACGAAGTGCAAGGGTATTGATATGCCATAAATGGTTTCCGTTATGCAATCCTTAGGATCAAATATTGAATTATGCCAAAATCTCAATTGTTCATAGATTATAACAAGTAACACTTCACCTAAACATTCAACAGACTATCAAACGTTTAAGACTTATTGACGGTATCCTACGTTCTAACTCTCTCTCGACGAGTTAGCACGAGATACACGCATCTAAGCACTCTTTTCATCAAATCAATGTAACTCTCGTCTACACTAAAATGAATTCACACATCAATATGAACAATTCGTGCTTAGAGGAAAGCTCAATTCCAATCAATAAGGATATAATTCCACAAACAATCAAAATTAAGCATAAATCAACAACCCAAACCTAATTCTCACATAACTTCCACTATTCAAGGCATAAGAAGGTGGTGATGCTTAGAATATCTTCAACCTAGTGAAACTCAAGTAGGATTGTCAAACCAATTCTATGCATCAATTTAGATTTACTAGGAGACCTCACCAATTACCTAAACAGCCATCCAAGCAATTGATATCTAATGATGGGGTTCTTTGCGATTAACTCTCTCTCGACGAATCAAACGCAAAATAGACGCATTCAATCATAAATCTCACACTCATTCATCTAATCATGTTCATGTAACTCCCGCCTACGCTAAACATGCCTCAACAAACAAGCTACAAGAGATCAACAATCAAAGCTCAATACAAATCCATCATTAGAAGCATAATCCAAATATCAACATAGAATAGGCAAAGAGCAATCTCAACTCAAAATTTCACATGGTATCTAACATCCCAAGCATCAAAACAATTAGCTCATGGTTTCAAAATGAAAAGACATAGCTAAACAAGAACAAAATATTAAACACATAACTAAATGAAAATAAAATTGCAATAATAAGGAAAGAGGTCACCTATATGGAGAGATTTAGCTACAAAACTTGAAATAGAACTTTGATTTTCAAATCCTATGCTAAATTACTCTAATAATTCAAAAAATAAAAACCTAGAAAAAAAAGGTGAAATTAAACTAAATTGGTGTGTGGGGTGTGTGTCCTCCAAAAGGGTGTATGGAATGTGTGTTTTTTCCTAAAAATCTGAGATATGAGGGTATTTATAGTATAGATGAGGGTTTGAGACGAGTGGATCGAAAAATGGGTTGAAAATACGAAAATGGGTCAAAAATCGAACCTTGCACGACCAGGTTTGGTCGTGCACGACCGTGCACCTTTGAGAAATGTGCGTAGCTGCATAAATTGGAGGCTGCACGAGCTGGACTTGGTCGTGTTGTGGTGCACGAGCAAAACTTCAAGTGGAAAGCACGCTTTTGTTAGTGAGGAGAAATTGCTGAATAAATTTCTTGGAGTTTCACTTTTCCGTGGGACCCGCATCACCTTTCTCTCAGCTCCAGTTCTTGACACGTGCCCAAGAGATGGTAAATGAAGTGGGCCCCAGACTCTCTTTCCTCTCTCCAGGTATGTTGCTCGATTTTCCGGCGATGAATTTCAGTTTCCGGTGACGGCTTTCAATAGCTTTGTTTCCCAGTGGCGCGCTTTTCTCCGGCGTGAGGCTTGCAATCCCGAGCGGTGATTTCCGGTGCGAGCTTTGAAGCTTTTCCGACGATGTAGCTTCAGGGCGTGAGTTCATGTGCGGTGGCTGGTGATGCTGCTCGATTCCAGCAAAGCTTGGTCGTGGCCTGGCTTTCTGCATTCATGGTGTGGATTCCGGCGACGTTTGTGGATTTTGGCCGAATGGGATTTCCGGTTTCGAATTCCAATGGTGGAAATTAAATAACCCAGCTTCATGCATCTTTCTCTCTCTTCCAATAATTTGGCTGCTTTCTTCTTTTAGAAATGGATGTGGGGTCCACAGCTTGGTTGTTTTCTTCTTTCCTTTTCAATTCTTGTAGCAGTTCACGTGAGTTGCTTTGGCTCAAGCAACATGCAAATGGGCCGCTTAAAATGGACCTTCATTCAATTTCATTTGGGTCACGATTCTTGGGCCCTGCATTTCTATTTTAATGGACCCAAATTCATTCTTTTCCACTCGTTCCGTCAACCGACTTCGATTAGAACGTATTTGCTTCTAAAAATTCCTATTTCCTGCAAAATAAGTCACAAACACCTTTCTCGACAATTAAGCATAATGAGACAAATTAATGCAAATATATGCAAAAATTCTATTAAATTAGACGAATTAAATGCACGAATTTCAAGCAATTTTCACACTAATAAAAAAGATGGTAAGATTCCAAAATAATTTTGTCATCAAATACCATATCTTACTATGGATAATAGATTATAGCATTATTTTTTTTTTGGACAAAATTTTACTACCAAAGATATTGTCACTGACCGAGAAAAAAAAAAGATATTGTCACATGAAATAACACATTATTTCCAAAGAATATTGTCATGATCTACAATATTTTACCATGTATTGTACTATGATATTGAAAGTTAGCAATTTTTTTTTTTAATTTTTTTTTTTTAATATATTTTTTTCAAAATACATGTATACATGAAATGTTTAGGAGGGAATTGAATTTTTGTAAATAATTCGAATTGACGTATAATATTATATCGAAATTACAAGATATTTAAAATAAAAAATATTTATATTTATAATTTAAAAATAAAAATAACATTTTTTTCCAGTCCGCAAAATTTGCGGAGATACGCACTAGTTATACTATATTTCCAAACCTCTCCAAGATAATGTGTCAGCACCACATTTTTCTTAAGGTGATGTGGCACCTCTCAAATAATTTTATTTCAAAATTCTGCATTCTCCTTAAAAGTTATTTTAGGCATATTTTAAATTAAATTAAGATTTAATCTACACCGTATATTTATACTTTTAATCTCAACCATACATTTCATTTTATATTTTATACAAATGTCAAATTTCACTTTAATTTTCATTTTGATTTACAACCCTAATCAACTTCTCTTCATTTTCTCATTCGTTGTCTATCGCATCAGATTTTCTTTATAGGTATAATACTGATTTTTTCTTCTCTCACGACGTCATCCCTCTTCTCTCAAGTTATTCATGAACCGCCACCTCCTCACAGATTTTCTTGCTTGAACCGCATCAGAACACCACACGCTGCCGCATAGGGTAAGATATCTTTTTTTTAATCTAATTGAATCATAGTTTTTTTCTTGCACAAATATGAATAAATCCTCGGTATGACGATCCCAACCAGAAGCACCACTATCCACAGTAGCGGAAATGGTCTCAGGACCCCAATTTATCTTGATAATTCAAAAATTGACGGATGAGGATTGTTTTTTTAGTTCTTTTAGAAATTGTATATTTGTAAAATATAGAGTTGATATTACTAAGTTGTTATTTCTCTATAGTATGCTATAAATCTAAATAAAATTTAATCAATGGAAACACAATATTTACATATAATGTGGAATATTATTTTAAACAATAAATTAGTGCAAACAATTCTTTTTTTGGTTGTTGAACGGTTTTTTTAGAATTTTCTTATTTTTGCAACATATTGATATATTTAAAATTTGTATGGGAAAATTCAAAATATTTTGAAAACAATATTTTCATCGAAATAGTGTATGATACCAAAAAAATCTTGCAACAAAATAAAATATCTTGCCTTCAATAATAGATTGTAATACAAAAGTTTATTTTTGGATAAAATTATGCGGCCAAATAGACTATTAAACTGCAAAATACAGATATTATTCTCTAGACTAGGATTTCGATTTTTCTTTTATGAGTTTTTTAACATACAAATATTAAAAGATTATTGTAATTCATAAAAAAGTAAAATATTGTTATATCTTATATAATTAATGTAGATATTTTTTCTTAAAATATGTGGAATATTTTTTTATGGGTTAAAAATTATAGTATTGGTCAAAAAAGAAAAAGGGGAAAAAGGGCATTATGTTTCTCTACTAACAATTTAAGTTCTATAATTTTAAAAAGTATCT
The DNA here is from genome assembly GCA_947034835.1 of Ballota nigra. Classification (NCBI taxonomy): domain Eukaryota; kingdom Viridiplantae; phylum Streptophyta; class Magnoliopsida; order Lamiales; family Lamiaceae; genus Ballota; species Ballota nigra. Next base: position 116,944,741 of record OX344720.1, on the reverse strand, counting down.
TACTCCATAATACAATAAATCTAAATATTTACATATAATATGAAATATTATTTTAAACATTATATTATTGCAAGCAAATCTTTTTCACGGTTTTTTTCTTAGATATTTTGGAAGTTATTTTTACAAAATACTTGATAGATGTGAAATTTTTGTAGGAAAGAATTAAAATATTCCGGAGAAGATATTTTCAACGAAATAGTTTATAATACCAAAAAAATCTTGACATCAAATATAATATCTTACCTTCAATAAACAAAATATTTATGTAAAATATGGAATATTATTTTAAACATTATATTAATGCAAGCATATCAACATTCTCTTCTTATATATTTTTGGAAGTTATTTTTGCTATAAATTGATATATGTGAAATTGAAATATTTTAGAAAAGATATTGTCGTAGAAATAGTGTTTGATACCAAAAAAATCTTGCCACCAGTTATAATTGTTGGGAAAATAGGGGTGCCCAGAATTTATTCGGGATGAAATTTAAATACGAATTTAAATACAATTATTACTAGCATGAATTAATCCTAATTAATTCAAATAATAATTCCAACAACTAATTTTCATCATGCATGTTAAATTAATTTCACATATTAACTAGGCGGAATAAACAAGTAAATATGCGATTAACGTACCTCTTGTAGAATTGACCTTTGGATATACGAGACAATTATAATCTCGCTCTATCAACCCAAAGCGTTCTCAAGTATTTCCCTTTTCACCTCACTTGATCACCGGTGGGAGATGCTTTCAAGTAATTTAATAAACTAAGGAAAAAGAAAAATATCTATGCTTCTTGATTTTTTCAACACATGGAATTACGTACTTGGGGATGAAATAATCATCCCCTATTTATAATAAGGAGTGGCCGATTTTTTCATGTGTATATGGGCTTGGAGAAAATCTTTTCTTAGACTCTAAGAAATCTTGAATATATCTCATATATTCTTTTCTCCAAAATAAAATATTCCACAAAAATCTCACTCTCCTATTTAAATAGTTATTTTCGAAAATTATAGGTATGAAATTCAAGATTTTGATCTTCTTGAATATATGAGATATTCTTGTATTCCTATAATACATATCTTCCATAATATCTTTCCAAGAAAATCAACAAAATCTAATTTCTCCTAATATCACTATTTTCGAAAATTTAAAGAAAAAATCAGCAATATAATTTTTTTTTATTTTAATCACCTTATCATTATTGGGCTACTTAATGGGTTACTTGAGGGGCCTTAAGGAGAATTAAGATTGGACCTCCTAATGGACTTCTGAATTTCAATATTGAGCCCCAATATAATTCAGCCCATTAATATTAATTATTATCACTAATAAATTAATATTGCACTATCCATCTTAATCCATATTACGATAATATGGGCTCCCGGTTATTATTTCCCGCGTTTAAGATTATCAAGTCCATTAATTAATTAAGCTTCTGAATAGCTCTAAATTAATTAACATCTTTCACCTTGGAGTAAAAACAGCTCAACATTATTATTCGTACCGAAGAAACTAATTCTTCACTTGCAAGATTTGGTACAATAAAACTTCTGAGCCCACCAAGGGGACTAATCACACGAGCCGTACTCGCACGCGTTTCTCCGTATTAAATCTTAGCAACCGTCGTATGATTAATATTACTGCCCAAGACACAAAGTTCGAAGTCGCAATGATTCTCATCCAACATGAATCAAAGCAGTAACCATTAAGCACACACGGTCCTATTTAAGTGACGGAGATTAAGAAATCAACAACCACTGAGGTCTAATTCTCCACCTTTCAGAACAGAAGAATTTATCCTCGCTGTAGGACCTCTTCAACACATACTAAATGTGCTAGTGCAACCTCTTAGTCAAGACAGACCAATCTGAGCCCTACACATCGACCTTTCACGGCAGATTGTTCAATTCCACCTAGGTCGTGAAAATGTACGTTTAGTTACAAGTAAACTGTTAATGTTGTCTTCCGTGATCGGGTATCACCACATTAACTACAATGTAACCTGTACTATATATTGAACGGTTTGCAATAGAAATTCAACATTCAATCATATCTAAAGCAAACGTGATAAAAGAATTATTCTCATAAAACGAGTGTTTGATACACGAGTTATACAAAGTAAAAGCATACTTTCACGTATAACTCCAACAATAATATCTTGCATTTAATAATAGATTGTAATACAAAAGTTTAATTTTTGATAAAATTATGCCGCTAAAATAGACTATTAATTGTAAAATACACATATTCTTTTCTAGACTAGGATTTTGAATTTTTTTTATATGGTTTTAACATATTAATGTTAAAATAGTATTGTAAATAATAATTAAGTAAAATGTTGTTGTATGTTATATAATTAATGTGTGTGTGTGTATATATATATATATATATATATATATTTAAATTATATGGAACAAATTTTTCATGACTAAAAATTTATAGTGTTGACAAAAAAAAAATGACATTAAGCTTCTTTATTAAAAATTTAAGTATTATAGCTTTAAAAACTATCTTACTCTAAAATACAGTAAATCTGTCAAGTGTTGGTAGCTCAAGTGGTTGAGGCCACCACCTAAGACCCCAGAGGTCTTAGGTTCGAGACACGGAGAAGGAATTTATTTCCCTCTTGTGGTGAGGTGGTTGTTCCCCTATTGTGGTGGTTGCGGTTCCGGCAGCAATGCGGTTGTGGTTCGGATTTATAGGTTCGGGTGGTCCCCATGGTGATTGCGGTTCCGGTCTACAGCGAGATGAAAAAATGTTGCCATGTACCCGGTGGTTGAAGGAACTATTGTAATTGATTATATTAGGAAACTATTGTAATTGATTGCCTTTAAAAGAAATACAGTAAATCTGCTATATTTTAATCAATGGAAATAAAATATTCACGTATAATATGAAATATTATTTTAAACATTATATTAATGCAAGCAAATCTTTTTCATGGTTGAACTATTTTTTTTTTTAAATATTTTTGGAATTTATGCTTGTAAAATATTGATTGGTGTGAAAATTTGTAGGAGTTCATTGAAATATTTCGAAAAAGATATTGTCACTGAAATATGATTCCCAAAAAATACTGCCAACAAATATAATATCTTACCATCAATAATAGATTGTATCACTTTTTTTTTTTTGGATAAAAAATTCTACATGCAAAATAGAATTTGAAACTGTAAATAAAGATATTATTTTGTAGAGTAGGATTTCGATTTTATTTAAAATTTTTGATTTTTTTAACTTTTTTTTTTGTTTTTGCAAAGTATATGTACATTGTTAATGATCATATCTAATCACAAGGATTTGTGGCTGTTTTTAATCGTTAATTAGATCACCAAATAATTACGTGTGATTGATCACTAACGTAATTAGTGAATACGAAAATTTGGATTGGGGTAGAATTAACACGTGTATTGATTACATATTTAATTTGTATATAAGAGAATCGAGCTGCTTTGGGCTTATAATCGAAGTTTGGACGTGTACATGACCTTTGACCTCCCTAGTGTGCATGTGTGACACCTGAGCTTTGACTATTTTGACCTTATCTAAACTAAATTCTATCATTCTACACTGGACTTGCTCGCATTTAGGAGTTATTCGTCCTATTGGACTTGTCCTTGAGGAGTCTTTAATTTGATTTTGTTGGTCTTTATTCTTGATAATTTTTTGTCTTGATATTGCAGCCAAATCTGTTCGCCGATGTGCAAGATATGCTCGCCAGGGTGTCATCTGGGTCCACATGGTCTTTAGGTTAAAACTGCTCGCCTGATTAATGTTGCTCGTCATATCAAGAATTGTTCACCTGACACTTCCAGCTCAGAGACACTTCCAGCTCAGCCTAGTTTTGTTAGCTTAACTTTATCTTAAGGGTGTGTACTTTGGATTAATTCTGCTCGTCCTAATGGCGTTTCTGCTCGCCTATCAACAATTACCCCCTTGCCAATCATTATGTTATGATAGGGCAAGGCGAACAACTTATGGGTTGGCAATTATCCAGTGATATAGAGGCGAGCTGATATAACATGGCGCGATTAACTTTTCATGGGCGGACAACATTGGCCGAGCTGATTTGGACAGATGACTGTTGGGATCCCAATGCCTGGGTGCGGCTCGAGGTGTGACGTGGGTGGAATGATTGTCGCCGCCCACGCGCACACGAAATCGAGGTAATGCGCCTCCAAATTTATCGGGGTAGGGCTGCACGCGCTTCTTAATTGCAATTTGGTCCTCACATTTTCAAACTTGTTCGCCCGGGACCCCATTTTTCCACACACTATTTAAGGATAAACTTGGCATTTTTATTCATTTTCACTGTTTATTCTCAGCGTGATAACTGTTCATTCCTTTTTCAAATTTCCGGCAACAGAACTCAATCTCCGGCGACGATTCCTTCGAATCAAGGTAGTAATCTCTTCTATTCTTCTTTATTTCTGTGATTGTGGGTGTGAGAAATGCAAAAAAACCCTAAACTCCGCCATCTGAGCTTTTGAATTGCCGCCGTTCTTTTTACTCTCCGCCGGAAACCACCATTAACACCGATTGAAGCTTTTTCATTCTAAATGTCCTCCCATTCTGAAACCGGTTCATATCCTCCTCGCGATCCTGGAAAATGGCCAATCGAAGAATTTTCGGTCCCAGTAGTTAACTTAGAATCCGATCCCGATGCGGCCTCAGTAGTCCACTCAGTGAATTCGAGAGCTCGCCCGTCTGGGGAAAAAGAGGAGCGAGCAAATCCTGCTCCCCAGGTTGAGGAGGAGACCAGTTCCGACCTTCACGAGGACGAGGAGGAAACTGAGGTGCAACAACCTGCCAACCCCGACGAACTAACTTGTGGGTACTTGAAAAACATCCAATTCCCCATGTCAGACCCGATTGAACATCAAGTCCCGGTCGTCGTTGCTCACCGGGTTAACTGGGACGAGTATGAAAGGGAATACTCTAATAAATTTGAAGTTCTTGCTCGAGGGAAGCGAAAACTCAGAGCGATCGAGTATGTGGCAAGGTGTATCATGTCCGCCGTCACAGAGGAAGAGTTGCCCAAAATTAGGAGGGATTACAAGATCTCCTACGACTTACACATGTATGCACCTCTGAAGGACGACAGAGTTGATCGCCCACCGCACGGGCTTACATCGATCAACCCAGAAACACTGAATGCTGGCGTCACATTGCCTTTACATCCCCTGGTCGGCAGGTTCTTGGAGCGGACAAACCTAGCCATAAGCCAACTGACTCTGGTTGGATGGATGAACCTCATGTCCTTGATGGTTCTGTTCGCCCTGGAGGGATATCCAAATAAACTGTCCGCTGATGAAGTAAGCTACCTTATGATGATCGCGGCCTGCATTGGCGAAGAGGCGGGCTGGTACTACCTCAAAGCGCGGCCAGGTTTGAGGCTTGTGGAGGACATTCCCGGAAAGGTGCGAGACTGGAAGCACGACTGGTTTTGGATAGGGGGTGACTGGCGTACTTCTGCTCGCCCTTATGGCGGTCCTGAGCGAATTGATACCCCGGCAGAGTTTAGGGACCTAAAGCGTGAGTCTTATCTCTTATATTTATTTTAAGTGATAAGACTAATTTTAATTTCTTTCTTTTTGTGTTTCAGGTCCCAAGAACCTCAAATGGCGAAGTGCTGAGGAAAGCATTAGCGACCAATTCCTGTATACCATCTGCCCGATCGCTCTTCGTCGCCGAGCAGATCGCAGCATCAACCACCTCTTCCTTGAGTCCACACTGAGGGTTGCTCACTTCACAACTTACCCCCATCATCTTGAGGCTCAAGCTCAAGTTCCTGAGGGTAAGGTCCTTTAAAATTGTCGAGCAAATCTGCTCTTCTCGTTCTTCCTGATTTATCATTGACGAGCAAAGATTGACCTAAAGTTGTTCATTTTTTTTGCAGATCAGCTCGTCACCGTTGCCCTTCATCCTTCCTATCTCCTTCTAGACCAGCACGTGTGGGAGATGCCGACCAAGCGCGGACGGAAGAAGGGAGACCCTTTGGTGAAAATGATCGCCTTGGCTGCTAAAGCGGGCAAAGATGATCCCCGACAGGCGGGTAAATCCAGTTCAGCAAAAATGTCTGCCCCAGTAAGCAGTCCGCCAGCGGCTGCAACTCCCAAATCAAAGAGACTGCTGCGAGGAGATGGCACTCCCATCTCAGATACCGATAGGGCGGCCAAAAAGGCTAAAGTCGGCCACGGGAGTGGGGCTGCTTCTGCTCGCCCTACTGAACACGAAAGCGAGCGGACTTCCTTGCTGGAGTTACGCCCAGAGCAGCATGTGATCGCCGCCACTCCAGAAAGACAACCGAGGCCTTTAGATCCAACCTATCTTGGCTGGGACAAAGGCCGTCACGATTCGTAAGTTCTTTAACTTGAACTTTTTTTTAACTCCTTGGCCTGTTTCCGTGCAGTTATGACCCCAACAACTATCCGGGGCGATCAGATATGGTGCACCAATACTCCTGCTCGAAGGTGTCTGCCAACTATCGTGAGATTCCAGACCCTTTTGTTCGACGTGCCTCCGAGACGGTTCCTCGCTCCTGGACCAAGGAGCTAAATAAGGTCGTCAAGACACAAACACCTCATGATAATGGTCGTTTGTGTCTCATGGAGGTGAGCAGGTCCCTGGTCGCCGTACAGAGGTTGGTCGACCAGGTCGACGATTTGGAGAGGGATGCTCGTCATCACGCGGCTACTGTAAACCGCATTGCCAAGGAGAGGGATGATGCCAAGGCTGAAGCGAAGAAAATGGTGGCCGACCTTGAGAATAAGGTTAAGGCCCATCAAACGAGCGAGCAGCGTGCTCTCGATGTGCACGTCAAGGTCTCTGAGGAGCTAAAGCTCAAAATGGTTGAGAATGAGCGACTGCGTGCCGAGCTCGTCTGGGCTCAACAATAGAAAGAGGTCGCCGAGAAGTTTTCCACCGAGGCAACGACCAAGATTGCTAGCCTTGAAGATCAGCTCGCCAAATCCATTACTGAAGATGAGCTGATCCCAAAGATGGAGGCGGGCTCAATCATTGGCTTTGTGACGGGCTACGCCGAGAGCATCCGGATTGCTAATGAGTTCAAAGTCCAGTCCGTTGTTGAGGAGATTGGTAAGGAGCTTACTAATTTCATCGAATCCAATCCTCCAGCTCCGGGCACAACCCTCCAAATTGGTGATCTACCCGATTATGGGGTTAAGCTGGACTTTATCAACCCTGGGGTAATAATCACAAATCCTCCAGAGGACGACGAGGAGGATGAGGTCGCAGAGGGCGAGCAGACCCAGCAAATCGAGCAAAGCGAGAAAGCTCTTCAGGAGCGAGATAATGCTGAGGGACTGATTGCCGAGCTCACACAGGAGGTCCCTATTGACCCTCTAATTGCTGGGACACCTCTTGAGGACCCCAAGGATGACAACATTCCCCCTCCCTCCGGACTGGGCTCTTAGATGATAGGACTAGTTAGGTTTTTTAATTCTTGTTGTTGTTCGCTCCCTTGTGGAGTTTATTTTATAACTCTTTTGGGCGATCAAGCCTTGTTATCAATGGAATCATGTTTTGCTCGATTTCTTTTCTTTATATTAATTTTTCTTTGCATTTATATTTATGCTTAACAATCTTAATGTAGTTGGACTTTGTTCCTTAAGAACTTTCGCCTTAGGAATTTGAGGGCTTTGGCCTTAGGCTATGTTCATTTAAAGACGAACAGCCTTTGATGGGCTTGATTGTATAACCAATTTGTGCCTCGAGCTTGAATCTCCTTTGAATGAACAACTTAAGATTAAACTTGCTTTCAAAAATTATATGTGCAAATGACGACCTAAACTGCAAACCACAATAAAACAAGCTGAAGTTGTTCGACCTCTATACACTTTGTCAAACAATCAACCTATCAAAGTACATAATTTACACCCAAGTCAAAGTAGCTCGACTACTATACATTTTATCGAGCTAACCCTGAACTTTTTAAAGACATTAAACTATATACAAGAGGAAAACAATATCTGATTGCAAATAACTTGACCAATCTAATTCTACTCGACCACCAATACTTGGTGAAATTTTTCAAAAAATTAGGCAAGTTTTTGGATCTTACTTGCGCATATGCTTTCTTAGCTCGCCCAAGGAACTTAGTAGCTCACCCAGCTAAGCAGTGTCACTTTCACTTCTCATAGGAAAAGTAGCTCACCTATTGAAAATTCTTTTTCAAATTAGCTGCATTCTAAGAATATTGGGCCGAGTTGCCATCTAAGTCTTCTATGTCATATGCACCATTGGGTAACCTGTCTGTTACCCTATATGGGCCCTTCCAAGTCGGGTCAAATATGACTGGAGGTAGGGCGAGCATCTTTCTCAAAACTAGACCACCAACTTCGAACTTTCTTATTTTGACTTGAGAATTGTAGTAGCGTTCTGCTCTCTGTTTGTAAGTTGCATTTTTTAGTTCAGCCGTGATTCTTTTTTCTTCGAGCAAATCTAGCTCGACTAATAGGGCAGAGTTGTTCACCACTTCTTTAAAGTTGGTCGTTCTCAATATTTTGGTCTTCAATTCAACTGGAATGACGGCCTCAGTTCCAAATGCTAATGCAAAAGGTGTTTCTCCGGTGCTTGACCTGGGAGAAACTCTGTATGCCCACAGTACATCTGGCAATTCTGTAGACCACTTGTCTTTGCTTTCTGTTAGCCGTATTTTAAGAATATATTTGATTATCTTATTGACGGCTTCTACCTGACCATTTGATTGTGGATGATAAGGGGTTGAATAGTGCTTTCTGATCCCCCACTTTGTACAGAAGTCTCGAAGCTTTTTTCCATCAAACTGAGGATCATTGTCTGTTACAAGTGTTTGAGGAACTCCGAACCGACAGACAATGTTCTTCCATATAAAGCCAATCATATTTTCTTGGGTAACTTTAACTAGAGCTTTTGCTTCTGCCCATTTTGTATAATAATCCACAGCCACAACAGCAAATCGTACATTTTCTTTTCCCCGCGGAAAAAGTCCAATAATATCCATTCCCCATCGTGTAAACGGCCAAGGGCTGAAAACTAAAACGAGTTCTTGAGCAGGAGTACGGATACTTGGAGCAAATATTTGACATCGGTGACAAGCTCTGGCCATTTGGATTGCATCTTTTCGTAAGGTCGGCCAGTAATAGCCTTGCCTTACAGTTTTGTAGGCCAAAGCTTGCCCCCCCAGCATAATTTCCACAGGCTCCGGAATGTATATCTTCCAAAGTAGTCCTTCCTTGTCCCCTAGACAAACACTTGAGTAGCGGGACTGAAAAGCCTATTTTGTAAAGCTGCTCGTCTACTAGGGTATACCTAGCTGCTTGTTTAGTTATTCTTGCAGCTTCAAAAGAATTGCTTGGCAGTTCACCGTCTTTCAAGTATTTGGCTATAGGAGTTCTCCAATCATCATCGTCTTTTTGTTCAACCACCTGATTTACTTCGTAATCCACCGTCGAAGGTTGGGTTTTCCTAGTAATGATGATTTCTGTTAGATCTGCTGGCCCGTCACTTGTTGCTAATCTTGCTAGGGCATCAGCTTGTGTGTTGCTCATTCGAGGTACCTGCTGGATATATACTTGGTCTAACATAGATACCAAATGAGCAACAATTCGTTGATACTCGATCATATGTTCGCCTCTGTCCTCATATTCACCCCGTACTTGGCTCACAATGAGTTGAGAATCTCCAAAAATCTGGAGTCGTTTGACTCCAACTGCTAGTGATAAGTGGAGACCTGCAATGAGGGCCTCGAATTCAGCTTCATTGTTGGTGGCCATAACCTCGAATCTGACTGCCGAAGTGAATACTTGTCGGTCGGGGCTGATGAGAATTACTCCTGCCCCCGAGGCTAAATTTGTTGACGAACCGTCTACATAGAGATGCCATGGGTGATCTAGCCCTCTCATCGGATTTTGGGGAAAAGTCAGCTCGACTATGAAGTCGGCTAATGCTTGATCCTTAATCATTGTTCGAGGTGCATATGTTACTCCGAATTGGCTGATCTCTATGGACCATTTTAACAGACGGCCAGCTGTGTCGGGTCGGTGCAAAATTTGTCTGAGCGGGAAAGTTGTCAGTACTTCAACTTGATGATCGAAGAAGTACGGTCTTAATTTTCTAACACTCATGACAAGAGCATATGCCAGTTTTTCTGTGGGTGAATATTTCACCTCGACTTCATGCAGGGCCTGACTGACATAGTAGATAGGAAGGTGAAACTTGCCTTCTGCTCGTACCAACACCGAACTTATGGCCATATCCGAAGCTGCCATATATAAATATAACTTCTCGCCGGAGATTGGTTTTGATAGAATCTTAACATCTCCCAGACAGTCTTTTAACTGGTCGAAAGCTTTCTGGAAGGTTCCTGTCCACGTAAAATTGCCTTTTTTGATGGCTTCAAAGAATGGACGACATTTGTCCCCCGATCGTGATATGAACCTGTTTAAAGCTGCTAGGCATCCTGTCAGCCTTTGTACTTCTTTGACGGAACGAGGAGGTCCCATATCAACGATTGCTTTGACTTTTGTTGGATTGACTTTGATACCTCGTTTATTAACTAGATGGCCCAGGAATTTTCCCGAATGTACTCCGAAACTACTTTTCTTTAGATTCAACTTCATGTTGTATTTTCGGAGAATGTTGAACACCTGGGATAAATGTTGGAGGTGGTCTTCTTTTTTAGTACTTTTGACGACTATGTCGTCAACATACACCTCCACCGTCTCCCCGATATGTTCGTCAAACATTTTGTTCACCAACCTCTGGTAAGTTGCTCCTGCATTGATTAACCCGAACGACATTCTTTTCCAGCAAAGTAAGTTCTTATTTGTGTAGAAGGCCGTATTTTCTTGATCGTCCTGGTACATTGGAATTTGGTGATAACCAGCAAAAGCATCCATAAATGTGAACATTTCATGCCCTGTTGTGCTATCCACCAGTTGATCAATGTGCAGAAGTGGAAAATTATCCTTTGGGCATGCTGCATTCAGGTCTGTAAAATCTATGCATAGGCTCCAGGTTCCATTCGGATTTCGCACTAGGACGGGATTTGCAACCCATTGCAGGCACAACGCCTGTTTGATTAGGTTGTTGTCCAACAACTTCTTGACTTCTTCATTCAGAGTTTGATACTTGTCGGGCCTGTATTTCTGTCATTTTTTGTGGATGAGTCTTCGGACTGGATTGATGTTTAGTCTGTGACAAGCATCTTTTGGATTGATTCCCACCATATCTGCATGTGACCATGCAAAGACATCTAGGTTAGCTTTCAAAAATTATGCCATTCGAGTCCTGTAGGGCTCAGGGAGCTCGGATCCGATGTAAAGTTTGAGATCATCACGGTTAGGGTTAAGTTCGAGGGCTTCCAGTTCTTCGACTGGAGTTGCTCGCCGTTTTTGTCCCTTCCACCGTGGATCAACGATTGGCCCTTCTGGGCTGAGCTCATCCTCGATGTTCATTAGTTCTGCACCTAACCGGGGGTCAAAATCCTCTGTTGGATTAGTGCCATTGTTGGTCGCCACAACTGGGCCCTCCTGGTTGATGCATGAACTCAGTTCATCGGTAACCATTGACAATTTTACTACTGACAAGGTTTGCTCGCTGTCTAGCAACTTATGTTCACCCATGGATGAGAGTTGTTCGTCTATGTCCATTTGGTCATTCTGGGTCCCCAAAATGTCATTGAGGACAGAAGATTCATCGTCTGGGTGACTGGTTGAGGCTTCCATCATAAATGTATGTTCTTTGTTTGGATGAAGTTGAAGGAGACATTCTCGAGCTTTCCTTTGGTCTCCCTTCAACGTTCGAGCTCCACTGGTTGTTGGAAACTTAACACAATAATAGTAGTTTGAAACAACAGCTTTGAATTCATTCAAGAACGGTGGGCCAAGGAACCCATTATAGGTGGATTCTTGATCTACGACAAAAACAAAATCCACCATTCTAGTTATATTCTTCTCAGGGTCCTTGGTCGATACAAGTTGTACTGACAACCTAACTATTCCTAACGGTTCCGTTACAGCATTTTCGAAGCCTAGAATTCGGTGATTAGAATCTTGAATGTAGCTAGCATAGTCGCCTAGCTGATCAAGCGTTTTCTTAAAGATGATGTTGGTGTAGGCTCTAGTGTCCACCAATAATCGGTGTACTTTGGTTCCCATTATCTTGGTACAGATTACGAGGGAATCGTTATAGGGCATCACAATCCCATCCAAATCTTTGTCCGTGAAGGTCAATTCTGCTGTTTGAAGAATTGATGGATTGACCCCCATTTCCTGAACCTGAGCTATTGCACGTAGCTCAACTTTCCTCTTACGATTCGATATTGGTGGTCGTCCATCAGAACATCCACCAACAGGTCCCGCAGGCTCCATCATTTGGATTTCAGGAACTGGACCTCCTGCTGGTGCCGGAGCTAGTCGCCCAGCTCGATTCCGGCGAGGAGCCTGCTCTATATCCTCTTCTTCGGAATCATCATCATCTCTGTCTCTCTTACCGGGTTGTCTCTTCACAAACTCAGATATCTTACCCTCCTCATAGAATCGCCACAATTGCTTTAGCAAGTCACGACATTCACTTGTAAAATGCTCCACACTTTGATGGTAGGCACAATACTTGTTTTGGTTTAGCTTGCTAACGTTTTGACGTATCTTTCTGGGAGGAGTAAGTAATTCCTTGTCCCAGACATTGTTGTACACCGCATCAATTGATATGTTAAGTACATGATTCAATTTGTCTTTTAGTTCCGTCCCTTCATTAAATGCTTTCATGTTCTTCGGGGCATGATAACCACCACCACCAGACTTTTTCCCACTCTCCTTCTGTTCACCTTTGTCCCCCATGCCTTTTTGCAAGGCTTCGTGCATGGAGACAAAGAGTCCTGCCCGGTCTCGGAATTCAGCGTAAGTTTTCGGGCATCTGAGATGTACATCCTTCCAGAGTTTTGTGCCCTTCTTCAATCCAGTTAGGACAACCACAATTTTGGTATCTTCGCTGACTGATTCCCCTTCTTGCAAGACCTTGTTGAATCTTTCCAAATACGAACGGTCTGACTCGTCGTCAGCTTGTTTTAAGTCGAATAATCGATGTCTCTGGGATAGATAAGACCCGACCGTAGAGAAATGGGACAAGAATTCTTTGCCTAGCTGGGCAAACGAATGGATTGAAGCTGGTGGCAGAGTCGAAAACCATTTATGGACACGGTCCCCCAGAGTCAATAGAAAGTTTCGGCACTGGGTTGCATCACTTGCCCCCATCGATATCATATAATCAGAGTATTTCATCAAATGCACCCGAGGGTCTGCCGTGCCTTCATATTGTATACTTGTAGGGAATTGGATCTTCTTTTGAATGGGAGCTTTCCGAATCACTGAAGATAATGGTGAAGTAGGAAGAGCAATATTCCCATAACCTCTTTGCAGGTCTAACTAACCCTGCATGCTTTCAATTGCTTTCCTCATGGAGACCAGTTCCTCCAAGGATCCCCCTTGACTTGGAGGTTGTTCGGCGAACAGAGGTGCATGACCATCTGTCCGCCGCAGTCCCTCGCTTGGTATGGGAACCCCCTGGACTGGCCTCCTAGGATTGGGCTCCGCATCAGGGCCTAGACGACCAAAAGCTGACCTAGTCAGCCTTTCATGGACTGACTGGCGAGATGGTACGTAGGCCGGGCGAGCTACTTCTGCTATTGGATGGACCTCCGTTGCTCCCCGACCATGGCGACCTAACCTGTTCAGTGCACTTTGGCGTGTGCCCTGACTAACCCCCATAGCTTGATTTGGAGTTGATTCTCCATGGCTGGTAGCTTCAGCGAGCTGTTTCTCCTTGCCCTTCATCTTACGAATTTGGGTACTGTCTGCCTCATTTTGATGGTCATCTCTGGCCTTCTCATGCTCGCGAGCTCTTGTTGGGCCATGCCTTGCTCGAATATGAGATTGGCCAAGCTGTGCTTGTTGCTTTTGCAAGGCCTGAATCATTGCGATTGTTTAAGCTAGTTCATCAAGATTGCGAACAAAAACATCCAACTCAGGTGGCATTGGTTGATGTGTAACTGTTGGATGGTTTTCTTGCTCGTGCCTGGCTATTTATGTTCGCCTACCAGTATGGACATCCTTGAACGTGAATCTATTGTCACATGCTAGGAGTGTTGAGTCTCATGAGACTGAGGCATCTTTAATTGATGTTTGCGTGTTAGTTTTCAAAAGTTCTTAAATGAAGAACACCAAGAACACCTTTCTTCAATTCTTCAAGTTTAAGTTTGAAGTTTTTACTTAATCATACTTGAATCCTTAAATCGAAGGTTCAAACCCTCCTTCTAGCGCCAATTTGTTGATGATCTTATCTAATCACAAGGATTTGTGGCTGTTTTTAATCGTTAATTAGACCACCAAACAATTACGTGTGATTGATCACTAACGTAATTAGTGAATATAAAAATTTGGATTGGGGTAGAATTAACACGTGTATTGATTACATATTTAATTCGTATATAAGAGAATCGAGCTACTTTGGGCGTATACTCGAAGTTTGGACGTGTATATGAATTTGTGCTTATTTTATTAGCTGAAAAAATCTAAGTATTTATACAAGTTTGCCTAGCAGGAGGTGTACATGACCTTTGACCTCCCTAGTGTGCATGTGTGACACTTGGGCTTTGACTATTTTGACCTTATCTAAACTAAATTATATCCTTCTACATTAGACTTGCTCGCATTTAGGAGTTGTTCGTCCTATTGGCCTTGTCCTTGAGGAGTCTTTAGTTTGATTTTGTTGGTCTTTATTCTTGATAATTTGTCGTCTTGATATTGTAGTCAAATCTGTTCGCCGATGTGCTAGATATGCTCGCCAGAGTGTCATCTGGGCCCACATGGTCTTTAGGTTAAAGTTGTTCGCCTGATTAATGTTGTTCGTCATATCAAGAGATGTTCGCCTGACACTTCCAGCTCAGAGACACTTCCAGCTCAGCCTGGTTTTGTTGGCTTAACTTTATCTTAAGAGTGTGTACTTTGGATTAATTATGCTCGCCCTAATAGCATTTCTGCTCGCCTATCAACATACATATGAAATGTTTAGAAGGGAAATTAATTTTTTTTAAACTAAGATTGATGCTTAAACGTCAATTCTTATTGTTGAATTGTGTATTGTAAATACCAACACATTAATCAATTGTACCCACACAAACATCTATACAATATTTCATTCTAATTATGATATTTTTTTGTCAAATTTTATTTAATGATCTGAAATGTGTAATTTTATCTTTAGAGTTAAACTTTTGTGTACGATTATTATTGTATCTTCATACATGGGGGAAAACTGGGCATGCAACTATACGATAAATATAATTTTAAGTAATACTGTATTATACTAATTTGAGATTGAATATGTGAATTAGTTAATATTTTTTAAATTTTCTATTTATTCATTTTTAGTATTTTTTTTATTGTTCGTTGAATTATAATTACAATTTAATATTCTATCGAAAATACAAAATATTTAAAAATATTATAATTTATAATTTGCAATAATAATAACAATTTTTTTTAATCCGCGAAATTCGTGGAGTACCAACTAATTATTTGATATATTCGAACTATATATTCACATTGGCCTTTTAAGACTCTAGAACGGGTTGCAAATTGTTCTCCGTACACCAATAATCTTTACACTTTCTTTTTTAAGTTCCACAATAATTTTTGTACTCTAAAAGTAAATATAAAATACTATCACGCTGCCTACTTTATTTTAAATATTCTTTATTCTTTAATTTAAAAATTCAATATAATAATTTTATTAAAAAATGTATCACTCCATATATGAAAATTAATATGGGAGAGAAGGAGTATTATTTATAAGACCTTTGACATAAATTGAGTCTCACTACTCAAACCCCAAAATCCTCTAAACTCACTGGTCGTTTGGTTTGAGGGATTGTCTGGGATTGTCTTTATAATCCCAGGTAATCACGTGTTTGGTTTGAAGGATTGCACAGGAACATGACCCTGGATAGACTAGAACGACTATCTCGTGTACAATTCGATCCAGAAAATTTGGTTCTTGTCCAAATTTTCTAGTTCTAGTCTATCCGTTTTTCGATAATCATTCTAATCCAATCATAGCTAATTCAATCATATCCCGTAAACCAAACGGTCCCCCATAAAATTTAAAAATTAACATGAATTATTAAACATACCCCATTTTATTCCTAATATATGTCTAATCTATAAAAAAAATTCTATTTCATATTTTCATAATAATTGTCTCTCTTCTCAAGAAAAAAATATTTATTTCTTCTTATTCTTTAACTTTGATCTGAAAAAAATTATATTAAAAAATTAAATATATTTTTAAAAATATTATAAAAAATCAACCAAATTTTAAAAAATATATAAATTACAAAAATTAATTAATAAAATAAAATTCCTAAAAAAATTAAAAAATGAATAAAATATAAATAATGTCTTAAAAAATTAATTAAATTGAAAAAATTAATTAAAAATATAAATCTGAAAAATTAAAAAAATTAGATAGATTTTTAAATAATTAATAAAATAAAACATATCTTCAAAAAATTAAATAATAAATAAAAAACTTCAAAAGGAAAAGGTTAAAGCCAAATAATATCAGAAAAATATATTTTATAAAAATTAATTCAATCATCGTATATAATTAACATAAAAGTTAAATAATTTTTATTTAGTTTTAAAGGTTTTTTTTAATTTAGTTAATTTTCTAAAAATAATTAAATCAGATTTTATTTTTGATTGAATTATTTGGAAAATAGAATTAATTAATTTATTTTTTAAATTAATTTTTCAGATTTTAAATAATTTTTTAATTGAATTTTTAAATTTCATATAATTTTATTATTTAAATATTTATCGATTTTTGTAAATATTTTTCAGATTTAATTCTAACTTTTTTTTTAGGTATTTTAAATATTTAAAGGAAAATAAAAAAAATTGATCAATTTTAATTTAATGTACTAATTTTAAAATTAAATAACTTAAAATCCTAAAGTTAAACCCAACAAAACTTAGAAATAACGTATCCATATTTATATAAGGATTACTTAGACATTTTATATATGGATATATTATTTTATTTTGTTCATGAACAGTTTTCAACGTGTTTTTTAATCTTTTATTGGATCTTAGCCTTGTCATAACTCATAACTTCTTTTAAAAGTAAGATCTAATAATTTTTCTCTTATCATGATGAACCCCACCGGCCCACCCTATCCCACATTCCCACCTCGTTCTAAAGAAGTCTATTTCAATTGATATCATAAGATCCTATCGTACATCTTATTGCCAATGGACAGCCTAAGATAATATTGTATATCTTATTGTCAATGGGCAGCATAAGATAATATCGTATATTTTATTTCTTAAATTATGGGAATAAATTTTGATTGATTTCTTTTATATTAGGATTTATATTTTTTTAATAGGTTTTATATTATTGTGGTTCCTATAATGAATTACTATTAATTTCATAAACCATTTATGATATAATTTTTTTTAATACTTTTAAACAATTATTTAATATTTTGAACTTTTCAAAATAGGTTTAATTATAGCTAGTTCATATAAAATTTTGCTTGTTTTTTTAAACGGTAGAATTCACATTCATCATATTAAAAAAAAAAAAAAAATATATATATATATATATATATATATATTATAAATTCATATTTGCATTTAAATGCATAGCATGTACTTGAATTTTGACTTTTAAAAGTTTATTTCGTAAATAGGACTTTGAAAGTCAAAATTGATTTGAAATTCGACTCAAAATCCAAGTGCATATTATGCACTTAAACTTATACTAGAATCACGCAATATACATATACATCTTATACTTTGTACTTATTATACATATATTAAATTAAAATTATTCGTCTTACACTAAAGTCAAATGTTTGAAATCAAAATATATTGAATTTCACATATTAAATTATTTATTCGATGAGTGTTCTCTTTATAATAGAGAATCAAAATTATGAGTGAGGAAGAATGTTAATGTTAAACAACAAACACTCAGAAGAAATGAAATTCCTCCAATGCTTTTTTTATTTTTTTAGGAATTAAATTCTCACTCTATAATTGTCACTCCAGCTGATATTCTTCTCATCTTCACGGTTTTCAGTCACCATGGATGTCTCTCAAGAAAGAAAAAGAAAAATCACCATGAACGAGAGTGTTGGTGTATCTATTTATTTCTTACTGATCTCTATTTACTACAACGACTATCACTTTTAACTTTAAAAAATAATGCATTTTATAAAGTACTACATCATTTTCTTTTTTTATCTATTGATCTACATATATTAAACTAAAAAAACTATTAGGTACTTTCCACTTCAATATTGTCCTTCTTTTTTTTTGTATAATCACTTTTATGGATTACGCTTTTGAACACACAATTTTAACCTAGAAATTATTATTTTTCATTTAAACATTATTAATATTTGTAAGAAATATATCCT
This sequence comes from Ballota nigra, assembly GCA_947034835.1. Lineage (NCBI taxonomy): Eukaryota > Viridiplantae > Streptophyta > Magnoliopsida > Lamiales > Lamiaceae > Ballota > Ballota nigra. The sequence goes on along the minus strand of OX344720.1, from coordinate 116,926,238 downwards.
TGTCATGCATTATACATATAAAATGTATAACTTTAATTTAGAAAATTATCTTTGTTCACTTGAACATTATTTGTTTTCAATTTTTGAATAATGATCACTATTACCGTAACATTTACTACATTCCTCGTACACTATTATTATTCGAACTTTTCAAATAACTTGTACACTATAAAATAGATCATTTTATATAAAAAAAAATTAGAAAATTATCCCACAAAATCTCATTTACTTAAATTTATTATTTTTTTATGCTGAAAACCTCCTGTCTCAAAATTATTATTTTTTATTTAAATATTTCACAATTATTATCATACTCCAAAAAAGAAAATAAGTCATACTCAAAAAATTAATAAAATATTTAAATATTATTATTTTCTTCAATTTCAAACTCACATACTATTTTATTTTAAAATTATATTTTTTTTTTCAAAAAAGTAATTTTAAAATGGAGGGAGTATAAGTTTAAACAATACGGAGGGAATATTAATTTAAGGGAAAATTGACAAAAATGTCATGTATATTGGCAGTAATGATAAAAAATATCCTTTATGTTTTTCATTTTGTGAAAATGTCCCTTATGTTTTACAAGCCAGGTGAAAATATCCCGTTATCGACTAAAATAAGTTTCTAACCGGTACACGCTGATATAGTAGTGTATTTTTGATTAAAATTCCCTTTATATTTCTATTATTTGATGAAAATGTCCTTTATATATTATGATTAAAAATTAAGGATTAAAATATTAAAAATTATTCAATAAATAATTTTAAATTACATACTTTTTAAAAAATAAAACAATCAAATTAAGTATTTCATTATAAAAAAATTGTGTTCTCTTCCCCTATTGAAATACCTTTAAATAATTTAAATTTGTATCCTCCTTTACAATTTTTTAATATTTTTTTATAATAAATTGTTCTTATGTTGTTTTACATGTTTTAAATATATTTCGATATTTTTATGGCATTTTATGATTTAATTTATTATTTTGGTTTAATCATTAATTTTAATTATATATACAAACGGATATTTTCATCTAATAATAAAAATATAAAGGGTATTTTCGTCAAAAATATCTCGTTAGTGTGTACCGATTACCAGCTGATTGTGAACGATTACAAGATATTTTCACTTAATATAATGAATATTTTCACAAAGTGAAAATACAAAGGGTAATTTTATCATTAGTACCGATATACAGTTAATTTTGCAAATTTTCCCTTAATTTAATGGAGCTTGGTCTCGTGTCCGTGAAACAGTGTCATTAAATTATTGTCTCCCATTATGTTATTGAATAATCCTCAAGACTTTCTTGGGAGTCGGAACAACACATTGATGATAAGATGGGCCACCTCGTGGGTGATTGTAAATGAGCGTCCTTCATGATTTGGTAAATCCAGGAAGGACCAATATCATAATTTGATGTCTCTCATGTCATGATAGGGTGTTTTTTTGAAAAACTTATACTTCTATGTTCCTTGTTCAAAGTTGGTCTGTACATTTTCTTTATTTCATTTCACAATTGTTTACACGTTAAAAAATAAAATATATTTGTAAATTTCATCCTCACAATAATCATATTTTTACAAAAAATTGTTATTACTTTTTGCATTTTGGGTGCATATTACACTCAATTCAACCAATTTTTTCACTTTATATCCCACAAAACACTATTCATTACATTTTTTCTTAAAAGTTATGCACATTATGGTGCAAACATTAATGGGACGGAGGGAGTAAGTGATTATAATCACTTAAAATTGTGTGCATTAACAATTTTAAGTATTTTTAAATGTGTTGATGTTGCTTAAATTAATCAGCTAGAATCTATAATCGAAAGCTGATAAAAATATGTTTTCACTTTAATAATTTATCACTAATAATTTACTCTATTTAAATTTTTATCAAACATTCAGCATTTATTTTAATTTTTTTAAACACTCATCACTTTCACCATTAAATCACAATTTCATATTCTATATTTTCTCTTCTAATTTCTATAATCTCTCCTAATACCTCGCATTTTTCATACGTATTTATCTTCCAAATTTTGAATAATAAATAATTTAATATATTTCGTACACCTTTAAATATGTAATTTTATTATTTGCATTGTTGTATTTTACGCACCCATTTGTAACTTGACATATTTATTTACAGTCTTGCATTTTAATTTTTGTAATTTAAATTTTATTATATGATTGTAATTTATTTTAAGTGTATAATAATTTTTTCTTTATTATAATTTTGAATTCTGAGTATCAAATAATTTAATAAATCACTTTATAAATAATAATAAAAATTGATTATAGAAAATACTGAATAATAAAAAAATAATTATTTTAGTTTGTGTTGGGTTGTTGATAAAGTGTGAAAAAAGATAAAATTAAATTGAAATGTAAAATGTATATGTGGAGGAGAGAGAAATGAATTATTTATTAGGAGATTGGATTGCGATACGTTTTTGATAAAGATAGTCTAATGTCAAACGGATTGATACTTTCTCTGCCGCTTTTGAGGATGTTTAATGATTGAGTTTTTTGCACTTTTGGTCCCATTGGACATCAAATGTTTTACTTTTGGTCCCATTCGAATATTTTTTTGCACTTTCAGTTCCACTCGTTCCAAAACTTGCAATATTGGTCCCACAGTTGTCCGAATTTGCAACATTAGTCCCAAGAATGTAACGACCACTTAACGGATCTAACGGACTTGCACTTTTGGTCCCATATGATACACTTGCAGATTTGGTCCCATAGGATTAAAAAATTCACTTTTTTTACTTTTTTTTTTACCAAAATAATTTTGTTAAAATAAATATAATTACAATATACATATAAATTTCTTATTTTACAATAATATATATATATATTATTTTAATAAAAAAGTTAATTAGAATAATTTAATCTATATTAATTATTTAAAATTTGAACAATTTTTTTAACTTTTGTGCCATTTTTTTTAATAATAATAATAATAATTTTCTCAACATCTTATTTAATTAATAGTTCGCTAATAATCCCCTATAAAAATCTCTAAATTACATATAATTTCACTAACGATTACACACAAGAAAATCTTTCTTTTGTTCATTCCTAAAATTTAACAATGCACCCACATAAAAATTATATTATCAATTTTTATGTCAATTGTTCAATAATAATAATTTACCCTATGTTTTATTTAATTAAAAAATAAATAAACAGCACTTAAAAAATAGAATAATTTAAATTGTATTTAATTTAATTCAATTTAATTTTTAATAAGGTTTCTAACATGTACAAAAATTGCTACGTTACAAAAAATGTTTATAAATTGGTATGTTATAAAAATTGGTACGTTGATGTCATTCAAAATTGGTACGTTATTAAATAAAATTGAACAGAAATTGGTATTAACATGTACAAAAATCGTTGCTATGTTATAAGAACTGAACCGTACAAAAATTGGTACTAACATGTACTAAAATTTTGGTACGAACACGGTCACTCATATTCTAAATTACCTAAATTTTTCTGTGGTTGAGTCTATGGAAAATTGAAAGATGAAGACTGTGGATGATTTTTCTAACTTTGTGGTGTGCAAGTTATTTTGAAATGTTCGAATAAGAAAATGTACAAGTTATTATGGGACTGGGTGAGTAATAATTTTTTTTAAATTATAATAATTTTTATTTATTATATATCTAAAAATTACAATAATTAATAAAAATCTTATTAAAATTTTAAATTGAATTAGATTAAAAGAATACGGGATAGGGTAAATTATTATTGTTGAACATAGGGTAAATTATTTACAATAAATATTTATTAGTTTTTTTAATTAAATAGAACATATGGTAAATTAATATAATTATTTAAAAGATGGCACAAAAGTTAAAAAAATATTGTTCTAACATTAAATAATTAATATAGATTAAATTATTCTAATTAATTTTTTTTATTAAAATAATATATATATATATATATATATATATATATATATATATATATATATATATATATATATATATATATATATATAAATTATTGTAAAATAAAAATAAATTTGTATGTATATTGCAATTATATTTCTTTATATAAAATTATTTTGTTAAAAAAAAGTTAAAAAAAGTGAATTTTTTAATCCTATAGGACTAAATCTGCAAGTGTATTATATGTGACCAAAAGTGCAAGTGTATCTTATGGGACCAAAAGTGCAAGTCCGTTAGTTGCCGTTAACTTTGGGACTAATATTGCAAGTTTTGGAACGAGTGTGACTGAAAATGCAAAAAAATATTCGTATGGGACCAAAAGTGTTTTGCTTGGGACCAAAAGTAAAACATTTGATGTCCAATGAGACCAAAAGTGCAAAAAAAACTCTTTAATGATTTTATTTACGTGGAAAGCGAGGCGTGAGATGCATATTATCCCACGTTATAATAGAATTTCCATTTCATCTGTGATTTCTATTTTTTAATGAAAGTCAAACTTTGAGCTCCTTACGGGTCTAACGGAGGAGATTAATTTGGACGGCATTACGGTAAACAAACTCGGTTTCGTATTTTGCAACACAACCGACGACATCCAACGGTCTTTATCCATCCAACAAATAGAAGTACATTGACTATAATACTCATTTCCTCCCAAAAGATATTAGTATATATTTCTTATTTTAATTTGTCCCATAAAAAACTTACATATTTAAAAATTAAGGGTGTTGAAACCGGAAATCATTGGTCGAGCGGATTTGAAACACATAACGCCTAGACCGTCTAATTGGGGACTAGTCGGCATGAGTTTTTTTTAGATTTTTTGCTCCTTATATATTATTAATATGATCAAAATCATTTGATAACCTTTTACATATGTAACAATATACTTCAATAATTCAACAAATAATAATCAATACATATGCAAACTACAAATTGATGAAAATTAAATGAAAAATAAAAATACATAATAATTTACATCAAATTAAGTGAAATTCTCTAAACGACGTCGTTTAAAGGCGGAGAAAAATAAAACAATTGACGTCTAACCTACCTAGACGGGTTATACTAAAATCTGGTCGGTTGATGACCACCTAGTGCCTAGGCGCCACCTAGAGGAATTTTTGCATCACTGCTAAAAATAAATAGTATTTATTAAATTTTACTCTCACAAACTCATATACCATAAAGTGTACTTATTATACATTTTGTTAATTCATGTGCCCACAAAAGTACTTGTGTTCCAGGATAGAGAGAGTAATAAATAAATAAAATTAGTCACCCAAATTTATTCCCCTTGAAATGGACAAGACTGTTAAGGAAACTAAATTAAAATAAATAAAATAAGGATATTGTGAGATTCATTGATGGATTAAGTCATTGTTTGTGAAAGTAATAATAAAGTAATAATTTACAAAAAAAATGAGAATAAATTTGGAGTACCGAAAGAATATATATATTTTGCTGAAGAAAAAAAATCTGAATGGTCAAACACAAAAAAAATAAATAAATAAATAAAAATAAAAGTAGTGCTTGTGTGAACTAGTTTCACTGTACAATTGAGTTTTGAGAAATATCATTCAATGAAATGAGTATTATTATTTAGTGAAATGAGTAACCAATATCATTTAGTTGATATGTATAGTGCAATTGGTTTCTGAATAATATTCTTCAATAACGTAATTAATAATATATTCAATAAAATATATAATATCATTCAAAAAGATTACACGTTGCAAATGATGTAGGTAAGAATTTGTTAAACTTTTTAAATCTTTGAAGCAAAAATACAAAGAAGAACGAAAAATAAAATAAAAATTAAGGTGACAATTAATGCGACTCTTTCTCCTTCTCTCTAATACTTTATATTAAATAATTATCGAAATCATACCTATATCACAATTTTTTTTTAAGAACTGTAGAACCGGATATTAAAAATCGGGTTAAATAGCTCGGTTCAACTGAGAATCCGCTATGAAAGTGGTCCAACTACCCAAAAAAATCAATTTTAAGGTTCAATTGAAAAGAACCGGTTAGAACGGAAAAATAAAATCATGAGTTTTATTTCTATTTTTTATTTTATTTAATTAAATCATTAGACATACCTCAACCTCCAAAATGGTTCAACTCTGCAATTTTGCCTATTTTAAATTTTGGTATTTAATATTTTAATTTGAATTTTCATTAGAATTATGGTTTTATAGAACATGTAGTATAATTTGATATTTTAACGGTTGTGTTGCATATGACTTTATTATGTTTATTACAATATGAAACTTATAAGATTTAATTTTAAATTATTGTAAGTGCATATTTGTTTTAACTTTTAAAGAAACTTAGGGAATATTAAAAAAATAGGTAGATACTATCATTTTAACATTGGAACCGACGGTTTAATAGGTCCAATAGATTGAACCAGCAACCAATATCTTGTTCGATTTTGTTATCGGTTCGATTATGAAAATATTGGTAGAATTCATCAATTTTTGACGCATAAATAACTGAACAATTTTTCAGATTTTTTTTCTAGGTTTATATATATGTAACACACGTAATTTTTTAAGAGTATTCCCGTCAAATTATGCATTAAGTACAAACTCTTTCTTCCCGCTCATTCGCAACTGATTCACAATTTCTATCCTATTTTTCTAAAGAGTAAGTCTCTTGTGCACCTTATGCATGATGCACTTACTCAATAGTTGAGATTGTTTACATTGAAAAATGTGAGTTAATTACACTGAAATTTTTTCAATGTAATCAATCCACATTTTTTACAGTATTATTGATTTTCAGTGTAAACAACCTTAACTGTAAACAATTCATTATACATCAGCTGCATATGAAACCTTGCTTTCCCAAGTTGTGATCTCTACCGTGTTGGAAACGTGAAGGAAAAAAAGGAGAGAAAAAAAGACAAAGTCGGAAAAATTATTATCCAAATCTTTGTTTAAGATATGTACATACTGTTCAAATTAAGTGTAGGTGTAGATAACATTATCAATTATACAGTGTAATAAATTGGCTCAAAGACATTATCAATTATATATTCGCTCAGTATCAATTAATAAAACGTGAAAGGTAGGAATAAGGTATATACAAACTTAAAAGGAAAAAAAAAAAAAAAAATACACATCGTGCATTGGTCACCACACAAAGTTATTAATTTTTTTATTTATAAATTACAGTATTGAAATCTTCCGAAAGAAGAATAACTCTCATATGCACTTGGTGTATGGTGCATTCACTCAACATTTGATATTGTTTACACTGAACATTTTGTTTCAATTACACTAAAAAGTGTGGTTGGATTACACTGAAAACTAATTTTCCGTGTAAACTTTTCATTGTAATCCAAACACACTTTTCAGTATAATTGGAACAAACTTTCCAGTGTAAATCATATCAACTGTTGAGTGAGTGCACCGTGCACTTGGTGCATATAAGAGAATGTCTCAAAAGAAAGAGTGATAATTTGATCATTTACAAACTTAATTTTTATCTGAAGCTGATATATTCTATTTTTATGTGAAAAGTAAGGAATAATTTTTAGAACAATAACATTAATTTTTATAAATCATATTCTTTTTGTCACAAATTTAATTGATATTTGGCGAAACTACCTGTCCTTCCTTTTTGTCAATCGATATTTTTATAAATAATAAAATAATAATAATATTTTTTGTAATTATATTTTATTCCACACTAATATATTTACATTTTATGTTATTATTTTACACATATTAATTTATATTTATTAATTAAACTTAATTTAATTTAGAATTACAAACATTTAAATATAAATTAATTTTGAGATGAAGGGAATATTATTAATAGTTTATTGTATTGTATGGTAGTCTCTTTGAATAATTGTCGCGCGTAGAGAGTGCACAACGAGATACTTGCGTGGCTAGCTGTTTCAATCTAAAATTCTACAATAGGAAAGTTTCAACTTCCCATTTTTTAATATTTAACATTTTCGCTCTATTTTTTCCATTAAAAAAAAAAAGGCAAACTGTCTTTCCTTTCCTCTTTTATATATGGGGCATAGCCTCTTCAAACGTACTCATCAATAAGTTTAATCGTTGAATTGATTAATAATGGAGTTGAATTTATTTCCCCAAATGGCTGATTCCACCGTATATGAAGGAGAAGGTGGCGGATACTACGCCTGGACGCCGGCGAAATCGCCGGTGCTTTCCGAGGCTGCGGTCGCCGCCGGAAAACTTGTTTTGCACCCGCGTGGCCTCGCTTTTCCTCACTATGCCAATACTTACAAGATTGGTTACGTTGCTCAAGGTAATTAGTACTGCATCCTTTTAAATGCTCTGACTTTCCTGCTAACTTGTCCGAAAATTTGCATCATTTGATAGACACATAAAAAAAAAAAAACAGAAGGAATTTTTTTTAATAAAATAAGTTTTGAAGGGTAATTTTGTATAATTTATATATAAAATAGAGAAATTAGCTAAATTATGTGTATACAAGACACAAAAAAGTTTATGACATTATGGGTGAAATTATGAATTGTAAAAATGTGTTTATGAAGGAACTTATTTTTGAATGTGCAGATTAATATGAAATATTATGGGAAAGAAAAGTGTTTAAGTTCATAGGATGAAGGGAGGCTTTGCATTAAAAAAAAAAAAAAATTGCTTCAAAATTAAAATTGTTTACGAAATTTTTCAACAAATTTTTTTTCGTAGTAGGATTGTTACAATTGGTCTACAAAATTTTCTAATTATGTAGATACATTCATTCCTCAACGTATAAACAATTTGCCTACAAAATGAAATTCCTAGATAATTAATTTTCTATAAGTAATTTGACTACAAAAATTTACCCACAAATAATTTGCGTACAAAAATTTTGTAGATAAGAAATGAAGATGTCTATATAATTTGAAAATTTTGTAGAAAATTTCTATTACGAAATTTTTTGTTGAAAATTTTGTAGTCATTTTTTTTATTTTCCTAAATAGTTTTATATTTTCTTGAACTGTGGATTTTTAATTTACCAAAAGAACCACACTTTATTATATTCTGCAAAATAAAGCATGTAAATTGTAAATAGTTTTCAGTTTTGCAAGAAGTACCTATTTTTTCATCTTCAAATTCCAAATTAATCCATATACTATCAATGGGATTTAAACCAAATTCGTCTTCTATCTTTTCACCTTTATCTAAAAGGTCTTCTATTTATTTACTTTATCAATTTAGTCATGTATTTGTTCAAATTTCGCCAAAATGGTCCTAATTTGGTGAAAAATAGTCCTAATTGATTTTTTATTTATTTTATTTCATGTTTTTTTTTATTTGTCAAAGATTGCCACCTGGCGTGCTACATTGAAAAAAAAAAAAACACATCGTAGGCTTCCCCCAAAAAACTAGTGCACATGACTAAAAAAGTGGCATTTTATGTTTTTTTGCATTTTAGTTAGGACCTAATTGGAGAAATGTGAATTGATACGGTACTAAATTGGTTAAGAAAATAAATAGAGGGCCAAAACGGTGAGATTTTGTACATTTTTAGGCCAATTAGGATCATTTTGGTGAAACTTGAATAGATACGGGACTAAATTGATAAAACAAATAAATAAAGGACCATTTTGATAAAGGTGAAAAGATAGAGAACGAATTTGGTTTAAATCCCTACTATTAGTTATGTCGAATTTCCGAGCTAAAATAGACGGGGTTTTCTGAGTATATTCATCGTGCCATTTGTCTCACACTCTTTCGAACTAATTTGCTTTCGGTTGTTACCAATGTATTACTTTCACAAAAAATATTATAGAGTCAAAATGATTCATACATGAATTATCGATGGGTATTAGTTAATTTCTATAAACATAATTAATCATTTTCACTTAAGAGTATTACTAGTTTACACGGAAGAGTTTTAGTTATTCAGTGAAAACAAATTAAAACTTTTCAGTGAAATAACTAATACCCTTCAGTGAAAACACTTAATACTCTTTAGTAATAACAACTAATACACTTCAATGATTCATGTGTGAATCAATTTCACTCTATACACACTCTTCAAAATAATCTCTTAAATTTTATTTTACTATATACTACTTTACCCTTTTTAAAACAAATAACAAAATTAATTGGCGTGAGATATTATAAGTTCGGATACAACATATATAATACGAAAATATAAGAAAAGGCAAAGTATGGGGTGAAAATAATTCATACATGAATCATTGAATGTAAAGTATGCATAGAGTGAAATTGGTTTATACATGAAATATTGAAGGGTAGTTGTTTTCACTAAAGAGTGTTAGTTGTTTTCACTAAACAATATTAGTTGTATTCGCTGAAGAGTTTTATTTTGTTTTTAGTAAATAGCTAATACACTTCAGTGAAAACAACTAATACCCTTCAGTAAAACAACTGTAGTAATATTATTTAGTGAAAACAACTAATACCCTTGAATGGTTTATGTATGAATCAGTTTCACTCTATATTTGTCTTGAATGCATTATTCCTTATGTTTTAAAATAATGTCAGTTCCACGGATTTCTTATCAAATTAAGAATCATAAAATTTTGACATATATACCAATATAAATCTGTAAAAGATCTATTATATTTTGATAATCTTTAGCAGATTTGTCATATTTTAATGTTGTTGACAAGCATTTTTGTACGGATAGATATATGTGGCTATTTAGGGTATGCCCGACAAACAATAAATATAAACGAACACGAACGATGGGGGAAGAACTTTCGTTCTTCCCTCGAATGAGAGCTTTTTCATATATGGGAAATGAGAGGAAATGTAGGATCCCTTTACAATGAGGGGGTGACCCCCTATTTATAGAGGTTCACCCCCAAAGGCCCAAAAGTGGCCCTAAATTCGTCTCAACCCTTTATTTTAGGGATTTATTACAATATTAATATAAAGATCAACAGTAGACCTATAATACCTTAAACACTCTTTTATGATGTAGACCCTCGATCTTGTCGTGTCAGTGTATCTTCAGGAATCTGACCTCCTGTCAGGCGAGGATATTTCCTGCTGTAACAATTGCCCCCAAGATTGGGCTCTGACTGCGGCCAGAGTTCGATCTTGATCTGTGCTTCAAATAGGTTTTGCCCCGAGCTTGAAAACAGGATAGCTCGGATGCCCCGGGGGAATCTTCGATGACAGGGTCCTTGTTGGGCGAATCTTTTGTGTAACCTTCGAATAGTCAAACTTTTTCGAAATTGGTCGGGTTAGGTGGGGTACGATCTTCCGTCGTGCCCCCGAGTCGAGAACCGTGACGTTCAATTAATAAAGAGTTATTGACCGCGATGATAAATTAATGAAGTGCTTAGGCCGCTTGAGGGTAGCGACTTCACGGATAACAGATTGACTTATCAATCAATCAAAAGACAAATCAACATATTAATGAGTGAAGTGCTTTAGCCGATTGACGGGCAGCGACTTCACGATGATGGGATTAAGTTAACGACCGCTTAAAAGATTAACCAACAGGTTAATGAGTGAAGTGCTTTAGCCGATGATCGGGCAGCGACTTCACGAAGATGGGATTGAGTTAACAATCGCTTAAAAGATTAACCAACAGGTTAATGAGTGAAGTGCTTTAGCCGATGATCGGGCAGCGACTTCACGAAGATGGGATTGAGTTAACAACCGCTTAAAAGATTAACCAACAGGTTAATGAGTGAAGTGCTTTAGCCGATGATCGGGCAGCGACTTCACGAAGATGGGATTGAGTTAACAACCGCTTAAAAGATTAACCAACAGGTTAATGAGTGAAGTGCTTTAGCCGATGATCGGGCAGCGACTTCACGAAGATGGGATTGATTTAACAACCGCTTAAAAGATTAACCAACAGGTTAATGAGTGAAGTGCTTTAGCCGATGATCGGGCAGCGACTTCACGAAGATGGGATTGAGTTAACAACCGCTTAAAAGATTAACCAACAGGTTAATGAGTGAAGTGCTTTTAGCCGATTGACGGGCAGCGACTTCACGATGCAGAGAATAGATTAGTTAACGCCGGTGAGGACGAACCAAACAATACCTCGCCTAGTAAGGCGGAAAGTCAACGCTTAACATGCTGACTGGATCCACGCCGAGAGGCGGATTAGTTGACGCCGGTGAAGGCGAACTTATCAAGACCGAGTGACGGATCGTCTTGAGAGGCAGATTAGTTGACGCCGGTGAAGGCGAACTAATCAATATGTCAACGCATAAAAGACGGACTAATCAACGCCGAGAAGGCGGATTAACTCGAGAAAGGGATTGGTTGACGCCGGTGAAGGCGAACTAATCAATACGTCAACGCCAGAAAGACGGACTAATCAACGTCGAGGAGACGGATTACCTCGCCACTACAGGCGGATTGTCGACGCCTAAAAGGCGGATTAACTCGAGTAGATTAGTTGACGCCTGTGAAGGCGAACTAATCCATACGTCTACGCCTGAAAGACGGACTAATCGACGTCGAGAAGACGGATTACTTCGCCAATCTAGGCGGAATGTCGACGCCTAAAAGGCGGATTAACTCGAGAAGTGGATTAGTTGACGCCGGTGAAGGCGAACTAATCGACACGTCAACGCCTGAAAGGGCGGACTAATCGACGTCGAGAAGACGGATTACTTCGCCAATCTAGGCGGAATGTCGACGCCTAAAAGACGGATTAGCTCGAGTAGATTAGTTGACGCCGGTGAAGGCGAACTAATCAGTACGTCAACGCCTGAGAGGCGGACTAATCGACGTCGAGAAGACGGATTACTTCGCCAATCTAGGCGGAATGTCGACGCCTAAAAGGCGGATTAATCAACGCCGATCGGGCGGATTACTTCGCCAATCTAGGCGGAATGTCGACGCCGAGAAGGCGGATTAATCAACGCCGATCGGGCGGATTACTTCGCCAATCTAGGCGGAATGTCGACGCCGAAAGGCGGATTAACTCGAGAAGTGGATTAGTTGACGCCGGTGAAGACGAACTAATCAATACGTCAACGCCTGAAAAGGCGGACTAATCAACGCCTAAAAGGCGGATTACTTCGAGTAAATTAGTTGACGCCTGCGAAGGCGAACTAATCAATATGTCAACGCCTGAAAGGCGGACTAATCAACGTCGAGAAGACGGATTATTTCGCCACTCCAGGCGGAATGTCGACGCCTAGAAGGCGGACTGGTCAACGCCTATGAAGGCGGACGAATGTTTGTAGTCGAAAGGTGTGACCATTTTTTAAATATGAGTTAATTACCCGGTGGGTAACCTCAATGATTATTTCGAAATTATATTCAAGGTTTTAAATAATTGACTGTATTTTATAATACTCAGAGTCAAATAATTTGTTTTTGATAGTACAAAATGAGCTTAGGATATGTATATCCATGCCCCCACCTTTTAATGTATATGGCAATTTACGAGTTGCGATATATATTAAAAGGAAGAATTAAATTGAAAATTATATTTCAAAAATTGTCCCCTCTTTGAGTTTTCGAAATATGAATATATGCTCCCGCTTTTAATTTATATGAAAATTGCGAGGTGTAATATATATTAAAAGGAAATTGTCGAAATAAACCTGATGTGAGTGGGCAAAGGACTGCCCGTAGATTCTCCGTTGTCGAAGAGGCTGTGGATGTCATCTCAGAAGCTGCTGTCCTTTTTTTTTTTTTTGTTCGGCCTCTCTCCTTTCAATTGAAAGGGTAGGCTCGACAAGTTACTAAATTTAGCCCATTATTATAGACTGAAAGATGGCCCAACTAAATTAAATAAAAAGACCCAACAAAATAAATGAACAGGCCCAAATATTTAAGGGCCCAGCAGCAGTTCACTCGGCCCACTCCTTCTTGCTGGAACAATTACCCCTCCCCCGACTCGTAGTTCCAGAATCAAGACAGGGATTTTCCCACGACCTCGGCGGCGGCGGTAATTTTGAAGACCAGAGGTCGCGCTGGACGGCGGAGAGGCGAGCCGGTGGCGCGGGTAGGCGATGCAGAGAGGACGGCGGCTGAGGCCGCGACGAGCGGTGATGCGGAGAGGACGGCGGGGAGGACGGCTGGGCGCGAGCTGCGCGGGCAGGAAGCTCGCACCGGGCTGCACGCGGGGAGGAGCAGACGGTTGCGGGCATCTGAGCTAATGGCCGCGGCTGGCGGAGGTCGGCGCGGCGAGCGCGAGGAGGTAGCGAGGCGGCGGATCCCAGGCTGTGGTGGCGACGAGGCGGGAAGGCGGTGAGCACTGCTTGCTGGAGAGATTATGCGGGCTCGTCGGAGGCCGAGCGGGAAGGCGGCCAGGGCTGCCACGGTCGGCGATGAGGGAGATCGGCCACGGGGTCGGCTGGCGGATAGCCCGGGGCGTGGGCGACGACGGGCTGCGGGCGGCGGCGAGCGGAGGGGTCGGAGTGGCGGAGAGCGACAAGCGTCGTGCCCACCGGCGGTGAGGTCGGGCAGCCGCACGGAAGGCTGGCCGCGTGGGCGGCGGCTGTGTGAGCTGAGAGATCGGCCGTGGCTGGCGGAGCGGGCAGAAAACCTGCGATGGGCGGCGTCGAGGTGGATGCGGCAAGTGGGCAGCGATCGGAGGCTACCGAGCCTCTGCGGGTAGACGGGTATCGAACTCAAGGCATGCGGATCGAGGTCGGAATCTTTGACTTTTCAACGAGTCTTGGGAATCGCGTCAAAAGTAAACTGAAAAGCTGTGCTGCTGTGGAAGAGCTGGTGCCGCGTTCGAGGTTGGCAGTGGGGGCTGAAGCCAACAGTATCCTCCCCTTTATTCTTGTTTTTTTTTTTTTTTTTTTTTTTGCCTCAACGTTTGAATGGCACCAGACGGTACTCCGGCCGGCGATGGAGGGCGGTGGAGGTGGCCGGAAAAGGTGTATTTTGACAGAATTTTCGGAGGAGGACTGTTGGGGTGGTGGAGGTGGCCGGAAAAGGTGTATTTTGACAGAATTTTCGGAGGAGGACTGTTGGGGTGGTGGAGTGACGGATCCTGGCGGAGCCTGGTGGGCGAGGGGAAAACGACGGCGAGCTTGGCAGAGGTGACTCCGGCGGCTGGAAGCTTCACGAGCCCCGTCACCGGCAACGACGCTCACCATCAGCCTTCTTCTTTTTTTGGTTAGCTCCAGTGGGCTTTCTGATGTAGTAATGAAATGGGTTTTGTTGAAAACTTTGTGGAAAAGCTTTTAACTTTCTGTTGTTGTGAGGAAATAGGATTCTCGATTTTTTTTTTTTCTTCTTGCTTGTTGCGTACCTTCCTCCTGTACCCAGAAAATGGGTTTGTTGAACTTATTGGTTGAACTAGGCTCTTTGCTTGATTTTCTGTTTGTGTGAATCGAAAAGGCTTGTGGGATGAGGAATTTGATTTTTTGATTTTTGAGGGAAGATCTTCGTGTTCCTCTATCGAGATGAACACGAATTTCCCCTTCCTCTAGCGCCAAATTGTTGACAAGCATTTTTGTACGGATAGATATATGTGGCTATTTAGGGTATGCCCGACAAACAATAAATATAAACGAATACGAACGATGGGGGAAGAACTTTCGTTCTTCCCTCGAATGAGAGCTTTTTCATATATGGGAAATGAGAGGAAATGTAGGATCCCTTTACAATGAGGGGGTGACCCCCTATTTATAGAGGTTCACCCCCAAAGGCCCAAAAGTGGCCCTAAATTCGTCTCAACCCTTTATTTTAGGGATTTATTACAATATTAATATAAAGATCAACAGTAGACCTATAATACCTTAAACACTCTTTTATGATGTAGACCCTCGATCTTGTCGTGTCAGTGTATCTTCAGGAATCTGACCTCCTGTCAGGCGAGGATATTTCCTGCTGTAACAAATGTAATCTCTAAAAAAATTCTTACATCTTGAATTCGAATTCGAGGTAAATTAAGAATAAACGTGAAAAATAGTTAAAACGACACTTATTTTGAAATAAAACTTAACCTCTAAAATGAACTTATTTTAAAATGGGGGTAATTGTTTTTACTAAAGAGTATTAGTTGTTTAGTGAAAATATGCTAATACTTTTCGGTATAAGCAACTCGACTTTATTGATATGTTTAAATGATTTATGTATGAATTAATTTCACTCAGTATATAGTAATAGTAAAATAATGTTTGTACAAATATTTTTAGTAATTTAACAATTGTTCCCCCAATTTTTTGTGTGTAGGCAAATGCACGGCCGGAATCATATTACCAAACAACCCAGAGGAGCAGGTCGTGATTATACAAAAAGGAGACGTGATTCCATTAGTGATGGGATGCATCTCATGGTGGTTCAACGGCGGAGATTCCGATGTCACCATAATATTCCTCGGCGAAACCACCCGATCCTACAACCCAGGCCAATTCGACTACTTCTTCCTCACCGGCGCCGCCGGACTTCTAAGCGGTTTCTCCCCAGAATTTATCTCCAAAATATATGGTTTCAACGAATCCGAAGCACAAACGCTTACCAAAAGCCAACCTAGTCCAGTTATTGTTAAGATTGATGCGGGAATAACCATGCCTAATCAATCCAACTGCAAAATGGAAAACTCCGTTTTCCAAATTGATGCTTCCAGTGGGTATGCTGAAATGACGGCAGATAAATTTCCGTTGCTTGACCGAATTGGCCTCAGCGCCGGTCTAGGGAGACTTGAACCGGGTTCGGTGTTGGACCCTTCTTATACCACAGACGGCTCGCATCGAATTATTTATGTGTTGAAAGGCAGCAGTCGTATCCAGATTGTTGGGCTGAATGGGGCACAAGCGCTCGATGCTGAGGTGAAGGAAGGTCATGTGTTTGTCGTGCCTAGATTCTTTGCTATTGCTCAAGTAGTGGGTGAAAATGGCATGGACTTCTTCTCTGTTTCCACATCTTCCGGGAATTTTTTTTTTTTTTTTTTATTAGTAGAATTTTTAAAATATATACTCAATCTCATTCAAAATAAACACTGTTTTGACCTTTCATTTCAATTGCAAAATCAATAATTTTCTACCCCTTTTCATTATAAATGTCATTTTAACTTATCATACAATTTGTGTGTTGCACATTTCAAGTAAATTAATTATGTTTTTCTTAACTTACTTTTAGAGTTATTAAAATACTTAAATAAGTGCATTATTTTAATGGTTTAAGGTGTTCTAGATTTTTTTAATATGGTTTTTGTTTAGGTCAACTTAGAATAGTCTCAATTTGAGATTTAATATTTATCTTTTCATCAATTTAGTGATTTATGATTATCTTTTTTAAAGTTTAGTTCTACATACGGCTTAAAGAATATGTATAGAGTGAAATTGATTCATATATGAATCATTGAAGGGTATTAGTTATTTTTACTATAGAGTATTAGTTGTTTTTAATGAAGAGTCTTAGTTTGTTTTCATTAAACACCTAATTCTTTTCAATAATTCATATATGAATCATTTTTACTCTTTACTTTGTCCGACTTAGATATAGTACACCCAAATGGTTGCAAAATAATTAAGGAGTTGTATTTTATTTATTTATATATATTTTTAAAATCAACTTTATATGCTGTAATTGTGAAAATGCTTTTGTTTGTCCATCATGTTTCGTACTGAGAAAAAATAAACACAAATTTTGCCTCAAGTTGAAATATTTATAAAATGAAAAGATAAATTGAGACACATTCCAAAAATTGGATAATTTATATATACTTCTTTTAAATAATTTTGTTGCAGGCCTGTAGTGGGACAATTGGGTGGGAATGCATCAGCTTATAAGGCGTTATCTTCATCAGTGTTGCAGTCGGCACTGAATGTATCTCCTGGATTCGTTGAACTTTTCAAGTCAAAATTAATATGATTAATTTTTAAAATAAATACTTTTAAAAAGTCTTACCAGTTGTCTGCGTGTGGTTTTTATGCGATGAGTATTACTTATGTACAAGTATAATACTCTTCCAATTGTTTAATTAATTTTATGTAATTTATCTTCCGCGTGTGTGTTTTGATTGTATATACTGTGAATTGTACACGAACAATTACGTTTGGAGTGATGCATCAATAAAACAATAAATTGTTGTGATAACTTTATTACCCAATGCCCACCCGAACCGGTTCGGTCCAAAAAAAATATTGGGTCTTTTCATATTTTTTGTATTCTAAAATTATAGATAGGCCCCAAAGCTCAATTGCCAACAACCAAGAACCACAATTCACGGGCCCGGGCCCGGGCTCGGGCGGGGCGAGGAGCGCGAGCGTGTGTGGTCCATGGCTAGGGTCCCCATGTACCAATTTGAAGAACATGAATATTTTCCTACTTATATACAAGAAACTTTTCTTATAATTTTCCAATGTGGAATGAAACTTCATTTTTCATTTCCCATGAAATTTATTCAATACAAGTGAATAATACTACAACTTCCCAAATTAATTTTTCACTCACCGGAAATCGATTTTGAGATATTAAATATATCAACTCATCTACTCCACGAGTAGAACAACCTCGTAATTTTTGTTTTAAAAAAAATTAACGTTTTCATTCCTAAAAAAATTAGTCAAAGTCAGGATATAACCCTTATTAATAACCAATTTCCAACATACAACTCGTCTGCTGAATTATCAAGTTTCTCATATTAGTATGATACAATGATTTTTTTTATCTCATTTAAACGTCCGACATTATAGAGCGGTGTGAAATTAAACAATTTATATAATCCCGTAACATCCCCTCACTTATGGACTTAGTTGTATCCTTTGGACAGTCAACCCATTATATGGAGGAATACGGAAGCCCAACAAATATAAATCTATCTTACACAAAATGCATTTATAAATTTGGAATTCTAAAACAATTCAATTTCCCTAATCCACTTTTCGTGTGTTCATCGTGTTGGATTATTAGCACATCCCAACCAAAAGGTTTTTAGTCCATATACCAGTGTATGAAATGCACTTTAATTTTGAGAATCAATTATAGAAAGCACATAATTCGATGTGTACTATGTATTTTGAATTAATAATACTTTAACGGTAATTAATAATACTTAAAATAGTAAACAATAATACCCCAACAATACCTTAAGCAATATTTTTTTTATTATATATTTTAATTAAAAAGATCAAAATTAACATTAAAATTGAGCTTCGTTTCCTGAATCTGCCACTGTTTCACGTTTCATTTGAGGGAATTGATCTTTTCACCCCCAAAATTTAATTGTTCACTTCTCGGTTCAGTTCACCTCCAACAAATTACCCCACATAACCCTTCTAGCTTCTCAGCATATTATTTCATTTGCATTCTCAACCTCCCCCCCCCCCCCCCCCCTAAAATTCCAAAAAATGTGCCAACACTCCATCAACACCGCCGCCGTCGTCCCGCCGTGGAGTGCGTCGTCATTGCCCTGTGTGTGTCATCTGTCGTTTCGTCTCCCCTCCCCATCGTTCCATGGATAAGGGTAAATTTTCGTCACGAACTTGTTCTTTTCCGATTACCAAACAATTGATGGATGTTCTTGCAATCTATTCGAACATTTAAATTATGTTCGACAAAAATATAAGAACCAAGTGTTCGGATTACTTTTTTTTAACATTAGTTAAATGCTCTACATTATCGTTTGAACAATTCTCAAATGTTCGAAAAATCAGTAATGAACAAAATAAACAACGATAATGCAATTAAAAAGCGCGAGAAATATATATGAACAACATATATTCGTTTTTATTACATTGGTGAAATATCCCTACCATTCATTTGATTCTCAAGAAGCGGTTTCGGTTTCCTAGCATTACACGGCAAAATTTTGCTGCTGTTTTGGGCGGGAAGGCCCACTTATTTCACAGAGGCTCGTTAAACTCACCAACTATCAACAGTTGAGGCTTCGGCCCATGTCCCCAAGGCCCATATTCCAGTTTTCTGATATCATCGTGGCGGGAAACCCCATCCCTGATACAGTTGAATTCACTCAAATTCATGAGGAAGAAAGAATACTCTTTTTAAAAAAATTCATGTGAAAACACACGCTTTAATCTAGAAGACGCGGCCGTCGAATCGCCAGTTTGAGGAGAATGTCGAAGTATGAGTACCCAAGGCTTCCCCGGAACGAGATCATCGTGGTTCTCGCCGAATCGCAAATCGCCACCGTGTCGGAGGCCGACCTCCTCCGTCCAGACCCCGAGTTTATATGCAACATCTACACTCACATTCTGTTCCACATGGATGTGCTTCAGTAACCACCAATTTTACCCTAATTCCATCAGATTCTTCCCCTTTTCTGTTTTTTCCTTTGAAAAACTTGTCTAATTTTTCTCTTCAGGGAGGACCAGGGACAGATGGAGTTCGGGGCGCTGGAGCAGCTTGAGAACCCGGATGCTCACTCGTACTCGATTCCCATCATGAATTTGTACAACAAAATTCGACAGCTTTTGGCCGCCGTCAGTTGCCCTAAAGCCTTCATGCCTAAGGACTTGATTAAGCCGGAGCCTGAACGCACGGAGCTCTTCCTTGGTGCGCTTCTCAATTTTCATCTCCATAGGTAAGATTTGTTTCTTTATTCATATATTTGGTCGAATTAGAATGGAGAGCGTGATTAGTACATTCTGTGGTTTTTTAGACAAATGAAATTGAATCTATTGAAGCCTTTTGGGGATGACCTAAATCTTTTTGAGGAGCAGCAAATAGATGCTGAAGCAAGAATATCTCAGGTACAAATAAGTTCTCGCTGATACATATGATGGATTTGTTTCGGTTTTTTTTACTTCATTTAAATGTTAATAGTTCAATACTTCAGTTGAATGCAGAGATAGCAGAGTTTGATGAGTTGAGAGAGAAGGAGTTGCCGCAAGTCGAAGAATTAAAATCTAAAGTGGAGGAACTGGATAAAACTGTTAAACGTCTTAACAAGCATCAAGCGAACTTGAAGTCTACTCATAAACATTTGATAGATAAAGTCAAAGAAATGGATGAAAAGGTTCAGCATTTGGCTTACCTCTTCTCTTTATTCAGTCTAAATTTTCTTTGTTGTGGGTTATTCCATTCTGATTCTGCATTAATTATGAAAATTTGCATCATCCGTTAACAATTATTCAATCTTCTTTACATTTGTCATGTTCGTAACAAAATCCTACTCGGCATTCACAGCAAATATATTGTAGGTTTTGCCGTCTTTCTCATCCACATCAAATGATACATTGCTTGCTAACACTCTTGTTTCTAAACATAGTTCTTCTGATCCTATACTTCTCTTATCAGATCTCTAATGCAGAGTTTGCATTAGTTCAAAGTGTCCAGGAAAATGCCAGTTTACGTTCTAAAATCGTACAGTCACCAGACAAACTTCAGGTAATATGTAGTCCAATTGTTGATTAAATCTGTAGAAATTTTCTTAGAGATGGAAATAACATCAATTAAGTGTAAAAGGCTTGTTGTTATATATTTCTAATGGTGCCAAATATTGCTACATAAAAGTTCTGCTATGTCAATGTGATGTAAAGACTTGAGATGTGATGCTTTTGTTGCAAGTTGACATGCTTGAATTTACATGCTTGCTGTTGTATCTTTGAGTGCTCGAATTGTGTTCCAGACATGTTTTACAGGATCCACCATGTAATAACAAACTGATGATGGTCTTGTACTTTATCCTAACTTTGATGGCGTGCTCTAGTGTTTGCCTTGTGTATCCATTTATATGGTCAATAGATGGACTAGAACCACCGTGGTTCATAGTGAACTATGTATTAGAATCAATTCAGCTTTTGCATGGATATTCGTAGAGATTTCCTTCTGTGGTCTGTTTATTGTGAAATTCAATAATAATCTGAGGGACGATGATAGAGGCAACCAAACAGTTGCCCTTTTGGTTTACACTCAATAAGGAAAGTAAAGGATCTCAACCATATTGATTGCTTAACATTCCAGCAAATAAGTTAGGGACTGAAATGATGGAATAATGGGTATAAATAAGGGGATATAACATAGGAATATGACTATATAAATAAGGGCCCAGACAATGTAGAGGCGAGACTTGAGTCAAGTGTTGTAATTGGACTTTAGGCTGGCAAAGCTATTCTTACAGGAACTATCCCGGAGTTTTGTATCCCTCTCATAATATTCATTCTCAACAATATTAATAGTATTCGGTCATTACTTTAAAGTACTGTTCTCTACTCTATCAGATGAGTAGTTGTAGTGGGGTCCAGGATGCATAAGAATTACAATGCATCTTTTGTAGGTATGTGTGTGTGACCTTAAACTGTTGAAATCATTTTTTTCTCTGTCATTTCAAGAATTTACTTATTAATAGGAAATTTCGTATCTGCTGTCTTGTTTCTCCATAATTATCTGGTGTTTAAGGAAAACTAGGTGGTCTAGCCTGTCTTAGTCCTAGTATGACATAACACAATGCTTATTTTTCCTTCCTGTTTTTGGATGGTCTTTCCAATTTTCTATCTGTCCAGTTTTATCTCTTGAGTTTTTAATTTGTGAGTTTGTGTCACCTTCTCATACTCCAAAACAGGAAGAAGTTCTAATGACCCATATTTCTAAGAAACTATTTTTCTGTGCATTGTACATTTTATTAAATTTGAATCTTGTAAAATGGGTTGGTTGAAGTTAGATGGAAAAGACTGCACACTGAAAACTTTACAGCATATCTGTAAATTGTAATTGTGTACCAGTAACTTGAATATTAAAATTCATTTTTTATTGAAAACTTTACAGAATGTCCGTAAATTGTAATTGTGTACCTGTTACTTGAATATTAAAATTCATATTTTTTCCCCAAAATTTCAGAGGGCTTTGGAGGAGAGAAAGTTGGTCCAGAATGAGGCAAAAAATGCTGAAAGAGCCGCAATGCAAACTTTTCATGACAAGTCTGCCACGCTTGAGGCCTATGCTAAGGTGTTCTGTTTTATGAATATTGCTTTACAAATTTGACCATCAGAATATTCACATCTTTGACATCTGAACTTGTAAAAACGTCATCCTTTTGTTTTTAAAGTACTTTAGATTCACTCCTGTATTTCATTTATTAAAATACTATTCATGCATATATTTACCTATGCTGATTTTAATGAGATGCAATCAGCTCTATGATATCTACTCTTTTGTCCCTCAGGCTTGCAAGAAAGTATCAAAGCACTATGCTCAGATGCAAGCTGTACAAGAGCAGGTTTTTCAGTAGAATATACTTATGCTCCACATTTCGTTTTGTGCATTAATTATTTTTACTACTGTACTTTTAGTTTCAAATATTTATTAAATGAAGAGGAAGAATATTATGAATGATGGACTCCGTATTTCACCTATGACAATTTGATTGTGTGACAACAAGAACCGATGTTGCTAATCAATTGAGTTCTCTTCTTTTTTTGTTTTAAATTTTATTTTGTTTCTGGCCATTTACCAATAGGTGACCAATGCAAAGTCGGTTGAGAAAGATGTGAAAGTCCTTAAAAGTAAGATTAGCGATGAAGGAGTTGTGATTAAGTCCCAGGAAGCAAAACTTATGGAATTGCAATCAAAAGGTGGGCATATTGTAACCTTTGTTGAATAATTATTTTTTCTACTTTGCTCTTGTTCTTAAGTTAAACGTGTTATTCAGCTGACCAGTTAAAGGAGTCCAAAAAGCAGGCGGAGAGAGAGAGAGCTAACCTCTATGAGGAGGCGGATAAGGAGTTAAACAATGTGAAATTAGAAGTGGAATCAAAGAATCGAGCATTAGAATTAAGGCAGCGGCAGGTGGAATCTCTGGTTGCTGAGGTGCTGCTGTTAGTTCATTTATTTTGCTGGTTTATGCCATGTCTTGTTGAGCAATTCCTTATTTTTGATATGTAATTTGTACGACCATTTTTCAGGTGGAAGCTTTAAGTTTAAAGACAAAAACTGTACGGGAGGATGCAGGAGCTAAAATACAAGCATTAAAATGCAAAAGTGAAGAAGTTTTGACGGCGGTACACATTTTGATCTCAACATTTGATCTTAACTTTACAAGTGAAATATACGAGCATTGAGTGTTTAATTTGAAATGATAAATATGTGTGCAGTATAAGAAGTATACAAGTGAGATGAGCAACGTGCTTGCAGCGATGAGACCCATCAAAGAAGGTATTGATGGAACTTGGTAGGCAGGAGATACATGTTTCGATGATCAGTTTGTCGGTCTTTAATGCAATAGTCCTACTACATTCCTCGTCAATGAAAATACTCCACAATTTGTACATCTGATATTGGTATTTATTTTTTATTTGCATGCCAACTGAATTGATGGCACAATAATTATAAGGGTTAATTGCAAATAAAATCACAACCTTTTCGTAAATTGTAATTTAATCTAAACTTTTGAATCTTTGCAAACAAAACTCAAATTTAATGTTTGGTTGCAATTTGAACCAACAACCAATTTTTTCACGGTCCGAAAATAATGTTTCACCTACCTGATAATGAATAAGTAATCGTATTAATATGTTTAGATTGGTTCGAATGACGACGCATAATTAATCATGGCGTTTGAGCATATTGAAATTGGTCTTTTAGTTGGAATTGCTAACAAATTATAAATTGAGGTTTTGTTTGCAACGATTCAAAAGTTTAGATTAAATTGCAATTTGCGAAAATGTTGTGATTTTATTTGTCATTAACCCTAATTATAATTCATTGCTTCTCGAGTCTCCTCACCCCCTATTTTGTTATTAGATTCTTACCATTTAAGTTGGTGTTTGGTTTGGAAATTCTTCAAACGGTAATGAGAATGTGAATAAATATAGGATAATTATAATAGTTAATGAAAACAAAAGATGATACACTTAAATAAGGTAAACATTACCCCATTTGATTACCTTAAAATCTTCTTATAATTCTCCTCCACGGCCAACTTCTTTTTTGGTCAATTTTTTCAAAACTAGAGAGCAAAATACCATGTATATAATCATTCTTCCAACATATTGAAGGAGGGAGGTGGAAAAAAAATTCATTCACATTCTCATTGAAGAATTCGAAATAAGCGTCCCCTAAGTTAATTCAAGTGGGCAGTAGTTTTTTTTTCCAACCTTTTTTTTTTCACAATTTTATTGTTAGAATTCATTTTTTTACAAATTCTATTTCACTATTTTTATGTTATTTTTAATTAAATATTTTTTAATTAAAATTATTTCAATTATTTTTTTAAAAGTTAAATTTATTACTTCTATAATTGATTTGGAATTTTTATTAGAATTTAAATTAATTTTATAGTTAATAAAGTGAGGTGGGATTGGTGTGGGGAATTTTTTTTGTGATGTTTGATAGGATTTCAAAATCCATATTGAAATTTAAATGGTTCTTTTTAGCAGTCAAATAAAATTCATAAATTAAAGGGGTATTTCGACTATTACAATAAATCAATTATACACCAATTTTTTGCACTCAAGGACACCCTATTATGAATCTCTACTAAGCGGCAATCCCAGCAATCAACTCTTTAAAAAATAATACGCCCGCCCTCCACTCTAGAAATTCTCTATCGAATTTCTAGTGAGTTCTTTTTCCCCGCCTTTGGTGTGAGAATCTTCGGTCATCTTTTGGTTCTACTAGTCCTCTTTCATGGGATTTCATGGTCTTTATCTATAATACTTCTCTAATTTCTTCTTTTTGTACTTTTTCATTAGCACACTCAAATCTTCGCTACTAAAAAGCCCATAATTCATGGTTTCACCACTCCTCTCGTCGGTGCCGTAACCCTTCACGCTCACCGTTACTAAGATCGTCCACACCACCATCGTCTCAACGGAAACCCACAAAAATCTTAGATCTACCGTCGCCACCAGCAGATCTACTGCCGACGTTGCCAGTAGATCTAGCGTCTTCGGCACCAAGTTGCCGCACCCCAGCCACCATGCATCACCACTGTTTTATATTTTTTAGAGGTTATCTTTTTCTGGTTTTTTTAATCAACGGGTCAATCTTATTAATCGACGTTGTGGCTACGGTGTCCATTTGGTAGGTTGGACCCGTTGAATCCTTGTTTATTATATTTTTTAGTCCTATTTTCTTTATTTTATGGTTCTTTTTATTTCACCTTTAGTTTTTTTTTGTCCATTCTTGGGTAGATCGTTGTTTTTTTTAGATTTGGTAATGTGCTAGATGGACTTGCATTCCTCAGTCTACCTTGTAGTTGTGCATTTTGAGAAGAGATGGGTATGTTGAAAGATGAAGATGGTGAAAGACACCTTTGTGTGAGGTGTTCACTACAAAAAAGATGCAGTTTAACGACGGAAAATTTGCGACGGCCAATTATCCGTCGCAAATTTCGTGTATTTGCGACGGATTTGGGCAAGCCGTCATAAAAAATGTCGGTTTGCGACGGATATGAAATTCCATTGCAACAGTTAGTGTTTTGCGACGAAAATGTCTGTCGCAAATCCTAGGGCGCACCACCTTCGTTGTACTCCTGCTACATTTGCGACGGATATTTCGTCGCAAAGTCAAAATTGAAATCTGTGACGGAATTTTCCGTCGCAAAACGACCCGTTTAAAAGTAGCCACCCGGAAAATGACCCATTTGCCTGTTTTGCGACGGAATGGCCGTCGCAAATTTTAAATTCATATTTGCGACGGCCATTTTTCCGTCGCAAAATTGAGTAGTTGAAGCTCGTCAGAGGGGTTGGTGACCAATAATTGACCTGGGTCGTCGCAAAGCATATTTGCGACGGAATTGCCGTCGCAAAATATAGAATTTGCGGCGGAAAATCAATCCGTTGCAAATTTGTGTAGATTTATTACAGTCCCCTTCCTTTTCCTTCCCTTTCACTTTCACTCACGAAAAAAATCAGAAATGATGCGGTTTTCATATGTTCTTCACGTATAATTGGTGTATTTGTCATTGCCTTCAACCTTACCGTACGTATTTGTCATTGCCTTCAACTTCACCGTACGTTTTCACATTTTTAACCGTTTAAATGTCATATTTTTATTGTTTCAATTTTTTAGTACACTATTAGGTAATGAGCATGATATATGTTTATTTGATGGGTTTTAGTATGATTGATGATATATGTTTATTTGATGGGTACATTAATTTTAGTTTGTGTGATATTTATACCTATTTTTAGTCGAAACTCTGCTAAATTTTTATGTACACTATTAGATAAATTGTGTGATATTTGTTTATTTGATTGGTTTACTATGATTGATATATATGGTTGTGTTGGATTGATTTTTGTGAAGGAAAATTTTGTATATCCTTATTTTTAGGCAAACTCTGCCCAATTTTTTACAACTCACGTGATATTTACTTTTAATCTGTAACAGATGCAATTTCCAGATCGTGGTTGGATGTACTCAATACCTAGAATGATAGGAGGAGGCATTAACTCTGTCTTTTGCAATAAAATTGATGAGTTTATTGAGTTTGCACTACAACATCCATGCATTATGGATTGTATGGGTAATATTAGGTGTCCGTGTAAAGACAGAAAATGCAGAAATATGAGATTCTTGAGTGTCGATGAGGTTAGAACTCATCTTGTGATTTCCGATTTTGTTCCCCGTTATTACAACTGGACCAGTCATGGTGAACAACGGTGGAATGTTGACATCGAAACCGTAGAATACTGGTATACTGGGTGGAGCGGTGGTGGAATTCTGATGTTGGTGGTTCAAGTTATGTGCCGTATACTCAATTTGAACCACAAATAGAGGATGAACCTGATAGATATTGGATGATGATTGCAGAATCTGTTTTGGGTGGTCAACCACAATTCAATGAAACACCTATGGAGGAGGAACCAAATCATCGGTCAAAGAAGTTTTTTGATATGCTTAAAACCGTTGATCAAAAGTTGTTTCCTGGTTGTGAGACTGAGACGTAATTGTCATTCAATGCTCAAATGTTGAACATCAAAACTGAAGGCAAGATCAGTCAAAAAGTGTTCAATCAATTTGCTAAATTGTTCAAACGAGCTTTACCTGAAGACAACACGGCGCCTGATAATTTCTATCAGAGCAAGAGGCTCTTGAAGGATATGGGTCTACCATTTGAGAAGATTGATTGTTGTACAAACGGTTGCATGTTGTTTTGGGATGAGGATGAGGATGAGGATCATTGCAAGATGTGTGGTCACCCACGGTACAAACCATCAGGTCGTACAAAAAGTAAGAAGAAAGTGCAGTTGAAGGCTTATAAGGCAATGTATTACCTTCTTATCACTCCTCGTCTAGAGAGGTTGTATCAGTCTAGTGCCATGGCTAAAGACATGACATGACATGCTGAGGAGTGTTCTGGTGAGAATTCTGGAGAGATGCGGCATCCTGCAGACTCGGAGGCATAGAAACATCTTGATAGGGAGTTTCCAGATTTTGTAAGGGAGACGAGAAATGTGAGGTTAGACTTGTGCACGGATGGTTTTACTCCATTTGGAATGCACGGAAAAAAGTATTCATTATGGCCTGTGTTGTTGACCCCGTACAATCTACCTCCTTGGTTGTGCATGAAGCCTCAACATATATTTCTTAGTTTCTTGGTGCCTGGACCACACAACCCCAAGCATAAATTGGATGTATATCTCCAGCCATTGATTAAAGAGTTGAAATCTTTGTGGTCTACGGTGGTGGAGGCCTACGACGTTCATAGGAAGCAGAACTTCACGATGCGAGCTGCACTTGTGTGGACCATTAGTGACTTTTCAGCATTTTCTATGTTGTCTGGGTGGTCAACAGCAGGAAAACTAGCATGCCCGTATTGCATGGACGGTTCTGATGCATTATATCTTCCATTGAGTAGAAAAGTGTCATGGTTTGACAACCATCGCAAGTTTCTTCCTCCTGATCATCCCTTTCGGAGGAACAAAACAGACTTTCTAAAGGGTAAAAATGCAGTAGGCCGCCCAAGACCACGGATTCGATCAGGTATGTGTCTGGGTACTGAATCACTACCTATGTCTATGTGTCTCATATAAATAAGTTAAGCATATATAAATTAATTATTTCAGGTGATTCGTTGTTGTATGAGGTTACAATCACTGATTTGATGAAGACAACTGAGGCGGGTGCAATGGAGCACAATAAACGCATCCAGGGTGGTTGGAAGAAGAGAAGTATCTTTTGAGACTTACCTTATTGGAGCAAGTTGTTGATTCGACACAATTTGGATGTGATGCATATAAAGAAGAATGTTTTCGACAACTTATTTCATACGGTCCTGGGTACTGAAGGGAAGACCAAAGACACTTCAAAATCCAGAGATGAGTTGAGGCTCTTATGTTCTCGTGCTTCCCTACACAAGGATGAGCAGATAAGAACATATCCCCAGGCCTCTTACACAATTAGTAAAGCAGAAAGGAAGAATTTGTGTAAGTGGGTGAAAGAGTTGAGCTTCCCTGACAATTATGTGTAGAATTTGGGAGACAGAGTTGACACGGAAACTGGAAAG